>CM073133.1:49211791-50411791 GCA_037039145.1 Fundulus diaphanus
TCGCTACTTCTAAACCGTTTGATGTACAGGCATGAGACTTTCACACATAAATGTCCCAACCCTTCTGGCACTCACAAAAAATGAATTTTTTGGATAACTGTTACGGTTTTGCCGCAGGAACAATTTGTTCGGGAGTAGCGAATGTGCAAAATCCTGAAAATGCTTTAGAGCTGCGTTTTTCCACATGATCCACTTTTTTACATCGTCGCTGTGCCTACACCGATTTTTGTACAAACATGAAAATGAGCAACATAGTCCTCAAAAGCCTGCTGATACTCACAGTGAAAGAATTATTTTGATATCTCTTATACTTTTTCAGCTAGAGCGATTTGTTCGGGACCGTTTTTAGAGGATTTTTGAAATTCCTTAAAAATCCCCTTTATATCATAATTTTTTACGCCTTTATTAAAATATTTCCAGCAAAAACCGATACCAAGTCTTCTTCCCCTATCCGTTAAGAAATAAACGCAGAAGAAATTACGTCTCTACCATTTACGGATCAGGAGATATGAAGTGTTATGCGAGGCAATGTTCTCCATTATAATCCTATTGGACATAGTCTGAGCAAAGTGTCTGCACTTCAGTAGAGTGGCAAGCTGCAGGTGTGAGTGAGTTTCCATGACGACGGAACTCTGCTGGCCAGAGGTTACTAGGTCAGGGACAGGCTCCATTCGGATAGAATGGCAACTTTCCACGCCCACTGCAGTGGCTGTGATGAATGTAGGAATCTGAAATTCACACAGTCACTTCCTCTTAACATTTGTAAATTTTCAAGTGATTATGAGGCATGTGTGACTTGTGTCACTTTTTGGATTTCACATGCTTTCCTATCAGTCACTTGCGTTGTATGGGCAGGACAATGCACAATGAGAATGTAAATAAAATAAATTATTTACTAGGGATGCGAGGAGACCCACGCCGCTCTGTTTCAAAATTAACCATGTATGCACAAAGTGCTGGTGAGCCCGTCCTGGATTACAAAGCGGGAAATAAATATGACGTTTTTAAAGCTGTCTATTTTGTCTCTGAATCTCTTCCACTAAAATGATTCCCTGAATTTGATTGAAAACGGTTCAATCACTCATCCACCTCGTTCAGTCTGCGTGCCTCTGATAGCTGTCTCTTTGGTAGAGTTTGTTTTATGTAGTTTGGATTCAGGCAATGTATTAAAATTTATAATTTATTTCTTGAAGGTCAGTTGTAGTTCCAAACACATTTAATCACTTTCTTAATCACTTTTTTGTCTTGGCAAAAGCTTCTCTTTCCTACAGCCTGTGTCACAAATGTATGAACAGATATGCAAATTTGATGATGATGTTCCCGCCACTGTTGTATAAAATCCTAGTGTAAACCCTGGATGTTCCCGTTTTGTTATATTTCATAAACATATGTCAAAGTTAAATAAGGCCTGAGAAAACCACATTTTATGGTTTATTCAGTTAGCATTTAACACAGCTGGTACAATAAATTGTTAAAATATAATGATATGCTTCTTTTTTTTAACTCAGCACAGGGTTTACCTCAGAAAATTGAGTTGTCCTGGCTGTAGTTGTCGTGAGGGGTTGCGATAGCTCAACGGAGGGGCGCGGCACAATTTCGGAACAAACGCCCAGGCCACCTCAACAGACTCCTCTCAACGTGCAGGTGCTCTCCTCCAAGCCCCTCCCAGATAGTCCAGCTCCTCCCCTTATTTCTAAGGGAGTGCCTAGCCACCCTGCAGAGGAAGCTCATGTTAGCTGCTTGTACCCAAGATCGTGTTCTTTCGGTCATGGAAGTTCATGACCGTAGGAACTAGGGATGCAAGTTATCGATTAAAGAATTAATCTAAAGTTGATTGATTCTATCGATCGAATAACGATTAATTGATAAGCGGACATTTTCTCAAACCCTTAAGCCCAGAGGGTTACAGAACCAATTTCCGCCTGAAATTACATATAAATCAAGTACAGCTCCAAAGTTATATATTGTAAATGTAAATTTTAATATTTGTGTGAAGCTAAAGAATTAAAGAATATTTTTCAAGTGGAACCACTATTGCAAATGTCACTATGTCTGATTTATATGTGATTAAACAGAAAATAAATCAAAATTTCTGAGCCTCACCTAAATATTTTTCAAAATAAACGCTACAAAATTACATGGAAATCCATTTGAAAATATAGAAGAAGCCTTAGACTTTGTATAACCACAACTTGAATACACAACTTGACTATAACTGCAGCAAATCTGGACTGAATCAGCTGAAGCATATTTGTTTCACAAAGGTTTTTTTAGTAGGTAGTGTGCCAGTTAGACCTCTGATCATGGCACAATTTAGCCAAAAGTGCCAAATGTGTTTTTCACTTCATAAAAAGGAAGCAGGTCAAATAAAAATGCTGATTTCCAACTTAGGACTCCTTATGCACAAGACAAAGCCTTTGGTAATAAGATTTACCATTTCATCAACATGCACCATTGTGCACAGCATAAATCAATAAAATGAAGAGAAACCTCATAAATCATGAGTCTTATGTTTTTACAAAGCTTCTAGAACGGCCTGTCTACTCCTCCACATTGGTGATAGACATTGAGAGAGGGGAAAAAAACAGCGCTGCAGAAAGTTACATTGTAAATTGGTCACAGTTGCAGCCCGTGGGAAAGTGAGCAGCAGTGACTGGCAGTTTTGTAAGCTCCGTTATGCAGGGGAATTACTTCACTGACACACATGGGACAAACACGTGCTGTATCTTGTTTAAAAGGTGGGACTCTCTACCAATGATACCGACCTTGATGTGTTGGAGTTAAGCCTGTCTGTGCAGCAATGTTTGCTAGACATTTAAATGGCATTTTGTGTGTTTAATATAGGGTTGTAATATCACCAAAATTTCAAACTCGATATCGATACCTAGGGCTGGACGATAATTCAATAACGATATATATCGATCGATAGACGTATGGTTCAATATAAAAAACAGGGGTCAATAAAAAGTTCAATAAAAGAACAGTGCATTTTAGCCTATCATGTAGGTTAATACTACGGTCATTGTATCCTCCCAACCAATCACAAAACCAGGAAAGCTCCATCAGCCTTCAGAGAGTACAGAGAGCACGTGTTCTTTTTTCTTTTTTAACACTTACAGTTTTCGTAAAAGGTTGGTTGAATAAAGGGTTGTGTTTGAATCCATTTATTTAAAAATAGGTAATCAAGCAACTGCATAAATGGCCAGGGCTGCATTTAAAATGTATATTTTTAATTTTTTAGATAATTATCGATATCGATCAATATGATTTCTATTTTATCGATATGCTTTTTTTCTATATCGTCCAGCCCTATCGATACCCAGAAAAATATTTGATACTCAATACCATTTTCGATACCACAGGGATAAAAATATGACAAATAATTGAAGGCATGAAAATATTTTATTAACATTAAAAACTCACCTTTTTCAATCTCAACATGGAACATGCTTTCTCAACAGAATCAGCAATGCTAGTTAAATAAGTGTGCAAATTAATGCTGAATAAATAACCCAAATATATCACATGCCTAGTAGTATGCTAGCCACAGCTAATCACACAACATTAATGCGGACCACCAGTTGTGCTAACATCAGTAATACATTTAATGTATTAAATTAAATTATGAATGGGAACTATAATTTATTAAACTGTCGGAATTCATCATAAAGGCCAGGGTGTCGGTCCTTTAGACGTTTAGCCAAGTTTGTTGTACTGCTTAACTTCGTTGCCACCACTTTAAAGCACTGTTTGAACACAGGCTTGTCAAGATCTTAGGGTTTCCCTTCTTTATTTGCCTCGTATGCAAAATATTTAGTATCGATACAATGCCAAATTAGTACTGTATTACAACACTGAAAGAAGGTCCGTCTAAGCTGACATTATCAGTTAATCGAACAAACTTTAATTAGTCATTAATTGACAATAAATTGTAAGTCGATCATTTGTTTGCATTCCTAGTAGGAACATAGACCAATTGCTAAAACAAGAGCTTCGCCTTTCGGCTCAGCTCTCTCTCTACCGCAATGGATCGCTGGAGTCTATGGATCATTTTGAGGGCTGCATTGATTCGTCTTTCGATTTTCTGCTCCATGCTTTTATGTGGTCGACTTTTGTGAGCAACAAAGGCGCTCCGGCTCAATGGATATTTGGAGCATTATGGTACAGTGTCACTACCTGATTGGACCCCTGAGCTGTCTACAAGACTGCCTGACTGTAATATCTAAACTAGAAGTGAATTAATGTAAAAGCCCCCACATACTCTGGTGTACGTCACTTCGTGGAGGTCTGCCCGTACTCAAGGTGGACTCTGTGCCTACAGGTACGTGTCACACTATAAACTTCTCGGAAGCAAGAACTCTTTACATTGAACTGTTTTATATGTAACACCGAGCTTGATACACTAAGCTGCTCCAAGCAGGCGGTCGCAAGGTCACGCGGCATCACAGTCCCTCTCTGTTCTCACTGACAGATGTGCGTGGGAGCCTGCTGGAAAAGAAACGGCTCTAGGTGCTCAGCCAGCTAATCACACATTTTACCATCCGTTCTGCCGCTTCGTCCCACAAGCAGAAAGTGTGTGTATTGTAGGAATTTCTGACAAGAAATGTAGGCAACAGTACGCTCAACCATGAAGGGTAAAATGTCCGCAGAGAGTCAGCGTAGAGTCCACAGTATGCGCACAGTACACCCGAGTATGTGGGAGCCTTTAGGCAGCCCTTGCCCGGAGTACGCGGTAGCAACAATAAACCTAGTAAGTTAATTCAATATAAAAGTTACGTTTATTTTGGACCCATGTTAGCAACAGGGGAGTGTAGTCCAACTACTCTGTCCTCCCGACAGAGATGGATAGCTCTCTCTCTCTCAGGAGAGAGCTGTGTACGTGAAGGGGTGGAGTGATATTACACATTTGGGAAGAATATTTAATGCGCCTTATAATCCGGTGCGCCTTATAAAATACGTTATATAAACTGACTCATTCACGTCTAGTCGAACGGTTGCACTTCTTCCGGCAGCAGCGGAAGAAGTGCAACAGAGACACTCCCGTCTCTTCTCTGCAGCCGCACCCCTGACCCAAATAATGAGCTGCTGCTGGATGTTTTTTAAATCTGCTAACAAGTGGAGAACAGCCAAAACACAAAATGTGACCCTCTTTATAGACCAGATAAACACAAAAGCGATTTTTGGAGAAACTATCTCAGGCAGACGGACAAGAAAAACGAAATGCTGGATGGTGTTACATGCTAAGTTAGACTCAGTGGAATCACATTCCACGGAGTACATAGGCTACGTTCACACTTCAGCCTGAAGTGACCCGCATTCCGATTTTTTTGCCCATATGTGACCTTTATCTGATCGATACTTATCATTGATACGGTAACAAGCACCTGTTGCAGGCCAATACAGCCCCACGGCAACGCGTTTACTCACTGCTATGGCCCGCCGAAGATGTGTGTCTTTACGTGAGAGCGCTAAAAGAGCCATTCAGACGCACATAAAGGTTGCCTTTGTCATTCGAAAACTATGAATGAAGTCCGTATCAGTAAAGCCGCTCACATCGCTATCCCACCATTCCTGGCTTCGACTCCGCACCCACACATTTCTCTGTATAGACGTTGCTGTTACTGCCCCCACAAAACGCCATTGCCAAAAATTTGGCTCTCTTTCTTTTCAATCTTCTTAAAAAGATTGCGTAATGTGCTGACTCTGGTTGGAGAAGAACATAACAAAAGGAAGATACGCCTGCTTACGTGTGATGTCATCGCGTCCTCTACTGCGCATGCGGGATACTTAAGTTGCATGAATGCGGTTCACACAGGAGATCACATACAAGTTGCATATATTTGGAAGTGTGAACAGACACACGCAAGAAAATCTGATTTCACAAAAAAATCGGAATTGAGCATCAAGGCCTGCAGTGTGAACGTAGCCATAGTGACCTGTTTGGGGAAATCCTCAAAGTGCTCCCTCTACTGCCTGACAATGTCCTCATGGCTTCGAATGGTCTGCGTTTGTTTTGAAATGCCAGAACTTCCACAAAGCCACTGAAAAGTCTCTCTCCACAGTCTCTCTGAATATTTTCCAAACCAGAGTTTTTGCTTCTGCGACCACAGATGTCGGAGACTTACTGGCTACCAGGTATCTGTCAGCTGCTTCAGGAGTCTTTAAGGACCACTAAGCCCTAAAGGCCTCCTTCTTCTGCCCCGCTTCCATCACCACTGGTGTCTACCAGCAGGTCCTTGGTTGCCACCGTGACAGACACCACAGATAACCTTCAGGCCACATTTCCTCAATGGCGCGTTCAGAATAGAGGTCCTGAACATAGTTCATTCCGATTCCATGCCCCCAACCTCCCTTGAGACATGAGAGAACTTCCGGAGGTGTGAATCACCCAGACAGGTTCCTATGTCAGACGTTCCCAGCTCACCCTCACCATCTGTGTGAGTTTATGAGGTCTGTCTCAACTGCTACTTTATCTAACTCACTACAAGGTGATCAGCTGACAGCTCTGCCTCTCTCTTCATCTGATGATCCAATAACAAGATCAATATTGATGGCCGGGTACCAAGCACACTTAGAATCTATCTTGTGCTTGAACATGGTGTTCGTTATAGGCATTTTGTGCCTCACGCAGACAAAGTCCATCGACAAAACACCGCTCGGGCTCAGACCGGGGAGGCCATTCATCCTCCTCATGCCACTCCAGGTAATACCATCATAGCCGACATGGGCAGTCAAGTCCCCCAGAAACACCACTGAATCTCCAGATGGCACCCCTTTCCTAATGTGATTCTGTGCACTCTATCTCATGACGGGAGTGTGAGTTTGCCTGCGTGCAAATGCATGTGACTCTGAGTAGGGGACCGACAGTTTAGGAGAAACACTAAAGGCTTGCACACACTTGCTTGTACTGTACGGAAACCGTGAGCCGCATGGACTGTCCACGAACATTACCCTTGATAGTTGAGCACACCTATTGGCTTAATTTCTTGTGACAAATTCCTACATTTGCCAAAGCAGGTACCCACTGCACACCTGTCACAGCAGCACAAAGTGGGTGTGACGCTGCAGGTGATTAAGAGTCGCGACTGCCTTGGAGCAGCCCAGTGTATCGGCTCTGTGTCACACTGAAAACCGTTTGATGTGAAGACGTCTTTCCACCAAGCAGTCGATAGTGTGATGCCGCGTACACTCACATAAGATTGAGCTCTGCACATACCTGTCATGGACTTGTGGGAGCTTAAAGACAGAAATAGCTCAAGGTGCGATTTGGCGCTATTTAGAAAGGCTAATAATTTTAATAAAATTAACCGTGAACATAGATTTAATAATTTACTACATGCCAGGATCTTCTTGGGGGGCGGGCGGTCTTGTCCGCAGGTCGGGGCACTCCCCCTGTAGAATGCTAGGGGAATCACTGCCTTGGGATCATAGGTGTACACTCACTCTCCACCATGTTATGGTCGTAATTCAGCAACTGAGGTTAGTGTAGTTTGACAATAATCCACAGAATAATCGTTGTAATAATCATATTAATATATCTACTATTTTGGAACACTTCGGCATAATGTATCCAATGAGTGGTAAAGGCATCATTTTGTGTATGTAAAAGATATGCTGCACTTTTTGTGTGCACTTCACTTGAGATTTCCAAAAGGCTACAAACATAACACACGAGCAACATCAATGTACTGAGGCCTTGTTTACATGACGTTTTCTGGTGAATGCAGAACTGTTTGTTTACATTTGTACTGTTCATTTACACCACAACGCTGTCGCTGAATGCTTCTTCTTACAACTGCACATTTTGAAAACCGGTCCCTGGGAGTAATGGTTCAAAAAATGGTTTCTGTTTCGGTTGTGTAAACAGGAAAAAACTGAACTTCTCTTTCATACTGCTTTTACTCCATAATGACCCGCAATGAGGACATTGTCAGGCAGTAGAGGGAGCACTGCTCTCAAGCCTCGCGCAATGACCGTGAGACACGCGCATTTTCCTGACTTCAAACACGCATGCCACACATGACATTCCTCACGTTGAAAAAAATGCCCATGCTAACAGAGTTGTGAGTGATCTACTCCCTGCACTGTCCATTCAGAGTGCATTTAAGGCCTCCACATACTTGCGCGGAGTCTGCGCATATTCAAGGCGGACTCCGCGCTGACATGTACGCGCAGAGCTCAACTTTTATGACTGCGTACACAGTGTCACACTATAAAATGCTCAGCGGCAGGAGGTTTTCACATCAAACTATTTTATATGTGACACCCAGCTTGATACACTGAGCTGCTCCAAGCAGGCGGTCGCAAGGACGCACATCACAGTCCTTCTCTGTGCGCACTCAGAGGTGTACCAGGGTGCTTGCTGGGAAAGAAACAGCTCTTGATGCTCAACTTGCTAATCAAAGATTTTACCATCCTTACCCCCTCTTCGTCCCACTGGCAGAAACTGTGGGAATTGCAGCAATTTGTCACAAGAAATGTAGGCAACAGGTACGCTTGACTATGAAAGGTAAAACGGTGCGGAGAGTCAGCGCGGCTCACAGTATGCGCACAGTACAACCAAGTGTGTGGGAGCCTTAAGCCCCGCCTTATATCAAGCTGTTTTGGCCTTTTTCACAGCTTTGCAGGCATCTGTAGTTCCAGTCACTGTTACAGTAAACAGAGCAGTAGAAGAGCCGATAACCTCCCCCCCCCCCCCCCCCCCCCACCTGCTAGGCCTGTCGCGATAACAGATTTTGCGGGACGATAATTTTTTCTAAAACCTTTAGCGATAAGTCATATTAATGTCATTTGGAGACCTTTTTCAACTAATAAGATAATGGCACCATAACGCAAGTATATCCTCTCAACCTGCCCGCTCAGACAAATTATACGGATGGCGTCATTTAGTTTAAATCCAAAAAACTTCCACCCTGCAGCGGTCGTATTCGACTTTGACACCAATTTAAGTTCTTTTCAAACTAGTGCTTCTCTTGCTCTCCACCACCAGGCTCTCATTTTAACTTTGAGCATGTGCCTACCTGACACACGCTGGGTTTCACCACGTGTATAAGCCTGGCTTGCCGCCAGGCTTTACTCACCCCCAACCCTAGGCAGAGCATGTTTTTTTATTTGAAAAGCCTCGATGTTTGAGAGAAATTTAAAACGGTCAGTAAAGTTCCCGTTTTGGAATAAAGCCTCCCGTTCAACTAACCTAACACGCTAACTGTTATTAGCTTATTAGCTGTCGCGATAACACACCTTCCTCACAGGTGTGTTCCTTCCTGTCGCTTCCTCACACACCTCCCGCAAGTCACCAGACCACTACCGCCATGATTACCCCATTTTCTGTGGGAAACCATGGCAAGATTTAACTCCTCCTACGTTGAGGAAATGAGGGGTGAGCAGATACCGATGCACCGTACTGAAACCTTTTTGCTATCCAGTCTCAGAGAGAGGAGATGGAAACACAAGGGGAAATAAGCATGCATGCCCACGCAAATTATCGTGCTTATTTTAATTAATCATGTGATTAAAATGTATCGTGTGATTAATTGATTTATTTAGTATCGTGACAGGCCAACGACCCCCCTGCACTGATTTCCCGTGTGGAACCTTTACCATCTTATCATACAAGTTGGGAGCTCTGTGTTGAGTTTAAAAGAACAAAGTGCCACTAGTAGCACGGCATGGGAGTAACACCGTTTCTTGTTTCTACTGCTGCTGTGCAAATGGAGATTGTAATAAGCGAATAGCGCATTGCATTTGCACCTGCGCGAGTCATACAAGTTCGAATATTTTGCCTGCCAAATCCCGCTATCACTGTAATTTGTCTGAAATTCAGGTAGCAGACGTGAACATGAGACTCACATGCATTGGTTTTAAGGCTTTACAAGCCTTAATATACATGGCGTACAATGACTGGTGCACTTTGTGTCATGTTCAATTGCTCTAAAATGGACTTTAGACCAATTTAGAGCTTGAATGGTGGTGGAAAATCACGATTGCAAGGCTCCACCGAGTTCACCCAAAGATGGAAAGAAGAAATGCGGTTGTAAACCTCTGATCACTTGTTACAATTTCCCAACAAAAAAGAAAGATCCAGAAAGACGTAAAAGACTGACTAAAATTGCATGTTTTTTGCACACGCTTGTCTAATGGTCTTTATGTAGGCTATCTAATCTTGAAACAGAGGAGGCTATCAGGTTCAGGGCAGCTGCCCTGTAGGTAATAGCCCACAGAAGACAAGAGTGAAGACACAATATGGAATCAGCCCGACACAAATTTAATTTTGCCCACGGTCACTTTTTAAATAATTCAAATGCGTCCAGGAATAACAGAAAAGTTGAGAAATATAGTAGATGAACGCTCTGTGTCTAAATTAGCAGCTTTACTCACATTAATGTGGCCAAAACCACACTTTATTCAGGGTAATTGTGTTTTAGCAGAGGACAGAAATATAATACGGGTTACAGTAATACATTATATTGCTTTTAAAACTACAACGATATATTCCTCTTTATCATCGCAGTAAGGTGCGCTGTGCAAAGCATTTTATCAAGGTCTGATGTTAGGTGCTGTCAGCACATATCCCTGTGCCCTGGGTCATCTCGAGACCGCCAACTCGTACGGTGGTTTCAGCACTTAGCTATGCTTAACTTTAGCATCCCAGCTTAAGACAGAGAATGTGTCCCTGCAGAGGACAGACGGTGTCATTTGACAGTAAGTGTCTCACAGTTCTCTTTGTTGCTTTCCGCGAATTTTGATTGTTGTTTGGTAGCCACAAAAATAAATATATAAATAAATAAATAAATAAATAAATAAATAAACTTACCCATAATGCAACCCTAAATCTGCAACTCACTTAGGCTACATTCACACTGCTGGCCTTAATGCTCAATTCAGATTTTTTTGTGAAATCTGATTTTTTTGCGTGGTCGTTCACATTTCCAAATATATGCGACTTGTATGTGATCTCCCGTGTGAACTGAATTCATACAACTTAAGTGTCCCGCATGCGCAGTTGAAGACGCGATGACGTCACACGTAGCAAGTGTGCTCAGTGTTTGCGGAAGTAAACATGGATTATAATGCTGGCGCGCATTTTGCAATCTTTAATTTCTTTTCTAACCGGAGCTTTCTCTCCATTGACTGCTCTCCTCATTGCTGTCCGCCATGGGTGTCGTTTTTCTTCGCGCTACTGCATAGTAGGACGCAGAATAGTGACGTTTGTCGAGTATCAATGACATACAGGTCTGATAAATGCGACCTGGCCGCACAGACACAGGTCGCATTTGAAAAGATCAGATACGTTTATTCACATAGTGGTAGCTTCCACAATAGGAAGTGTTGTTGTCTCCGCAAACCGCTAGCGCATAAGTATGATATATTTTCTGATCTTGGAAAAAGATTAGATTTTTGAGTTTCTGAGCAGCAGGTCGGAAACAGCTCAACCAACCAAGGTGAAAATAATCTGATTTTTACTTTACTTTTTTGTCAAGAGGATGTCATAATCACAGAAGACCCCTAGTGGTCGCTCCTATGGCTTTAAAATGTGTAATGAAAACATGCTTGGATAACTGCAAGGATAAATCAGGACCTAATTGTTATTAGTTTGCAATTTTGATTAAATATTTTTAGCCTCTAAACTTTGAGTATTTTTTTTTCCTTTTTATTTGTTTTTACATCATTTTTTGTTTTTAGATAAAAAAGAAATAAAACTTTAGTATTCTGTCTTGTTTTTTCACATTATTAATCAATGCAGGTAGTTATTGGGTATGCTCTATATTAATGCAGCTATATCACGAGTTATTCTAATAACCATTCACCACGATGAAAGCTAAATGAAAATCATAATTGAGTTCAATGGTTAATTGTGGCCGTTTATGAAAGTACAAGGTCGAGGGAGTGAGAAGTCTGGGATATGAAGGGCAATAAAAGTGTCATATGGACTGTGTGGTGTTTGGCAAATGAAGGTGTTTGTCACATTAACACGGCAGTACTGAATGTTCAAACCGATGGACATGGCAAACGGCTTTTGATCAGGCGCTGTTGGATTTTTCACTGAGCTGAAACTTTCAGCACAGGAGTTCAGTATCATGCTTCCCACAGCGGCTGCAATATAAGACTAAAGCTCCCTACTTTCAGAATCGAACTGAGATTGAATAGCCCTGTTTAGTCGCGGCCTACGAGCATTTATTTGACAGTTGTGTCACGCTGTGTTGTTGGATGCTACTTGCAGGAGCTGCAGACCATTCCATTAAGGCTGTTCCACACCAAAACCTATTCCTCAGGCTACACGGCAGCTAACGACAATTACCCCTCGCCACTCGCTATTGAAACGTGAATAATATGATAATAAACAAGCAAACATTACCTCTGAGCGGCTTGGATGATAGCTGAAGACTACCGAAACGCTGCATTTAACGATTTTTTACTTTCGTCTTCCATCTATTTCACAGTCGCCATTTTCCGTGGTGGTCTGGTGTGGGCCGGATCATTTGTTTTCTAAGGGTATCCACTCATCCAGTCAGATCTGCGACTACAGAACACGCAGTGCTCCGACAACCTCGCTACATTGTGCGACTACTTTATAAAAACGCCATAGCCGACAGATTCTCTGGAGTTATTGTCATGGATCATTTCGTCACCAACTGTGACGCGGCGGCACCGTGCTCCCCCGAAAGTCAGCGTAATGGTTCAGTCCAGATAGGAGGCATAAAACCCTGAGTTAATGACCATCTCCTTTGGGTGGCAGATTTTTTTTAGGCGATGGCGGTTAAACATCGTTTGATTCTAACAGATAAATGTAACATTTGTTTTGTCTTTGGATTAGACATTTACGACGCGGACGTTTTCCTGTTCACAGCTGCCAGTAAGGCAAAGACAGGAATCCTCTTCCCTCTGGACAGTTTACATGTTACCTGCCACCATCGGCCCAAGGTTGCCTTCTCATTGGCCTTTGTTGTTTGTGTGGCCGGTAATTTTCCTGTCCAGTCCCCTGTCTGGCGTGCTTTCTGTACAGAGACGCGTTTACTTTACACTCACTCTGTTGAAAAGCATCACAGCATTTCACAGACCGACCTATATTACAGTTTTCACATGTGGCGCCCTGCTGGTAACATCGGAGCACAGACCTGTCCAGAACAAGGCGTTTTATACATGAGCTCCACTTCCAGCTGTTTTATCGGTGCAGAATACAGATAGAGAGGGTCAAGGCTTATGGACCAGACTTACCAAAAAATGTTGGGATAAATATGGACTAGTATATTTATTATTACAGGTACGTATACCAAGAAATGTTTTAGAATAAATCATGTCGGTGTTCAACTGTCGACGTCATAATTGGCCGTTAGCAGTTGGTTATTAGCTTGCATAAGCTAGCAAAGCCCTGGACGTGACGCACCCTGACAGTTTATAAACTGGGTATAGCGATAGTAATGATTTTAAATATTAATTCTAATACTAAAAAATATTCTTTGGTGGTGAAAGCCTTAAAAATAACAGTGCAGTGTTTCTCAACCTTTGTATAACAAGCGCTGCCTCAGTAAATACGAAGCTTTCCTAGCGCCACCTTTAGACTTTTAAAACTAGTTTGTCACATCTCGTTTTAAGTTTGTTGACATGTCACAAAACAAACAGCTAAAAACATATTTTTCGATTGGCAGTGCTTGTTTGGGTGAAGGGTGTGTTTTAATTGTATGCAGAAGTTAAAAGTTGGAAAAATATACATAGGGGCCCTGGAATTTGAAGGTTTCAACTATTGCCTCAAAATGGCTGCCTCACATATAAAAATAGTAGTTGCAGTAAAATCTTTTCTGAGGAATTGTATTTCATTAACTCTGTCACACAAACATGTCTACAATATAGTCCTTTAAATATAAATAATGATTGATTGTTTTTTAACAATTTACAAAATGCAAAGTGAGCGAGCAAATAAAAAATCTAAATCATCAATATTTGGTGTTACTACCCTTTTACTTCAAACCAGCATCGAGGGAGTTCAAATTTGAAATCTCTGGCTATAGCAGAAGGCAGTTTGTTTGGGAAAGGGCTAGAGAGCGGTACAATAATGAATGTCTGCTGGCAACCGTGAAGCATTGTGGAGGTTCCTAGCAAGTCTGGGGCTGCATTTCCGAAGCTAGAGTTCGAGATTTGGTCAGAATAAATGGTGTCCTCCATGCTGAGAAATAAAGGTAGATAATTATCCATCACGCAATACCATCAGAGAGGCGTATGACTAGCCCCAAATTCATTATGCAGCAGGACAACGATCCCCAACCATACAGCCAAGGTTATTAGAAACAATCTTCAGCCTAAAGAACAACAAACAGTCTTGGAAGTGATGGCATGGGCCCCACAGAACCCTGATCTCAACATCATCATGTGTCTTAGATCACATGAAGTGACAAGGATTCTAGGAAACCTACATCCACAGAAGATCTGTGGTTTGTACTCCAAGACGTTTAGAACAACTTACCAACCAAGTTCCTTCAGAAACTATGTGAATTGATGCTGTCTTGTAGGCAAAATGGTGGTCACCGCAAATATTTAGAAATCTCCTCTGTTCATTCACTGCATTTTGTTAATTGATGAAAATAAACTATTAACACTTTCAATGTTGAAATCATTCTTAGGTTACACCCTTTTCTCATAGCTGCCTAAAACTTTGTTATAAGTACCGTAGACATAGATTTACATTTACTAATTGGCCTGAATCCGATTGTTCAAATTACAATTTGAACTGGTTCAGTTTGAACTGTTTGGATTGAATATTAACATGACTGAGATGACCTGATAGAAGTGGACTTTGTTTGCTTGTTTCTCTATGTGCAGTGCATCAATATGATTTTTTTGTCCTAATTTGGTGCTACAAGTCAAAATACAAGTGGAAACATGCAAAAAGCCGGTCATCAATTACAAGGGTTTGATGGCTATAATACTAATAAAGATTTTTCCTTCGATTAATAAGAAGGGTAGAAATAATTTTCAATATGCCATTTTATAAATAAAATGTACATAAAAACTGATTTTCTTTATATTATCTTTTTACTTGATAATCCTTTTTACCTTTAAGTGATACGTTCTTATTTCAAATCCTTGATTAAACAAAAATAATTGTAAATCAAAATCTTTCAGGGTTATTAATAATTTTGGACTTTATATAAATAAAATCATTATTAATTTATTTGAATGAAAAAAAAAACACATTGGTCACAGTCGCAATGTAAAAGTTGTTTTTTACAGATAGCTTATTTTATCAGAAGTTTTCTTCGGCTACATTCTTTATTTTATATTTTAGAAAAATTGTTATTCAACTGTTAAAAATATATTGTCTTTTTGTGAATATAAACCACAGCACAATGAAAATGTAATGTTTGATCGATCTATGAGCTTCTAACTACACCATGAAAAGGGACTCAGTGTACTTAAAGACAATGAGAGAAATATTTGTACCAAGTCAGCCTGTGCCATGTAAACTTTGCCTCTTTTTTTCTTACAGCCAAACTTCTGTCACCAGCACCCAGGGTAACTGAATAACTTGCTGCAGTTCACATTTAAATGAGTGTCTGCGTTATCTGGGGTGATGTTTGATGCAGATGACTGCACGCTGTCCTTGGACAGTCTGTTTTTTGAGAAGCCCATTGTACACAAGGTGTAAGTATTTAGAGCTGCACCACGCAGTCCTGGTTGTATTGCCCTCTGTCTGGGGAAATTATCCTCTTAATATTTTCTGAAATGTATTCGACAGAAGACCATTGCCCCTGGAGGCCAGTCAATGGCAGTTAGAGGCACCTCCACCTCTTACACATCTTCCAGCCTCTCAGGATATGCAAGAGGAGGCTGAATCTCTCTCTGCGTTATACAGTATGTAGTACCCTGAATTAGGCAAAACATTTATTCCTAATTTGAATAAACTGCTAGAAGCTAGAAGTTTAGCTATTTAATGAGCGTGTTAATAGATTCACAGGTTCTCCAGTTTTCCTGCACTTGGTAATTGATTTCAGTTATATTCACTTCATCATCAGTATAAGTTGAATAGTAAAGTTCCTTCTAAATCTTTTATCTCATCAAGGCAATAAGGCACTGCAGAAAGCACTAATGTTAAGTGTAAATCCAGCTTTCCTGTCCTCCTAATTTATTTGCAGGTTTCACACAGAAATTCAATAAGTCTCAGGCCCCTTCACAAGGACTCAAAGCCTATTCTTCAAAAGACAACAGTTTCTACACGTTTAACGATCAAGAGAGAGAATTTGACGAGACTCGAGGTGATGTCACCAAGAACCCCAGCGCATATGATGGTTGCTCAGGGGATGAAGGGTTAAACGATGACTCTGAGGGTAGCTTTCTGAGTGGCAGAGATGGAGATGAAACCCGGCCGGACTCTCGTCATGCTCCCATTAGCAGATGCTTGCCTGATCTACCTTTACGAAGAAGGCAAGTGTCACTCTCTTATCAGAATTCCACAAAGTAAACTGGACTAAAGACGACATGCTCATATTTTGAACCCCAAGATGGACTCTTGGACAGATGACTGGCATATAACCAGATAGCCCTGAAAAGCAGATTAACAGAACTGGTCTTTCCAGCTAGCAGATACAGATCATTACTTGGGCATGTCTTACCTAACAGGATTACTGTCAGTAACTACGGTGCCTCACTAATCTTTTATGGTCTGTTTTTCCCATTTTGTCATGTTCCAACCCCAAACTTGAATTTAATGTATTGGAAGTCTACATGACAACTAAAGGGTTTTAGCCAAAAGGGGCAGGTATTTTTTAACTATTCATCATAACTTTGTTAAACTTCGTCAAAACACAACAAGCTAGTGAAAAAGGGTGGCTCTGTTCTGGGGACTCCTCAAGGAGATGATTCATAAAATAAAGAACATCATGGACAACTCTTAGCATCCTCTTCGTCAGACTGTCGTACAACAACAGTGTCTTCATTCAGAGGCTTCTTCAGATCCGCTCTAAGACAGACCGCTACAGGAGATCCTTTCAGTATCTTCAACAACTCTAAAGAAACCTGATAATATGATTCACAACAATGTTTCATTTCCCTTTGGGAATAATGAAGTACTTTTGAACACATTTATTTTTTTATATGAAAGCTTCACTTCCACCTGAAAAGAAGTGGCAAGGTGTTTCATTGACCATCTCATCAGTGTTTCTATGGGGATCTCTTAGTGATATGCTGTGACTTTTTTCCGTTCAACAAACCTCACAGAACTTTGGCCCAAAAGTTCATGGTTTTGGATTTTTCTGACCATGACAGATTCGCCCACAAGACTTTGGCAGATTTTACCCAGACCAGGCAGGATGTGTTATTGAGAAGAATCCTGCTTTACAACCCCACTCATTAGCCCAGACATGCATATGTAGAATCAAGGGTACTGTTTTTCCCATGTGGTACACAATCAGTACTTGCCAGAACTTCCTGCAGCTCTTTTAATGTTGGTGTTAACCTCTTGGGAACATCCTTGACCAGTTTTGCTCTTACCATTATATCAGTTTTGGAAAAACCATCCAGTTTTAGCAATATTACACTTTATTCATGTGTTCTCCTATAAATGGTGAATTTCTTCACTGAGTCATGGTGTACATATAGACATACACCGTATAATGCAACTCCAGTCTTCAAGAGCCAGTGTCTTGCATGTTTTAGATGAGCCGCTGCTCATTTGATACAGATGTGTTGACAATGGAAAGAAACAAATAAACATGCATGACACCAACCCTTGAGGACTAGAGTTGGAAAAGGGTTGGTTAACAAAAAAAAAAGCCGCATAAGAAAGGTGGTTCTGCAAAGGGCTTCCACCAGGAAGCTAAATACCGATGCACACCAAATTTTTAGATAAATGTTTTTTATTTTGAAAACCATATTTAACTTTATGCACTTTGTGTTTTATCAAAAGAAACAATAGCATTCTTTGCAGATGATTAACATGATTCCTACATTTCCTTTAGTTCCTCATTCTCTCCTTCCTTCCACAACAGCTTGTTTAAGAATCCTGTGCTGAGCAGCACTCGTAACTTGTCAACCAACACTGACCTCACGAGTGGCAGCGGCAATGGCAACAGTAACGAGAAAACGTCCACACCTCGAAGTTTTCTCAGTCCTGTTACCATGGCCACGGGGCCTCCCGCTCTCCAACTGCCACAGGCTGCGGTTGGCCATGCAGCACCTCCTTTCCCCTGTCTACCCCCTCCTCTGGGCTCATCTGCAGCGAGCGTCCGACCCCTGCAGCAGGCGCCACGTGCAGAAACGCTGGACAGGAGCACAAAGAGAGCCTTCGTTCCACCCATGACGCCTCAGCCGCTGCACATACAAGGTTTTGCTAAACACTGATACAGTCACTGAGACATAGTCACAGAGTTTATCAAATAACACTCAATTTGCAGCTGATGACAATTCCTATCACTAACCATGGCTGTAGCTGCCATAGTGTGTTTGGGTATGTTGAGGTGACATAAGGCAAGCTCCCCCCATTGACTGCTTCATTGTAATGAAACAAACTGGACACTAGGTGGTAATCTCCTAAAGCTGTAGAAAGCTGGAGCTTCTGAACTAATTATTTTGTTTTATTCAGATATCTTAATTGTTATAAAAAGTTAAGCGTGACAGAAAACCAAACATGTTTTATTTGCTTTCATCTTAGGATCTTCTGGCTCTGAAGTCCTGCGACCAGTTTCAGAAATCCGTATCCTTTTCTGGTTGTTTCATATACATTAGGCCCTTTACAAATTGCTTGCCCACCTCTGAATTATGCTGGAAAGCCTGAAAGACTATCTTACAAGTGGGAGGATTTCCTGAAACATGCTACACAGCACTTAAGTTCAGATCCATCTTCAGCGAGTTCCCCTTTTTCAATTACGTTCAGTCCAAAGCTCTGGATGACGTAAGCATTAAAAAGACACACAAACACAATATTGTTGAATAAGGCAAATAACATAATATTGTTATTGTTTTTGCTTTTGCTTTTTTTGCAGGTTCTTTACACAAATAAGAACTTTGTAGTCTGTGCTCCCACTGGATCTGGTAAAACCGTTCTGTTTGAGCTTGCCATCATTCGCCTGTTAATGGAGACTCCGGAGCCATGGAGAAAAGTCAAAGCTGTATATAGTAAGAATTTGCGATGCACCAATATATCAGCCAGAAATTCTGTCAATTATCTCTATGATTTTGTAATCAGCACATCAAATACTGAAAAACTGTCATTTATTATTCTACAAACTCCTACTATTTCTGGTCTGTAAATACAACAGCCTGTACTTTGATGTGCTTTTTCTCTAGTATAGTGACAATCAAGGAGAGGTTAGTATACTTAGTATATTTAAAAAAAAATAATTGCGCTCCTTCATTTTCTATTGGATTTAGAACCATTACCTCTATCAAAAAAACAACATATTTTACTTATGTGTTTTAGTCCTTAAAAAAACAAATACTATTTTTGGAATCAGCAGTTCAGACGTAAAAAACTCCCCCCTAAAATAGGCATTGGCCAAGAAATGCAAGATTGGGGCACATCTAGTACTCACACAGCATCATTGTATTCAATTCCATATTTAGGACCAAAGGCATTTGCTGCAAAGATCCCTCAAAATATTGTTTTCCCTTGGCAGCTGGGACTCCTGTTAAAACACAAAATAAATATGCAAATAAAATCATAAATCAAAGGCATTACTTCTCAACAGACTTCCTGTTTGTTCTCACCAGTGGCTCCAATCAAAGCTCTCTGCAGCCAATGTTATGACAACTGGAGCAAGAAGTTCGGTCCGCTGGGGTTGACTTGCAAGGAGCTGACCGGCGACACAGAGATCGATGACTTGTTCGAGATTCATGACTCCCACATCATTCTGACCACACCTGTGTGTGATGCTACTCTCTATTCAAAATCAAACAAAGGCAATCTTCTCATTAGAAATCTAACATTGTTTTTCTCAATACAGTAAAATGTATAGTATTTGTATTCCTATATTGATTCATTAGGAAAAGTGGGACAGCACGACAAGGAAATGGAAGGATAATTGTTTGCTGCAGCTTGTAAGACTCTTCCTTATTGATGAGGTCAGTGTATAATGTCACTTATTTTGCACAGTGCATCACTTTGAAATGTTAATGCCTCATTATCTGCTAGTTTAGTAATGTCACTCTTATAAGACAAAACAATTTTCTCTACCCATAGCATGTTAAATGAGTAATAAATATCATAGTTCAATCTTTGGTATACATTGCCACCAGAAAGTATTCACAAAATGTCAATTTTCAAGATTTTGTTTTATGTTCTGGACTTACATCTACATAGATTTTAATATTTTTTCCACCAGAAATCTTACTGCAGCCCATTATGACAAAGTAAAGAAGTAGAACTTTTTTATTGACAAAAGGTTAATATAGTCTTTAGCAGGGATTCACACAAATGGCTTAATGTTTCCAAAGTATGTTTGGGAGCATTTATAACTTCAAGTCTTGTTGGTGGGGATTCCTGATATATCAGCATTAGCATCAGTGTTGGCCAGTGTTAGTCATTTTTAACGTATCAGTGTCAGGCCCATAAGTAAAACTGGGCCAATATTTACTACCAGTGTTTATTTCCATCTTCATGCTGTTTGGTTATGTGTTTCGGGAGGAGAGGGGCTTGGCCATGTGGGATTTGTTTGGTGATGTGACCAGTGATATCGATACAGCGCTGGATTGTGGGGTGTTTAACTGAAGCAGAGAAGCAATATCATCTGTGTGGTTGTCTTTTTTATTGTGTTAAAAATGTAAATATATATAATGTTAGTAAATATTAGTTATAGACCATAATCCCCTCAGGGAATGGTGTCCTAGAGATGTTCAACTGGATTTAAGTCCAGATTTCTGCTTGGACAATCAAAGAAAATTGACAGTAGGGACAAGAGGGATGGTGTTGACCAGGTGAACAGCAGTGCCCATTTTTCTTCAAACATGACCATTGTAGCTCGGTGAAAAAGTTCTCTTTCGTTTTCATCAGACCAGAGTTTGATTCTCATTGAAAAAATCTAATAGGCTGTCATGTCCTTTTAGTGAGGATTGGTTTCTGTCTGTCAAATTTCCCTGATGGGTGGAGTGCATTGGCAATTTTTTGATGAACTGGATGGTTCTCCATTTCTCCACAAGGAGCACTGAAGATTCATAGATTCATGATTATTGGATCTTGATGATCGTTCTGTGAGATAAAATGTGAAAAAATGGAACGGGTATGAATACTTTCTGGTTGTACTGTATGTCTCAAAAGTGTTTGTTCAGAGCTGAATCTGTTGCTTATATATATATATATATATATATATATATATATATATATATATATATATATATATATATAAAGATTTTGTCACTTTTATATTGAGTGTTTGCTTGAATTCCTCTTAAACCAGACATATTTCTAGATCTAACTACATCATAGAAACATGTATTTCCAGGTGCACGTGGTGAAGGATGCAACCCGTGGTGCCACCTTGGAAGTGGTAGTGAGCAGAATGAAGGCAGTGAATTCATACAGAACATCTCAGAATCCAGAGGCAGGCGCCACAATGAGATTTGTGGCTGTTTCCGCCACAATCCCCAACATATGTGATGTATGTGTGTGAAACAGGTTCAGTTAGTTGTGGGATCTGTTAGCTCCACCTCTGTAGTATTTAATTATTACGTTAGAAATCTGAGTGTGACTTCAGAACTACCTGGCTTTTATTAGATAGCAGACTGGCTGTCCAATGGGAGTGAGCCAGCCACGTATCTGAGTATGGATGAGAGCCACCGTCCAGTTAAGCTTCGGAAGGTGGTCCTGGGATTTCCCTGCAACGCGACCCAAACAGAGTTCAAGTTTGATTTGTCACTCAACTACAAGATGGCTAATATAATACAGACCTACTCTGATGACAAGCCAACACTAGTGGTGAGTAGACAAGGTTACATAGTTTGTTGTGACGTTATTCTGGTTTGTGTGGTCACAGAATCCATTAGTGAAAATCAATAGTCAGGAGCAAACCTAACTAAATAATTAATATTTAAACAGGGCAAGCCTATTTAAAAATGCTCAGTTGTAATCATGGGCACCTGATATGAAACGCCTGTGTGTAATTTTAGCTATTTTTAGGGGATATAAATGTTCTAATATATGCCTTACCAATTTATTAATTCCATTTTACAGAAAAATTTAAGAGGTCTTTTCTTCAGTTTTTATTGTTTATTAGTTTTTATTTAATAGTTTTCATATTCATGCATTGCTATTGTTCTGAATGACTAAAACTGATTTCAGATACTTGTCTGGTGTCCTATTTTTTTTATTTTTGCCTGACTCCAGATTTTGAGGATTATTGAATTTTTTCCTTTCTTACTTTTTGTAGTTTTGTTCGACAAGGAAAGGAGCTCAGCAGTCAGCAGCAGTTCTAGCCAAGGATGCCCGGTTCATAATGAGCTTTGAACACAAGCAAAGGTGCAGCATTCTGTTCCATTGTGACATCTCTCTGTGTATGAATCATTTAATAATATGATGTGGATTTGTTTAGAGTATCTCTCTTGCAGGTTGTTCTGCTGGGCTTATGAGATCTGATTGACTTTGCAGGTTGATGAAATATGCAAACTCTATTCTGGATTCAAAACTAAGAGGTAATTAATTTTAGCAATTTTAGCATTCGCACCCTTGAATTTGTCCACATTTTGTCATGTTATGACCATTAACCTTATTTAATTAAATTTATTTATTTGTTACTTAATTTATTAGGATTTTCCTGATAGACCAGCACAATGTAGTGCATAACTGTGACATGGAAACAAAATGAAAAGTGCTTTTAATAAAAAAAAATTGACAATTGAAAAATCGGAAGTTTGTCAAGCATTTACATTCAGTCTCCCTGAGTCAATACTTCTTTCACTACTCTACCAGTTTTGCACATCTTGAGACTGAAATTCTTTTATTCTTCTTTGTAAAAGTTTCAATTCTTGCCACAGATTCTCAATTAGATTTAGGTCTGGACTTTGACTGGGCCATTCTAAGACATGAATATGTTGTATCTTAGCAGTTCTGTTGTAGGTCTGGCTGTGTGTTTAAGGTCGTTTTTAGAATAAGAATCCTGCTGGAAGGTAAACCTCCACCGATTAAAGACTTTTGGCTTCTCGGTTTTCTTCCAGGATTGCCATTTGTTTAGTTCCGTTCAAAGTATTTTGCTTACTAGTCATCAACTATTTTGTCCCTGGGGTGCTATCATGTATTTATTTTTGATAACTCTGAAGGGAAACATGTAACTTTTTATGTCTGGATTTTCTGAGAGAGCTCATAGTCCTTTGGCACATGTTTAAACAAATACTTTTGTGTTTTGCTTGCGGCCCAGATCTGATGATGTTAGGAGTTGGTTACCACCATGCAGGTGTTGACCTGTCTGACAGGAAGCTGGTAGAAGAGGCCTTCGCCCTGGGAGACCTGCCTGTCCTTTGTGAGACCAAATATAAAGAGCTGTGAAAAATATTTTATTTTTATCATAACTAAGAAAATGTTTGGATTTATAACTAAGAAATTTTCTTTTGGAAGATTTTGGGAGAGAACTATGACGGGAAATGACTGAAGGATGAATAACAGATTATTGGCTATGCCAGTTCCATCAAGCTACACAGTATAGTATTTTGATTAGAGTTGTATAATTAACTCCTGCAAAGTCATATCTGTTCTGCACTGAGGGCAAATAGGCTATTTCTTAGAAACTTTTATCATGGTTCTACAAAAACATGATAAAACTACAGTATGTGGGTACATTTTACAGGTATGCCTAAAATTGTTCAACCCCCAATAAATCAGACAAGAACAATTGAAATAGTTTAACACAACGAGTAGTGCAAGTAGTTTCTCCAAATGAAATAAAAACTGACACTTTTACTGTCTGTTGAAGTCTCAAAATTATTCAACCCCTTGCTGACAAGCAGCTTTAGGACTTAGTAGAGCTCCCTTTTGCTGTTATGACCTGATGAAACCATAATCCATGCAGCCAGACATTACATTCTGGTGGCATTCCTGAGGAATCTTAGCCCACTTCTCATTGGCAAACGGCTCCAGATAGTCTCATGTTTCCGTGCTGGAACTTCCTCTTCGAAACCCTATCAGCGATCCTGAATAAAATTCAAGTCAGTAGCAGTCATTCTAGTCCTTTCCAAGACTTCTTCTGAAAACAAGCTTTGGTGGACTTGGAGGTAAGCTTGGAATGGTCCTGTTAGAAGTACCTCTGATGCCCAGGGTTTAGCTTATTCACAGACAACAGGAGATTTTCTCTGGGGGTTTCCTGATACTACATTAAATCATTATTTTCCTCCACAGACCATCCTGCTGCTGATCTTTGGCAGTCAGTTCAGGGTTTTTGAACATGTACCTCAGGAATGTGGTGCTAGAAGTTGATAGCTTCTTCCTTTGTTGGTGGGAATTCAAGCTATCTTCCTTTAATTCTAAAGTTGCAAACTATGCTGCCAACTTCACATATAACGGGCCTCCTTTGCATTTAAAGAGGCCGCACCAAAACGAGTTGCTCTCAGAGGCATCTCAGAACAAGGGTAAAAGAGGTGCTATGGGGCAACAATAACGATAGCTTGACATGTCTCCTTTGAGGTGCAACTGTAAACTGTGGCCTGTTATTTTTGATCACCCAGTTACAACTCGGACTCTGGCTATGGGGGTAAACCTTCCTGCTCACCTGGTTGTGATCAAGTCAACAATGCAGTATGTTGCCGGCTCCTGTGAGGAGTATAGCGAGGCTGACATCCTGCAGATGATAGGCCGGGCTGGGCGGCCTCAGGTAGGAACACAATTAAATCCTTCTTTTTCTTTGTTCCCAGTACAATGTTGTTGTTTTTTCAATACATCTAAGTTTTATACCTTCTTTCTCACCATATTTCAATCTCCTAGTTTGATACATCAGCAACTGCAGTGATCATGACCAAGGTTCAAACCAGAGAAAAGTACATGACACTTATGAATGGGATTGAGATCATTGAGAGCAGGTAGGACAAAGAACAGCTTGTTTTTGTCCCCCACACCTCTTTTTTGCTTCTGTCATTCTTTCCTGCAGACGCTTACTCACGATAGAAAATCCTATAACACATCAGGTAACAATACACTATGCTTCCCTAGCTTGCACAGTCACCTGGTGGAGCACCTGAATGCTGAGATTGTTCTCCACACCATCAGTGATGTCAACATGGCTCTAGACTGGATACGCTCCACATTCCTCTACATCAGAGCCCTCAAGAACCCATCACACTATGGTATACCCCAAAATTCAACTAAAGTCTTCATATATATGCCTTTTATATACATCCATTATCTCACATTACAAACAAAAAATGTTATGCATTTCATTGGGACAGACTAACACAAAATAGTGCATAGGTATAAATACAAGATAAGGTATTTAAAATGTATAGCAATTAAAATCTGGGGGGCGCTGGTGGGGCAGCGGGTAGCGCGACCCATGTATGGAGGCCTTAGTCCTCAACGCGGTCAACCTGGGTTCAACTCCGACCCATGGTCCCTTGTCACATGTTTCTCCCCCTCTTCTACCCCCCTTCCTGTCAGCCTACTGTGTTAAAAAGCAAGCCGCTAGAGCTGTGAAAAACCTAAAAAAAAAAACAAAAAAACAGAGGATCCAACAAAGAGCTTCAGACAATTTGTTGAACAAGCAGGGCTACGCCTACAGCTGAAATTAAGCCTCACGGTAAAATAAAATGTGGATCCCAATTGATGCCTAGGTTTTGTCACTGGGAAAGGTGAACCGGCATAGTTTTAAAAGCATCCGGGATATCAGCCTTAGCGAGTCAAGCACTTTGCCCCGCGGTTTTGATGAGCAATATTCACGTCACGATCAATTTTGAGCCCAAATAAGTTGTGCATTTGGAATACTTTCTTTCATTTTAATATGAACATATTTCAATCATGACTGCCATGACTCCGTGTTGATTCAGTTCCTGTATCACTGTGTTGTCTCCAAAAAAAAATCTGAAATATTTGGTGTGAGATTGTTTGGTCATCCAGTTTTACAATAATAACCTTAAATGAAATTCAGACCAGGGAACTGACCCCAGAAGTAACCTTAATAATAAGTAGATCTATCTGTGTGTAACAGAATCTCAGTATAAATGCAGCTGTTCTGTTTCAAGTCTCAGAGGTTTATTAGAGAACATTAGTGAACAAACAGCATCACAAAGACCAAGAAACTCAGCAGACAGGTCAGACAGTATGTTCTGGAGATGTTTAAAGCAGGGTTAGGTTATAAAAGAAAATATTTTTAAATTTTTATTTATTTATTTAACCTTTATTTAACCAGGAAAAAAAACCATTGAGATTAAAAACCTCTTTTTCAAGGGAGTCCTGGCCAAGAGGCAGCAAAGTTATATATTGAATAGAGGTACATAAATTACAGGTACATAGAAAACATATCAAGTAAAACAATTACAGATAATTGAGACTGTTTCAAATTCTTTCACTTTCAAC
The DNA here is from genome assembly GCA_037039145.1 of Fundulus diaphanus. NCBI lineage: Eukaryota > Metazoa > Chordata > Actinopteri > Cyprinodontiformes > Fundulidae > Fundulus > Fundulus diaphanus. The sequence continues at coordinate 49,238,265 of CM073133.1, forward strand.
TTAAAAGCATTTAAGAATAAAAACTCAGTCAACTTCCAATCTCTTTGTAAAAAATTCCACGCACAAGGAGCTGCGTAGCTAAAGGCTTTCTTCCCTCGCTCTGTGTGGGCAAAAGGAACAGTGAGCAACAGCTGATCGCTGGCTCTCAGGGCATAAGAGGCCATGCTTTTCCTAGCTCCACTAGCAGTCTGACAGCAGCCATATAGGGCACACAGAAAACATGAAGGAAGGCACTCTGATCAAATGAGCCTAAACACTGAATGTTTTGGCTTACATGAGAAAGTTGTGTGCCAGAAAGCTAACACTGTACATCATCCTGAACATCTATCCCCATAAGAAAATATGGTGTTGACAGCATTATCCTGTGCAAATTTTATTCAGCATTGACTGAAGCCTGTCATAGTTGATAGGAGGATAGAATGAGCTAAATACAAGACAGTCTTGAAAGAAAGCCTATTAGAGCCTGTAAAAGGTGGAGGTTCCCTTTCCACCAAAAAAATGACCCTAAACATACAACCAGAGCAAGAACTGAATGATTTAGATCAACGCATATTCATGTCTTAGAATGGCCCAATCAAAGTCCTGACGTAAATCTGGGGTAAGACTTGATAACATACTTTACCTCTCCATCCAGTCTGAATGTTGGAATGGGGGAAAAGCTGGTAGAGATGTACCCCAAAAGACTTGCAGCTATAATTGCAGCAAACGGTGGTTGAAAATAAATACATACCTCACATTTCAGTTTGAAATATGTTGAAAACCTTGTTCACCTTATGGAGAAGTAAGAATGATGACACAGGAGCTAGGTTTGATCACCTCGTTTATTCGACTCCAACAAAACACATCTTTTTTTAATCAAAACATCCCATCATCTGGGTGTGAGTGGAGCCCCCTAGTGGTCTACCACAACCTCACAATTACTGACAACTTTTTGCTGGTTTCAGGATCCCCAAGGGCTTGATTACTTCTCGTACCTCCCTGGGGATCCTGCAGTCTGTTTGTGTTTGTACCCTTTACTATTGTTCATTTATAGATTCTTGTTTCCTGTCACTTATTAGCTTTCTGTTCTTGTAGATGTTAGTTTATTCCTGTTGTGTTATTTCTTTTTTTCTGCCTGCCTGCCCTTAGTTTAGTTAGGCTATTCCCTCATGTCTAGTCATTCATCATGATTCTCTGTTAGATTCTGTTCTCCTCCTGCCCCTGCCAGCTCATTTCCTGTCCTCTCCTTCTGCCTACTTGCCTTTATTCCTCTCATCTGTGTTTATTTGCTCCACCTACTTTTCCTTCTGTCTCCTCCCCTGTATAGTCTGCTAGTTTAGTCACACTCATCGTTAAGTCCTACCCTGCTCTGGTCTCCTCCTTGCCATATTCCTGATTGCTGTTGCCTGCTTTTAAGTCTTGTTGTTCAGCCTCAATAAATCATTGAGTCATTATGCATTTCACCATGCAACTCCTGAGCTCTTGTCTGCACTTTGGTCCTATCTCAGAACCTAACCTGACGGCTGGTCAATCGCATAAAATCCCAATTGAGTTTGTTGAAATTTGTGGTTGTAATCTGACAGAAGTTCAAAGCTATAAATGTTTTTAGGAGGCAGTGTCTCTGGGAAAATATGTTGACTTTATGTCCTCACTTTCTTCACAGGTTTCTCTGTCAATTTGGACAGATACGGAATTGAAGCCAAATTGCAAGGTGGGCACTGATCATTCCTTGCAAATACATTTAAACTGTTTAAAATAGCCAACAAACATTTGGAAAGAAATTCCGTTATTGTCCCACAGTGGTGAAATTTGAAAACTGCTAATAGCAATTCTCTACTCAAGCTGAAGTTTGATTATTCTGATTTCTTTAGAACTGTGTCTGAAGAACCTCAACTCTCTGTCATCCATTGATTTGATCAGTATGGATGAGGATATTAACATCAAATCAACAGGTACAGAAGCATTAAGGGTTCATTTAGTCAGTGGTTTGAAAGAAGTTTCTATGTTTACCTGGAGATGTTTCTTTTATTTTGACAGAAGCTGGCAGGCTGATGGCGAGGTATTGTGTTGCCTTTCAAACAATGCAGCTGTTCAGCAAAGTAACTGGCACTGAAACACTGCCTGACTTGGTAGGCACTGTGCTATAGTAAAATTATTAAAAAAAAACATTCTGTGGCATAACTGTAGGTTGGATGTATAACTTTTTTTGGTGCAAATAAATTGAGAGAACATTTTTATTATTAGAATGCGAAAATGGATCCAGATCAAAAACATTTGGCATTTTGTGGGCAGGTGGACCTGGTGTCAAAGAGCAAGGAGTTCAGGGACATTCAGTTAAGAGTAAATGAGAAGAGACCCCTGAACACTCTGAACAGAGACAAGAACAGAACCACCATCAGGTCAGACAACTCTAGTATGATTGTCAAGTATTGCATCAAAACATATTTTGAATTTTTGTCACCAGATGCAGTAACAGGAGTGTTAGAAACAAGGCTTTTTCATTTAGATTTGGATGTATTCTTTCAGATTTCCTCTTGAGGGAAAGATCAAAACGAGTGAGATGAAAGTGAACTGGTAGGTGTGTTTGGTGTAATATTGAAAAACACGGTTCTTCTTTGGAACTTTGATTGGTACTCATCCACGTTTATTGTCTTGTAGCTTGATTCAGGCTCAGTTGGGCTCAATCTCAATTCAAGACTTTGGTCTTACACAAGAGACTTCAAAGATCTTCAGAATCGGGATGCGCATCAGCAAATGTGAGTATTACAAAAATAACAAAAAGTAAGGAGTTTGTTTTGGTACTCTTTCTTTATGACTTATCTTGTGTTTTGATCTCAACAGGCCTGTCAGAGTTTCTTAGTCAGCAGTCTGAGACTGGCTTTTGTGCTGTGCTTAACTCCTTGATCTTGGCTAAGTGCTTTAGAGCTAAGCTTTGGGAAAACTCACCCTATGTTTCCAAACAGATGGAGAAGATAGGTCAGTGCACTGCCACTCTATACATCATAAAGTAGCTAAATTTAAGATTACAGTACTAAAATACAACCTGATGTGTTTTTTTTTTACACTTTTTATATGAGACTTCCTAATGCCTGAATTGCTAAACTGTTAAGTTAGACTTGATTTTTGCTGTTTGGTAATTTGATTGTGACACAATGTGTTTCAGGTTTGACTCTGTCAACTACAATGGTGAATGCTGGACTCACCAGTTTCAGCAAAATAGAGCAAACCAACCCCAGGGAGCTGGAGCTGGTCAGCCGCTCTAATGATTCTACTGGAAACATCTTTTGACATTCACACACTGAAAGATTTATAAAGCTGCTTTGTGTTCGATAAAAGTGTAGCGACTGCTGATAAAATTGGTTCTTCTACTTGTCATTACAGTATTGAAATGTTTTATTTTAGGCTTTTGCATAATTTTATTTGTTTGATAATAATTTTTTTTGTTCCTGCAGATTCTTAACCGACATCCACCATTTGGAAACCAAATCAGAGAATCTGTCGTACATCTCCCAAAGTACGACATTAACATGGAACAGGTAAGTCTCACAGCAAACAAGAGTCGTTAACATTTTCAGTACCATTTTATTAGCAAACAACTGAACTTTTTCTTACTTTAGCAAAGACAAAGAAAGCTGTAGAATTAAATTATGGGTTGTTCTCATTTTACTCAGAAGCCATATTTTGCCAGTCCCCAGTCATAAATACAACATAAAGACCTACTGAAGTCGGAATTCCGACCGGAAAGGTTGGAGCTTGCCGAGCAACCTAAAGTTTATCCAACATGGCTTCTGCACATATAGAATGTAGTGAAAGTAGCTGCTGTAAAATGTAAATGTGAATATATTAGTTCTTAAGGTTTGTGTCTCATTAAACCATTGGTACACAGAATGCTTTTAAATATCAATTTGTGAACAATTTTGTTTAGTATTTCAATATTTTGTTTAGTATTTCAATATACATTATTATCAGTCACCAAAACAAATGGCAAATTTAACTGGTTTTCAACTTGCAACTAGAACACGCTTTATCATCAGTTATCACGTCCTTCCTAGTTCCACCCTCTGACTTGCAGGCAAACTGAATGCAGCAATAAACCATCAAAGACTTTTAGTTACAATTAACTTTTTTTTTTTTTTTTTTTTTGAGATTTTTATTTTGGTGTAAATATGACTTTTAGTCTAGGATAACAAAAAATAGCTTTCTGTGCTATAATCTTTTTACTGCATTAAATTACTTTCCTAGTGTTCTAATCTGCACTATTGAACTAAGCCTCTTTTATTCCTGCTCTTCTTTCTTTAAACTACTTGTTTTTTGTAGTTGCCCAGGTACAGCAGTGCCACAGCTGAGATTGTGGTTAGGGTGAACTTACAAAACCGAGCCCAGCTGCTGTCCAGGAGAACAGCTCCAGACCATCACTACGTCTCTCTGCTCATAGGCAACTCTGAAAATAATGTCGTCTTTCTACAGAAACTCACGTGAGAAATGCTTCCTTTGACTGACTCGTTGCCTTGAAATGTTTTGACTCCTGCTGTCTTTAATGGAGCCACTAAAACACAATTGTTTTAGCAAGACTTATGCTGATTTAAGAACGGCACTTTCATCTGTGTTTGACAGGGACTCGTTGCTGTTGAAGAGCGGTAGCTGGACGAAAAAGATAGATGTGCCAAAAGGTTTGAAAGGAAATGAGATCAGTGTCAATCTCATCAGCTCAGAATATGGTAAACTGTGGAAATATCTTTGTATACATTCATTTATTTATCTTAGAAATATATTAACAATATACAAAATGTTTTTCTATGTAGCTCAAATGAGAGAGGAACAGAGAATGTATCCTGCTCACAGTTTATATGCCTTGTTGTACAGTAAATTGCTGTAGCATGAGTTCACACACACACACACGCACACACACACAAACACACACACACATAACTCTACCCTTACCTTACCTTACCTTGACTTCTTACCCTTTTTATGGCCAAACCCTAACCTAAACCTAATTGACGCCTTAGTCTTAAACCTAACCCCTAGCCCAGACATAAAGTGAGGACCAGAAAAGACCCTCACTTTAGATCAAAGTCCTCACTTTGCTAGTAAGATGCAAAAAAAATGTTTACACACAGCAGCAAGCACAAGTACACTCATACAGTACATACATACTAAAAAACTTCAGAGAGGGGTTTTTGACCATTCTTCTTTGCACAACTTATCTAGATCCTCCAGAGTCCCATTCTTTTCCTATTTTTTCTTTGTTTAATGCTGCAATCATAAAAAACGGAGACCTTTTAGTGCCTGTTAAACTTGACATTTACCTGCTTTGCAGTGGGGCTGGACATCCAGCTGAAGTTTCCTGTGTACTACTCTGCAGCCAAAAGGTTTGGGACTGAGATTCCATACAACATAAAAGTTATTCCTACTGGACAGAAACCTCAATGCTGTGCTGGAACTCAAGGAGAAAATGCCTCATCTGCAAAAGAGCAAGGCAATACAAAATAGTTTCATAATGATTTAGTTTGATGCCACAAGGTAAAATTGTTTATGTTCATTTTACTGTGACATTAAGACTGTGAACTGACTTTTTTCTCTGTTTGCATTCAGATTCAGCTGGTAAAAGACAGTGCAATCATTTCTGCAAGAATAAGAATCTTTGTGCTCATGACTGCTGTGAGTAGAGTAATTAGTTTTTGCAGGTATATGTTTCAACCTTTGCAGTCATCTACACATGTCCTTTAGACAGTTTTGTGTTGACCCCTCTCTATTTCCTTCTTAGGTAAAGTAGGTGTTGCTGTTGGACAGAAAAGATCGATGAAGCATGAATCCAGCTTCTCCTCTTACTTGGAAGACCTGAGGAACAGGTCTGACATACTTGCTCAGACCCCCGTCAAACGGCTAAAAGTAAGCCAGAGGATCTTTTTAACTCTTTCTCAGTTTAGATCTTACTCCTAGTGTACTCTAACAGTTCTAGGTAAACATATTGATTGGCCCCTTCTTTCTTTACAATTTGCTCTAGGCTTTGATGTAGATTTTTTTCAAAGACTGTTGGACTTTTTAATGATCTTTCAGAGTTTGCACAAGTATTGTGTAAAGAATACAAAACATTAACCTCCACTTCTGTCTCTTCGCTTGTTCAGTGACTTTCTCCGATTGCTCTCTGTTTACCTTTACTCTTAACTTCTTATCTTTCAGCCAAAAACTATGGCAGTCTTTGGCTGAGAGATAGTCTACTGTTGGACTAAACTACTTTAAATCAGTGACACTCAAGGATTTTCAGCATTTTCTTTTTTCTTTGAATCTCTCTTGAGAGGAGGGCCAGGCTTTAAGAGCAGCTACGTTTTTCATGGTAATACATGCTAATCTGTATAAGATGACTACTACAAACTTCTCCAGAAAATAACAGTGATGGAAATGAAAATTCATCCGCTTATAGTGAAGGTGAAAGTAAATGGTGTATACGGAAGGGAGATGACCCTAACAGTGAAATTACTTACAGACAGCTAACTACTACTACTAAGAAACAAAATGATGATGTAAATGAGAGTACACCAACCAACTGCAACACTCTGGGTGCAAAGCCAAAGGATAAATCCCTTCCTTTAGATCTGAAAAGACAACTAACATATATGAAAACAGACTTCACCTATATAAGGATGAAAGAGAATCTTTGTTTTCTGAAATTGTCATCTAAAACAACAATAATGCTCGTGCCTTGTTTGCATCCAAGGATATGCCTCCATTTATTTGAAATGTTGGGAATTAATCGGAAGATTAAAAAGCCACAAAATCATCATATTGGCCTTCCCAATGTATGTAAAAGCAAGCTAATCTCATTATTCTAGCATTAGGAAATTGAAATAAATTTTGTAATTCTAACTGACCTAAAACAGAATTTTTTTTACTGGGATTTAGTGTCAGAAAGTGGGAAAAAAAGTCTATATGTCTTCTCCTGCATTGTAAATATCTGATTTGTAGGTTAAAATAAATGATTGCTGAATGAAATGTATGGTGTGTCACTATTTGAGACCGAAGGTGAAACAATTGAAACTATTCTTATCACACAAAATATGTGTTTATAAAAGGTTGTTCAATGATTAAATAAAACGAAAGAAATATGTTTGTATGTGTTAGTGCAAACACATTTACATGTAAAATGTAAATATTAAAAAGTTTAATATTATCATGTTGCTTATTGAGTGAATGTTTCATGTTCTGTGTTCCTCAGATGAGAATGAGTGAAGAGCCTTTGACCGTCAACATGCAGAACTTTGCTTACAAACCCAAAGAAATGGTTCCCCCTGTCTCCTGGTATTTGCATTTCATTCATGCATTCGTTCATTCATTCATTCATTCATTCAGTTAGTAGGCCTCTGAAGGGCTTAGTGGTATTCATGTTAGTCCCCCCATTTACAAACAGAAATGCCCAGGTTGTAGGTGACTTGAGATGGGTGCATAAGCTGAATCAGCACTTTCTGAGGTTTGACCCACAATTCAGTCTTACATGCTCTAAGCACCCTCATCCTGGATGACTGCATGTTCTTCTGCCCAGAACTGCACATCTTTTGGTTCTCAACAATCATCCATCACCTTCACTTCAGATGACTCCACAAATGAATCCCCCTCCACCACCCTGTCTTTCTCAATGGACTAAGTTAGGGTCATTCTGCGAAAGACCAAAGTGAGGAAGGCTGCAGGTCCGAATGGCATCAGCTCAAGGCTCCTGGTGTGCAGCGGAGATGAGCTGTGCTGCATCATGGGGCAATATCAGTCTGAGGCAAGGGAGGGTACCACAGCTAGACTCCTGTGTGGTAACGGAGGAAGACCGCACATTCAAAGACCTCAACAGTTGCGGGCCGGTGGCACTGACATCCAACCTGTTGAAGACCCTCGATAGGCTGATCCTCTACCATCTTTGCCCCCTGTTGAGGTCTTCACTGGATCCTCTGCAGTTTCTCTACCAGCCTGGCAGCAGGGTGGATGATGCCATCATCGTTCTGCTGCACAGAGATCTGGTCCACCTGGAGAATCCTGGGAGCACAGTGAGGATTGCGTTCTTTGATTCCTCCAACCAAGACGGTCAGGAGTTGACCATCACCTGTTCCGATGTATACTAGATTACCTCACAGCTTGACCGCAATATGTGAGGGCACGGGGCTGTTTTTCTGACAGGCTGATCTGCAGCATGGGACCACCACAGGGAACTGTGCTGGCACAGGTTTTGATCTGATCATGAATTTGACACTGTCTCTCAGATACTAAGGAACACTTGCACAAGCTGTAGCTACTTCGAGATACTGCTATCATGCTTACATTAGCTTGCTGTTTTTCGGCACTAAAAATTGTGTGGAACTCTGTGTTTTTGCCACTTTCATGCCCAGATTTTCTCATTGTGGGACAATAAAGGTATTTGTTATCTTATACTGAGGAGATAAATAAACCGTTAGCATTAGTGTTAGACTTAAAAGCCTCTTTTTGTAGCTTGAAGGCTAGTTTGCTAAATCTTAGAGGATTTCTACACTAGAAAGCAGAGAATAAAAATACCAGTCAGTACACTAAAATATTACAAAATAAATGTGTGATTTAAACATTTACATGCAAAAATTTCAATATTTTGATTTAGAAATGAGGACAAGATTTTTTAATCTATAATCCACCAAAATTTAGCAGCAGACATTTCAGTTTTCACACTATAATAAGAATAATAATAATACTTATTATTATTATTATTATTATTAAGAGAACAGTAAGGCATGATCTCTTACATTTGCTAGTACTTTCTGATAAATATGTGTGACTTGATGAATAATGAAGCAAGCATATCGTGAGTTAACATATTTAAAGTTTGTTTTTGTTTATTTGATGTGCAGGCATGTAGGAAATGAGTGTAAAACTGCAGACACTGACCTGACAACTAAAGACTGTGTTGAGCTGCCCGACATAATTTGTCTGGATGATCTTGACAGAGGTAAACAAACTACAGCAATAAGATTAGTTTAAACTCCACAAGCAGTGAGACACAGAAGATGAGAGATGGATAATCTCCTATTGCCGATCATTTTAAAATCTGAGGCAGTGGCCCCTCTGCCTTTGAATGTATGTTCTGTAGAGCTGCCCTGAACTTCCCCTCAGTATTTTTATAAACAATTAGTGTCAGTGTATAGTTGATGAAGAATATACAAATCCTTCTTTTGCCTTATGTTCAACTTTGTTGGGGCTAAAGGGTAACAGGTCTAAGAATGAAAGTCTGAGGGTTTATATATTTATATATATATATAAACCTGTACTAATACTATAATATTTCCTAAGCAACCAAGATATTGTGTTTTATACAGACATTATAATCCAATTTCATTCAGAAATACTCAATTATTGTTTTGAGCTCTCTTTATGTTTATTTCTTCAAACAGTTATTATACATATTGATCGCTGTGGGTAGGGGCCTTCTGTAGCAGTGTGTATCACATAATATGTGAAGAAGCTTCTGAGTGAAGACACTTTGATTGGTGTTCAACATTATGACCTTTATTTTATGAATTAAGTTCTTGATGTATAATCATCTCCAGAGGTTCTAGAGGAGTCCCTTCATAAAAACAGACTTCTTTATCACCTTGTTGAGCTTGTTTTGCCACTGGCCCTGATGCTGCTACTCCAACAGTTGATAAAAAGAGATCATAGCAGAAGAGCTCTCACGCTCCACATCAGACTTATAGAAGATCTGAAACAGCTTGCTGAAAAACACTGAAGGGCCTGAGCTTCTGGGAAAAGTACAATCAGTCTCTTTCTGCAGACAGCATTCATTACTTGAACTTTTGGGTAGTCAATCAGCTGCTCTCTGTTGTATACAACAAGGTGTTGTGCAAGTGGCTAAACATAACAAAGAACATTAGCAAAGAAATCCCTCACACTACACCACATCAAATCACAATGGGAAACAAAATCAGTCAAATAACTCACAGTATGTTTACAATCAGAAATTTAGCAAGAAAAAAACAAAAAGAGAAAATCACTTAGAAGTGACATTGAATCACTTCTAATGTAGCAGAGCTACTGTGAAAAGTTGTTACCTTATACAGTGCTTTTTTTTTCAAAAATCTGTAAAATTATTATGAACTTTAATTTCCGACTAGTTTTTTATATCTTTTTTGTTTCCAGATTCTTCAACATGGGTTACCCTGAAATCCAGCTCGAGCTCCAGACCACATCTAAACCAGATCAGCACAAGCAGCTCAGCTTCACTACAGTGGTCCACTGTGGTGTCAGAACAGAACTTCTTTTATAACGGTCCTTCACCTGTCCAAATACCAAGCGTCACTTTTGATCTTGGAAATGAATGGGATGAATGGGGAGATTTTGATGATGAAAACCTGCTCAGTGCCAGCGAGACATCAGTACCACCATGTAGAACCAGCGTTAAGCCTCAGACTGAGCAGCATATTCAAAACATGTCAGGTAGCTACATTTTAATTCAAATCCAATAACAAAGGTATATTTTCTTTCTTGTACCGACTGCATTTTATGGATTTCATGACCAATAAGACCTTCTAACGGAGGTTTGTTATTGTCTCCGTACATAATACAGCTTTTGTTAGTAAGTTTGGGATATCTTTCCATAATTGCATTGACTGTGATAAGCATACTTTGTGTATATTTTTGACAGGCACAACATCAACATCAGCGTTGATCGGCAGCTCACAATTCAAACCCTGTATGACCACTTTCACTACACCATTGAGGTTAGACCCAAAAGTTATTCAGTTCTGCTCTATATTAAAGCTGAATTTACAACCGCAGACATTAGTCATTTAATAACATCAATTTGATTTTTGATTTAGATCAATTTCAGAGTCAAATCCTAAAATCAGGAAACTTGGACCCTCTTCTGTCAGTCACTCATTCACATCACAGAAGAGAATCACACTGGACTGGAATTTAAAGGTGTGTGCATGTGTGGCCATGGGAAAATCCTTTTTGTCCATTTTCTTTGCTTGCTAATTAAAACTGTCAAGCTTGCTAGTTGAATATAATCAGAAGTGCTTGCACAAAGCTTTGTGTTGCTTCTACTTGTTGGTTTATTGTAACAGTTGATGAAGTTGTGCAATTAATCTTTTCTTGTCTTTCATTTTGTTCAGAAACCAAACATTTTAAATGATGGGCTCACAGTAAAAACACCTGAAAAGCTCCCAGCACAGACTCTGGGGGGACAGATTTGCAGAAGTTTGGATTTCTTCTCTACGATGAATTCACCATCCAGTGGCCACTCGTCCCTCAATAAAAGGTAGATATTAAGCGTCTCCCTGTTCACCACTGTTTTATCTAGGGATGTCCCAAGCAGAAGTTGTTGTTCCCAGTCTTAGTTGTTTTAATACGGGCCATCAGAGGTCTGATACGTCATTAAAATTATTTATGATAGAAAAACATGGTGGATTTACAATGCAGTAAAAAAACAAAACATAATGCATTTCATCAGTATTACATAGTCTACAGTAGTACTGTGACTATGTCCCACCTAACTGACCAATTAAGTTCCTGGTGCTACAGTTTCTGCTATCAGTTTTTTCTTGACAGCATCAGATTTTTTCAAACCAAGTTTTTGGAGATCAATCTTAATATAACCTTAATGTGACCTCAAATATCCCAATATCCTGTAAAATCAACTCAAAAAGCGGTTTTGGAATTATGATTTCATTTATTAAGTTCATACTTTGACTAGGCCACTTCAAAATGCTCATTTTGATCTTTTTAGGTTTTCCAGAGGTAAACTTGCTGGTGTGCTTTGGATCATTGTCTGGCTACATTATGCAAGTGTGCCTGAGTTAAAGGTCACAAACTGATGCTATGACATTGTCTTGCAAGATTTTCTGGCACAGAGCAGAAATCATGGCTTATTCAGTTATGGCTAGTCATCCAGGTGCAGATGTAGCAGTGTAGAACCAACACATCACATTGCTATCATCTCGTTATCATCTCTTATCGTCTCTTTTTTCTAAAATGCTGTGTTAGTTTAAAGCTAGATGTAAGTCAGTCCACAAAATATTTTCCCATAGGTTTTGTCGATCATCAAAATGTTTTTTGGTAAGAGACGGGCCTTTCTGAAATGGGCTGTTGTGTTCCTTTTGGTCAGCAGTGGTTTTGACCTCGTAATGCTACTTTTTCCAGTTCCTTTCTTAAAATTAAATCAGAACTGAACTGAGACATGTGAGGCCTGCAGAGCTTTCAATGTTCTAAGCTCTTTTGCGGCTTCCTGGATGAGTGATTGATGCGTTCTTTGAGTAATTATGGTAGGCATGAGACTCCTGGGAAGATTCACCACTATTCCTTGTTCCCTTGATTTTGTATAATGGCCCAAACTGTGGTTCACCAAAATCCCAAAGCCTCAGAAATAGCTTTGCAATCTAGACTGATAAATTTCCTTGAATTTGTTCTTGATTTATTTTCAATGCAGGGCACAATGTTTTGCATTTTTCAGATCATTCAGTATACAAGTTTTTAGACAGGTTTTGTCTGTGATATTTTATTCAGCATTCAACCTTCAGTATTAGGCCTGGGTGTGGTTAATCACAGTTAATTCTTGAAGGAAGGCAAAATATTTTCACAAAGGACCAGTTGGGTTTAAATAGGTTTTTCTGCTTAATAAATGAAATCATTGTTTGAAAACTACTTCTTCATACAGGTTTTGTCTGGAATACAAATGTATGGCGTTCACTGGTAACGTCATCATTGAGGGTCAGTTATTAGAGAAAGGTATTTTGTTTTAGGAATAAGAAAATAATGTGCACATCTGAAAATAAAGTTCTGCAAGGCTGCATTGGTTGCAGCTGAAATAAGGTTATAGACAATACAGCAGTAAGTATCTAGAATCAAATTTAGCTCTGATAAGGATTATTGTAAAATGCCAAGGCTGGGACCTTCATAATTTTATCCAAGTGGTTTTGTTTTTCCTCACTAATGAATAAATGCTTTTTGTTGCAATTCTTTTTTCATTCACAGCACAGAGGATGAAGCTTTCCTTGGGATATTTGATGGCATATTTTAGAAACGCTATTGTCTTTCCTTTAATATGAGACTTATTTAAGCCCAACGCTTTATGCTAAACAGGTTTTCTTTTATAAAACCTCTGAGTTCTGTTTGTGCACTGAGTTATATTTGCACATTTACATGTTCTAAGTCAAACAAGTTCTTGCATTTATAATTGTTCTATGTATTTGAATGAATGTATTTATGTATGTTCTTATTGAATAAAGTATATGTTATGTTTTTTCATTAGCTTCTTGGGTAATAAGAATTAATAATTGTGTAGGTGCAAAGCGTTTTTCAAGAGCAAGGAGATCTGCTTTCTAAAAATGGTTAAAGGGGTTTTGTTTAATCAAAATCATTTAATCTGGAGAGACCCACACAGACAGAAAAGACAAATGGAGAGGTTTATAGACATAGTTATTTGGTGCTCAGACCCCAACAGAAGACACGACAGCTGTGAATGTCTATGATCTTGGATGTTCAGTTTAGGATTAGGATTAGTGAAGTCTTCCCCCTGGGTCCAGACACTGGTGATAGAGGCCAAAGGAGAGAAGGAGACAGACAGGTGGAGCATGTGAGCACGAAGGAGGAGATGGTGTGGCTGAGGGTCGAAGCTCAGATGAAGAGCAGGAGAATCCATGGATGGAGAGCCTTATAAGCACAGTCTTGTGGGATGAGGTCTTGACGCAAATTGGCTGGGGCACGGGCACATGACGAGACAATCAGTGGATGCAGGTGCGGCCGGGGTGAGTCTCCCAGATTGAATTTACGTCTAAACCTCATTTCAACCTGGAGACTCAGGCAGACAGAAGAGGCAATTAGAGGGGTTTATTGACATAAATCAGAACATTTCTTTGGTGCTCAGATCCTGGCAGAAGAAGTGAAAACTGAGAATGGCTATGATCTTGGATGTTCAATTTTGGGTTAGGATTAGTGAAGTCTTCCCCTCAAAAAAGGGGTGCTGAGGCCGAGCTGAAAGAAATTAAAAGTGAAAGGAAGGATCTGAGAATGAATTAGGATTAGTGAAGTGATCGAGATGAACTACTGGCCTTTGGAGAAAATAGATACCTGCTAATAAACTGAATGTAGGAAGCTTAAAGCAGCAGGGCTCGAAGCAGAAAACAACAAAAGATAGGACAGTTTAAATGAGGAATGGGAAAAAAGAGTATTGTGAGAAAGCCAAACAAAAGAATAGGACGTTACAGGGAGGTTATAGACCTGATTTCAAATAAAATTTAGCTAACCGACGAATAGGATGAAGGGATGAATTTAGACTAACTTTAGAACCTCGAGAGGAGGAAACGGTGTAGAGGAGGAAACGGTGCAAAGCCTGGCCCCCCCCCCGGGGGGCTGGCACCCGTCCGGGCACCCGTCCTCAGACACTGAGTACCACCGATGCACCAGCGGGCCAATTCGCCTGCCAGCGGAGGGGGGCAGGACGGGGGAGGGCTCCACACTAAGCGGAGACTTGAGATGTCCTTGGGAGAGGGAGCAGTTCAAACCCAACCTGACAAATTGACAAGAAAAATAAAATAAAAAACGCACAGTCTCAATCACTCACTCCCACCCCAGTGCCCCCACACACAATACACAAACACTCAAAAAAAAAGGGGGGGGAGGTGGGGTGACGCAATACACACCTTTGCATTCATCACACACATCCCCTATTCCCAGGTCTAGGTGCCTGGTCCTCCCTTGGTACCCCAAAGGAGGACCAGGCACCCGGACCAGGAACCCTAAAGTCAAGATGAGGGGGGGGGACTCCACCACAACCCCACCTTCCTGGTTCTTGCTCCGGTCCCGGCCCCCCATCCCGTACCAAGGCCAGACAGCCCACGGGACAGGCCCCCAAAGGTGGTGCCAACATGGCCCGGATGGGCTAGTCAACCAAAGCCCACCGCCGACCCCCCCTCCCCAAATAAATCCTGAATATTTATCCCCCCACTCCCTCCCCCTCCATGCCCTAGCCACACGCCCCCTCCCATTCCCAAGGAGGGCAGTGGTGTCCGCCCCAGTCCCGGCCAGCTGCCCGGGCCCAGCAACGGCCGCCAGCCAAGACCCCTGACCAGGTGGCCCGCTCCTCCCTCAGGTCCCAGACTCTGGACGGTAATCGGAGAACAGAGGTGTGAGAAAGACCCCGATCCTCCTTCCGCCTGCTCAAATGTTGTGTTGTTGTGTGTTGTATGTTGTTCTCCGATGTGTGTTCATCCGAGTGTGTTTAAAAATGGGAGTGCCAAAGGGGGTGCCCGGCACAGTCCACCCACCCTCCGGAAGGTAGCTGGTGCCAGCGCACCCCCCCCCCCCCCCCCCAAGTAACCTACCCAGAACCCTCAATGTCTAAATGTGAATAGGGAAAGGGGGAGCCATCAGGGGTGAGGCCTACACAATAAGCCCACCCCCCCAGATGTCTTTACCCCCTCCCCCCAAACAGAGCCCTACATATATGTGTGTTGTGAAAATGTTGTAAATGAATAAGATGCATAATAAAATTGGGGTGTGGGACGTCCACTGGAAGTGGTACCCTCCAACAACGCCCCCCTCCCCAAGGTCCTACATGGGAGGCAGCGTGATGGAGGAGGCAGAGGGAGGAGTCGGGGATGGGGAGGGAAGAACTGAGGAGCCTCATGCTCTCCCAGGGAGCCAGCTCCCCTGCTGACTCCGATAGGCACCTCCTCCCCTCCCCCCGCTAGCAGAGTGCAAACCCCTTGAAGGGGAAAGCATCTGCCCTTAGATGGAAATGGCCATGCCCCCCTACCAGCTCAACAGGCCCAGGGCCCCCCAGCACACCAGAGGCCCCGGTAGGGCCAGACACCCGGGCATGCACCGGCCCACATCCCATGCGGCATACCCCACAGGACCCAAACCCCCAAGGCTCCGCCAGGACATCTGCCCAAGGGCGACACTCCCCAGGAACCCCGAAGCCCCGGACCCACCCAGCAGAGCACAGCTACCAGGCCAGTAACCCATGTTCGTCAGCGCAGAACCCCCCAAGAGCCCCACAAGCGGCCACCAGAGACCGCCCCGAGGACCCCCACCCAGGCGGGGGCAACAGACCCACCGGACACCCCACTCCGAGCACCCCCCAGAGCCCCAAGACTCAGGCACCTCTCAAAGCAACCTCTGCGCCCACAGGACACATCCCACAGCCCCTCAACCCCACTAAGTGATGGAGTCCAGAGAGATCGATCTAATGCGGTTGCAGATGCTGTCTCAAAAATAATGTGCACCAACAAAAGATCTCTATACTGATTGATACTGAGATTTTTTTTGCTTTTCCAATTCATGAGGATATTTTTCTTTGTGATACATAGGGCAGTGAAAACCATGCAAACTATTTTATTTTCCAAAGAGCTATCCTCAAAGTTACCAAGCAAGCAAACTGATGGGGAAGGTGAAATTTTACAACTCAGGCACTCTGACAAGTCCTTACATATCTGAACCCAGAACCTCTGAACAGGTGTGCATAACCATAACGCATGAATATAATTGTCAGGATTGTTGCCTGTGCACTGTGGACAGATATTGGATTGTGCAAAACCCATCTTGAATAATCTT
The DNA here is from genome assembly GCA_037039145.1 of Fundulus diaphanus. Classification (NCBI taxonomy): domain Eukaryota; kingdom Metazoa; phylum Chordata; class Actinopteri; order Cyprinodontiformes; family Fundulidae; genus Fundulus; species Fundulus diaphanus. Next base: position 49,254,804 of record CM073133.1, read on the forward strand.
TGACCTGTATAGTGTACTCTGTGAAAGATTTTGTATTGTATTAGTTGTAAATTTGGGTTTAGTCATTTTGAAAGTTTTCAGACATATCTGAGCCCAGATGTTTTGTTCAAAGCTGACTGATAAATCCTCTTCCCATTTCATAATAGGAAGAGATATATAATCGTCTAATTTAGTCAGTGTCATGTTTAATTTAGACAGTAGGTTTTCTGTCTTAAATCCAGAAACTCTAATATATTTGTTGGAATTTGTAAACCACCTTTAATATGCTTAAATTTATTTCTAATTATAGATTTAATTTGTTGATGTTATAAGAATTTATCTTTATTAATACCATATTGTATGTTTAATCTATCAAATGTGATAAACTCAGTTCCATCAAATAAATGTTCCAGATATTCAGTGCCTTTATTCCTCCAGTATGTAAAGTTTATCATATTATTTTTTTGTAATGAGCAGTTAATTGGCAGTACTGTAGAGTAATTTGAGACTTTTGAGAAGGATTCTAGTAATTTAATTACTTGAGAGAGATAAGTGTTTGAGTGCTGGAGATAGAGTAATACATAATCTGCATAAAGACTAATTTTATGCTCTATTTTCCTGCATTTAATACCTTTAACAGCAATAGTTTGCCATTTTTATTGAACCACTAGCATAAACAATTAGACAAACAGTGAGGGGGAAAGCGGACATCCTTGCCTAGTGACCCTCTGGAGACAAAAGCTGGAAGATGTTTGATTATTTGTCCTGACACAGGCTGTTGGGAAGCTGTATAAAATGTTTAACCAATTTATAAAGAAATTTCCAAAACCAAATCTATGTAGAGTAGCAAATAAAAATTTCCAATTTACTCTGTCAAATGCTTTTTCTGCATCTAAAGACAATATGTTGGATTCAATATTTTTACTGTAGGAATAATCTATTAAATTAAGTAATCTGCTTGTATTTGTGGATGACTGCCTTCCTTTAATGAACCCAGTTTGATCAGGGTGTATTATGAGAGGAGTGACTTTAAACGTTTTGCAAGAGCTTTACAGATTATTTTAATATCCACGTTAATTAAGGATATGGGACGATAGCTGGTGGGAAACATAGGATCTTTGCCTGGCTTAAGCAGAAGACTAATGGTAGCAGAATTCATATTAGCTGGAAATCTGCCATTTCCCTGAGTTTCCAGCAACATTCTGTGGAATGTTGGTGCCAGAATATTCCAGAACACTTTATAAAATTCAATAGGGAATCCATCTGGACTTGGAGCCTTATCATTGGGCATGCTTTTGAGAGCTTCCTGAATTTCAACTGTTGTCAGCGGTGAATCTAGGGTCATTATTTGACTATCTGATAATTTAGGAAGTGTTATTTTATCCAGAAATTGCTTGATGTCATTATTTGATGGATTTACCTGTGACATGTATAAAGATTTGTAAAAATCTCGGAAGGCGTTGTTTATACTACCCGGATCACATAATGTATGCTGAGTCTGTGACTGCAAATATAGTTGTTTTTTCTTTGTTTATTAACAAAGAAAGAGGCAGTTTTGGCACGTATTCAGACCGGAACAGGGAAACTGATAACCGGCGGTGGGGGCTGTGGGGAGCTGAGGTGTGTTGCCGCGGGCGTGTCTACTATGAAACAATCAGGAAATAACTTATTATTTTTCTGATTAATAACAGCTTTATCTCTCTCTCTCTCTCTCTCTCTCTCTCTCTCTCTCTCTCTCTCTCTCTATCGGACGCAAATCAAATTAAACTTCTTCGTTTCTATTTTGCAGCATAAATTGTGAGTCAGATTTAGAAGCCGGTACATGAAATAAATAAAGTGAGAACAAACACAGCTACATCATCAGAGTTTAATCCGTGAATCCACCTGGATGGCCTCTGTTCCAGTGACGTTTCAGGTTACGTAGGTGTGACCGATCTGAGTGTCTTTCTTTTTCTTTTTTCTTTTCTTTTTTTTCCTTAAAGAGGATCCAACAAAGAGCTTCAAATAATTTGTTGAACATGCAGGGCTACTCCTACAGCTGAAATCAAGCCTCACAGTAAAAAATAATGTGGATCCCACTTGATGCCTAGGATGTGACACTAGGAAAGGTGAACCGGCATTTTAAAAGCATCCGGGATATCAGCCTTAGCAAGTCGAGCACTTGACTTTGCCCAGCGGTTTTGATGAGCAATATTTGCGTCACGATAAAATTTTAGCCCAAATAAGCTGTGCATTCGGAATACTTTCTTTCATTTTAATATGAACATATTTCAATCACGACTGCCATGACTCCATGTTGTTTCAGGTCCTGTATCTCTGTGGTGCTCTCGTGCCATGTCAAATCTCCAATGTCTCCCTATCTTTTGAGGACTTAGTTCGAGCCGCGTTTTCTGTGTCGTCGCTTGTAGAATTTACTACAAAAAAAGCAGTATTTGAAAATGCCGTTTTGCTTCATTTACATCACTCTGCAGCCAGTCAGCCAGTGTTGACAACCACCTGCAGGTGGGGTAAGTGTCTCTGTGACATGGCGAGTGACGGATTAAGCGTGCGACAAAACAAGTCGATGATAAAATTCGTTGCCAACGCCTTTAATTGTTGATTTTTATTGATCGTTGATCGATTCGTTGTTGAAGCTCTACTCCAGTCCAAGCTGGAGATAATGGTCAAAATAAGCTAACATAACCATATCATCTGCAAATGGCAAAGATGTGACACAGTTCCAAACCAGACACCCTCACCTCCATTACTAGACCTCGATAACCTGTCCATGAACACCACAAACGGGATTGGTCACAAAGGTAGCACTTGAGGAGTCCAAAGCACGCTGGGGAAAAAAACAAGTTTTTACCAAGAATCTTGAAATAGCTCTTGCCTTGGGCATACAAAGAGTGCACTGCCCTCTCAAGTAACCCCATACTCCAACAATACTGCCATATAATTTCTACGCCTTTTCAAGATTTGCCAAACACATAAAGACCAGAGACAACAACTCCCATGATCCCCTCAGCAATTCTGCAAGGATAAATATTTGCTTTGCTGTTCCACGGTCAGGACAAAACCTAGGTTTTGAGGTTCAAGAATCAGTCGGAGCCTCCTGTTGTGCCATATTAAAGGCACACTATGCAACATTTTTCAGTTAATTAATGTGTTCCATACCGTTTTGGATGATTAAATGAGTCATTTCAGGTTGAACAAAGGTTTTCTTGGCCGCCCTGGTGGTCTGTGGGGGAAATACCGCACTTGCAATTGCAGGAGCCCTCGGCCCGCGCCCACAGGCTCAGAATCTCGTGCAAGATCGCGAGAGTCGGTCTTGCTTTACGGCGAGAACTGCTACACACCCCCAGTGAAACGTATGCTCGTTGCTAGCGCAGTGGCGATATCTGTGCAGTTATCATGGCGGAACCGGCGATAAAACAACGAAAGCCCATGTCGGAGCAGACAAGAAAGAGGAAAAGGGCTGTGGAAAGAGAGAAGAGTCGTACACGGGTGAACATTGGGAAAGCTTTTTCCGAATGGCGAGAGCTAAAAGAGAAAGAAGGCTGCAAGGCTGACGCGGACCTCGCGTTTCTGCTGATGCGATTGTAAGTAACATTGGAATGGTTACTCTCTCTCTGTGTGCATGTTCATACTTTCACTGTGTTAAAGCCGGGCATACACTGTACGAGTTTTTCAGTCGTGGTACTTATATACATCTCAAACTGCGACGGAACCGCGGGGTTTAAAAGTTCACCGCTCATCTGTGTGCTGATCTGTGTTCTCAAACTGTGCAACGGAACCGCGGGGTTTAAACGTTCACCGCTCATCTGTGTGCTGATCTGTGTTTTCAAACTGTGCAACGGAACCGCGGGGTTTAAACGTTCACCGCTCATCTATGTGCTGATCTGTGTTCTCAAACTGTGCAACGGAACCGCGGGGTTTAAACGTTCACCGCTCATCTGTGTGCTGATCTGTGTTCTCAAACTGTGCAACGGAACCGCGGGGTTTAAACGTTCACCGCTCATCTGTGTGCTGTTCTGTGTTCTCAAACTGTGCGACGGAACCGCGGGGTTTAAAAGTTCTCCGCTGATCTGTGTTCTCAAACTGTACCGCGCGACGCTCGGACGCGGCTCGGGAGGCACCGGGCGTCGGGGGGAACGGAGGGGAGAGAGGAAAGACGAGACACCCCAGCGGCCGCACGGCATACGGAAACAGACGGCCAGCGCGTCGCGCGGACCGGGACCCTCGCCCTCCCCAACCCCCCCGCGAGCCGATGTCCGGGCCCAGCGGGTCCCGGGCCAGGCGGAGGTCGTTTCGGGACGCCCGCTCCCCTCACTCCACTGGCGGGGACGGAGAGGAGGGGAGGGCGCTCCCTCGTAGCTCTGCTTGAACAGCAGGATGGTGATTCATTGCGTTCGCCTGTCTGCTAAGCTCAAAACAAACACGCCTGGCTTGCCGGAGAAACCAGGAGAACAGCTGAGCATATTTACGACAGTGCACTTTTACTTTCGCCCTCTGGGGGGCGCCTCGCTGGAAAATCAACCCCGGTTGCATAGTATACCTTTAACGCCATGATGAATATTTGAGGTCAGATTGAATTCTGACCACACAGCCACAAAGGAGAGCGAGTCAGCTGGGACGGCCCTTCACTCAGCAGGGGTCCCCTGCTGCTATAAAAGTTTTCTCCCACAGACAAAAGCCCCTCACTTCAGACTCCAAGCTCTCAGACCACCTCTCCCTGGAGCAGACCAGGACAAAGCTACTTAGTCCTCACCTTCTTCCTGAAGAAGAAGGTGAGGCCCAACCATGGGGCCGGGCCCGACCGACACACAAGTCAGCACCTGTGAGAAATCTCTCGTCGCCCAGGCGACATGTCCGGGCAAATCAGAGTTAAGTCTGCTGTCGTAACCTCAGCGTCGGGAGCAGGAGGAAGTAATCCTGCCACGCCAAAAACAGCTTTGTTTATTTTTGTCAGCCTTTACAGGGAAGCGAACCCCAGACGGAGCTGAAAAGCCAGCAGAAGGACCCGCTTTCGAATGCTGAGGAGAACCTGCTTAAATCGGACTGCATCCAGATCAGAGAACGTGGCAGAGACCAGGCCTCCAACCCTGAACACATGCTGCTAGGCTGACGAGCCACAGGCTAGCATAGCCGCAGGCTTGCCCGCTGTTGAGCAGAGCTACGATTTTCCCTGCTTTTCAGGGTTCCTTCCTTGGATGGCCAAAGTGGACAGAACTCACATGAGGCGGCGACAGGTTTGGGCAGAGAAACCAGAGGGAGAAGTTAAATGGTTCATTTGGGAAATGTTTTGTAAATCGTTTTGTACATGGGTCTTTGAACAAAGAGCTAACAGAGGTAGCTCATGCTAACCTTGAGTCACATGGCTTTACTAATATCATTCGAGTGTGTTTTATGGTTATAACAAAGGTTATCTCCACAAGGGTTTCATACATTGATGGGACATTAATGTTTACGTTATCCAGCCCACTCATTATGACTAAAATAAAAACCGAAGCTTTTATTTGTTAGCTAGCAAAACGCTATTAGCTTTTGGTAATTTCCGGTTCCGTTTTTTCTACAAAGGCCCGTTCCAAGAATAAAGCTTGATCGTTCTGCTCCGGGTTAAACAAAGATTGTAATTGGACCGTTGTCATGTGAATGGTGTCCGTTTTCAATGGACTGTTGTGTAAACAAGGCCTGGGTCTCCTTCCCCCAGTTTTCTGCTCAATAGTCTCCCCAGCTGTTGAGCATCCCTCTGATTAAATCACCAGGTGTCTGTGTCATTCTGCACTCCTTAGTAATTAGGCACCTTGGTGTGGTGCAGAGAATAGCTAAAAAATCATGACCCAATATTTGCAGCACCAACTTAAGCACACATGCACCAATCTGAGCACCCAGTGAGACTGATGTTCAGCATTTAAATATCACACTCGCACACATCCTCAAAACATATCCGGCATGCGCTCAACTCTGACAAACTCTTCTCTGCAGTCACACTCGATCCCATCAGCCCTTTATACCTGCTCCTTGCACACTCAACATCAACTGTGCGATCCACTGTCTCTACTGTATGTAAAAAAACCACACCACCAGCCGATGACAGAAAGGTCTCTTCATCCCATCAGATTGTTCCTTGCAAATGCTCCTTTTGGATGGAGGAAAACAACCAATCACAACCAGCAAATCAAAACACTTCACCTAGCTGCAGAAATTACCTAAAAACATTGTAAAGGTACGTTCACATTGGCGCCACAATGTCACCAAGTTTGCTTGCTGTCGCTCGCCTAACATTATCGCCGGCCGTTCACATGGCAGGCAAAAGCAACTGCACGGCAGGCAACAAGCAAGAAATGTAGTAGTACAATGGCATTATCTAGTGATGCTTTCACTTAAAGGTATACTATGCAACCGGGGTTGATTTTCCAGCGAGGCTCCCCCCAGAGGGCGAAAGTAAAAGTGCACTGTCGTAAATATGCTCAGCTGTTCTCCTGGTTTCTCCGTCAAGCCAGGCGCGGTTCTTTTGAGCTTAGCAGACAGGCGAACGCAACGAATACAAAAGTCGAAAAAACGGCAGTACAAACAATGACTAACACAGTGAAAGTATGAACATGCACACAGAGAGAGAGAAACCATTCCAATGCAGTGTTTCCCCTAGGAAGTGGGGGTTTTCACTGACGTCACTGGCCAACTTCCGGTCCGCCATATTGGGTGTCACACTTCCTTATCTCTAGTTGTCGTACACGTATTTTCGTATCGCGAATGGATAAGTACGCCAGCACGCTAGAGCGACCAGATAAGGACGTATATCTGAGGAAATGTTCCGTGATCGACCATATGGACCCCTATGCCCTCCACGGTGCCTTGTTTAGCCGTAATCCAGATGATTGGCCAAATGTAGAGCACGGCGACATAGTGCATTACCTGGTGTTCAGTGAAAACCTTCTGCACAGTCTTGAGGAAATGAGAGCTTACAAGGGTCTAGAGGCTCACAACCAGTTCACATCTGGTTGGGTACGAGATGTCGAAGTTATGTACATCAAGGAAATCGCCATCATACGTGGACGGGTGAGTTTTAATAAGATGGTAAAAATGTAAACAATCCGACGCAAATGCGTCGCATGCTTCTGCGGTGGCTGACGGCCGGCGATGCGCGAAGGCGCTTGGCTGCAGGGCCGCTCGACGCCGCTCGCGGCTTTAATTATTTAAGCAGAACAATGACCAGTGCAAAATTAAGTTGTATTTACCGTATTTACGCCGGCAAAAGCCTACCGGCGTAACCCGGAAGTAGCGCGGACGTCACTTTCCATATCGGACGTCTTCGGCTACCTTGTTTGTGGTGTGAGCGCCTATACTTCAGAACAGTTCTGAAGCTACAAGTCCTTGGAGTCTCATGTGCAGTTTACGAATGGATGGGTTCAGGAGCTGCAGATCATAAAACCAGCAAACAGTGGGAACACAGCAACTCGTTCAAAGGTAAGCTGTGCTCAGACGGGCTCTGGCACATGCTAACTGTTAGTGCTAACAACCACTCACGCATGCAATGTACTTTTAACTAGCTGCTATGTGTTTCAAACGTTTAGAACACACTCTCATTGACATCGGGATACTGTGGAAAGTTATGTTCGGTCGTCTTACAGCCGCGATCCAGGCGAGCCGACGACTCTTTATCTCTAACAGTTGTTCTCCGTGGTTCCGCCTCCAGGCAGGAAAGCGGTGGAAAATTAACCCGTTTCTATGTTTTTCCCATGGCGATCATGTGTTGCGCTGTTACAGCCCACAATACAGCAACGGTTTACATGTTTTAAATACTTAACAGTTAATTACCTGTGACAAAGTGAGCACCGCAGACTCTGGCGTATTCCAGTTTAACACCGTCCAAATCGGACCTGGATATCCGTGTCAGCCATAGGTGACGTTGTTGTTCAGAGAGCTGTTTTGTTTTTTCACACTGATTCACTATTATGGCTGGTAGGCGATAGAGCGTTGATCTCCACCTCCACGGGCCGTGCAACCAACCATTAAACACGTTTTCCCCATTGTTCACTTCCAATACTGCCTAAGGCGTCATACAATGCAGGTCAACGGTGCGAAACGACTGACACCCAATATGGCGGACGCGCTGAGTAGTCACGTGAGCGTGACGTCAGCTGAAAACCCCCAATTTGCTTACCGGACGACCGGCGGAGCGGGGGGAGACAAGCTTTGCGCGACCGGCGGAGCGGGGGGAGACAAGCTTTGCGCGCATATCGAGTTAGTTTTTTTTTTTTTTTTGGAATGTTGGGAGGCGGTAGCGTGAGGGAAACCCTACAATGTTACTTACAATCGCATCAGCAGAAACGCGAGGTCCGCGTCAGCCTTGCAGCCTTCTCTTTCTTTTAGCTCTCGCCATTCAGAAAAAGCTTGCCCGATGTTCACCCGTGTACGACTCCTCTTTCTGTCCAGAGCCCTTTTCCTCTTTTTTGGCTGCTCCGACATGGGCTTTCGCTGTTTTATCGCCGGTTCCGCCATGATAACTGCACAGATATCGCCACTGCGCTAGCAACAAACATGTTCTCGCCGTAAAGCAAGACCGACTCTCGCGATCTTGCACGAGATTCTAAGTCTGTGGGCGCGGGCCGAGGGCTCCTGCAGTTGCAAGTGCGGTATTTCCCCCACAGACCACCAGGGCGGCCAAGAAAACCTTTGTTCAACCTGAAATGACTAATTTAATCATCCAAAACGGTATGGAACACATTAATTAACTGAAAAATGTTGCATAGTATGCCTTTAACTGCCACTCCAGTCTCCTTGCTCCAGGCTTGGTCTGTTCTGGACTTGTCTCGGTAGTAATAATTGGTTGAGTCATACAACTCAGGCTGACTACAGACCGCTATTAACAGCTTGTCTTCCATGTTGAGTGAAAACTGCTTCCAACTCCACTTACTTCAAAGACACAATCACATCCTTAAATACTGACAGCTGTTTAAGGGCTAAGCCATTCTGCAGCAGACAATTTACTGCTTACACCTATAACATACAGTATTATTAAACAACATATACATAAACACATTCCCACCTATTTTTATAAATATTTTATATTTTAGACATACACCTAAAACCTTAAAATAAATGTGCAAACCTGGGTGACTGAAAATGTTGTGGTTTCTCCCGGAACCTATAAATGGTGTCTGGACCCCCGGGGAAATATTTGTCCAAACACCCTGGAGAGGACCACATCGTAACACTTCCTTTATACTCACTTTTCACAGATTTTACACCACCATTTGCTTAAGTTTCTCAACAGTAGCCTTTAGCTCCAAATAACAATTCTTCTCTTTCCACAGACATCCACCCCATTTACTAATGAGTAGCTGTGCAGATCCTGAAACAAAAGGCTACATGCTAATTATTAAAATATCTAATAAATATTCAATAAATTGTTAAAACTTCTTGTGTGCAGATGGTTATTGCTGTGCAAATCCATGCGCAAAGTGCTGTGCTATATAAAGAGCTAGTTAAAGTGCAAGTTTAAAGTGCAAAAGTACTCTGAATGTGCAATACAAATTACTTTTATAAAAACAGTCCCAGTAATGAAGACCTCTTCATCACAGACTCATAAACCCTCCAGTTATTGTACCACGTTGAACTCACAAGTCACATGTGGGGTACCCCATGATTCAATCCTGGGACCCCTGCTATTCAATAGCTATATGCTCCTACTAGCTGAGGTTATAAAAATAGCTTTTTGTGGCTCTGCTCTGTCTTTTCAAACCCCCAAATGGTTGTGGCAGATGGCCGTTCACACTGAGCCTGGTTCTGCTGGAGGTTTCTTCCTGTTAAAACACAGTTTTCCTCTCCCCTGCGCTACATGCATGCTCGGTATGAGGGATTGCTGTCAGGATCCCCAGGGGTTTGATTTATTGCAGCTGCTAGGGGATCCTGCAGTCTGTTTATGTTCTGCATTTTAGTATCCCTAGATCCTCGTTTTTGTCATTTGTTTAGTTTCCTGTTCATTATTTATGTTAATAGTGTATTCTGGTATCTGTGAGATTTAGTTCCTGTCTAGTTAGGTTATGTTCTTTATTATTTTAGCAGTTCTTTTAATTTTTTATCTTCTGCTTGCCTTTCTTTCATTTAGTCTCTGTTCAGTGTTTATGCTATTAGTGTGTTGTGCCATGACGCACTGTTTTAAGTTATTTAATGTTTAATAAATAACTCTGTCAGTTAGGTGTTGTCCGGTGAATATCAGCCCAAACATCTGATACTACGGCAATGGTTGAAAGGGTGATTCAAGCACAAGGATTCTTTTAACAGCAAACTCTGTACACATATAGAATAAATTAGTGACAAGTGCTCTTCAATCAACACATTTTCTCTACTAGGCTAGTGAAACTTAACTAAACTACTAAGCAAAATTAAGATAAAAAGAACCTAATGCATTGACGTACGGATGAAAAAAAAATTAAAGCTTCCATATCCGGTGGAATAAATCAAGTTGGATACCGTAGAAGGAGTCCTACGGCTCACTTCCAGTGGCCTGCGCTCTCTCGTTCTAGCATGTCAAAACAAAACATGAGAGGAGCGGGATGGCTGAGGGAAAGGAGATCAACTGCACATTTTCATGGTGGCATTATTCTCATTACTTTCAGTTTGTGAAAGATAAGGACAAAAACATAATATTAAAGTGCAATTCCAACTTAGTCAGATTTTATTCCGTGTTGCACAACAAGAGCATTCTTATACTGTTAGATTAAGTTCCTGTTTTAGTTAGCTTATGTTCTTTATTTCTGAACTTCTGTTAGATTTGCTCCTTATTAGATTAGTTAGGTTTTTCCCCCATGTCTGGCCATTCTGTTGTTTCCTGTTAGATTCTGTTATTACCCTGCACCTGCCAGTTCATTGTCCCTCTTCTTCTGCAGCCTAATTGCCTCACTCGGTTCAGCTGGGTCTAATTACTCCACTTGTTGTTCCTTCTGTCTCCTCCCCTATTCAGCCAGCTCCGTCACATACATTGTCAGGTCCTCTGTCTTCATCCGTCGTACTACTCTGTTCTGGTCTTATCGCTGCTGTGTTCCTGGTTCCTGTACCTGTAAGCATGTGACTTAATAAATTATTGTCTACAATATGCGACTCTTGAGCTTTTGTCTGCATTCTGGTCTAACAGCAAATCTGACAATTGCTACAAAGTCATTAGCAATGTAGGTTTAGCTTCATCTAAACCTTCAACTAGTATATTATAAGTTATTTAAGGAAGTATTCCCTTTGATTAATGGCCCCATTATAGACATGATTAATCTATCCTTAGTAAATGGATATGTACCACAGGCTTTAAAGTAGCTGTTATTAAACCTTTACTTAAGAAACCCTCTCTTGATCAAGATGACTTAATAAATTACAGACCTATATCTAATCTTCTTTTCCTATCTAAAATTCTTGAGAAAGTAGTTGCTAATCAAGTATGTGAACATTGACAAAGTAATGACCTATTTAAAGAGTTTCAGTCAGGCTTCAGAGCTCATCATAGCACTGAAACAGCTGTCTTGATGACATCAAAAGCTGGATGACTTTAAATTCCCTGCTTGTAAATTCTGACTAGACAGAAGTTGTAATCTTTGGACCAGAGTCCTTAAAAATAAACTTCTTAATCACTTAATCTGGATGGAATTAAATTGGCCTCTGGTACTAAAGTAAAAAACTTTGGTGTTATTTTTTTTTTACCAAGACATGTCATTTAAATTCAATTCAATTTTATTTATATAGCGCCAATGCATGAAACATGTCATCTCAAGGCACTTTACAAAATCAAAATCAATCATATTATACAGATTGGTCAAAGATTTCCTATATAAGGGAACCAGTTGATTGCTTCAAAGTCCCGACAAGCAGCATTCACTCCTGGAGAAGCGTAGAGCCACAGGGAGAGTCGTCTGCATTGTACATGGCTTTGCAGCGATCCCTCATACTGAGCAAGCATAAAGCGACAGTGGAAAGAAAAACCACCCATTAGCGGGAAGGAAAAACCTCCAGCAGAACCGGGCTCAGTATGAACGGTCATCTGCCTCGACCAACTGGAGGTTAGAGAAGACAGAGCAGAGAGACAACAAGAGAGACAAACAAGCACAGAAGCACACATTGATCCAGTAATCTGTTCTACATTAGATGGTAATAGCGGGTGATCTGTCTTCTCTGGATGATGTCTCAGATAACAGAACGCCAGACCAGGTGTACCTACTATGAAGAAAAGAAAGAGAGAGAACAAAAAGTTATAAGCAGAAATTATGACAAGCAATGCATAATTGAAGAACAGTAGAACTCGATAGAGTGAGAAAAATAGATCCTGATGTCCTCCAGTAGTCTAAGCCCATATAAGCACATCCCCATAGGTAGGTCAAGGCAACATAAGCCACTCTAGTTATAAGCTTTGTCAAAAAGGAAAGTTTTAAGATTAGTCTTAAAAGTAGACATGGACCAAAACTAGGAGTTGGTTCCACAGGAGAGGAGCCTGATAGCTAAAGGATCTGCCTCCCATTCTACTTTTAGAGACTCTAGGAACCACCAGCAGACCTGCAGTCTGAGAGCGAAGTGTTCTGTTAGGAACATACGGGGTAATCAGAGCTCTGATATATGATGGAGCTTGATTATTAAGGGCTTTATACGTTAGAAGAAGAATTTTAAATTCTATTCTTGATTTAACAGGAAGCCAATGAAGGGAAGCTAAAATTGGAGAAATCCCATATTAAACAAGTTTCCTTTTTTCACCTGCAGAACATTGCCAAAATTAGAAATATTTTGGCAAGGAGTGATGCTGAAAAACTAGTCAATGCATTTGTTACTTCAAGGCTGGACTATTGGAATTCTTTACTATCAGGAAGTCAATCAACAATGCAGACAACTGTCCTCTGTGGCTCTACACTCTCTCATGAAGAGTGAATGCTGCTTGTCAAAATTTGATGCAATCAACTGGGTTTTCTTAGGTAGGAAACTTTTTGACCAATCTGTATGATTTGATTGAATTTGACTTTGTAAAGTGTGTTGTGAATTGGCGCTACATAAATAAAATTGAATAGAATTGAATGGTAGGTTACTGTGTAAGTCCAGGATACTTAATTTGGCAATGTGATTCTGCCTTAATTTGTGAAATACAGCGATAACAAATTAATAAACCTAAAATTATGGTCCATCGGTTGGGTTTCTGCATTGTTCACATCTAGTGAAAACATATATTCAGAACCAATCTCAACCGTGTGATCTATTTTCAGTAGTTATTGCCGGTTATTGTAACTGTAAACCGCAGAAAATACAGGTAAAGTTGCTCCCTCTGCGTTTACTCCCGTTGGCTCCTATGCCAGCCTTGATTAGGAGAGACCCATCCAAGATGGCGGCGCTGCAGGATGCGCTCCAGTACGTAATGAGGCGTCAATGTCTGGCATATCACATGATTTGCGCTGACTCCTCGCGAGATCGCACGTCACTTTTAGCGCGTAGTTTATTGTTGGCGGAAAAAGTTCTGTCAAAGTTAAACAAAAGCATTTTACTCGCCTTCGGTACTAAGAAACGTTTACATTTTATTTTAGACTTGATAAAGAAACAGTTAATGTCTCTATGATGGATTAATGAACCTATTCTTTTCGATGCTGCATCGCCCAACAACCAAGTGAAGCGGTGAGTTTTCTTTCCTAGATGTGTGTTTCGCTCTAGATGCTGCGGCTAGCTTGTTCGATAGTAGCAATGTCAAACGAGAAGTTTTGACCAGCTCCTTTGTTTAGGGAATCCAAGTCACCATTTAACGTAGTTTTAATTTGTAATCGCGTGATTTGATGTGATATGAACGTATGTTAACGTTTTAAACCTGATTGTTTTTAGTAAGTTTATTTCCGTCTCTGGTGACCAGATGGCGTTTTCTCCTGTCTGCTCTGAAGACATCAGCTCAGAAGGATGCATTCTGAAATCGGACACAGCTAAGAAGAAAAGAAAAATTTCAAGTAAGTCAGAAGTTTTATGACATCGCCCAACAACCAAGTGCTGTAAAATACACAGAAATTTGAGTACACTTTAATTAATGGTTAATCAGTTTTAAAATGATTGACCTTTATGTGCAGCAATCCTATTCAAGACACAGAGTGGTTTACTCTAAACATGTTTTTTTTTATTAAAATACGATTTATTTACAGATGCACATTATACATCCACAGAACAGTAACACCCAAGGTACAAATACAAAATATACAAATCACATTTTTCATATAAGGTTTTAAGTTTAAAAGCTTTAGAGTTAGTGCAAAGTTTTAAAGCGTCCAAAAAATAGCTTAGATAAATCCTGAAAACTGCGGTATCAGTTTATCGAGGCTTTCACTTATTTCACACTGAAAGCTGTTAAGTTTTGTCCATCAATCCAATCTAATCCTGCAGAAAGGAGCTCAAAGTCAACCAAGCATAATGCTCCCTCTACTTTATTATTAATAAAGATGTGTGATCCAGGTGTTTATCCAGGTGGATTACTCCTTAACAATATCCAAGACAATCTTGCATACATTATTTAGTTTTTTTTTCTTTTATTTGTTTTATTTATAATGACGTATTTTTTTATGATTTACCATTTCTTGCAGATGTCTTTGCCTGGCAGATAAAGAAATCTGCCAGTGGGCGAGGGCAGGGGGCTAAATCTGAGGCCACCTCCTCTTTAGGGATTGGGTGGGCATGTATATATTGTCAATCGTTAGATTAATAAGACTAAGATAAATTCCAATTATTTATGTCTGAAAACCCAAAAAACTGTCTGTATTGTATGAATTGCATTTTTTATTTATTTTGTTTACAATTTTCCCCACTTGGTTCTACAAGAGCATCAGTAAATTCAAAGATGTGGTTAAATGCAGTTACTTTGTGCAGTTTAGCGATAAGAATGGTACTTTTTAATCCCACCAGAGTCCAAAAAAAGCGTATGGAAGCGTTTTTTTTTTTAAGATTTGTGTTTGTGGGGGATGTAAATGAACCGCTGATTCTTGTCCCAAGGAGTTTGGTCTTCTGTGTTGCGTCATCCTTTTTTTTTTTTTTTTTTTTCTGTAACTGCTGTTTATTTTCTCCAATGTAGAGGTCTGAACATTCCTCGCTGCACTGGGGTGCAGATACCACCACTATGAGTTATATGGTATATGGTATGGTAGTTACATGGTTATACTAAGGGTTTGTTTCCTGTTCATTTTCAGAAGATGTGGAGTTGGACATAGAGATCCTGTACAAAGCAGTCCCTCAGCTTGCCAAGGTGTTTCGCATCACAGACAAAATTGGAGAAGGTACATGCTTTACTTTCTCTACGTTGGTTTCTATACTATTAGCTGAAAATAACTTTTATTTAGAGTTAAACTTATCCATATTGTTGAATGAAAGTAAAAGCTGCAACCTTCAGAGAGATTTCTGTCTGCATTTAGGCACATTCAGCTCAGTGTACTTGGGTGTGGCACAGATGCGCGATGGGAGGACGGAGATGTTTGCGTTGAAGCACCTCATCCCAACCAGCCATCCGACACGCATTGCTGCTGAACTTCAGTGTCTGACTGTGGCAGGGTGGGTCTGGCTCAGCTTACTTAAAATGTTTTCTTTCACCATAACCTTAATGAATATAGCGCATCGTAGACAGCTGAACTCTCTCACAATGTCAAATCCAATACTGATGCTTGTGGTTTTTTTTTTTTGCTGTTGTTTTTTTGTGGCAGACACTTTTCAGTTCAGTCTTGATAAACTTCTACTGTGCTGCTGTTGTTCCTGCAGTGGCAGAGAGAACGTGATGGGACTGACGTACTGCTTCAGGAAGGAGGACCATGTGGTGATTGTAATGCCCTACATGGAGCATCAAGCTATTGTGGTTTGTACAGCACTTTCTTCCAAACCTCTCTGAATATATATGTATATATTAGGGCTGTCAATCGATTAAAAAAATTAATCTAATTAATTACATACTCTGTAATTAATTAATCTAAATTAATCGCATATAATTTTTGCTGTGAAAGTATTTAAAATATTAAAATTCAAATGTTTCAATGAATAATCAGCATTAGATACATTAAAGTGCTGTTTTCAACAGCAGTCAAACTGAACTAAACAGATGCCAATGTCAAACTGAACTCACGTCAACAGGAAACGTCAACTGAAATGATAATTAAAAAGATAACCTGAATTTAACAGACGTCAACATATTCCATATTCCAATCTACTTTTTAGGCTAATTATACATAATTTAGACCTAGAGCTATTTTAACAAACAAGCATTTTATTAGTTGTTATCTCTTATCTGATGTATTTCTGATGTTTGGCGCTTTGTTTTACCTCGTGTTAAAGTGCTCTTTAAATAATAATGACATTCATGATGATTATGATCAGAATAAACTTTTGCATAACCTCCCAGAAGCTGGAAAGAAAAGAGACAAAAACATTTTTCACAGCTCACTTAGTAACTCTAATATTTTAGTCTAAATACTTTAGCCTAAATATTTTAGGCTAAAATATTACACTTTTTATTTGTTTTTCTTCAATCCCTCTGTGATGTTTAGTAATTTCTGCCAAAGGCTGCAGCATTTGGATTTAATTCATCTGAATGCAGTATTTGCAAGCCATACTCTGATTGGATGGGAAAAAAAACTGTCTGTGATTGGCTTTAACAGCCGAGCGAGTGCACAGCTGGTGTTGAGTGTGAAACGAGCAGGTGTGCGCGAGCAAAGTAGCGCGCGAGCAGAGATGGAACTCACCGCGAGGACAGCGGGTTGAGAAGAGTTTTTCAGACCGTGCCAGACCGGTTTTGAGCGTTGAGTTGTTTCACTGCGCGCTTGGATTGGTTCCTGCGCGCTCAAACAGAAGGCACGAATATCGCTACATAGTTTCACAGAGTTGAGCAGCAGCGCTGTCTTCTTCTCTGTCTTCATGCGCCTCCCCTGTGACTCTTTGGCGCCCCCCAGGGGAGGCGCGCCTCACCTATTGAAAACCCCTATATGACATCGATTAATCTGCGTTATTTTTTTTAATCCGTTAATTTTTTTTTAATTAATTAATCGAAATTAACGCGTTATTTTGACAGCCCTAGTATATATATATAATTATACTTCCCACTACTTTTGATAGTATTATCACCCCAGCCAGGCTGAGCATGGTTTGTTTATTTTAAATGCCTCGACGTTTTAGGGAAACGTAAAACGGTCAGTAAAGTTCCCGTTTGTAATGAAACCTTCCTGTCGACTAACCCAACCCGTTAGCTGTTATTTGCTTGATGCACACTATGGTACCTGGTTACATCGCCCAACGCTCCTCACACTTCCTCACACAAATACTGCCAGGATTACCTCATTTTCTGTGGCAAACCCTGGCAAGATTTAACCCCTCCTACAGTGAGGAAACCAAAAGGGAGGGGTGGGCAGCGCTTACTGAATCATGGGATAAAAATTTATTGCGTGATTAATTGATTGATTTATTATCATGACAGGCCTAACCACGAGGAAAACAATCAGCTGACCCATTTTTAAAGCACATTAACATTCATGACGTACTCCGCTTTTACCATTTATAGTTGAATCTGTGCGTGTAGAGGGCAGAACCAGGTATGCAAACATTCAGGTACAGCTGGGATTTATAATGGGAAATGACGTGCATGGATTTATAAATCAGATTTCTTTTTGTACGCCTTTTTCTTGGCATACGGCCGCATTTAGTATGGATTCCATGCAAAGTTCTATAAATGAGACCCAGGAGAGGTCAGAGGACATGTGAATGCCCAGGAACTTTATTCTGTCCACATGCTCCACCACCTCCCCCAGGATGCAGAGAGGAGCATGTTCAGTTTTCCTGGACCTCCTGTAGTCCACTATGACCTCATGGGTCTTGCTGGTGTTCAGGATCAGGTTGTTCCTGGAGCTCCATTGTGTCAGACTGCGTCCCTGATGTGTTGTAGGAGGATGATCTCGAAGCACTTCATGATGACGGGGGTCAGAGCAACAGGGTGGTAATCTTTGAGGCAGGTGATGGGTGTTTTCTTAGGAACTGGCACAATGATGGAGGAGTTCGGGCCAGCAGGGACCATGGAGAGCTGCAGGGAGAGGTTAAAGATGTCCAGAAAAACCCTGTGAGTTGGTCAGCACAGGATTTTAGTGTCCAACCTGACACCCTGTCTGGACCTGCAGGCTTGTTGGTGTTGACCTTCCTTAAGGTGGAGGTCACTTGGTGCAGCTGGGGTATGTAGCGTATACCCCAGGTTTCTTATATAGGCTTAAATTTATTTGTTAGGCAATACAATCACATCATTCTTGTGTTGTCCACCTCCAGCTGCTTCATCATGAGAAAGTTTCCATTTAAGTTTTGGCTTTGATGGTGGTTTTAGCACCTTGCCTTGACTTCCATTCATTTTCAACCCTTTCTACGGCCTTACCCTGACCTCAAGCCTAACCATTAACAGTACATACCTAACCCTAAACCTCATTGGCACCGTAGTCCTAAACTTTATCTCCAGCTCAGAAAAAAGGTAAGGGCCAAAAAAAATATCCTCACTACATCAAAGTCTCCACTTTGGTGGTAAAATACAAAAAAAATATTCTCACTCAGCTGCAAGTACAAGTGTACACACACACACACACACACACACACACACACACACACACACACACACACACACACACACACACACACGTTGTATAACAGACATTAAAAACTCTTCTAATGATCCATGTAATTACATTTAAATTATATTTGTCTTGAAAATATTTAAATAAAGTCTTAAAGTAGCTGAAATCTTCAGAAAAAGCTGAATGTTCTTGCTGCTTTGATGGAGTTGTCAGCTGTTGTAATGAAACTAACGTGCTCATCAGGACATCGTCGGCTCCCTGAGCTTTGAGGAGGTCCGTCTGTACATCTACCACCTGCTAAAGGCTCTGAAACACATCCACCAGTTTGGGATCATTCATCGGGACATTAAACCAAACAACTTCCTCTACAACAGGAAGCAGAAAAGGTAAGTGTTTCTAGCCCCTCTCATGGCGTTGTGATCTGTGGATGTCTTTCTAACACGTTTCTGCTGTGGTCTGGATTATTTTAGGAAAAGACTAGTTTGATCTCTTTGTTAATTAAACTACAATTAAAACTTTAAGTATTTCCTTCAGCCATGAGGCGACCGTAAAGTTGCAGTCAACCCCCTGCTGGGTGATTAAAAGGTTTCGTTCACTGATTATTTATATGCAGGTCCTGATTTTAGTGTAGCTGGTAGAATATTTACAAGGTAAACTCTTATTAGCCAGTTTTACTGTTTATGCATTTGTAGGTATGCGCTAGTGGACTTTGGCTTGGCCCAGGGCACCGGCGACACCCAGATTGAGCTGCTGAAAGTGGTGAGACAGAAGCCATCACAGAAGGGTGGAGGGCCTTCAGGGAAACAGGAAGCTGCACAAAGAAACAAAGCACCTCCTAAACCCCCCATCAGTATCACCAGCACAGCTCCAACTTCACTACCTCCACAGCAATCAGTACCTTCTTCTTCCTCCTCCCCCTCTACTTCCTGCGTCACCTCATCCCCCTCGGCAGCTGGGAAAGCACTGGTTAAAAAGTCTCGATCCACCGCCACCTCCTACTCTCGAACAAAACTCACCAAGGTGTCTTCACTGAGCCGTTTTATTATTTGTAGTTCTTGTCTAGTAACAACAAGGTTCTGCAGTATTCACAACTAAAGAGGGTTGTGTTTTCTGTGTCGGTGTGTTAGATTATATCCTGTTAGGGTTCTTCCCCACGCACTCAAGTTTTGGCTTTGCCATGTTTGTTTTAGGACCTGGCAGGTCTGCGCAAAGTTCCTCGGCCAGTGTTCGGAGAGAGAAATCTGAACAGCTGCACACCAGCGCCCCCTACCTGTAAGCAAGCTGCACTTAAGACTGAGGTATGAAGTCCAAGTAGGTTTTTGAAAGATCGGAGGAAAGTTTAGGAAGTAAAGTCAGAGAATCTGTACTTAAATTTGAGCCGGTGAACTTATACGGCAAGTAGTTTTATTCATTTTAACAAGCTAGAAATTCATGCTTGTTCTGTTTCCTTGAATAAATTAATAAATTTTTCCAACTTAATAATTTCACTGATGACGTTGTGGTTCTGTTGCAAGTTGGTAAAGGCCAAGAAAACTGAGGGTACATCCAGCTACAAAACCCCTTCAGCCAATCAGGGCCTCCTGGCTGCCAGGACCGCTAGCGGCAGTCAGAAGCCACAGAGGACCATACAGCAGGGCCTGACATGCAGCTGCTACCTCACCGATCGAGTCTGCAACGTCTGCTTGGCCAGGTAGGAAACAGGGAGAGGACACTGTTCTGTTCATGTTATGGGGTTAATCTCGGCCAAACGAGGAGCAGTCCCTTCACGTTACACTGAGCGGTAGTTTGTGTTAACTATTTGGTATGTAATGCTTTTTGTGTGTTTGACTTCAGAAAGCCACAGGTAGCGCCCAGAGCTGGGACTCCGGGTTTTAGAGCTCCAGAAGTCCTGACAAAATGTCCCAACCAAGGCCCAGGTTGGTATTTAAAACTGCATTAGTGAAAGTGCTTCACAGAAGGATTCATAACTTCTGAACTTCGTTGCAAACACAAAGAGGATTTTATGGGAAACAGCAACACAGAGTATTGTACAGCTAGAAAGTGGAAGGACAACGATGTATAGTTTTCAAAACATTTTAGGAACAAAAACCTGAAAAGTTTGGACATTTATATTCAGCTCCCTATGCTTTGACATCACAAAAAAAAATCCACCGTAACCAACTGCATTCAGAACTCACCTAAATGTTTAATAGGGTCCATTTGTGTTTATTCTCAATATAACTCCTGCTGGAGCTAAAGGTGGTTCTATTAAGTATCGACTCGGTTCAGAATACAGCCGCACACGTCTTTGCAGATTTTTACTTGTTAAAAATAAAATAAACTAATGTATCATTTTCCTTTTACTTCACATTGCAGCTAGGGCTGCAGCTATTGATTATTTTAGTAATTGATTAATATGTTGATCTTTTTTTGATTAAATGATTAATCTAAAAAGAGATACTTTTCATAAATTAACATACCTAAATAAAGTGTCTTGAACTAAAAAAGATTGTACATTTTAAATGCATTGGAAATGGCAGAAACATGTAAAATAACTCATTTTAATGCTGACGACATGGTAATTTAATGTATGAGGTCTATGTCTATATGTCTATCTTGTCTGTCTAATCTACCTATCCTTGCTTGGCAACACAGTAGACAATATAACTAGGACTGCAACTATTATTTTGCTAATTGTGTAATCTGTGTATTTTTTTTTTTTGATTAACGGATTAATAATCAAACAGCAAAAAGAGCCTTTTTTTTACAGAACCTTGAAGCTTAAACTAAGCCACTTGAAGAGTTCTGGATAGAGAATATTTCCAGAGGAGGGTTTTCATCTTAAATGCAAAATGTATATATTTTTTGTACAGTCCTGTCTTAATTACTACTCTGAGTGGGTTGTTCTTTCATTAAATTACATATTTTAGCATCTGTAGACTCCAGCTAACGATTCGAGTACTAAATTAGTTGATGACTGTTTCAATTAATCATGATTAATCTGATTAATTGTTTTAGCTTTATTGGTGCGGTGTGGTTTCATGGAGTGGTGAGGTGGCTTAGTGGTTAGGGAGCCAGGCATTTGGGTCTTGGAGAGGCCGTAAAGGTCACCGGTTTAAAACTCAATCTGGCCCACTGGCTCTGAGCAAGACCCTTGACCACAGGTTGCTCCCGGTGCGTGTCTCAGGGTGGCAGCACACTGCTCCCTGAGGGATGAGTTAAATGCAGACACACATTTCCCCTCTCTGGGACTATATAGGGAAATATTTAATTGATTTATTTCTCCATAAAAATCCCAATAAAAGACAGTTTTTGGCTGTAATATAATAAATATAATACGTTTTTGGTGTTAATACTGCAAGACTGTGTCCTAGTTTTAGGCAAGGTGGGTTTTTCGTCCCACTGGCAGATTTCATAAGGCCAGGAAGGCTGATTTTCATTTCTTTGTGTTTTCACTAATGGTCACTTTTCCTCCATCACGATATCTTACACCGCAGCCATAGACGTGTGGTCCGCCGGCGTGATCCTGCTGTCGCTCCTCAGTGGCCGTTACCCTTTCTTCAAAGCCAGCGACGATCTGATTGCACTCACACAGATCATGACTATAAGAGGCTCCAGGGAGACGATTCAGGCAGCAAAGACATTTGGTATGTATTAACCAGTTTCATCTATAAACAGCTACTCTAGATTTAACATTGATACGGGTTCTGAAGTAAACTGGTTTCCCCAGGAAAAGCAGTGATGTGCAGTCGGGAGCTTCCTCGCCAGGACCTGAGGACGCTCTGTGAGACGCTAAGAGGAAGCACGTCTTCAGCAGATGACGTCGCCCGGGTCCCAGAGACTGGAACTGCCACCCATGAAAACACGACCCAGGATGATACTCCGACACATTGGCCCAGTGGCCCTAAACCGAAGCAACGCCTCAGGAAACACAAAGAAGGCAGCGACACTCCCCCTGAACACCTAGACTGTTCAGTTAGCCTCAAAGCCCCAACCAATCATAGCTCCCTGTCAGATGGTTATCACGAGAAGGGCTGGGACAGGGTTCCCGACGAGGCCTATGACCTGTTGGACCAGCTACTGGACCTGAACCCTTCTACTAGGATCACAGCTGCTGAAGCTCTGCAGCACCCACTGTTTAAGGATTTGTGATGCCGTGATTCTGCTCTCCAGGCAGGGATTTAGGCTTAGTTCATATGATTATTTAACAGGTAAGCATTTATATATAGAAGTAAAGCAGGTATCTGCATGGCAGATATAAATGAAATGTTGACAGAAATAAAGTAAGTTTACCTTCCAGGTGCTGCAGATCAGCCAGGGCATGACGTAGACCTTCGAAATGTTTGGAAAACTTTTATATTAACTTTGTTTACTTGTGTTCAAGATGTTGTGACACGTTCTGAAAATGTAAATGAAATTTAAAAAGGGCTTTTAATTTGAAGACGTGTTACTGTGAGCTGCTTTTGTGGACTTATATTTATTGACATTGAAAACTATACAGAATGGCTCCCTTTTGAAATAAAATATAGTTCTCTTAGAACGCTGTAAGTCCTGTTCTTTTCGACCTGAAGCAACCACATTCAGCTTCTAACTAGCTGCCACAGCTGTTCTTGTCCACGTTAGTTCAGTTGAGGAGCTCGGTAGCCGTAGATGGAGCCGTCTGCCAGTCCTGACATCAGTCTGAGAAAGGTTTGTCCCACTCACACATACAGCCCTCATCACCTCAATGGCATCATGACTGGGCCCAGGGTTTTAATTCTCAACCAGTCCTTGGTTGATTTACTGGTAGTGTTGGATCGTCTTGTTACAGGGTCCAGCTCTGCTACATCTTTCGTTTTTTACAGACGGACTCACATTTTCCTTAAACACCCTCTGATGCACGATAGAATCGATGGTGGGTTCTGTGATGAGCTCGTCTGATTCTGCTGCAGCAACGTTTGCCCAAAAGCTTCCAGCTCCATGCTTCACAGGTGGTATAAAGAACATTGTGTCTACGTTCTCAGGCAAACTTTAGTCCTGCTTGATCTTTTTCTCAGAGAGCTCCTCCCATAAAAACAACCCGTGTGGTCTTTCTGATGGTACAGATGTGTCGTTTCTTGTCAACGCAGCAAGAGCCTGCAGTGAATCCTTTAGAGATTGTTTAAACATGTTGCTGCTTGCTTGGATGGCCAGACCTGGCCTTGTCCACAGATGTTTTGAAGCTTCCCCACTCAAACTATTTTTCATGCAGTGGAATGGCTGGTTTCTAATTCTTTTGGTACCTCTTTAAATCTCTTACCAGACTCAGAGACTGCTATTGTCGACTTTCCGAAGTCCTAAGGGATCTCTTTGAAACTCACCAAACTAAAATATCTGAGGTATAAACGGGGCAAACCTTTAAAACTGGTGAAGTTTTTATCATGTGGAGCTGTTGTTATACATCGGTGAGTCATTTTAGCCAATTAAAGTGAGAATACCCCGGTTGTCCTTTTTAATTCTCACCAGAAGCTGCATTACATTTTCATGTTTGGATTTCTCATTACCGGTCAGGCTTAGGTTAATTACATTTATATTAAATATTCATATGTATAATTATAAAAACAAATAAACAGGCTTTCATAGAGTGTCCCATTTTTTCATATAACTACATTCGAGTCTGGAGATTAATTTGATCTGGTACGGATTAGACGAATACGATAAATTCAAATACCTGCATTTGATGTTTTTAAAAACCTCTGAAATTGTTGGTTGTATAATTATTTCACCTCAGATGAAGAGTTCAAATACATCAGTAAAAGCCCCAAAATAATGACGTACCGACGATGAGTTTAAGTAAACATCAGTGCTGGTGAATGTATAAAAATGGTAAATTATTGCATATTAAAGCTGCAGACATATCAAAACTCTTTGGTCGTGGGTTTTTAAATATTGCGTATAAAAAATAAAATATAAACAAGTTTTTTACCAAACAATGATGCCATCATGAGTTACAGCTTCATTAGAATATAAACAAAGTAAAGAGTGACAATTTGATTGTAGAAAATCTTTACTGAATGCTACAAATCTCATATAGGGAGGAGAAACAACAGTTACATGACTTGAAACGATGCATTTACATATCGGAGAAACAAACCGCAGCCCTTTTGTTTGTTAGGCCCTGAGGGGGTGAGGCTCTCCTGCAGACTCCAGGCCGTCCTTCACCTCGATCAGTTCCTCTATCCGCACCAACACGCTCTCGATCATGTCAAACGTGTGGAGCGCCGAGTGGAGAGCCTGAAAAGGAGCCGTTCACATTGATTCCCACTGCGTCAGTCACTCGTCATTCTGCGTGACGGTTGAAAGCGATGGCGTAACTGACCTGAATCTGAGATTCTGATGTCATTTTTGGCAGCCTCTCCCCGCCCACCGACACAGACAGAACAGACTCCTCTGTGGAAAACACACCCGCATGCCGTTAGTAAAGCAAGCTGCTGCCTCTAGCAGGCTGGGCCAATATGTTTTGGTGGCCCTGACCTTTGGTTTTCTTCCTTTTGCTCTCCATGGTGTCCTGCAGCTCCCTCTCATAGTGGGCTCTCGACATGTTGAGCCCAACGCGCAGTGGCTTCATGAAGGTATCCTCTATTTTATACAGCTCTGTCCAGATGCCCGTCTGCAAGATGAAAAGCACCGGTTATAATGACCTGTCACACACTGAAACATGCGGATTGAAAGACAGAAACCAAATGTTCGACATTCCCTTTCTGTGTTTTCGGCAGAACTGGGCCGTCTCCTTCAGCCCAGGTCATTGCTGGCCTCCACTGCTGATGCTAGACTGCAATCTGCACTCACCTGGTTCTCTGTTACTTTGTCTCTGATGACGAGGTAGCGCAGCAGGTTCAGAGACTCCATGACTCTGGTGAAAGAAAATGTGCAAAACAGACAACGGTATCTCTGAGAATCTGTGGAGGAAGCTAAAGATTAGGGTGATGGCAAGCTAGATTTGAGAGAGGTGCAGGCGTACCTGTCCAGGTACTGCAGGAGGTCCGTCTCTGGTCCGTCTGGAAGACTAAATACCTTACGCAGCAGAGGCAGCAGGTGAACCCCCTCAAACCAGATGTTACTGTTACCTGGCTGAGGACAGAAGGAGACCCAACACTAGGTTTCTAGCCACTGCACACAATCCTGGTGGAAACCGACACAAACTGCAGAACCAGGAAGCGTTACCTGCAGAGCAGCGTCGACCTGATTCTTGATGTTTTTAATGGTGTAGCCTTCTACTCCTGAGTGGTTGCTTGTCCTGAGGATGTATCTGAGACAGTAATACAAACTCCATTAGGAGGTGGGACAGGACGAGCCTTCTGCTGTCTCTACGCTGGGAATGTGGAGCTTACTGGAAAAATCTGTACTTGGCCTCAGCGTTGAACTTATCGATGCTGAGCTGGAACACCTTCAGTCCTTTAGTCCTCTGAGGTCAGACAACAAAAACTGGTCAAAAAACAAAGACCGCAAATGGCAAACATACAAAGTGAAATAAAAAGGAAATGTGCGGAGCTCCTACCAGATCATGCTTAGGACAAATTGTCATGACCTTTACTAAGTTCTGAAAAGAAGACAAACATTAGTTTGCAGTAAAATGTCACAGAGGATTGAAAATGCCGTTTGGAAAGAATCTTTATCACCTGAGGGACGGTGAGGAAGGTTTTAATCTCAAGCAGATCTGCTGGCAGGCTGCCATCCTCCACCCGCACCAGACTCTTCTCATACAGCTCCTGTTCGGATGGAGAGAACACACAACCATCCTTTCATTTGTCTGTCCCCATCAGGTTGGATTTCCTTATTTCACTTTCTGCCCACAGACAGTTTACGAACAGCACGTGGTCAGCCTGTTAACTGAGAAATCATGCCATATCTAGCTATGGTATTATAACATTTTTCCATATTTTGCCACATTACAGCCACAGACTTCAATGGATCCTATTGGGAGTTTAGCTGATAGACAAACACAAGGGTTACTCTAGAGGGGCTGCAAAGATCCACAGCTCAAGTTGGAGAGTCTGTCGACAGGACAGTTGTTAGCTGTGCACTGCACAAATCTGACAGAAAGCCAGAAAAAGCCCTGTTTGCACCTTGCAACAAGCCACGTAGGAAACAGAGCAAACGTAAAAGATGGTGCTTTGGTTAAATGAGACCAGAGCTGGCTTTTTTGGGCCTATATGCAAAGGTCTACATGGTGGAAAACCAAAACATTACCTTGGAAATACCACCCCATCTTAAAAAACATGGTGGTGGCAGCAGCATGCTGTGGTGGGGAGGCTTTTCTTCAGCAGGAACAGGGAAGAATCAATGGGGAGATGGATGGAGCTAAATACAGAGAAATCCTGGAAGAAATCCTCTTATGCCCTTTCTCCACCGGCTCCGCTTGGCCAGGCTCTACCCCGCTTCGCCCGCATTGTGAGCATTTTGATTACAGTTTTTTCCCTACTGGGCTGGCTTTTTTCCACCTCTCCTCAGGAGGTCGTACGATCAGAGTGGAGTAGGGCTGAAGCTGGACTAAAATGTGACGTGAGCAGACTGCTGTTCACTGATTGGCCGTGGGCGAGGAGAAACAAGAAGGTTTTCTCAGAGGAAGTGCAGGGAAAAGTTAAACTGAAGAGTGACGACATTAACATTAAGGATCACCATGAACGGAGTGGGTCAAAGCGAAATCTAACTTTTCTATTTACAAACCCGAAACCACGCCTGACACAAACAAAAGAAAAGAAAAAGGATTTTTATAAGCAGACAGGAGCGCTTTATTTAATAACCTAAATCAGATCCGTGGACTTAGCGAGGCTTTCTCTCATTTTACAAACTTCAGTCTTTAAAGAGTGTTTGGTTCAAAATGTTGTTCAAGGCCTCTGATCAAACAAGAGTGTGTGGTGGGAGGTAGGAGGCACCAAGGGGCTGCAGACTGTCTGCAACGGGAGGAGAACTCTGCTGTAGCAGGATCTAACGCAAAGAACACTCCGTCAAATCAGCGTAGCGCAAATATTCAACCAACAAAAATAATTCAACTGTGGTCAAAAGTCTACGGGTTAACGCTTTAAAGTCGTCGTTCTCACCAAGGCTGAGGCAAAGACTTCCCCATAAAGCCCTAAATTTTAACTCAGTGAGGCAAACTTTGGAGCAGAACAGACAGTCGTCTCCACGCTCTGCTTCAATTCAAAACCTTCTTGCATATAATTATACAAACATATGTATTTTATTTTTTTTATGTTTATGTGTAATAATTTATTTACTTTTTTATTCTTTTCCGTTTCACACAGATTTCTTTAAAATGTTAACCTCAGTAATGGTTAATGGTGGCAGAGCCCACAACACTGATGGTCCCTTGGGAGGCGTTCACCAACCCTCGGAGCCGTGCAGAGGACACAACTCAGATGGAAAAGGGGCAGTAGAGGCAGCAAGTCTTGAGACTAAGGTGGAGGTTCACCTTCCAGCAGGACAAAAACCCTAAACATACAGAAAGATTTCCAATGGAAGGGTTCAGATCAAAGCTAATTCATGGGCTAGAACGGCCTAGTCAAAGTCCACAACTAGATCTAAATGAGAATTTGTGGAGAGACTTGAAAGGAGACGTTCTTAGATGCTCTCTATCTCCTCTGACTAAGCTTGAGCGATGTTGCAAAGAAAAATGGGTCAGAATATCAGCCTTTAAAAAGCATTAACTTAGCAGAGCTGAATACAAATGCACTCCACTCCGGTTGCAGTTTGTAAAAAAACAGTCTGCAAAAACGTTCATGCTTTTCCTTCCAATCCAGAACTGCTCTACTTTGTGTTTGTCACATAAAATGGCAGTAAAATCGTTGCGGTTTGTGGCTGTACCGTGAAAAAAAATTGTGAAACAAATGTGGTGACCTGAATGCTTTGTAAGACACTATGTGACAGTTAACCCGACATGGATTTAAAATGAAGGAACCAGACTCTGTTAAGAGTTTCAATGTCTTATTATGGGGACTACGGACATAATCAGTCCTTCTGATTATGGACTAAACGTAAATGAAACAAGATGGACTTGTGACAGAATGGTTAAGAGAGGGAAAATCCTGCGATCCTTGCCAAACATGGTGGAACGCAACACCAGTCTGCATGAACTGAGCCAAGTGTTAGGAAATTACTGAGAGAGTCCTAAACAGTAGTAATGATTGCCCAAATCCAATAAACAAAAAAACTTTTAGAGCTTATTAAACAAAAAAATATTCTAAAACATATGCTAATAACAAATACCTAATTAGAAAAAAAAAACGTGTGATTCAGTTCAACTTACCAGACCTTTCTGAATCCTGGAGTCCTCGGTTCTATAAAAAAAGGAAAAACAAGAGCCCAACATTATATATGATATGTTTAGTAATGACAGAATGGAAATCTCCATTACCTTATTATAATTACACACTCAGGGAAATAATTATTTGATCTCCCTCTCCTTTTGTGTGCTCAGTCACTAACTAAGAACTGAACAGTCTCTAAGGTGTGTGGCAGTTTCATGTCCTTGGGCAGGCAGAACATCAACCAGAACTCCAGAAACAACCTTTAGCATCTATACTGAGGGAAACGAGAAGATTACTATTCTGGCTCCCACAGATAGGTCATGTGTCCATAAGGCACACATGACACATGTTCAATTCGTTAATGCATGACAGTTTCTCTACAAACATCTGTCAAAGAACATGAGGTACAACCTAGCAGATCTGCACCAGTCTGGAATGAATGACAGGAGCATCAGCCAGATGCTTGGTGAGAAAGCAACAACTGTTAAAACTGAAAACAAAGTCCTTCAGTTGCCCTCAGTCTGGAGCTTAATACAAGATCTTGTCCTGATCATGAGAAAGGTGACAGGATCAGCCAAGAAATCATCATGAGGAGTGTGTTAGTGATCTGCAGGTAGATGAGATCACAGTCACCAAGTACAGCACTGGCAACATGCTCTACACTGCAGCTCCTGCAGCCCTCTGGGTGAGAAGACACGTCTACAGGAATGTGATGAATATCTGCAGGATGGATAAAGTACGGTGGTCTGGTGGGACCAAAATCAGGCTCTTTTGAGGAGAACGTATGACCTGAAGAACAACGGTCAATAGGTGGAAACATTGTGCTGTGGCTCTGTCTTCCTGCAGGTTAACTTCACAGCCAATGTACAGGAACATGGACAGACCACTGGTCCCTCAATGTGGGGAAGTCATCCTGCAGGAAAGCATTCCTAAAGACTAACGTCACCATCCGCAACTTTAAAAAACTTAAAAACATTAGAATTTGGGGCCATTTTTCTATTGGGAGCTCAATGAACAGAGTCGTGTATCGTTGAATCGCAGACAAGATCCTCCATGGTAAAAATGGTGAATGACCTGTACTTGTACAGCGCTTTAACTAGTCCAACGACCCCAAAGAGCTTTACAGTACAGTCAGTCACACATTCACACCCTGACAGTGGTGAGCTATGTTAGTAGCCACAGCTGCCCTGAGGCAGACTGACAGAGGCGAGGCTGCCACACATCGCCGCCAACGGGCCCTCTGACCACCGCCAGCAGGCAGTTCAGGTGAAGTGTCTTGCCCAAAGACACAACGACTGAGACGGTTGGAGCGGGGGATGGAACCGGCACCCTGCCAATTGCAGCACGAGCTCCTGCGCCACTGTCGCCCCATCCTTCAATCACAGCATGACAATGAAACAAAAAAAACCATCAACAGGGTCACAAAAGGGTGTCTAGAAAAGAATCGCGTAAAGGTCGGTGGCCTCGCAACTTCAGACCTCGGCCCCAGAAGCTTCGTGGAGGGAGCTGAAGCTTTCGGTTACAGAGCAGCAGCCAAGAAACCGGGAGAGTTTAGAGGACCTTTGTAGAGAGGACCAGGCGGTAAAGGAATGCATTACCGTGACAGAAGAATGGAAATGTGCTCCATGTTGCTCCGTAGACAGAACACAGGGCTGTAGGGAGAGAACAGAAAGGTGCGGGTGTTAGAAAGGATTCTTTGATGTTCACCCAGTACTTTACAGTTCAACAGGTCTCTACGGAGTTACCTGAAAACACTGGGGAAGGTATCGGCAGACAGGTGATGAACAAAAACCAGGTGGGCCAAGCTGGCCAGGGAATTTTTCGGATAACGGACCTCTTCCTCCAGGAAGCCTGGAACCTCTTTCTTCTTCAGCAGAGGGTGGAACACGAGACAGGGAAGGGACTCTCCAACAGCGGCAAGAATGTCCTACACACCACACACAGATTCCCAGTTCAAACAATACTTCATGCTGTAAACATGCAGGATTTACAGTCTTCACCAACAACAATGGGGACTCAATGATTTGGCTGTACCAGGATTTCTGATGCAAAACTTCTTAGGGGAGACAGAGGCAGCGTTTCCGGATCCCTGATCTGCACGTCCAACAAGGGCTGACTCAGCGTCTTCATGCAGCTACAAAAAGAGAGTTACAGCCAATCATATGGCGTTTTGAACACGGGAGAAATTTCTTCCCATCCACATCTAAAGAGGTTGGGACATTTTCACACTCACAACTTCAGGAGTTCTGTCCGCAGCTCTTCCTCTGCTCCCTCATCCTGTCCGCTGGCTGTCCTGTGGGAGTTTTCCAGCTGATCATCACCGCTCTGATTCAGTCTTGTCTCCTGCACAAAGGGCCTGACGAACTGTATCAAGTCAGTGCAGCAACGACAAAGTGAAAAGACGTCGTGCTCTTCTTGCTCCTTCGTGTTCGGGATGGGCAGTTTGGCCAGCTGGTCCAGCACGGAGGACAGGGTCATACCCAAGGATGACGCCTTACGGCTGCCCAGGCGCAGCAGCACTGGAGGGAAAGACGAGGTGAAGCTGTGGAAACGGAGCTGGTGATCTGATCATAAAAACAGTGCCTTGGCAAAGTATTTCAACCCTTCAACTTTTTCACTTTACAGCCTCAAGCTTAAACGTTACTTTTCTTCTAGTATAGCCCTGTATTTAACTCCATCCGGCTTCCCACCATCTCTGAGCAGCTTCCCAGTCTCCGCTGAAGAAAAAGAGCATCCCCATAGCATGATGCTGCCACCACCCTGTTTCACCACTGGAATGGTGTGCACACAGATCATCCCACCTGAGCTGTGCATCTCTGCAGCTTCAGCCGCCTGAATTGACAAAAACCTCTTGGTTTGTTGAAATGTCTTCAGAAAAACTGAGCAAAAATCCAGTTGCCTCTGATTTAAGCCTGTTTGTGGCTCCCCAAGAGTTACAACGAGCCTCTTGGCTACTTCTCTAATAACTGCTGGTTCTAGCCCAGCCTGTCGGTTTATGTAAATGAGCATAACTTAGACAGATGCCATATCTATAGTCGGATCAAGAGAGCTCTGGGAGATGTTCAGAACCCCGCTGTAAACGTCTGCACAGCTTCCTCCCTGACCTGTCTGACCTGTTCCTTGGTCTTCATGATGCTGTTTGGTCGCTTATGTTTTCTAACAATATTCTGAGGCCTGAAACAGCTGGATTTAGACTGAGATTAAATTGCACAAATGTGGAATTTCTTTTTCCTAATTAGGTTATTGTATGTACAGTAATTATTTAGGGGTATCAGCATAGAAGGGGGCACACACCACACTTAAGATTTGTATTTGTCAAAGAAACAACATTGTTCTTAGAGGCATTCATTTTCTCCATATCCTTTTCCTTCCACATGAATTATGCACAACTTTCTGTTTCCCAATAAAATATATTCATGTTTGGGAATGTAAGATGAACGAATGTGGAAAAAGTTCAGAGGGCTGGCATACTTTTGCAAAGGGACTGTAGTCCTGAGCCTATATTTGCACAATCATTAAAGGTACTACCTACCTTTCTGTAGAGGGTTCAGAAGTAGACGAAGACGCTCAGCGATTCCATCAGGATCATCATGTTCCAGCTGCTCCAAGAGGCCAATCAGCAACTCCTTAGGTCTGCAGGTCTGCAAAACCAAAGAAGACAACACTGTCCCGCAGTCAGGCTCCAGACGTATACCAATAATGTGAACCTAAAGACTCAATCTTCCACATTTACCAGTTGAGCACGTTTACAGACCTCTAACAGGTGGTTAAAAATGGCCAGACACTGAGGGAGATGCTTGTCCTCTTTCTTCAGCAGCACCCGAATCAGCGGAGGCAGCAGATTCCAGCCCATACTCCTCACTATGTTCTGCAGGTTAATGTTAGCAGCAGAGTCAGCCGTCACAGTGAGCAACGCACGGCACCAGCATCTGCGCAGAGGAACCTACCTGGTTCTTGTCATCCAGGACGATACTGAGGACCTGCGGGCTGTTTCCCTCCTCGATGCAGGTGCGTCCAGCAATCGTGAAGACGTCATGATCGTCTGAGGTGTAGCTGTCATCTGGGAGGGCCTCCTGTTTGAAGCGGACACATGACGGAATAAAGACGTTTACTAAATCAGGAATGGGGAAAATAAAAGCGCTTGTTTATTTGGATTACTATACTGTTATATATCTGTGCTGCATGTGAGTGGAGACACGAAGGCAGGACAAAGTATGGTCAGGGCCAGATGTTTTGGTAGAGAGACAAATGTGCTTTGGTTTCCTGTGACTGATTTTAGATTGCTGTAGAAAGCTATCAGATGTGGGCCTCTCAGGTCTTCTTAGCCTAAAATGTTCCTGTAGAACAAAAACAAGCTTACATTGTTTACATCTTGCATCACCAGTATATGTGAAGCTGGAAGAGAGCTGAAATGAATCTAATCGATCTAATTAACAGGCTGAGTGCCATAAAACAAAAGCAGATGTGCTTAAAATCTTTATCTTCCTATGTTTGCTTCGGGTACCTCCATCAAAGCATGCTGGCATATTTGCTTTGCATCAAAAATGGCCTCTCGTGTAAAGAATCAGCAGGGTGGAAATTGTACAGCTGTGAAAAGTTAGTTTGAGTCTAAGTTGAATCAAGGTGACCACAGGTTTCAAAACATTTTGTTTTAGCTTATATTAAGGTACTAATGGAAAACATCTCTTTACGTTTATGGCATATATTTCTACAAGGTTGATATTGTGAGAAAACCATGTATAAATATATATTTATCTATTTATGAACGTAATCCAGATCCTTTTCCATGATTATTCAGACAATACCACTTAAATGGAGCTCCATACTTCTGTTCACCCTAGTCTAAAGCTACCATCTCTCCTCTCAGATCCTTGGTCCCACCATCGAGGATGAGCCAGGAGGATGAAGAGAGGAACAACCGCCCCTCACTTTGACTGCTACCAGACTTGGGGATTTATAACACATAAAAGCCACTTCTGTCCTGTGGGACAGGAGGAGCTCCATGGAAGAACAAATATCTCAGAGAAGGATGAGGATCTTGGCTGATGCATGTGTAAAAGAAAACACAAACCCCCAGAATATGGCGTGTTTGGAAACTAGACCAAGATAGCATGTCTAAGGGTGGACATCAGTGGCACTTACACATCTCTGCACCACATCACTGAGCTGCTCCAGCGCCATCTCTGCTGTCCTCTCATGGGCTGGATCTTCATGAAGCAACCCTTCAAAGCAAGAAATCAATAATGCAAGTTGAAGCGTCGCACACAAGACGCGTGGTATTCAAAACACACCTACATGGGGGTTATTCAAGGCTACGGTGAGCAGTAAACCCCTGCAGTCTACAGCAAAGCAGATGCTGCTTCTATGAGCTGGACTCAAAGGGAAGCTAACCAAACAGCCATTCACGCCAAGCACTAAGCTGCCCCCAAATCGCCCGGATAAAAATAACAACACGCACACACCTTTCCGAAGCCAGCGTGAACAACTGGTGTGGCCGTCCCGGCTGCCGTACAACGTCACGGCCGGGTCAGAGTTCAAGGGAGAGGAAACAGAAGCAGCATGGAGACCGAAGACAGGAGGAGAGGAGGTCCTGCTAAAAGCGCCACAAAAGGTCCGTCGTTGAGCTTGTTATCTGGAGAGCAGCAGGGAGCGAGCCGGAAGCTGTTTACTGTCCGCAAACACGAACACGAGTCCTCCTGGGGAAACAGTCAGCCGCCATTTTCAGTTTCTATGTGTGCAACGTCAGGCAAACTCTCTGGAGTTACAGTTTGATATAATGTAGGAAATATGTCGTAGTTGTTTTTTTACGGAATCAAGATAAAGATCCGTCCTCCCAAAAATAGGCTTTCCTGGGCTCATGCTTTTAGTGACATAAAGCAAGAGATAAGAGTCCTTTCTAGTAGGGTAGCTGTGGTTTTTCATCTTTCCCCATATTTTTTCTTCATGTTTTAACCAGATTCTTCCTTCAAGGATGTTAAGATGAATACTGCAGCAAAATGTTTGAATTTGAATTCTTCAGAATCTATGTTGAACTCTGTCTGCCATCAATTTGTCAAAAACTCTGATCTGGAGTCCAAGTTGGACGTGTTCTTTCTACTGGTTGGAAAACTGTGATTTGCTAAAGGTTTAGTTTCCAACAAGTAGGAAAACATCCATAATGTATTTTGCTTCATTTTGTTAAAAAACTAAATGAACAGGTTTAGAGATTGATGTTTCTAGGTCCCGTTGTGGCGTACATATACACCCAAAGCTTCCTTCACCAGAGTCATTTAAAAAGAAAGTTGTATTTTGTGAAATCCTGTAATGGAAATGCATACTCTTATTACCCAGCGGGGTTTCTATGTTCAGTACAGATTGGTTAGTCCCAAAACATGGACCAGTTGAAAGTATTCCAACTCTGTTCTGGTTTGTCTCACAGGTGGAAAATGTGTCAAAGTACGGGCAGCCGAAGAAGAAGCAAGAAGGTATGACAGGAATTTAAGACTGACAGCTCCGACAGTATGTACAGTTTGGCAGTAATATAAACGTGGAGGTGTGCTGACCAGCTTGCTGTATGTTCCTCAGGCGAGAGGAGGTGAAGGAGAGGCTGAGGGAGAAGGTGGAGCTGGAGAGGAGAGCCCTGATGGTGGTGGAGCGCCTCCTGGAGGACAGTGTGGCTGAAGACTTCTTGATAGACTGTGTATGTAGTCATCTCACTCCGCTGGTTTGAACCATTTACTGAGCACATACGGTACAACGATTCCTAGTTTACTTTATATGCCTGAAGACTATATGACAAACCGAAAACAAACCTGGGCTGTCCGTCCGCTATTGGTGGATGTTTCCTTCGCTTTTCTATTCTGCATGGGGAAAAAACACTCATCACAAACATGTCACTGTAATATTTCATTCAACAACGGAAGTATTCTGTCATGGTAAGTTACACATTCACAGCAAATGATATTGATGTGAAAACAATAGTCAACCTAGGAGAAACTACCATTGTGTGTGTGTATGTATGTATGTATGTGTATATATATCTATATATATAGATATATATATCTATATATATATATATATAGAGAGAGAGATTGCTAATTTCTAACAATATTGCCATATTTTTGTTGTATTTCACTGAAGGGGTTTTCAGTTCACTTCAGCACTGTTACATTCAATATTACTTCATAAATCCATAAAGGGAAGTTTTCTTCATAGCATCGTTATAGATAGTGATATCTATGTGCTGGAGAGATCTCTTGTAGCAGTCTGTGTTGTAGCAGATCAAAGGAAACCTGACTAAAGATAACCTGTTGTTTCTACCTTTCAATTTTTCTGGCCTGTAATCAGAGAAAAACCGACATTTATACGCCGTTCGGCTGTAGGCATGGGCAGGCCTTAGACTTTTATGGTGTGATAACTTCAAGTAAAAATACAGAATGGTGTTGCACAAACATTTAAACAATTTGCAAGGCAGACAAAGTAACCGAAGAGATGGCAGTTGCTACCTCTACTGGAAACACACAGGAGTTCAGTTTTATTAGGGGAGAATATAGGATATCTGGTTTTGCATGGTATAAAGCAGGTTATTGTTATGCCACACCACACTTTTAGGGGTATATAGCCATGTTATATGCTTATAAAAAAGACCGAAAACCATTTGATCATGATAAAATAAGGTTATATACACCAAGCGTCCATCCTGATAATGTTTTGATGGTCCTTTTTGTGGATAAAAATAGCCTCAGCACCAGGCGCAATGACCAGATATAAACATATGGGGCGCCATCTAGCGGCAGTATCACAGAACTATCATAATGGTGGTTTGCTTAATTAATAAAACAGTGTTAAATAATGCTGGACCAGCCTGACCTCTCTTCAATGCCTAGCACTAAAGCGCCAGCTCGGCGTGATCGAAGACCAACCGTTATTAATTAAATACACCGATCTACAGCATCTTTAAGAGCCTCCTATCAGAATGTTTACTCACGTCAATCAACTCTGCGGTCACATCTGAGCAATCAGCAGGCTTAGCGTCCGCTTCAGTGAACACCAACGTTCATACTGTATTCCCAGCGACATTCCAATCTTTTCTCTCTTGGAAGCATTTTTTTTTTCACTAGATCTTGGACCACTCTGCATTGTTTAGCTGGGAGAAGCTAATAGCTGTTAGCCACTGCCTTGTTTTATCCCCTGCTGCGCATGCACACTGTTGTTCTTCCTCTGTTGTTAAGAATAAACACAAAAGGCTTTATTTACTAACAAATTCGAGCAAAAACAAAGCGGAAAACAGCTAAATAATAACTAATACGCCAGTGGGACGTGATAATCTTTCATAAAAACTTTGAAAGCAACCAGAGTGAGCTACTGACGTATAAATTTAAAAAAGTAACGTGGCCATGCACCTTTAAGGTACAGTTTTCAAGCATATACATGGCATTAATGGTATTGAAAAATTGGACTGAGGCTATCAGCCCTCAATCCACTTCTACTGCTGAGGGAAAAACAGCTGCTGATTGTATCATATTCTGCTTTAAAAAGATGGAATATGACCAACAACTCAGAAGGTTCACTTGTGATTTTTACAGCTGTACGGTTTACCTTCCCCTTGTTCTTCACAGGCCAAGTTCATCACTCCCACTAATTACAAAGACACTGTGGAGGAGAGGTTCATCGCCAAGCTCTGTGGTTATCCTGTATGTCCCAACAAACTGGGCAAGGTAAAACATTTCCTCCCAGTCAACCTGGACCTGTGCATTAATTAAAGCCCTGATGTTTAACGATTCCACATTTGCCTCATCGCGACTCATCTACGCTGTTCAATCTGTAGATCCCAAATCAACAGTATAAGATATCTACCAAGACAAACCGGGTTTATGACATCACAGAGCGGAAGGTGAGTGCTCTTACATCGGGTTTTTATTTTCTTCCTGGCTACTATCAGGTCGTTTTTCAAAGAAACATTCAAATATCCATGTTCCTATTGTTTGTGTGTAGTGTTTTTGTAGTAACTTCTGCTACAAAGCTTCGAAAGAGTACGAGCTACAGATATCAAAGACGCCTCTTTGGCTCAGGGAGCATGAAAGGTATGTGGCTGCTTTCTTTTCTTTGTTCTTAGGAAGCTGTTTTGGGACATAACAATGTTCTAAATATTCTGTTACCTTTTTGTCTCTTGGCAGTCCTCCAGAAATTAGGTTGCTAAAGAAAGGAGATGGGTATGTACTGCTGGTTTAGGATTTTCACTCAAGAGAAATCAGGAAACCCTATGAATGCTATCCGTCTTTAACATATTTGGACATATGGACATTACTGACCAATTTTGACAAAAAATAAAGTGTAAAAACTAAAGGAAAAAACTTTTTAAAAAATTTTACTTAAAAATGCCATTTTTTGGTTAGGCATAAGTCAGGACAGCCCCAAATTTAAATTGGCTATACACACACTTGGGTGTATCACATTGGGTGGATATGATTTACAATTTTCAGCCTTTTCAGCCCCGTTTCAGAGCGCAGCCTCCTGAATAATGCCCACTAACCTGAGACGGCTGGATAGACACTCTTCAGCCCAAATGGGGCACCTGTAGTTGTTCTGGCTGGAGATGCCGGTGTAGGTACCAGATCGACTCGGGGTGCCAGATTGACTCGGGGTCCTGCGCCTCTGGATGACGTCACTATACATGATTGGTTTAACGTTTGCACAATTACGCAAAACATTGTGATTGGGCTGGACAACTTAATAAAAGTAATTATAGTGGGGTGTAGGTTTTATTCGAGAGCGGGATTGCGGTTTCTAAACGGACAATTTTACGAAGAAATTCTCCATGGTCCCTGCGCCTCCCGATGACGTCACGCAATTCTCCATGGGCCTTGCGCCTCCTGATGCGGTCGCAGTATGGCAACGCCACTCAAACAAACTACATTGAGCCCGCGGTCTGTATTTGTAACGAATCAATTTTATTTGGTTAATTTAGTGGTTTCTTTTTTCTCAAAAGCTTCAGGCTTAAAGATGAACATAGAAAAATGTGAAATCTTAGCAATTCAAAATAATATACCCACTTTAATTTATAAAAATGAGGTAAAACATTTAGGTATAATGATTAACAAGGACCACACTGAACATGACAAATATTCAAGCCATTTTACAAAAAACAAAAAAGATTGACAGTTGGCTCAATTGTTGGAAGAATATTGTCACAATTTCATCTGGAATAATAAAAAACATGTGATCAGAAAAAAAGAGTAATATCAGTAGAAAAACGAGGAATAAACGTTATTGATTTTAAAGTGATGAATGCCGTGATAAAATAAAAAATGGCTGCAGACTTTTATTAAAAATGAAAAGAGTTTATGGTTTAGTTTCCCTTCACAACTCTTTTTTTTTTTTATTGGAGGAAGGAAATTTCTCTTAAGATGTAACTTTGATCCTGCAAAATTACTGATTAAATTGTCAGACTACCCCAGAAGCATTTCAAAATGATGTTAAAAGTTTTCATGCCTCGATTAAGTTACTGGAAAATAACCGTAAATTAACAAAATAAAATTGATCTGTAACAAATGGAGACCGCGGGCGTAATGTAGTTTGTTTGAGTGGAGTTGCCATATTTTTGACGTCATCGGGAAGCGCAGGCCCCCCGAGTCAATCTGGCACCCCGAGTCGATCTGGTACCTACACCGGTCAGCAGGTTGTCAAACTGGGCTCGGGTGGGACGTAAATAGCACTGAAAGCGACCCTCTAGCTTTATTCAATAAATAAATCCAAGCCACCCTCTCAATTTCATCCGCAGTCCAAAGTCCAGCACAGGGAAAGAACAGGGTAGTTCCTCCCACAGGGAGTCACTTTGTTAGAGCCTCAGCAGCGCTAAGCTCGGTCTTTTACCTTGGTCAAACCTTAAAACAACACAGTAAAAATACATTCAGTGTTTGTGTTCTTTAACAAAAAATAGGTAATTAAGCGACAGCATAAAATGGCCAGGGCTGCACGTAAAATATATAGTTTACATTTTTTGATCATTATTCATATCATTCTATATGATTTCTATTTTATCAGTATGTTTTTTTTCCTATATCGTCCAGCAAAATTAAAATTGAATAGGGTTTCCTAAGTTTTCCCTTTAACCAGAATGAAAATGTATGTCCTCGATCACCTGCAATGAAAAGATAATTAATAATAAAACTCTTTAATGCAAAATTTAAAGTACACCTCAAAATCAACCTTTTCACTTGAGGTTGTGAATAGACTGAATGTGTGTAACCTGTGTGTTCAGTGGGAGCTTTGGTGAGGAGGTGAAGCTGTCAGTGAGGCGCCTCAAAGAGGAGGACATTGAGAACCTGGTGGCTGCTCCGCCTGAGGACCCTCCTGGCTCTCAGCGTGGCACTGCAGGAGGCCACCAGAGCAGCGACAGCGAGCAGGAGCAGGACTTTGTTTCCAGTGTGGTCTCCCAGCACCAGAGACCCCGGGTGCACTGGGGCGCCCTGCCAAAACGCACCGATGAAGACCAGAACCACCTTCAAATTCAAAGCCCAGAGAAGAAGGGACCTAAAAAACAGGAAAACCAAGAAGAACAGGAAAGGAAGGAGCTGCATGCTGAAAAACTACATGAGCTAAATAGTGAGGCATCTCCCGAGGGCCAGAGTGTGGAAGAGGCCACCTTAAAGCTAAGTGAATGTAATGTGTCAGAGAGAGTCCTTCCCAGCACAGAGCAGCCTGTAAACACACAGACTGACGTCACAGCTTCAATCACTACTTTTATGGGAACTACACCCTCAGCAGGGAGCAAACAAGCCCCTTGTCCATCAACAACTGGAGCTCCATCAAACCCTTCAGGCCTCAGCATCACCCAGGTGGGCATGAGCAGGAGGGGGGCCGCCGGGTTGCAGGATCTCTTAAAAAAGCACATCGGAGAAGTTAATCCCGACTCGGTTCGGCTGAATCTTCTGGAGTGCCTGAAGAGGACGTTAAAGGAATGGTGCACAGACGAGACGCTGCGCTTCCTGTACGGAGCTGATCATTCCCTGGGTTCCCCATTTGCTGATTTAAACGAGACGAAGGAAGAGGAGCTGGATGAAGACGACCTGGACGATGATGTGACAGGGCCTGGCGCCGAACAGCAGGAGAGGCCTTCGGCTGCAGCTCCGACTCCGGACTATGAGACGCAGCGGAAGGAGACGGAGCAGCTGCAGCTCAGAGTCAGGGAGTTTTACAAAGCGACGTGGATTCTGGCTGAGGAGGAGCAGGGGCCGAACGCAAGCAAGGTGAGAGAAGGAGAACTGCTGCTGCTGTTTAACAGGGTGGCATGGTGGAGCTTTATCAAAGATATTTTCTAATTCTACTTGTATCCGTCTGTATAAACGCAAAATGAAACCTGAACTCAGAAGCAGCATGTGAAAAGTATGTCTGGGCCAGCCCATCATTGACCCAACTTTATAGGCGAGAGTACGGATGGGTACCTTTCACATTTGAACCGATACGGTACCCATACCCAGTACCTGGGAATTGCTACTTAACGGTATCTATATTCGGTACTTTTGTGTGTTTATGTAGTAATAAATGTTACTTTATATATAAAATCTCAAAATGTTTCAAATTAACATATTTATTTCTCAATATATAAACTTGTTTGGATCTACAAATGAACCTTATTAAATAACTTATGAATTTTAATACATTGCCTGAATAATAAATTAGTTTTACCAAAACAACAGTTATCAGAGGCAGAGAGTGAACGAGGTGACCAAGAGACTGAAGCTGTGTGAATGAAATGCAGGGAATTGTTTTAGTGTTTAAAACAGTTTAAGAGAAGAAAAAAAAAATAAAAATATATATATATCAAAAAAACATTTTATCCCGCTTTGTAAATCAGGGAGAGATACATTTAATAAGGGAACAGAGAGGCTCTCCTCTCTGCTCTCTTTGCTCTGACTGCCGGCTGGTTTCAGGACGAGGCAGCTGTCTGTCCAGGAGACGGTGCCAAGATACC
Source organism: Fundulus diaphanus (assembly GCA_037039145.1). Taxonomy (NCBI): domain Eukaryota; kingdom Metazoa; phylum Chordata; class Actinopteri; order Cyprinodontiformes; family Fundulidae; genus Fundulus; species Fundulus diaphanus. The sequence continues at coordinate 49,296,536 of CM073133.1, forward strand.
AACTCCAGAACGATTGTTACTTTCACAGGAAGTCACTGATAACACAAGAAAGTCATTAGACTTAGTGCTAGTCACTTTTTGGAAAAGAGGGCGCTGGATGGGTCTGAAAATCTCTAAATATAGCAAGAAAGTTGTTAAACTGGCAGCAGTGACCAGGTGATTGCTCAGATTAGAAGGATTCCCGCCGCTGGCCGGACACTTCGTCAAATGTCGCACTGAATGTAATCTGCAGCGCATTTTGAAAAGTGGAGCCATACTTTCCACCGCTTTCTATTAGCCATGTTGCTTTGTTTTTTTTGTTTGTCTGTTTTTAAATTATTTTTCTGTTTGTTTTTTTGTAGCACTAGTGGCTTCTTTTTTCAAAGTGGGCTGACAGGGAAGGAGGTTTAAGAAGGGGGAAGACATGTGGTAAAGGACCTCAGGCTGGAATCCCTCAGTGTCACAGTGATGCGTTTAGGTACAGAAACATGGTACCGTTTGATTTTACGTGAATCAGTACCCAGTAATACCGACGGGATTCGGTCGGTGCCTATAAAAGTACTGAATTCGGTATCCATCCCTAGACGAGAGTCCTTAGAGCTTATCATTCTCCTGTTTTTATGTAATTGTCCCTCGCCTCTTTGCATCGGTCCATTTACAAAAACAGTTTCTCCCAACAAGTCAAGGCCGAAATCTGGACTTTAACTGAGCCACTGCAGAATCTTTTCTTGCCTGCTATTTATTGTTGATTAGCTGCTGTTTTGTATCAGTGTCTTGTCGACCCAATTTCACCCAAATCATTGAATTTGATGCATTTGATGGTTGGAAACAGGGCATTAGCTTTTCAGCTCCTTATTCTGTAATTTGGCTTCGTTTTTGGTGCAGATATTTTTACACAGTTTGAAGACACAACCATTTTTTAAAACAGACTAAGCCTTTCCTCTTTTAGCTTGCTCAGGAATAAATCAATTGTTTCTGTTAGAAGTTACATTTTTCTTAGTCTGTTAGAATCGCCTTTTAAATTGTGACTTGGGTCAAACTTGGCTATCCTTCCACGAGCTTCTCACTATAAATTGCTCTCATTTTGCCCCATTTCTTCAACAGAACTGATCTAAAGATGTCAGGCTTGTAGATCACCTCACTCGCTCACACACACACACGCACACACACACACACACACATATCTTTTTAGATGTTTGTGTGTGTGTATCCACAACTTTGCTCTGACAGGGATCAGGGCGATATGATGGTCGCAGCAAAACACTTTAACTTTGTCCTTAAACCTCTTTGTGACTAATTTAATGATTAGAGCCATTGTCCATCTGGAAGGCCCATTTTCCTGGTTAATGTTTTGAGATGTTGTTTCTATATTTTAGTGTCATGTTATTTTTCTCATGATCCCATCTGTTCTCTGAAGTGCACCAGTCCTTCCTGGAGCAAAATACACTCAGAACATGATGCTGCCACCGCCGTGCTTTGCAGTTTACAGTCCCCGAGTGCATTTGCAAAGTCTAATTTTGGTTTTCATGTTGCTTTTACAGTAATGGCTTCTTCCTCTCTGAATGGCCTTTTAGCCCATGTAGGTAAAGTATCTGTTTTAGTGTGCATTTATCAGCTTCAGTCAGCGTCTTCACAAAGGCTGATACATTTTGCACCCAAACACCAAGCCCCTGTCTGCTTCCTGAGCCCCATGAGTTGTTGGGTTTGTACTGGTGTATAAATGTTTGAACAGATGAATGTGGTACCTTCAGGTATCACTTCTCATGATAATCTTGGATGATTTTTTTAGAGTTTTCCACAATGTGACCATAAAGCAGTGTTTTTGAGGGTCTGCCTTAAAGGAATATCCACAGGTGTAAATAAGCACATTAGACACTTACAAAGTCATGACATCATCATCAGGGCTCTTATTTCTAAAGTTTGCGTACACACAAAACGGGGCCTGAAACTTGTGTACCTCACTTTCCACGCAAATGCAGTGATCTATAAGGATAAACTTGATGTCAGTATTTGCAGACTTTCAAACTCTGACCCATGCGTGTGCTCATTTTGAAAACTGGCGACACAGATGGTGAGATGTGGAACTGCAGTCAGACTGCATCATGATTCCTCTCAGGCATTCACTTTCACTCCATATGAAACTTTAATCATAGATCGACTTTATCATAAGCATTCAAAACCACAGTGTCATTCGTGCTTGCACATAAGGACCTTTCAAATGAATAAAAAAGACCATAAGACATCTGAAATCTTAAATCAAACTCTGTACATCATTTCATCAGTTTCCTACCATCACATTCCTCTCCCCGATGATCACCAGGGTGACGTGGACCACAGATTAACACAGAAATTGTGATAAGATGTGAGGCTGTTGCACTGCTTGCTGTAAACATTTAACTGCTGTGGTGATGCTGTAAGAATTAGGGGTGAACGTGGTTTCAGGGATGAAAGATTCCCTGGTCCATGATGATTTAGACTTCCTACAGCATTGAATGTCATCCGACATTTAAGGCAGCAATAAGGTTCTCTTTTTAACAAGGTCTCATAATGTGGAAAATGTGTGCTTTGACCTCTGATTTACACATTTCTGAAAAGGCCTTTCTGTCCCAGTTTTTCCCAGTTTTTGCGTTTTCTCCATGGTTGGCATTGTTACGGTGAAATAACATTGATCTACTTGATTCATGAGGTGCTTTGCATCAACCATTTATAGCTGAATGTAGGCGTGTAGAGGGCAGAACATGAGCAGAACCTGGTACACAAACATTCAGGCGCAGCTGTGATTTATAAAGGAAATTTGCTTGCTGGTGTTTTATAAATCAAGATTTTTTTATTTTATTTTTTGGTAGTACGCTATTTTCGTTTTTTTTGGGGGTGTGCGTACAATTTTAGTGTAGATTCTACACAATGTTTTCTAAATGAGACTCCTGGGCTTTTCCAAATTATTCAAATGCAGAGTAATTGTTACGTTTGTGAACCTCTGGATAAAGTTAATGGAAATCTCTTTAAACATATCTTTCATTATTCTGTCTTTCTGAAATAGTTCTGATAATCCAGACTGACCTTAAACGGAAGGCTTATTCTGATTTAGTATCAATGCGTAGAAAAGGGTTATGTGTGTTTAGAGCTTGCACATATGCTGAGTGTAATAAGTTATGTGTTCAGCTCATGTTGAGAAGACTGATTATATTAGAATCAGTATATATCCTGATACTTGAAACTTTAGCATTTGAACACAAATGTTTTTTTCCCCTCTTGCCAGGTCACAGTATCAAAGGATCCAGTTTTGCCGCTTATTGACTCCCACGCTCAGAACCTCATCCAGAAGCGGATTACGGTGGAGAAACTCAGCAGCTGGTGCGTGTGTGTTTTCATAGAGTTTTGTTTGAACTTGCTCACTCTGCAGTATCCAGTCACTGCACAGGATGCTACTTTAGGAAAGCAGCAAATAAACAGATACCAGAAATCAAGATAATACAGCTGAATGTACCCATGATAAGATCACTCATCTGTCACGCTGTGTTGCTCAGTCTCAGAAACATTGTAGGTCCAGTGGGCCTCACCATGAGCGACATCTCCACAGACCTGAACAACCTGGTCCGAACATTCAGGTCAGTACAGAACACACCTCAGATACACGCTTCTCTCAGCAGATCTCTAGTTACTGACATGCATGGTCCTTTTTCTAGATTAGTAGTTCTAGAGCACACACGCATACACACATGTTGGTCTTACTGTCATTGTGAGGACGTTACATTGACTTCCATTCATTTCCCATTCCTTTCTGCGGCCTAACCCTAAACTTAACCATGACCAGTACATCCCTAACCCTAACCTAAACTCAGTTCAGATGTTAAACCTAAACCTAACCAAGGTTTTGTCCACTTTGGACAAATGTCCCCACAATATTGGTTGTTTGTTAAGATTGGGGTCCACACAACTATAGCTATACATTGCCCCTCTTCCAACAACACACACACACACACACACACACACACACACACACACACACACACACACACACACACACACACACACACACACACCGTTTTAATTGTAGTGAGAAGAAGGTAAGATAATTTTATTTATACAGAACTTTTCATTAACGATTCAAAGTGCTGTACATGAACAGAAGAGCATTACAGACTGGAATGAGTTAAATAAATCCTTGACTACAATTTTTTCATACATTAACAAACATACAGAAAGACACAATGGTTTCAATTAATAATAAGAAATTAAGAAATAAGAAGATAAATGTTAAAAAGGCTTTATTGTTAAGAGCACTTCCTAAAATGCAGGAATATGAAGTTATAGAAGCATGTCATGAAACAGCTGACCACAGCTGAAAAAACCTTAAAGGTTTACTGTTTTCCATAATGTTTAAAATGTTAGCAAACTAGGGTTGTGATGCCAGGATTAATAACAGTTGGACTAAGCATAATGGAAATACAGTGTATTTTCCACTTTCTCTTCAACAGTGTGCAGGCATCCCCTGAACATGAAATAATTATTATTCTGAATAATAATAATAATAAAAAACAACAACAACGAGAATTTGTTTATGACTTTAATGATATAGTATGGCAGTATAGCTATGCAGTCATCTGATCTTTCAATTCACAGCTCCACATTATTGTATTAATTCCTCTGACTTTGCTGCCCTCTACTGGTAAGATGTGTGCACGGCAGGATATTTGGTTTAAATAATTGCCGGCAGACTTACTTTCTTAAAGACTCAGAGAATGGATGCAGTTTGACAATAAAAAAAAATATATACTGCTTTGCAAAAGTGCAGCAGACAAACTATATGGGGATGTTTGCAGGAAACATGCTGATTTCTTGTGGCCAACGCTACCTGGAGAACGTCTTCTTTTTCATCACTTCACTGTTACCAGATCTCAGTTCACATTGAACCGCTAAAAGGCTTTTTGCTGGACAAAAAGAAAAAGAGGACCTAACAGGTGTAAGGTTTTCTTTAGTGCATCTTCTGGTTTTTAATGTAATCCCTATCTCCATTTCATACTGATGTGCATCAGTGAGTATTGTGCTTCAAGTCTGTCTTCCTCTTAGGAGGGATGTAAGCCTACAGAGACCATGCCTTTGGTATATCATATAAACAAAACCTTATGCACTGAAAAAATGTTATTTAAGCTAAAGATTACGCTTATTAAGTGCTCATGCAATGACTTTCAGACCAGATTTTGAATGCAGTTCCTTTTAACTGTAACGCTGTGAAATCCAGTTCAGTAAAACTATTGGTCAAAACTGTCCTGGTCTGCCATGTTCTGAGCTGACCCGTGGATCTGTGCAGCTCCTCCAGAGGTACCATGAGCCTCTTGGCTGCTTCTCTGATTGATACTCTCGTTTCCAGGCCTGTAACTTTAAGAGAATGACCATCTCTTGGTAGGTTTACAGTTGTGCCGTACTTTCTGTTTCTGATAATTGGTCGAACAGAACTCTGTCAGATGTACAGCACTTTGGATTTTGATTTTATTTCTTCTGAGGTTAATTAGTAAATTACTATTATTATTATTATTATTTACTAATTAGGTCATGTCCGAAGAGAACTGTTTACATTGGATTTTGTTTAGGGTCTCAGAGTAAAGGGGGATGCATGTTACTCAGAATTTTATTTGTCAAAAAAAAGTCAGTGCACTTTTTGTGTTGGTCTGTCGCATAAAATCCCAATTCTGGTTGTAACACGAAAAAATGTTTAAAAGTTCAAGGCACTGTCTGTTTAAAGTAAATCAAGCTGGACTTCCTGCAGAAAGCAGCTGTAGAAGGACACATCAGTGCTGCAGGCAGGGGGCTTTGGTAGTGCTCATCTTGTTTTACTATTTGCAGAAAGTCTGATTAAGGCAAATATCACAAATGTCTCTTAACTCTGCTGAGTCTGTATTTGACCTGAACCTATGGTGACCCCTGCTTCTTTATTTGTTACAGGTTCACCAACACCAACATCATTCACAAAAGTCCAGAGTGGACCCTCATAGCTGTGGTGCTTCTGCATCTGTAAGTTTACAACGTGTTTAAATCCTCCGTGGCAAAATTTTTTGGTCCTCACTTTTTTCCTGGGCTAGCCGTTAGGTTTATGTTAGGGTTAGGTGTATACTCGGTGTAGAGTTAGGGTAAGGGCATAGAAAGCGTTGAAAATGAATGGAAGTCAATGGAAGTGGGGGCACGGTCCTCAGTAAGTATTTAAAACAAGGATGTGTGTATGTTGCCGTTCATGGACAGTTCCGTGCTGCTCCCGTCTGAGTACACACAGCCTTATCTCAACCTGATTGCTCCTCTCCAGATCCGTGATGCACCACAGAAGGCACACACTGTCAGCCCGGCACACTTTGAAACGAAACGCACACACTTTAACTCAGCATACACTCCTCCAGCTCGACCTGTCTGGGAAAACCCTCACCTGATGCTTGTCTCATCCTGATTTATGGCTCCCTCAGTGGTCCCAGCTCAGTTTGCTTAGTTCTTCCCATCCTTTCAGTAATTTCATAGTAAGTCGTCACTGAAGAAACAAGCTACAAAGACAAGAAAGCATATTGAACTGGACAAACTTAGTTGTTCCTCCAGTTTAAAAATGTTTGGGGGCTTTAAAGAAAATGATGCCTGGGTGAATAACTTTATGCAGGGGAAAAGATTGTAAACCATGACCGTCTCTGGTCTGATTAGAGGTGATTTTTCTTCCATAAATCACTGCTTTTTGACATGCAGTGAATCACCTGACCTAACAGTAGGACTTTTCTCACCTTAGATATTAGAGTGAAATGGTCAGAGAGTCACATGAAGCCTCATCACTGTTGCACGTTTTTTTAAAATCCTCTTCACCAAGCGTTGGTTGCCCGCCACGTGTCCCTCTGGCACTCTATGATTTCATCAGTTCCCATTGAACTTGTCTTCCACTCCGTCCTTCCATTTCTCCATCATGAATAATTTGGCGTGCTGTCTTATCTGTCCGCTGCGTGGCAGCTGTGGAGCTCGTCTGGCCTCTATTGTTTGGGCCAGCTAAATAATGGATATCCACCCACCCCGCCCCCCCACGTAGCTGCAACACTAGACCCTGAGTTGAACCGGAGATTACCCAGCAGTGCGCCTCCACTCTGGGAGACAGGACAGGTAGGAAGGGACTAGAAGAAAGCAGCACGGAGGTTATGAGCTCCCATTACAACGACAAACTCTCATCTGTGTTATGTGGTAGAGCAATGTGACGTACATTCACCAGCCGCTTTATTAGGTACGGCTCTTCCATTGGTTAACTGAAATAGTGAATCAGCTGATGAGCTGCTGAAGTGCAGTACGAGCAGCAGAACGCGGGAGATGGGGAATTCAAGAGATTTTGAACGAGTGTTTCAGAGACTGCTGATCTGTTGGGATTTTCATGCATAACTACCTCTCTGGAGAAACTGTCCAGTGAGTGGCAGTCATGTGCAGGAAAGTGTCTTGCTGATGTCAGGGGTCAGAGTAGAATGGGAAGACTGGTTTGAGATGATAGAAAGGCAACCGTGCTCAAATAACCGCTCATTCCAACCAAGGTATGCAGAATGCTTTCTCTGAATGTAGATGCAGACGGGCTGCAGTAACAGTGACCTCTGTTGAACTCCATTAAGTGATTACATTGCTCTTTATTTTGCCTACGAGGCATTCTCAGTGTCCAGTGATCCTCATTCTCAATTATGACTCGTTATCAATCAATTCTCCAACTACCTGTAACCAGAGATGCGCCGATCAGAGATTTATGGCTGATTTTCAATCCTTGTACCAAGAGGATCTGTGGCTCCCCGCAAAAACCTTTATGGAGTTCACCATTTGAAACTGTATTTTCCATCTTATGCTAGCACGGTTAGCATTAACACCTCTAAGCATATAAATTCAGTGTATTACCTAGACAATGCACACCTTGATATTTACCTTTAGATTTCCGAACCTGTGCCAACATTTCCAAACACAGCATGTCCCACAACAAATGGTTAGAAAGCTCAAAAGCTAAAGCAGAGCAGCGATGCTGTAATATATTTAGTGCTGAAGTTAGCATTAGGTAGATATGACCCTTTGCCTTTTTCAAGAAACGTCCCCAAAGTGAGTACAAATTGATGCCATGTGTCAAAAGGCTCCTTTTGACATGAGCAAAACTGTAAAAGTACAAAATGAATAGAGCGCTAACGATGACGAGCAGGTTGACATCTGTTGTAGCCGCCTGAATAAACTGCCTCCATGCCTCTTATCTGTCCAGCATTCTCATTTCCTACAAGATTCTTTGTGGTTCCACTGAATTTATTGATCAACACCTCACAGATAACGTGCAGACTTGCCGCTGTAATAACTTCCACCCAGAAGAGTGTTGTGCTTGCTACGGTGCGTTCTGATCCTTCAGACAGTAAGGGGCCACTCAGGACCAGTCACGCTGAAAATAGTGGATTCTGATCACCAGCTGGATTCTTGGTGTACATCTCCCTCGAGCTCCTCTGAGAATCAGATCATATTAGGTAGCCATCACCGAGTGAAAGTTAAAAAGCGTTACCTTACACGTGAAGTTTAGTTTATGCTGTTATGATTGTGTATCAGTGACAGCAAAGGCAACTTTTCTGTTGTTTGGTTTAAACACTTCATATTTACGGGCTTGGAACAAAATCATTAAATCTGCTCTTTTTAAGGAACAATTTTCTGTTTTAGTTAGTAAAGTTGATACATTACCTTTATTTGGTAGAATACATGTTCTTTAAATTGTTTTCTTTAAATAAAGTGAATTTGGGGGAAGATGTCTGTAATTTCACCGTTGTTTCTATTGTTCTCACTGAGACAAGAGGTCACATGGTTTGCTTTTTGATTTCCCTCATTCTCCAGGTTGTCAGATGTGTCTCCGGTGGTGCAGGAAGCCTTGGAGACGTCGGCATCAGTTCAGTATTTAAACACGCTGATGGAGGAGCTCGGCCTGCAGGAACAGGACCTTCTGAACCTAGTTCAGCTGTTTAAATCACCAACAAGCTGACAAAACAATAATGTGTTCAATCTCATAATATGATCAATTCAGGAAAAATTATGTTTAGTGTGGTTTTGTCTTTATTAAAACAAAAAAAGGAGACTGTGGCTTACTTGCACGGACGCATTCATTTGCACCTCTGGCAAAGATTTATGAAAATACATGAAATAAATTCCTTTTTTACTGTAGCATGATGTCACATGGGGAAAAAAGTTGAAAGTTCCAAGCTTGAATTTGAGCATAGTTATTCAGTGAGGGGTACAACCTTGAGTCAAAGTTGTTGGTACCCCATACCTTTTAAAATCAACGATTTTATCAATGGATAAAAACAACCTTCAGTTACATTAAGCCTGTTTTTTTTATGTATGCTTTTTGTTTCAGATTTGTTGATCTGAGCTTCTAGAAACTTCTGATTTGTTCCTCTTGGGTATAAAGTTAACATGAAGCTAACAGGTTAGACAACTACCACAAAGAGGGACATCGTAGAGTCACCAAAACACAACTAGATGCTCTCTATATGCCGACTGGTTGGTTGGGAAAAATGCTAAAGTCTGCTGGGCAAATATTGATGAAGTGAGTTTGGCATAAAATAAGTAATGTATATTCTGGAATAGCACCCTCCTCCACACTGTTTAGTTTGACAGAGGATCTGTGATGCTGTGGGCCTTTTTCTCTTCCAAAGGCTTTGGGAATCTTGTTAGAGTGCGTTGTCAAAACTGGTGTAAACTTGTATAAATAAACTTGGTTGACTGAATGTTATTAGATCATTCAATGGGATAAATTATACAAAACCTAAAGTACGGTCAAATCTAGGTTGAAATGGTAAGAACGGTTATGCAAAGAGAACTGGAGAAAGATCCCTCTGCGTTCTCCAACCTTATGAAGTGTTAATGGACCACATGCTTTGCTACTGGCAAAGTAGCAGTACAGTTGTGGCACTGATGGTTTTGCTAAAAATAATTCCTTTTATTGAATTAATTGTACTTAAAGGCTGGATTTTTCAACGTGAGATTTTGTTGCAATAAAATGTGAGTATTTTACGGTTCTTCACCTATCTTTAGCAATAAACATGTCTACTCTATTATGTTGTGGTGCCGGATTATGTGCACAATCTGTGGCCAGTTATGTGCAAATCACATCCTTGAGGCTTCAATATTTAACTAAGGTAGAGGCAATGTAAAGACAACCAAAATCACACCCAGCTTTTTCCCAGTGAAAACACCATGTGGACTTGGCCACTTATTGCTGCAGTTAAAGGCGCTTCTACTGTAATAAAAGCTGCTCAAATCCTGCAGACTTCCTTTACGTTGCCTTTTATGGCCTCCTAATGTCATTCGTTATATGGGTATGTGAATGATTGGTTTGCCTGAGAATATTTATTTTTGGCCAGATGGCGCACGCTGCGAAACGTTCCTCTGTTTGAATATCACAGTTATCAGCTTTGACCTGTCATGCAGATTGGGGGATGTGATTGGTGGTCTGCATGACTTCACATGGCTCTTCTTGTTTTGTTTTTTGGGTTTTTTTTAAATCAGTGAAGCAACAAAAAGAAAAGCACAACAGTGATATTCTTGTATTCTTGAGCATTTTTAGCTTTAATTTACCCCAGTGCAAGCCCATCATTCCGCCCCACCCACCCCAAAAATGATCATGCTACCAACACCAAGTTTGACTGTTATGTTCTTTTTCTGAAATTTTTACTCCACATGTAACAGGACAAACACTGCAAAAACTGAACTTTTGGAGCAATAAGTGAAATTTCTTTATGTAAAAAGAACTAGAAAATAGTTATGTGAAGAACTAAAGGTAATATTTCAGATGGACTATGGTATGACGTCACACCGCTTCTCTCTGTTGTTCTCCAGTCTCTTGTTTACATAGCCAGGCCGGCCGCACGCGCACACGTACATACACGCGTGCATGTGAAGAGCTGCCACTCAGGGTTAGCTCCTCCCTGTCCTAAAACACCGCCGTCAGCGCAGCGTTGGAGCAACATGGCGGAGAGCACCCCCAGCAGATCAAAATGTTCTCTTGCTAACAGCATTATAAAGTTATGACTTACTTACTTCTTCATTTGACATGTTCCTCTGAAAGGTGAGGCTGTTTTGTTGTGTTTTTTATCCTTTACAAATATGCCCATAGGAGGCGACAAGTGGAAGGTTGGGGCTGGATGGCAGCTATAGTGGAGGTAGAGAGGGGGGGCTTGTCACCTCTTGTTTTGGTCTACAGACAGTGCTCAGGCACCACCTAGTGGTGAAATATCGCTTATTGCTCCTTTAAATTTCTGTACATTTCTTTTGTGTCTTGGGCTGTGTTGTGTTTTTAGTTCTTTTATCCTACTTCATGGTGTCAGAAGGGCTCTGTTTACACCGACACTGGTTGGATTTAGAAAAATTTGGAACATCCGTCTGCTTCCATTGGCCGCTTCAAATGTTGCAATCCACAGCTGATGGAGCAGAAAGAACGTGTGAGATGACATGGAGCAAGGGACGGCTGGTTCTTTCTTAAAGCTTTACTGTTTGTTCACTTCAAATGCCTTCTTAGGCGTGTCAGCCATAAATCCAGATCATAAGTCCAAGCTCCACAACTGACAGCTATCTATCTATCTATATATATATATATATATATATATATATATATATATATATATATATATATATATATATATATACCTGTACAACCCCCAGAAAGGATGACACCCTGGGTGGTGAGCCACATTGCTCATATTAAGCCCTAAAGTATGGTTCTGGGGAGAAAAAATTGCAAGTGAGATCTTTCAATTAATATTTAATTCCTGTTTGTAAAACAAATGAAATCTTAAAGCTGATACAAATATTCAGTCTTTGAAATTGGTCATTTAGGTCCTTATAATAATGTAAAAACAAATTATAAATAGTTAAATAGCAAGAAAAAACAGCAGGTCAATGCAGAAAACTAAAATACTGGCCAATGCTCAGTGAAAGGATTTACGGGAATCTGCTCATTTCAGTCCATGCTGCGTCTCCTTGTGCCTCCTCAGGTCCACCTTCCTTTGGAAACCTTTCCCGCACAGGTCGCAGCCGAATGGCTTGAAGCCCGTGTGCTTCCTGCTGTGCGTGATCAGGTTGGAGCTCTGACTGAACGCCTTCCCGCACACCTGGCACTTGTGCGGCTTCTCACCTGCAGGGATAAAATGGTTGAAAAAGGCGCCCGCTTTGCAGAAGCAAACGAATCCCCGTGTTATTTTAGACGTAAGGAGCATCTCTCTGACCTGTGTGGATGAAAGTGTGCTTTTTCATGTCGGACTTTTGGTGGAACCTCTTCCCGCAGTACTGGCACGGATAGGGTCGTGTGTCCGAGTGGATGAGCAGGTGCGTGGAGAGCGTGGAGGAACGCTTGAAGCTCTTCCCGCAGATTTTACAGCTAAAGCTCCTTTCCTGTTAAAACAATCACATCATTGGACACTCTTCTAATATTCATAATAGAGCCTTTTAGTTTTGGTGGTAATTCATCCCATCAATATCAGAGGGTCTTGTCTGGCTACCCTTTTGGAGGCACCCCTACCATACATGTGAACTTTGTCAATTTAATGTATCTCAGTAATTCCATTTTCAAAAGTGAAAACCATAGATTTATTACACACAGTGATACATTGTGTGTGTTTAATTCTGATATGATTATTATGGCTTACTGCTAAAACCAATAAAATGTGATTTTAATTCAGAAGTGTCATGGCACACACTGCCGCCTTGACAATTGTCCAGCAGACGGTCTTTGACAGGGTAAGCCACAAAAGGTCATAGTTAAGGCAGTTGGCTGTTCTCAGAGAGCTGTAAGTATGCCTTGCGTGGATGGACTTTAAACGCCTTCATGAGTTTGGGTCGGCAGCTGAGTCAGAGCTGCAATAGCCACTACATGCATGGCCTACAACTTTTGCATTTCTTGTGCTGAGTCACTTCTGTACCAGAGACTACGTCAGAAACGCCTTACCCTGGCTGAGGAGAAATAGGACTGGACTGTTGCTTAGTTGTCCAAAGTCCTCCTTTTGGCTAAAAGTAAATTCCGCATTTCAAAATCAAGGTCCCAGAAATACATATTCAAAAGTTGCTTAAGGTCCAGAGTGAAGTTTCCAATCAGTTGAAGTTCTGGGTGCCGTGTCATCTTTTGGTGGTCCACTGTGTTTCATCAAGTCCACTGTCAAGGCAGCCATCTACCAGGAAAACTGAGCACTTCATGATTCCCTCTGTGGAAAAGCTTCATGGAGATGCTGATTTATACTTCCCAGCAGGGCCTGGTGCCAGCCCACACTGCCAAAAAGGTACCAATACCTGCTTTAAAAACCATGGTGCCACTATAACTGGTTGGGCAGCAACGCTGCTGACCTGAACTCCACTGAGAATCTACAGACTAATGACAAGAGGGAGATGAGAGACACCAGACCCAACAAGGCAGATTACCTGAAGGCCGCTGCCAAAGCTAACTGGGCTTCCTACACCTCAGCAGAACCACAGGCTGATCGCCTCCATGCCACGCCGCACTGATGCAGTAATTCACCCAAAAGTGGGCCAGACCAAGTCCAACGTGTATAGTGCATAGATACATTTTTCATTCGATCCAAATATCTGTATCAAAAAGCATTTGTATTGGTGTTGGTGTATTCTCATTTTCTGGGAACATTTTAGGTATTTTGCATCAAGCCATAATCGTCAAAATCAACAAAAGAAAGTCACTTGAAATATGTCACTGTGTAATGGATTTATACAATGAGTGAAAATACTGAAACAAAATATCCTTTCGATCATATAATTCATCATATAATTCACTGAGGTACTAGAGTATTTTGTTGCCCCCTCCAAAAAAACAACACATCAGGGCCTTTTGCGTAAAGCCTGGAAATCTGGGCCTTCAAAAATCTCTGAGGGACGTCTTCTTGTAGATGCTTGCGGTCTGAGCCTGGTACCTGTGAGTGGACCGCCCGGTGTTGATCCAGGCTCACCGCGTGTCCGAAGGTTTTACCGCAGATCCCGCACTCAAAAGGCCGCGTCCCGCTGTGTGAACGCCGCACATGAACCTCCAGGCCGTGGGGCGTGGAGAAAACCTTTGGGAAAATACAGAAACATGCGGAAAAACAATAGAATAAAACAATATGTCTAGAAAATATTTTTCCGTTTATTTAAATGAATGGGGAGAATGGGACACATTTCTATTTAAAATCGGATTTGTCTTTATTTCTGTGAAACTGAACAGCTGGGCTACCTTGCAGCATTTGATGCACTTATAGGATCCGTTTTCCTCGAGGCTGGGGTGCAGAAAATCCTCCTCAGATTTGATCTCCTTCTGATTGGCCTCCGCGTACAGCTCCCCCCCGTCCCGCATCCTGTAGATCCCGCGGGCCGCGCACGGAGAATACTCCTGGTAACACCCGCCCCGCTGCGCGTAAACACGCCCACTGCCGCCGCCGTGCTCAGCCCCGTAGATACCCGATGCGGGGGAGTGGGACCCCCCGTGGCCCCGGAGGTGCCGTTGGCGCTGATGAGGCCCCTGAACCAGATGCCTCAGATCTGAGCCGGAGTAAGGTGACCAGGAGTAAGGAAGGAGCTGGATGTTGAAGGCAGTGTCCTCCGCTGCGGGTGGGGGGCATTTCTCGGAGTCTGAGGGGGGGATCATTTAGAAAATCTTGTTTCAGAACTAACATGCGACTACCTAACTTGGAGAATGCATTACAAAATGGTAAGAATGTGTCGCGATATTTCCCCCATCATAAATATGCAAGAATCTGATTAATTAAAAAATGGTAAAAGTAGGCCTACTTTTAGCCGAAATTGACCACCATCTTGCTCATGAGTCTTATGTCAGTAATCAGTTTTATTCAGTTTGATTTATCATTTCTGCCTCGCTTTTTATTGCAACAAAAATAAATAAATAGAATAAAAATAACGAAAATTAAATGTGAGGAGTTAAATAATTTTTTTGATATTTTGCACATTAATAATAATTATCATTGTTAGCCTAGTATCATTACAGATTAGGTCAATCAGTAAACTATTCGTACATTTTAGAAAGGTTTGCTCTAAAGATGTGCATTTCCCCGTCGGAAGAAATTGCTCCAACAAACTTTTTACTGCATGGATGATATGAGCTTGGCGCAAACCTGGTGAGGAGGACGGAGACGGCGGACGCCAGAAATCACAGTCGGAGGATCGCTCGCACACGCTGCCCCCGCAGCTCAACGGGGAGCAGGAGGACAGGGAGCCCCGGGACCGCCGGCTCGATCCAGGGGACTCTCTGTCGGCGCCGGCGCACAGGTTTTCCTCTGGTTCCAGTTTGGATGCGAACTCCTCCTGAGTTCTGCTCGCTGCTGACAGCACAGGGAAATGCATCTTTATGTAGTTTTAATCGCTGCTATAAAACTAGCTACTGTATTACAGTGTCCGTTGATAATTATGCACAAATGCACCCACCTGCGCACACTTGTGCCAGAATGGTGTCCAGTGTGGCGCAGCCATCGTCCGGACAGCGGGGCTGGTGATAGCTGTGAGCCCGTTTGCTCTTCACCAGGAAGGACCTCGGCATGGTGTGGGACTCAGAAACTCCTCGGGTCTAAATCCCTGCTCTCTCCGAGCTGCTCGGACCGTGTCTCCCGGCAGATTGGAACACGGCTACTTTTGATGCGAGACGGCTTTGGGATTTTTGGCTGATCATTACGCATGCGCGAAGAAGCCGCGCCGTTCACCAGGTGTCGCCGGGAGTAGTTTCCCAAAAGCGTGAACAGAGGCGCCCATCAGATCCTGGTGTACAGCGGAGGGTTGGATTAGTAATTGCGTGTGACGTTTTCGGTCAGTTAGAAATGAACTTCTGTATCACACTCACAAGTGGCTTGGATGTCTCCTTCCTGAGTGAGTTTTAGTTAGTGCGTTTCAATTAGTAAAGTAAAGATGTTTAGAATTAATCTTAATTTTAAAGTTTCTGGGCAAAAGTAAAGCTGAGATTGGATGTCCATACCATTTCTTATGCATGCGTTTAAGAGGAAATGACACGTTTAGATGAGGTGCAGCATTTATTTATTTACTTTCTTCCTTCCTGCAGTGCCTCTTTTAGAATGTCTGCCACTCCATTAAAAGATACCAGGAATAGATATTCGGGTTGAAACAACAACCTAAAATGAAGCTAAAATCATGTTCTTAATAGTGGTTTCCAAAGTTGGAGTAGGAACCCCACTGGGCATCTCGAATCAGCTAAAGAACACAGATGATCATGGTAAAACGTATTAATGCTGCAAATACTAAAAGAGGTGGCAAAAAAGCAGTATTTCCAAATAATTAAAACCAATACACTGACTGTTGATGTGATTCTGGCTGTCATCATATCCCTGTTTACTGAATTTATTAATTAATGGTTTAGGCCAATAGTTGGGGTCAGGAATTCTCTCCTGCTGCTATTTTGTAGGTCGGATGCCAAACCTTTCAGAGATTAACGCTCCTTAATATCTGAATATTTTTGTGCACCACCCCAAGATTATTAGTAGGCCCCATCGGGCCCCTTTTAAACCCGTATTGGTGGTGCCCCGCTTTAAAAACAGTCCTCTTGTCTGAAACTTATTGAACATCTATAAATGTAAGTCATTAAACGTGTTTGTCGTAGCTGTTCAGCCGGGCTCGGTTCTGATGAATAATGACCTGATTGTTTGCCCGGTTGAAACAGGATCTGGTTAATGAGACGCACAACAGCCTGGTGGTGGGGAGCGCAGGTATCTCTTTACAGTTACACTGCTTCAGCTTACCTGCACTGACTTCATCCTTATTGTTTTACATCATTAAAGCCTGCACTGCCTTACCGGCCCCGACTGAGGCCCAGTTAGGTTACCCATTGAACAAGGAGAGAAGACGCGTGTTTAAGCGCCATGTGGAATGGTAAGCAAAGATTAAATCACAAAAAGGCAACACATTTTCAGCAGAAATCTGTCAGGCTCAGTGAAGGCAAATCATTGCAACGGTCCTGGAACCTGTTGACGTCAGCTAAAAGAAGCAAAGCAAAGCAGCATCGATTCTTTTTTAGCTCGTCTTGGGAACAGCGTTTGTTTGCAGCAGCTGCAGCAGGTTGGAGAACTGCATTCAGAAGGCAGATAGGTGAGGCATGAAGCTGAAACACGTGTCTCATACTCACAGAGCCGTGATACTGCAGGCCCCGTGTCCCAGCACTGGGGACACACTCTGCCCTGGTGTGTGTGAGCGTCTAAACGCTTCACGAAAAATGCAGAAAGGCACCACAAGCTACTCCTCCTGAAAGAACCAAACTTCTCTGTTTTTGACACTTTCTTATTCTCTCCCTCTCTTTCTCTCTCTTTCTCTCTCTCTCTCAAAGACACACACACACACACCAACAAAGTTGTTTTCCCCCTCCCCTCAGATATAAATTTTCCTGTTAGTCAGCCATGACAGAAACACAAAAAAACACTGATTCATGTTTTGATAAAACAGTGCAGCCGAGCTCGACTTGTTCTGCATTTGCATTAAACTTAAATAAATCATGTTGCCTTTTAAAACTGGACTTCCTTCTCCTTTTGGGGTGGGGGGGCTTGGATTCCCTGTTTTACACGTCACACTCCAAACCACATTTATTCTGCGTTACAAAAAGAATTTTCACTTAACCTCTTTCAGACTTATTACTGTTGTTCCCTGAGGGTTTCTTGAAAAACAAAACCAACAACCTACATTGCAATGTTTCGTTGCAGAAAAGTGTTAAAAGAAATACCTGTAAAACTCTTTGCATTAGAATTTTATGGCCAAACTCTCACCTCCCCTTCCTCTGATCAGGGGATGTGGTCACACAGTTTGATCACAAAGGTTTTTTTTTATTGTGGGTTTGCTTTTTACCAATCATTAGGCAAAGAAGAGTAACAGCTGTAAAGACCACCTTCATCGTTCTTTCGATTTTCCCAAGCCCCTCATAAAAATCTTCAAATGATACATTGTATTATGCATAAAGGTGGATATTTCAGTCACTCTAAAGCCCAGTTATGAATGTCTTACTTTCTGACTATTTTTTAGCCTTAACAGGGAGAGTGCAATGTGACAACTTAGGGTTACACACTGACTCAGAACAGGAAACCAAAGGCAGAGTCGATAGGACGCTATCAGTGCTGCCACAGCCTTCTCACTTGCGTCCCCTGCACCTCTCCTCCCTCCCCCAGCCTCCACCACAGGCCTGATTCTTGCTCTTTGACTATTAAAGCGGGTATGTGATTGAAGCAGAGGCCCGGTCGCAGTGATCGCAGCCTGGGAGTGTGTGCAGTGCTGGTATGGCTTTCTTTTTTTACAAATGCTTTCTCTTTTCGCTGCAGCTGTCTACCTCTGTCACAGGTGCGGATCACGCACAGTCGGGGTTAAATAAAGCCCAGTGCACTGA
This sequence comes from Fundulus diaphanus, assembly GCA_037039145.1. Taxonomy (NCBI): domain Eukaryota; kingdom Metazoa; phylum Chordata; class Actinopteri; order Cyprinodontiformes; family Fundulidae; genus Fundulus; species Fundulus diaphanus. The sequence continues at coordinate 49,314,882 of CM073133.1, forward strand.
GTGAAGCCATGAAGTTATTTTCTCAGGCTCAACCTCGGACCCCTTTTTGGCCTTTGAGACAGTCGGGGCGTGGGGGTGTGGGGGACTCCTTGTATTTTTAAACACACCTGAGGCTGCAGCGTTTGCACCACATGTGTGTGAATGTTTACAAGGAGCAAAGTGCACAGCGGCCCATGAGCTGTTGTCTTGATTTTGACTTAAAGCAGTAGTAGCGATCTTGGTTGGCTCCTGCAAGCTCTGGAGGCTGTGTCTCACGAAAGCATTAATACCCCCTGAAGATCTTTGCAGTTTGCCACCCCACAATGACAAATAGCGATGTCCTTTATTGGGATTTTACGTCATGGCCCAACAACAAAGTGGTGCTGAATTCTGAAGTTAAAGCAAAAACTATGCATGATTTTTGAAACTTTTTACAAATAATCTAATAAGCCGGGTATGCATTTATGTGCAGCCCCCTTTTTTACCATTCTTGTGTAATTTCATCTCTTGTAAATCCATCTGTTCTGTGAAGGCCGCAAAGGTTTGTTGGAGAACATTAGTGGACAGACGGCATCGTGAAAACCATCCTTCACAGAGAAAGCAAGGTTAGACTATGAAACAATATGTTCAATATGCTCTGTTCAGTTTATCATGTGACGATGAAAGAGCCTGGCTCAACTACAAACCACCAGAGACATGGACATCTACGTAAACTGACAGCTCAGAAAAGGAGAGCATTGACCTCTGGAGGAGCTTCACATATCCACAGCTCAGGTGGGAGAACATGCTGGAAGGACAGCTATCAGTGATGCAATCTACATATTTAGCCTTTGTTGAAGTCGCATTTGCTCTTTACCACATGTTGAAGAAGGTGCTCTGATCAGATGAGACCAGAACGTTTTTTTTTGTCCATTTCCCGGTAAAACATGGTGGTGATGGCATTGTGCTGTGGGGATAATTTTCTCTAGCAGGGACATGACATTGGCTGGAATTGAGCTAAATACTGAACACGCCTGGAAGAAAACCTGTTAGAGGTCAAAAAAGGACTGGACAGAGTTCCAGGGTTCAGATCAATGCACATTCCTGTGTTTGAATGGGCAGATCTAGCCACACTTGAAACCTCGTGTTCTCAGACAATTTTCTGCCAATAAGGATGGGCACAGATTTCTGTCTCTAGATGTGCAAAGCGTATCAAGATGAAGGGCAAAATATGATCAAATGTGGTTCTAGAAATTGTTGACTGAATACACATGCAGACCACAATGTTCAACTATTTTGTTTTGGTAGAAATCTTAAAAAAACAAACTATCATCTTTTCCACTTCATTACTGCACACCTTTGGGCCTGCAGTTAGTTGGTCCTGAGCACACTGTTGTAGAGAAGGTCAGGTTACTGCAGCTTCACTGTTCTAGAGATCCAGATTTGAGCTGAACTTTCTAACCAGAGCTCCGGTTCTGCAGCAGACGGAGGAATTGACTAACTGCACCGCTTGTGATGGATTCATGTCTTGATGGTCTGTTGTGGCTAAACTGACTTTCCCTGCATTTGCATCCCTGCTCAGTTCCACTCACTGAGAGTGAGCGCTCACCTCTCCACCCCCGTCTCAGTGTGGTATCAGAATGAAAACCACACTGTGCTATCTTATCCTCTCACACGTTCCTTTGGCTCTGAAGCACTAACCGCACTTTAACACCCCTTTTCTCTTTGTTTTAAACTCTCTCCACGCTTTTCCCTCCAACTATGCAATCAAGTCTTACTCCCTCTCCTCGCGTTCAACTGCATGCACCCTCCACTGCCACCCCACCCTCTGGGAGTGGCGGGCCGAGCCTCATCAACCCTCCACCCTGGTACCACCTGCAGCCACCAGATAGGGACAGAGTGTGATCACAACGAATGATTTAGTGGATGCTACTGACTGCATGACAGTTCTTCTTTCACACACAAACGCGTTGTTTTTCACACCTTTTCTCAACTTAAATTTTGCATCCTGTAACTTTATGGTCTTTTTTTTTTTGCTTTAACAGCAAACCAGTTGAATGTTCTATTTTAACTCTAAGCAACGTTAATTTGAAACTCCTGGGTCAGCAGGGTTGGAGATTTTGAGGAACAAGAGAAAAAAAATGGAAAATGACTTTTAACTCAACATATCTTTGGATTTATGTTGTAAACACTCCACAAATCAACCCCCCCATCCATCACTGTGATCAGCAGCTCCCCTTGTTTGCAGGCATTGCAGCCGTTTCTGGTTGTAAATTTCCCCCCTCCAACACCAAGAATCTGGCCGGGGACATTGGTGTGTGGACGTAAAGAAAGCCGCTGTGTGTTTCCTGGTCATTGTGTGCCTGAGGAGGTGAAGCAACTATTTGAAAGGTCAGAGTTCAACAGGCACAGTCAAGCTTAAATCGCCTTTCAGATCATTTTTGTCTCTATGTATTTATTCGTCAATTGTTCCAAATGCTTTATGGCTTTTCCTTAGCTTCATGCATTATTTCTGTCTCGATTTATCTTTAAAAATGTCAGAAATGTTAAAAGACACTTCCATTGTCACAGCGGTTCTCCCCCCCCCCCCCCCCCCCGTTGTTCACCTTTAAACCACGTGCTTATCACTTTTTCACAGAAAAGCACACCTCTCAGAGAAACAACGGTCGTGCTTTCACACTGGAACTTCATCTCAGCGCCACTTCTGCTGTTCTTGAAGTCAAACTTAGCAGGGGCCAATTTTGTTTCAGCAGAACTGATTTGATTTTCTGAGTACTTTGTATGCTGTCACACACTCGGTCGTTTGCATCAGTCTTTTCCCCCCCGAGCGCCAAGAAGGTGAACCCTGACACCGTTTTCGAACAGATGCAGGATGCAGTTGTCATAAACCATTTGAAATTTAGCAGGTGATCGGAGCGTGTATGGGCGTTTCTTAAATGCACATATAAATGAACATTTTACCCTGAATTTTATCTCCAGTGAGAAACAGGCAGGGAAGATGGGAGCGCATTGCATGTCAAGAGAGTGCAGCCATCTTATCTGCGGTTTGCCTGTGAAGACATGTTGATGTGTGATTTTCAACTAGTCATTTCTAGTCCACTGCGACCACAAAGTCATCTTCTAGTTTTATTTTGCACTGGCTGCACTGATAGAAACACCAGTTGGCAGAAAACCTTTCTCCTCACGTTTTCCCGTTGATACTTTAAAACAAGAGGCCGCGAAGGTCAAACAGTCACTTTAAATGGGCAAAGTATAGCCGGGCCCACCACACCCTCCACCCCAGTGTGACCCTTCATTAACCGCTGACCACTCCTCGCAAGACATGACTGGACTTTTGTCTTTTGATTGCGAAATCAGTTCTACAGAAACCGAGCTTGAAGGGCTGGGAAAGCGCTGTCCATAACAGTGACTGTGACTTTTCTTATCTAACACAGAGAACATCTGCACCAACAGTGACACTGTCGGATATTATCTATCTTGTTGGAACAGAAAAGCAGAAGATCGTAGTTCCTTTTTTTTCTTGTAAGCTGCCGAGACAGAAAGCCTCTCCATGGGTTATCGCTGCATGATTTTGTTATTTCTCAGAATAAAAACTGTGTAATCGGAGAGCATTTACCAATACCACATCTAATGCATGAGCTTGGTTATAACTTAACTGATTTAATTTAACTGGTCCATTTTTGGCTCACGTTCAGCGATACTGAATCTTGTCAGAGAGAGCTGACCAAAACGCAGCAAAGAGCCGTTCATGCATGTGGTTAGAGAAAGAGTTTGAACCATATCAAGGTCTCAGGAGCTTTGCTCTGTAAGACCAAACCAGAACGCTTTTAAATTGCATTGGTCAAATTGAAAACAAACATTAATTACCTAAGTCATGACCAAAAGTGAAATTGCCACCACCACCTTGCATCAAAATGTGCTTGCATGTAACAGAACTGCCAGTCAGAAGGCTGCAGGTCAAGGAACAGTTTTTAACATCATCAGGAACTTCAAGGTGCAGAGGAGAAGGCTCCAGCATGTCCAGCATCGACCAGGACGCTCTCCCCCTGATTAAAGCAAAACAGAAGTGCGTACCCGCCTGGGCAGAGCTTGTTCAGCACTGGCAGCGGGTGAGTATGATAAGAATCACCTCATATTTGTCATTGTAACATAAATTCCATTGAAATTCACCCTCTGCATTTATCCCATCCCTTAGTGAGCAGTGAAATGCATGTGACACCAGAAGTTCTCAATGAACAGAACAACTTAACTTATGAATGCTGTTAGCCTTCGCCCATTATTTCAGGCCCGTGCTGGGTTGCTTTAGCTATTGCTGACCAGTTTATTTAGAAATTATGTGCACCAGTTAAACCCTACTGTTAAAAAGCAAAGAAAACTTGCCAAATCTCCTCTACCAAGAATAGCTTTAGGCAGAGGCATCATGATGGTGTGGAACAACATCTCCCTTACTGAAAAAACAACGATTGTCGTCTTGGGAAGCAACGTAAATGTAGAGAGAGACAGAACTGAGATTCCTCAATCTGAAGCAATCCCATATCTCTCTTGTTAGGAACCGAACTCTGTCCTCCAAGAGGAAATTGTTGGCTCCCACAGAGGTTTATCAGAGACTACCTCCAGGATTTAAGAGGAAGGGGTTTAAATGACCTGCGTGCAGCTCCTACCTCAACCCCACTGAACACTTCTGGGAAATGCTGTTCATGTTAGTCTTTTACTCTTTGACAATATAAAGTTTTTCAAGACAGACTTTTACTCAGTTGATATAAAAACACTGTCTTCAGAAAATACTTTTTTTACCCTTTTTCTTGTTTCATTTAGTTTAACACTGAAATTAAACCAATAATATATGTAAGGATAATGACATAACAAAATCAAAAACAACCTATTACAAATCACTCTGAGCAATAAAAGCTACCTGACAATAACAAATGAGTCTGAAACAATGGTTCCCAAATTAGGGTTGGGACTTCTGTGGGCCATAAAAACACTAACGGGGGGACTGGAGATTGTCTCTAGGAATCACATTCAAGATCTGGTCACACTTTATGAAGCTGGGTTCAGACCAGTCAAAATCTTACCTGCAGCAGATCTTGTAGCTCTTGTTGCATCTTCACTTTAGTCTCCACGCCAGCTGCTATTTAAAACAACTTCAGAAGCCATGTTAAAACTAATTTCACAGCAATTCATACGGACACTGAAATGCTGTCCACATTCTGTAATAATGACCTTCTCAACTAAAATGTTCTACAAAACAGTACCCATGGAGCTTATCCTGCCAGGTTCCCTTACTGATACAGGGTTTATATTGAGCAACAATTAAAGTAACTGCTATTCATGGCTCTTAATTTCCCTTCATATGACAAGTATCACACAGAGAGATCTTAGTTACAGATCTGACACCAGCTCAGTCTTGATAATGGTTAACTGCTGTGTAAATTACTGTCTTATACACACATGATGGTTTAATAGTCTGATGGTCTTTAAAATATAAACTATTCTTTTAAAATAAAATAAAAATAGCTTGTAGAGTATATATTTGGCCACATTCTTACAACTACATTTTTTTCTCTTTTTTTAACAGAGTTTACATCTTGATCCATTTTATTTGTACCATCTTTCCTGTTTGCACAGGTAACAGGAAAATTTCAATGTGAAATATTTTAAATCTAGTTACAATAAAAAGAGAGGCCTTTGCAGCTCCTCGCTGTTAGGGCCCAATAATGAGGATGCAATGCCAGTAATCCTTAGTAAAGGTAAAACTGACATTAATTTTACACGTGAATTCATCAGACACATATGAAATTCAGCACAACCCTTTGTAGATTTATGGGATTATGTCTTCATCAGCCGACAATCATTTAGTGAATGTCACAGTTAGCCTACTTCATTCATTCAGAGATACCATTCCAAAAAGTCGGAATCCCAATCATTTTTTTCATCATCTTCTGATAATTTTTAAAATATATATCTTCATAGAAATGTGTGATTTTAGTTTATTATGAAGGCTTGGGGATGGCTCACCTGATCATCAAAATATTAATTAATTTCTGGTGATCAGTTAGGTTGCTTTCATGTTTGTAATAAATGTACAGTTTCTTTTGCTAGAAAAATGGCCAAAGACACTGCGTATATCTAAAGCCAGCTTATTTGATAGCAAATCAGTTAATGAATTACAAAATTGTGACTCAGCATTCATGATTGAATCTGTGAAGTGTGAAATAATCCCATGAATCCATTGCAAGCCTATGTCTCTGCTCTCCTGTCTGACAACCCTTGATCTGCGGGGCTCTGAATGACCCTGTGTCAACCACAGCTTCATGATTTGGACAGTCACAGCACCAGACTGCAGCACAGACGTAAATAGACGACTCCAACTCTTATTTCGTTACTAATGTCACTCTCTTTGGCTGCTGATGAATACCTGCTCACATGGGATGTGCCGTCGTTGCTGTCATCAGAACCGTGAATCATGACAGCACATGGAAATAGATTCAGCCTAAGCCATTCATGAGGACACAATATAAACAATAAAATAAAAAATATTGGTAATTTCTTTGACTCAAATGTTGGGTATGCGCTTGGGACAGATGTTTGATAGTTTTAACTACTTAACCAGATCAAAGATTGCGCCTCGTGTTATTAGGTTAGAGAGGAGACTAGAAGGAGCTTCATCATTCCTTGTGACTGCCATTTTATGAGAAAAGAAAGACCTGATCAGACCTTGCTGAATTAAGCAATGATAACATAGCTAAATTATGATGTGTAATAATGGTAGTGCCCTTGTGCTGTGTTAACAACACTTGATCACACTATAGAACGGTTTTTTTTACTTCAGGTGGTGTTAGCCTTTTAGCTGCTATTTATCACAAGCAACTGCTATCGTTGTTCAACAGCACACATTTGCCAAAGCTAAAGTTGTAATGCTTACTGCTGGTGAACCCGATATTCAGCCAGGCAGAGTTCCTCTTAAAAGGTTTATTGTAAAGATGATGAGTAATGGTGGGTGAGGCAGACAAGCAGAACCAGACTAGGCAGATGAGTCTTGGCAGAAGGAGCGGGTAGGCAGGCAGAGATGAGCAGGAGACCAGAGGATGCACGTGGTGACTGAGCAGAACAGGCGAAGTGGACCGGGGAACCACCAGAACGGGCAGAGCAAGCTGCTGGAACTCACAGGGAAACAGGCAGAACTGCAACATGCAGACAGGCATGCACAGGCGACCTTAACGGGAGAGTCCAGCTGACTACATATACCTGGCTGAGGCAGGTATATGTAGTCAGCTGAACAGGTGAGCTGGGTAGACTATTTAGTGGCAACAGGTGGAGATGATCTAGAGTAGAGTGGTGGCTGGAGGGAGACTGAGCTGATTGGATAGTGGCTGAGAGATGACAAGCTAAATAAGAAAAGTCCAAAGAAAAAGGCAAAATAGACAAAAACCCAAATCATGACAAAAGTCAGTATGGGCAGGTTGTATTTTATTTGTTACATTATAAGTGACTTTATTATTAAGTTTAAAAATATGCATTAGTAAAAGTCTAATTAGACTATATTGAAATGTTGTCTTTATATTAATTTCTTTAACACAGAGTAAACTAAAAACTCTTCATGATCTGTGGGTTAGTTGTTCCTTACATAGGGCAGTTTGACAGTTCTCCTTGATCTCACATCAGCCCCATTTCCATCGCTTGTGGAAAGCTCACGCTTTTGGAAACCGCAGAGCTTTCAAAAGCCCAGACCACATTTCAATACAAATTTACCCGGGTAAATTCACTTTCCTGGGGCCTTACTTTCATGGCCCTGGTTGGAGGTAAGATTTTTTTAGACTTCATCTTGGTTCTTAAAGAGGAAGTGTTGTGTGCAGCAGAGCACCGCTGACAGGCCGGTTTGGCTGCTAAACTAACCGGGGGTTGGAGTGGCCTTTCCCCACTAGCTGCACCCTAACTCGGCCAGCACTCTTGGCTTTACTACCTGTTATCTGTTTAGGGTGGCAGAAAGTGAATATAAAGCGCTAAGTAGGTTTCTGGTGAATAACTGCAAGTATCAGAATATAAAATTTAACATTTTTCGCTGCAAGTGTTTGGCATTTCTAATTAATGTAGGCATTAATTATAAACTGTTTCTCCACAATTTTGTAGGCAAAATATTTTAATGGAATACCAATGATCAAACAGAGCACTTACACATTTCTCCAAGACTGGCTTGTAAACCTATCTTGGTGGAGTGTGAACTCTTTACTGTTTTATATTTTTCATGGTTTTATGCTGACAGCTCTGCAGCAGGAGAGATGTATGGATGCAGTTTGCATTTTGCTAACCCGTCCTGTCATCATACTCTACTATCTACACATCTTCTACTTGTAATTAGAAAGTCATGCAATCAATTTCCCGTACCTTCACACTAATTATCTGTTCTTGTTATTCTAATAAATACAGTTTTACTAATGTAATTTTACTAATGTTTGAAAATAAATTACAGCTTCTCAGTCAGGCTTTGGTTGTTTGGTCTTTGGTTTCTTGCTACCTCCACCTGTCAACTGAAGGTGAAGTTCAAAACTTTAAAAAACTTTAAAGAAATGGTCCTTGGCCTATATGAGCAATGGAGACAGTTGCATTTAAGATTCCCAGGACTCCTTTTACCTGGATAAAACAAATCCTGGAGCTTAAAATTGGCCTTCAGTGGAAAAGGGACTGTGGATTCCGTTCAGGTACTCCCACTTTCTCCCAAAGTCCAAAACCTGCGCAGCATGATGATACATGATCATCCGTCCAATTTCTTTTCTTTTTAATTTTTTACTTTCTTTGAAAACCCCCACTCTATTAAGTCAGAAAAAAAGAAGAGGAAGATGCAGATGTATCCATAGGCAGAGAGTGAAAAAGAAAGGTAAGAGTCTAGGACTGAGATTACGGACTTTGAATGTTGGGACTATGATGAGATAAGATCATCTCACAGTGGAGAAATTCATGTGTCACATCGGCTCAATAATCAAAAGAAGGTGCCAAAAGGATGAAAAGGTGCATGAGGTATATACAGTGCGTCCACATATATACTGTGGATCGAGAGAAAAAAAAAGAAATAAAGCAGAGATTTAAGATGACTTATGTACATTTAGGTGACTTATATACATATGGATTTGACGTTGTGCATTAAAGTGGTACCATGTAAAGAACAACAGTGAGGTTGCTGAAGTCTCTTATTTAACAGGATTATTGCACAGGGTGTCAGGGTGCTATCCTGCCTGCTGCACCCTGAACCTTCCAGAACCTTCCCAGTTCCCGCCCAGCTCCGTCTCCACTTCACTAATCATCCTCACCTGTTCAGCCTTCAATCAGCCCGGACTCATTTCACCTGCCTGCCTCTCCATATTAACCCTCCTCAGTTACCATGTCACCGCTGGTCCGTCTGCAGTCTTCCGTTGTCCCTCAGCCGAAGATCATCCCACGTTCAGCTGAGTGTCAACTACTCCGAGTCTGGCTACCCAAGATTCTTCCACGTCTGGTTGTCAGAGTTTCCCTGCGTCTGCCTGCACCTCCTACGGTTCCCTCCTGCTGCACTCCTTGCTTTCCCGCTGTCCTCCGTGCTCCAAGAACTCTCTTTCCCTGCTGCTGGATTTTGGCACTGCACCCGCAGCTCTCCCACGTCCTCCAGTCCTCCAGCGTTCCTCTTCCATCTTCACCACCCTGGTATAGACTCTGGTTCTCCACCTTCACAATCCATCCATCCTTCAATAAACTTTCTCAAACTAAGCTCCGTGTGTGGTGTGAGTTCGGGTTCATCAGGACAAATCCTGACACAGGGTATTACATAGTAATTGCACATTAGTTATTGCACAAGTTATTGCAGTTATAGTGCAGCATTGTAAAGTCTGATGGCAGCAGGGATGAATGACTTGCGGTAGCGCTCCTTTTTACAAACAGGGTGTCTAAGTCTTTCACTAAAGGAGCTGAGCAGCTGAGCAATAAAGAGTTGGGTGCCATGATGCAGAGGAGGAAGGTAGACATACTGTATTGTCAGGAGACCAAGTGGAAAGGTAGGAAGGGCAGAAGCTTAGGAGCAGGGTTCAATCTATTCTACCGTGGTGTGAATGGGAAGATAAATTGTGTAGGAGTTATCCTGAAGGAAGAGTTTGTCAGGAATATTCTCGAGGTAAAAAGCGTGTCAGGGTGATGAGTCGGCAGCTATACAGTGAAGGTGTGATTTTCAATATTACTAGTGCTTATGCCCCACAAGTGGGGTGTTAGAGGACAAGGATAAATTCTGGAGTGAGTAGATGAAGTGATGCTAAATTTTCCCAGAGGAAAGGTTTGGTATCCAGAACAGGAATGCAGAAGGACAGATGATGGTAGACTTTGGAAAGAGGATGGACATAGCTGCTGTAAATACTTTCTTCCAGAAGAGGCAGGAACACAGAGTGAACTACAAGAGTGGAGGTAGGAGCAAACAGGTGGACTACATCTTGTGTAGACGATGTAACCTGAAGGAACTCAGAGACTGCCAGATAGCGGTTGGTGAGAATGTTGCCAGACAGCATAGGATGGTGGTATGTAGAATGACCAATTGTGAGGAAGGTGAAGAGGACAACGGCAGAGCAGGGGACAAAGTGGTGGAAGCTGAAAAAGGAATAGAGGTGTGTGGCTTTCAGGGAGGAGTTGAGACAGGCTGTGGGTGACCAGGAGGTGCTTCCAGAATACATGTGTGAATGAAAGGGGTCCAAGGAGAGCAGTGAGGTTACATAGAGCAGAGATAAAAAAAAAGATGGAGGCTTTTAAGTACTCAGGATCACCAGTTCAGAGCAATGGTGACTGTGGAAAAGAGGTGAAAAAAATGTGTCCAAGTGGGTTGGAGTGGGTGGAGAAAAGTGTCAAGTGTGTTGTGTCATAAGAGTATCAGCGAGAACAAAACATGCCTATGCAAATTCTCAGTTATGGCGACAGCAAACAGGATTAAATCAGGAGCAACTGGACTTTCACTAAGTTTTTCTGAAAATGTTTCAATTGAATCTGGGTCAATTCTGGACCCAGATTCAAGCACTTGTCAGTAGCAAGACGATTCAAAGTGCTGTACATGTACAGAAAAACATTACAGACAAAGGAAAAACAAAGGAATAAGCTAAGTATATCCTTGACTAGACTTATTTCATACATTAACAAACATACAGAAAGACTTAATTGTTTCTATTAGTAAGAAGTATATTCTTGTGGATTTCTGATCTAAAGTGATTTTGTCCAGCAAAAATAAAAGGAAGGACGTGCAAGACGATGGCTAAACCAGCGATGTTTTATGATTTACAGACAGTGGTGGCATTAAGGAAGAGACATGGGCAGAGCTGGAGGTAGCAGATGAAGATGTTCAGGTTTTCTTTGGGAGGATGGATAGGATCAGAAATGAGTCCATCGGAGGGACAGCACATGTTAGATGTATTGGAGATAAAGCCAAGGAGGCCAGACTGACGTAGTTTGGACATGTAAAGATGAGAAATAAGCCCCTTTCACACTTACAACTTTACCCAGTGAATTAATGGTAATTTACTGGGTCAGAGATATGTGTGAATAAAACCAGAACTGATTTACCAGCGGGGCCGGTGTATGCTGGGGCGAGGGGGCATTGCCGCCCCCCCCCCAACAAAGTCCTTGCCCCTCGAACAGATCTGCCGAAAACCCCAGCTTTGTCATCTCTGCGTGGGTCGCCACGACCGTGTAATCCCTTATTCATATGTGGTAACATGTTTTTCCAAGCCGTCTTTAAAGCGCCATAAGCGAAGGTTGTAGATGTGCTGCAGAGCATCCTGTGTGTGTGTGTGTGTGTGTGTGTGTGTGTGTGTGTGTGTGTGTGTGTGTGTGTGTGTGTGTGTCAGGATGTTCAGGAAACCAGCCCGAGCCAGCAAAAGGCAGACAACTTTAAACTGTTTTCCCCAAATAAAACATGTATGGTTGTGTGTGCATGATGTAGATGTTAGCTAAATGATGACTCGTTATTACAGTATATAATGTTAAGATAGTTAACAAGGATACTATTGTTACCTGTGCTACATCCCTTGCTAGTTAGTTCATGGCGAGAATAAACACTACCCTCTTTAATTTCTGTGTAGAACTTGTGCTCACTGTGGCTTTGCACATATTTAAACTAAATCTTTATTCGCACAATAGAGCAGAAGCAGGGAGAGCAGCCAGAAGCAGTGGATGATGACGCGGAGTCTTCACAGGTAAGAAGAGGCTACTTGCTGACTAAAATATATCTGCAAGAGGAAACCAAGCAGTTATCAGGAGAGGGTTTTCACAGATATTTCAGAGTAACTCTCATTCACATCAGAATATTTTTTTATCTGTATTGTAGTAGTTCAGGGTGAAGGCCATGAGTCCGGGCAGAGATCAGGCGCAGCGCTGAGAGCCTGCACAGTGACAGAGCAGGGGATGGATCTATGTTTGATTTATTTGTGTTTTCAGAATTTATTTGACTTCTGCATTATTTGCGTTCTAAAAGGAAGCAGGAATACATCATGCCATTTTTCTTGATCTTGATTAATTTTGTACATCTGTTGCATTTGACTAAAATCTGGATTTTAGTATTGTGTCACTTTCTATGTTCATGGCAATAAATTAAATTATGTGGCTTATAACCTTGTTACCTTGTCACTCCCATCTCATATCGTGTGATATGTAATAATTCGCTTACAGGGATTTTTTTTTGTTTTATTTTTTTACCAAACATCTCATGTTCTGTCTTTTCATTTGACAACTTATGATCTGGCTACTTGCCCTGTAGATGTCAGAGGGTCATTGTGTCAACTCAACCAGAGATTGGGAGCTAAAACATTAGATTTTGTTAATCTAAAATTATTACCTCGGTGCTGTATTGAGGCTGTTGGTGATTATGTGGTTCCCCAGCCACTAAGGAGAGGTGTGATTAAAAGCTAGAGAATGATAAATCACTCAACAGACCTCTGAAAAAATGATCAGTCTGCTTTACTCTGATACCCTGAAATAAAATCCAAAGCTGCTAATTGCCATGAGAAGTTGATTTATTAGTAAATAGAGTCCACCTGTGTGTACTTTAATCTCAGTATGAATCCAATTTTTCTGTAATTAGTTCAGAGGTTTCTTAGACTACATTGACTAACAATCATCATGAAGGCCAAGAAACACAGCAGACAGGTCAGGGACAGATCAGAGTTAGGTTCAAAAATACTGTCCCAATCTATCCAATACTCCAAGGGTAGTAATAGCTAAAGAAGCAACCAAGAAGCCAGTGGTAACTCTGGAGGAGCTGCAGAGATCCTCAGCTCAGGTCCAAAACCCAGCCTTTTGAAACTGGAGGGAAGAATAATGCTATCTTTGAAAGAAAGCATCAGAGGCTTCATTGAGAGTTTGCACCAAGCCTTGTGGGAGACTGAGCAAATACATGGAAGAAGGTGCTTCAAATGATTTACATTTTTGGAGCACTTGCAAACAATTATGTATGGCAGAAATCTAACACTAAGATAAGATGCACTACATTACCACAAATATTCGCTCACCTGCCTTGACTCACATACAAACTTAAGTGTCCTCCCATTTTTATTTTATAGGGTTGCAACTATAACAGCTTCAACTCTTCTGGCAAGGCTGTCCACAAGGTTCTGGAGTGTTTATGGGATTTTTTGATCAATCCTCCTGAAATGCATTTGGTCATATACTGATGCTAAACAAGAAGGCCTGGTAGTCTCTGTTCTAATTCATTCCAAGGATGTTCTATCTCATCCGTGTCTTTATAGCCCCTGCTTTGTGCTCTGGTGCAGTTCTGTTGGAGGAGGAAGGGACCATGTCCAAACTTCTTGGTCTGCTGAAGCATTCAGAGTTCCTCCACCAAACTTTACACTTGGCGCAATGCAGTCAGATTAGTACCGTTCTCCTGTTAAACACCAAACCCAGACTCATCCATCAGATTAGCAGATGGAGAAGAACGCTTCATCACCCGAGAGAACGCACCTCCACGGCTCTAGAGTCCAGTGGCGCTGTGCTTTACATCACTGCATCTGACCTTTGCATTGCACTTGGTGATGTGTGGCTTGGATGCAGCTGCTTAGTCCATGAAGCTCTTTACCCACTACTCCAGGATAATCTGAAGGCCACATGAAGATTGGAGGTTTGCAGCGAATGCAGCGAGTTGGCAACCCCTGTGGACGATGCACATCAGCTTCTGCTGCCCCTGGACCGCTTTATGTGGCCTACTGCTTTGTGGCTAAGCTGCTGTTGTTCCCAAACCATTCCACTTTGTTATAACACCAATCACAGTTCACTGGGGAATAATTAGGAGCGAGGAAATTTCTCATCTGGATGTGTTGCACAGGTAGCATCCTATCCCAGAACCACGCTGGGATTCTCTGAACTCCAGACAGTGACCCATTTTTTCACAAATGTTTGAAAAAACTGTCTGCAGGACCCCCCAGGAGATCACGAGATGATTTGATGCTGATCTGCTCAAAAGATTTAGTATTTCCTTCTTTGTTAACCCAATACTAAAGAATAACTCTGCCAGATGCTCCACATTCCTAGTTTGAACACACTGTCTTGTAAAAGTTCTTTTTTGTGATCATTCTCAAAATTCTATGACTTTATTCCCAATAACCCCCCCCCCCCCCTTAACCCCATGCACACACACATACACACTCACACGAAAAGGAAAAAAACAATTGCACCTGCCCAAATGGGGTCACCAGTCTACGGCAGTGTTATTTTGGGCGTCACAAGCTGAAAAGTTTGAGAATCCATGCTCCAGATGCACAATCCCAAGGGTAAAACATGGTGGTAGCAGCATCATGCTATGGGGCTACTCTTCTTCAGCAGGGACTTTGCCACCTTGGTTGATGGGAAGATGAATAGCATACAAGGCAGGGGGCCACCTTCCTGCTAAACTATAAAATAGCTAAAATATATACACCTACTTCAAAACACTTCCAACGAAAGTGATTCTACAAGGCATTGACTCTGGAGGGCTGAACGAAAATGTACACCATACTTCTCAGATTTTTGTCTGTAAAAATAAATGTTGAAAAAACATGCAAGCTGTTTTCCTCTCACTTTGTATTAATTTATACCGTAAAATCCCAAAGGTTCATGGAAGTTTCTTGCTGAAATGTGAGAAATTGAGAAAAGGCTTAAGAGGCATCAATACTTTTATGAGCCACTGTATGAGCAAAGTATTAGTACGTGTTGGCACATCACAGGAGTGTTTAACCAGCTGTAGGCATAGTCATGGTCATCGCTGAAGTTGTAATTAGGGATCAAAAGAAGTGTCTTCCCCATAAATTGTCCAGGATATGAGTATGTCTTCACTTGTAGTTTGGGCTGAAAATCTGTCTCACAGGCTGAATCAGTTGTGAAATATCGTGACCTTTCAGAGGATTTAAAAATCCGCCCAAACATCAGAGATTTCATCACTGATCCCAATCGTCATCCTTCTGCTGAGGAGCATGATTTCACAACATGCACTGACGAAGCATTAGCATCTCTGAATGTCACAGGCCCAATAAGGGTGTCTGCAGCAAACAGAGCCAAACAGAGATCACAGGGTGGATGTAAGGCGCCATGTAATGTATAGATCATCATGAAAACGTCAGCTTTTTCACGTGAATTACTTTAAATGATTTTCTTATTCAAACCTGCTCTTAGGCTCATGTCTTTAAATACGCTTACAATATATATATATATATATATATATACCTATACAGACATTACTGAACTACTTGGTGTGATGAAAATAAACATCACCCCTATATGTCCTGTATTAAGGATGCTGGAATATTTTCCTAAACAAAAACATGAAGATGTAACGTTTCCTGTGGTTCTGCAAGGTCGAAGATTTTAGACCTGACCTCAAACTTCAGAGTATTTCATTAGGCTATTGTGTGGTAGCCAAAGAAAACGTAGTTGACAACTGTGAAGTTTTTACTAAAAAATGATCTGGAGCGTGTGATGGGCATTGGAATTCAGCCATCCTGTGCCAATACTTTTTAGAACCCCTTTTGGTGAAATTCAAATTTTTGAACATTGGTATGGCTCTACCAGCCTTCCACATCTAGGAAATGATATGTTGGCCCATTCGTCAGCTTCCCTTCCCCTGCTAAAGAAAAGGATTCCCACAGCATGATCCTGCCACCGCCATGTTTCATGGTCGGGATTATGTGTTGTGGTAGATGTGCATTGTCTAATTTTCCCTGGACCCAGACAAAAATATAGGAAGTAGGCAAAAAAGTTAGTTTCCCAATTTTTGTTCTTTTCTGACCTGAGCACCTTGTTTCACTAGTTTGCCATGTCACCTATATGGTTTGTGGTAAAACTGAAAACTAGACTTTTTGTGGCTTTCTTTCAGATATGGCTTCTTTTTTGACAGGGCATATAGTTATCAGTCAAAAGATTCCCCCACCTGAGCTGTGGATCTTTGCAGATCCTCCAGAGTCACCCTCGACAGGTCAGCAGTCCATCACAGAGCGCTCAAAACTCACTGTCTCTGAGACTTAAATTGCATAAGTTCAATAAAAAAAACAAATTAAACATTTTGATAGAAATGTCAGGCTTCTGAAAAGTATGTTGATTTATATGCACTTCTTACTTGGTCGGGCCTCCTTTTGCACAAATGAATGCATCAGGGTGATGTGGCATTGAGGTGATCAGCTTGTGCTTCTGTTGAGATGTAATGGCAGCCCAGGTTGCTTGATAGCCGCCTTCGGATCATCTGCTTTGCTGGGTGTGGTGTATTTCATCTTCCACTTAAAAATACTAATAGATTCTCCATGCTCTATTCCACTCTTCCTCCTGTTTTCTGAGACCTTGATTTTCAAATAAAATGCAAACTTTCCCTTCATCTGAGAAGAACCCTTTGTATCACTTAGCAACAGCCCAGTTCTTTTTCTCCTTAGCTCAGCTAAGATACTGAGGTCTCTGGTTTTGGAATGGCTTAACATGAGGAATGCAACATCTCTTGTCCTTGTGTAGAATATGTCTGTGCGCAGTGGCTCTTGATGCGCCGACTCCAGCCTGAGTCCACTCCTTGTGAAGCTCTCCCAAATTCTTGAATCGATTTTGCTTGACAAACCTCCCAAGGCTGTACCCCTTTTGCTGGTCCACCTTTTCCTATCATGTTTTTTGCTTCTGCTCAACTTACTATGAATACATTTGGATGCAGAACCCTGTGAATACCCTTGTGGAGAGTGTCAATGATTGTGTTCTGGACATCTGTTCAGTCTTCCCATGATTTTGTAACCCAGACTGAGAGACCATTTAGAGGATCAGAAAACATTGTAGGTGTTTTGCATTAATCAGATAATTAGGGTGTGACACCACAAGTTGTCAACATTTAGCCTTTTTCCAATGTTCTGATTTTTCTGAAAAATGGAATTTCCGATATTCATGATCTGTAAGCCACAATCATCCAAATAAGAGGAAATAAAGGCTTGGAATATTTCCCTTTTTGTGTAATGAATCAGTATAACACTTCCTGAAATGAATGAAAAATATATAATGGAGTGTTTTATTGGAACTGTGTTATAATTATTTCTCAGAATTTCAAAGGCCATCGCTGGATCAGAACAACAGCCATGCTGTTGTGTCCTGGTGCCCCTGTAGGTGTCGGTGCACAGAGTTTCCTTGTGGTCCGGCAGGGGGCGCTGCCGCACGACGAGACCGGCGTTTAGCCGGAACAATAGAAGGGGTGTGCGCGGCTTCCGTATCCTGCAGTCCGCTTTTGAAATTGTGGAGGAAGTGGAGTGAAAGACACGAAAAATGGCAAGTATTTAGAACTCATACATGTCTCATGTCGGGCGGATGGGGGTAGTGAAGGTGTGTGCGGTGATGTAGGTGCGATCCCGGCAGCGAGCGGAGCAGATGGGGCCGGATGCCGGCGGATGTAGGCCCGCTGCTGCCCGGCGAGCCGCTTTGCTCCAGCGTGGCAGCTCGTGGCTTTCCGGACCTCAGCCGACCTCCTGGATTCACTCCAGAATCTTAAAAAGTTCTGCTTGAGCCCGACGACAGCCGACGGTGTGCTTGTGTTCAGCGAGGTCAGCGCTAAACTAACAGCGCCGTCTGCGTGTTTGCAGGGTTTCGTCAAGGTGGTGAAGAATAAAGCCTACTTCAAGAGATACGAAGTCAAATTCCGCAGGAGAAGAGGTAAAGAGCTGCGTGTAGCAGCTACCGACCTGTGGTTCCGAGCAAACGGCTTAAAGGGCCAGTAGGTGTGAACATGTTTGGATGCCTAAAAAATGACTGAAAAGACCATTCATGTAGTTAAAACCTAAAGCATCTGGGGTCTTTCGTTTATAGCGCTCTATTTATGTTTAATATTCTGTGATTACTGTTCTACCGTCATCAGTGGCTGGAATAAGTATTAATCGATTAATTGATCCCTAGTAGTTAAATAATTGTTTGTCACTGTAGAAACCCGCTTTTTCCTTTCACCAAACATACCACTCAGTAGGTCAGATACTGCAGATTTTCTATTGGTGAGGTCTGATCAGTGATCGGCAGGTCAATGGATGCAGCGTAAGGGTTTTCTTTTCCCTTTCACAGATTTGTTCGTTTTTGAGATACGACCTGCTGATTCCTTTTTTTTAATGATAAAAAAGTAATATCCCTCTTAAAGAATACAATTTGCCCAAGGTGTTTTGATAGGAGCGTAAAAGCAAAAACACAACAGTTAAATGACAGACACATTGATAGTGACGTACCTGATGGAATCATAACGCTGATTTTGGATCCTGTTCAATTGTCAGAGGGGAAAACCGACTACTTTGCTCGCAAACGCCTGGTTGTGCAGGACAAGAACAAGTACAACACCCCCAAGTACCGACTGATTGTCCGGCTCTCCAACAGGGATATCTGCTGCCAGGTTAGTGACTGCCACACCCTACTGAGCACTCTTGTCCCGTGTTTTAGAAAAGCACCTGTTTAACGTCTCCTTGTGTGCCCCAGATCGCCTACTCAAAGATCGAGGGGGACCACATCGTGAGTGCTGCTTACTCCCACGAGCTGCCCAAGTATGGGATCAATGTGGGCCTCACCAACTACGCTGCAGCCTACTGCACGGGGCTCCTGCTGGCCCGCAGGGTAAAGGGACAGCCGCGTAAGATGCTGAGCTTAATGTAGTAGTACAAGGCGTTTCTAAACCTTTACACCTGCTCTCACTTCGTAGCTGCTGCACAAGTTCGGCATGGACAAGGTGTACGAGGGTCAGGTGGAGGTGACGGGAGACGAGTTTAATGTGGAGAGCGTGGATGGGCAGCCCAGCGCCTTCACCTGTTACCTGGATGCAGGGCTGGCCAGAACCTCCACAGGGAACAAGGTGTTCGGAGCCCTGAAGGGAGCAGTGGATGGAGGACTGGCCATTCCTCACAGGTCAGTATTCACAAACTACAGAGGAGTTTGTGGCTAGCACGGTCTAAAGTTTCTGCTCCGCACACCTAGGAACATTTTTAACTATGTGCGGAAAAACATGATCCAAACATGGCGGACAGGCAAGCGCCACTTCTGGCGGAGGTTCGTAAATATAGGCATCTTTAATATTCGGCCCATAAAGATCCTTGTGGTCAACAACAATTCCTGGACAGAAATTGCCATCAAGTTTGGAAGAAAGCGAGGGGCTTTAAAATGTTGGAAACAGCTGTTTTTCTACGTGTAGTGGTGTTT
The DNA here is from genome assembly GCA_037039145.1 of Fundulus diaphanus. Taxonomy (NCBI): domain Eukaryota; kingdom Metazoa; phylum Chordata; class Actinopteri; order Cyprinodontiformes; family Fundulidae; genus Fundulus; species Fundulus diaphanus. The sequence continues at coordinate 49,334,487 of CM073133.1, forward strand.
TGCGCACTTTGCTTAGGAGTACAACACTGCCCTCTAGAGTATAGGAGAATAGTGTTACTTTGGAGGAAAAGCCACGCGAAGCTGAAATGCTTCAGACGTTGTGTCCACACTAGTGATGGGTCGATGAGGCGTCATGAAACGTTTCGACACATTGCCACTCTGTGCCGATACTGTGCCGATACTGTGTCACTGAATACTGACACCTGCTGGACCTTAAAAATCCCTACAGGCAACCCGGTTGACAGAGTTAACTGACACTGATTTGATGACCAAGTATACACAATACAATTTAAATCATTGTATGTTGCATTGTATTATTTTATATTTTCATTTCAATTAAACATATATTTGATTTTTTTTTAGATACAGTCAATAAATAATGTGAAGGAGGATGCTTGTGGACTGGCTTTTTTATTTTTTACAAATGGTTGATCGGGCGCTGTGTTTAGTTACCTGACTGATATCATCTGTTCTGAAATCGGACATGCTGAGTATGACAAAGGGAAGAAAACTACTCAGAGTAGCAGCTTTCTACTCAGTGTAAATCAGCCGTTTTTTCTGAAACGACGCTCAGAACAAAGACGCACAGCGCAACCCGCCCAACCATAAAGGCGTCTGCCCAACCCATCAATCAGTGGTGCGCTCCGATCAGCACCTTGCGCTCACAGAGCGAGACTGTGGTACACCATCACACCAGAGTTGCAAAATGGTTAAAAATTAACCATTATTAACCGTTATTTTGTTTACAGTTCAGCTTGGATTTTATTTACTGCGCAGCATAGCTTTGCTGTGCGCGCTGCTGTGCGCGAATGCACACGCGTGCAGCTTGGAGGGAACAGAAACAGTTTGGCGCGTCAGTCAGTTCGAAACAGGTGCTGTATTGGTCACGTGACCGAAACAGTTCCTGTATCGGTCACGTGACTTTTCCGTAGCAATACACACATCGACACGGGTTTCGCTCTATGAGACCGACACATGCGCCGACGCATTGGTGTTGCCGGACCCATCACTAGTCCACACGTCTCATTCCCACACAGAACGTACATGCGTCAAGCATAAACCAGACATTAGGCTGCCTCCGGGGCATTAGTAAACTAGTTGAGGATTATACCAGAACCTACACGAACCGTACCAACACATCAAACCTTACCAACCATCAACGCCCTTTGCCGTTAACGTTTTACCGGCACGTGTTTGCCTTGCAGCCATCTAACGTTGACTATGTTAAAGTCCATCATATGTGACAATCACTGTCATTGCCTATTTGCACACTATCAGGAATATCAGTTGCACATTTCTGTAAATGCAGCCTCAGTCACTGCACAAAAGCACCTTATTACCCCATTACTTGTGATTGATGGAGGACGGACTAATCTATGTAACATGGCTCATATCACTTGTGAAGGGACTGATATTTTTTTTAATTGAACTTTATTGATCTCACAATGGAGAAATTCACTTCTGCATCTTAACCCATCCCCTTGGGGAGCAGTGGGCTGCCACTGTGCGGCGCCTGGGGAGCAATTGGGGGCTAAGGGTCTTGCTCAGGGACCCAGCATGGCATCTTGTGGGAGTTGAACTCAGAACCTCTGGGACCGAAGCTCTGTGCTCTAACCACTAGGCCACCACACCTTTGATATCAAAGCCCCCAGACTCTGACACTTAGGCTTTTTATTTGTTGCACGTTCTAATATGGGGGGGGAGCTGTACATATGTTTATTGTGGTTTGTACTCTAAGTCAGAGTATGTCCTGAAAGGAAAGTCACCACAGCAACACGCTGTGACAATGTTGGAATAATGAGGGACTTGTCAGCACACCGCCTCTAAGACCTGAGCTGCTCCACACACCGTCATTAGTCTGTTCACATGGCGCTGTTTGCACTTTCTGTGTACAGTGAGATTATTTATGCTCGGCATGAGTTCCACACTGGGCTCCTGCACCTCAGCTTCTGTGGTCATGAGCCTGGCCGGCCGAGTCAAGGATGCGCTCCGTATCTGGGACGCTCGCTGCACCATCACACCACGCACTGCACCGTCCACAGCGTCTGCTTTAAGCAACGCCTACATGTTTCAGCACAACACAGCCTGGGGATTCTAATGCTTCAGGTCAACAAGGCTCTGTTCCCACTGCAGGCAAGTCAGATTTCTCTTAGGGGTCAACCAGTGTGAATGTTCTGATCTGGCCCATATCTGGGGGGGGGGGATCTGGTTTTAGAAAAATAAATCAGAATTAAGATTTTCTCCCAACTGTTGTTAGACTTTCTAATCTCTGCTGCTGACAACAAACTCAATAACTGTTTACAACATGCTAATGGATGCACAGGTTCTGATCCGATCATGATCGATTACAGTCTCAGAGGCTGGGGTAAACTTGAACACGCCGTAGCTACGTCAATATGCTGCTGGACTGTCATATTGCTCGTTATCTCAAATTCTGTAAATAAGCCAGTGTTTTTCCACTGGTTAATTTGAATATTTTGTATGCCAAATCAATAATTGTGCAATATTTACTCTGGTATTTAGTTTTACTTTTATTTTTGGTGTTTCTGATGAAGCTCGTCCTCTGCAGCTTTAAAAGTAGCTTTAGATTAGCTAGTTTCTTCTGGTTTGTTTTATCATGACTATTGTGTAACTCAATGTTTTTGCCACTGTGACGTCCAAATTTCCCCATTGTGGAACATTAAAGGAATTTTAATGACATTTTAAGAAAGACCTGCAGTGGGAACGTAGCCTAACAGGTCTTTTGGCAAATTGCATTGAGACTGCCAACCTGATGCACAGCGCCCCAGACCAGCGCCCTGGCTGTTCTCTGCTTCTCGATGATGATAAACAGTACGCTGAGCAAAATGGAGTTGGTCCTTCGTTTGCAACAGCTGATGTTTACTGTCCTTTTCAAGACGGGGCTGAGAGAAGCAGGCTGAATGATGCATAGGTGTAGAACCGGGCTTCTTTGGGTTTATTAGTACTAGGAGAAAGGAGACATGGTGCTGCCGTGTACGCTTCACTTCCTGACTTTTTTTTTTTTTTTTTTTTTGCACAGCTTGAAACGCTTCCCCGGTTACGACTTGGAGAGCAAAGAGTTTGACGCAGAGGTGCATCGAAAACACATCATGGGTATGAACGTGGCAGATTACATGTCCTACCTGATGGAGGAGGACGAGGACGCCTACAAGAAGCAGTTCTCTCGCTTCATCAAGAACGGAGTCACCCCAGACACGGTAGGACCGGTTCTTTGCTCCCATAAACAAATCCTACTTTCTGTGAAGGTTTTTACTCCCCATTTCTTGTCCTTGTTTCTGCTTCTCAGTGATGATAAACAACCTGCTGAGCTAAATGTAGTTGGTCCTTCATTTGCATCGGCTGATGTTTACTGTCCTTTTCAAGACGGGGCTGAGAGAAGCACGACGAGTCGTACCGAAGTCCGAAAATCCCCCGACCTGCTTTTCAAATGTTTTATTTTTGGTTTCAGGTAGAAGAAATGTACAAGAAAGCACACGCCGCCATCAGAGCGAATCCTGTACACGAAAAGAAACCTAAAAGAGACGTCACAAAGAAGAGGTGGGTTCCTGGATGGGTTAAAGTCCATTTGTTTTCTAAACCTGGCCCTCAATACGCCCACAACGCCCTGATTAAAGAAGAAGACGACACGTTTAATGGCCCATTCCTGGTGCTGCTTGGGAAATGTCCTGGCCAAGTGGGCCAACTTTCTCTCAGCTGATGTAGGGAATCTTAATGAGCTTTTTTGTCTGTTCTCATGCAGGTGGAACCGCGCCAAGTTATCCCTGGCACAGAGGAAGAACCGCGTCGCCCAGAAAAAAGCCAGCTTCTTACGAGCACAAGAACAAGAGGCAGGGGATGGTTAGGGGCGCGGCTGAACCGGCCAGCACGTCACAGACAAATAAATATATTCCAGTCAACCCTGTCTCTTTGGTTGTTCTGTCACTTCCTCATGACTGTAAAGGATGAGTGCACGGTTTATTTTAAAGCAGTGGCTCTAAAATTGTTTATATAAAGTACTTTAATAGTAAGGTTTCAGATGGCATCATAGTTGATTAAAACACTTTCATTAACATGAGCATTAAAGGCTCTATCGGGCTTTTTTTTTTTAACCCTTTTAAAGTCAACTATTGAGAGAGAGAGAGAGAGAGAAAGAAAAAAAAACTTGGAGCAGAAATGATCGTGCTCTGTCTCGTATCACCACTCCTATGTTTCCTGAACAGGGACTGTGCAGTCAAGGTAGAAACCTCCCAGACGGGGCTGGGTAATCGACGCTTTACATAAACATGAGATGAAGCACTCGTTTTCAAGGACAGAAGGGGGCTGCTGCTAAAGATCTGAATTCACGAGGATTACTCAAAACGTGTGAATCAAGCGAAACACCACTTTGGGAATGATTTTGATGAAGGAATAGAACTAAAAGGTTGACTGCATGACTAGGGGCCTCTAACGTTTCCAGTGGAAAATTTCTTTACACCTCAGAACCCAAAATGGCTGCCTTGGAAGTAATCCTTGAGAATAGTTGCAGTAAAAGGTTTATTTTCGTATTTCACCCCCTTAAGAGTTTTGGTGTAACCATTTACCTTCAAAAGTCCCATAATTGGTGAAATGAAGTCCACCTCTGCAATCTAGGGGTCATATGATCTGTCAGTATAAACAACTTTTCTGAAAGGCCCTAGATGCTACAGCGCCACTAATCAGTTATCACTTATTAATCAGAGAGTTAGCACACGGAGCAAAAGTCACCTTGAAGCTGCAGAGCTCCACAGCAGAGACTGGAGGATCTGTCTGTATGGCCACATTAAGAAGAACACTCCAGAGCTGTGGTTTATGGAAGAGTTGCTAGAAAAAAAGTAAAAAATTAGATGCTGTGTTTTGAGTTTGCCAAAAGGTGCGTGGGCAATGCCCCAGATGTATGGAGGAAGGTGCTCTGATCAGATTAGACTAAAACTTTTTGGCCACCAAGTAAAATGTCTGGGGCAAATTCAAAACATCCCATTACCCCCCAAAACACCATCCCCACAGTGAAATATGGTGTCAGCATCATGCTGTGGGGATTGCTCTACAATTTATCAGGCAGCTGCTCTGACCTTGGATTTAAAACACTGTTGACTAACCACAGCAGAACATTTGACCCCCCCCCAAATCCTCACTGACCGGACGCTTCAGGTTGGTTCTCGTGCAGTTTGGATTCTGTGTCTCTACGCTCTTCCTCACTTTATTTAGGTGTCAGTGAGTTGTTAATCACAACTTGGTGAATGGTGCAAATTGCTTCTGTGCATCTTTTAACTAACACACACAAGTTTGAGCACATTGTGAAGATTCTTTTATTTGTTTTTAGGTCTTTAAATAGCCTTACCTCACTCTACATCTCTCAGCTTTTACAGCCCTACCCAGCTGACCTTTTGCTCTTGTCGGTACTGAGAACCAAACGCAAGACAAGACCGTGCCTTCTCTGTAAATGGTCTGAGACTGTTAGCGTGTGTTGCTAACAGCAGTTAGCCTGGTCATTGAGCACATAAGTTAAGAATCCCAGTGGCCCGCTTTTGATCTTGCGTCTGTAACAGAGTTACATAGGATTTTCAGATCTAAGTTCTGATTTCATGGAATATGGGACATAAGTGATGATCCTTCCCATTTCAGTTCGTTCAACCCTTTTGTTTTTTTTACTGGTTTTACCTTTTTTAGTAGTTTCGGTTTAAAACAAAGATCAACCTGTTTAACAAAGGTTTTTAACTGTCGGAGCTGTTAACGAACGCTGTGTCAAAGTTTATATTTGACAAGGCTTTTTGAATATATCTTCACAAAGACAACATTCATGGCAGTAGGTGATATGGCATTTATTGTGCAAAAATCATGCTGGTGTCTTTAAAAAGTAAACATCAAAACTCAAGGCAGCACTGACTGTGGGCTTGATGTGCTCTACAGCTCGGCTATGTCTACAATTTCATGATTAAAATCATATTTGAATCCAGCTTCAATAACAAGGAAGCTTATATTTTCAAAATCAGCATCGCATGTCTGAGTTCACAGTTCCACTGATGATATTCTTAAAATAACTTCAGCATCACGTCTGACATATAATCCAAAAATATACAGTTTTACAATTACAAATGTGGTAGATTCCCACTGGATGATTTTTACTGTGTAAGAAATGCCCGGTACAGCGAGTGAGGACCCAGATAAACAGCATGTCCTGTTGGGCCCGGATGCATCTCTTTCAAGGTTCAGTTTGAAGCAAATAAAAAGCCACGATCCATACAGACAGTAACAATGGACTAAAATATGAACCGTCATTACTTCTGATCTGATTATTAAACATTCTATCAAGTCCTTTGGGCAACTGTGATATGAGAACAAACATTGAGTAAAAGCACAATATCATTTTTATACATTTTAGTGTAGGACACAGAAACATCCTTTATGAAAGGAAAGGAGAACCGTCACCATTATCTTCTCCAGCAGTATTATCTTCATACAATAAATTGCTCATGATCGACCAATTTGTCAAATGATGTCAACAGATATGAAGCCAGGAGGGCTTATCTTACCATTTTAAAACAGACATTTGAGAAAAACATTCCTGAAGAACATTAAGACACTCAAACTGAGATAAAGGCCTGTCAATTGGTTTTGGCCACAAAGGTCAAAGGTCTGCACAGTTCCATCCAATCACAGTTTAGAGTTGTGAGTCCATCTTATCCAGCTTATCCTGCCTTACAATCCTGATATTCCACCATCTTCAGACAATGCTAACTTTACAAGACAAAGCTCTTCTGCTCTTCCGTTTATTAGCTTTCACTAATGTGAAGCAGTCTTTATACAAATCAAAATTTTAGCTCAGCGATTCATAAGGAAACAGAAAAGAAAATGCTGACACTGCTGCTTTTTGAATAGTGACGTTACGTTTTCCTCACGTTCAGTAGTCTGAGTATAAATGTGATACGTTTTCTAGAAATAAATGCTTTTATTTCTAGAATTTTGAGCTTTACTAATCTATTTAGTAAGTATATATCTATTTAGTAAGTATATATATATATATATATATATATATATATATATATATATATATATATATATATAGTTTTTAAACACACATCTATTATTAACAAAAGTTTAAGTTCATTATAAACTGAAAGAAAAAAGATCTGACAGTGGAGCCTCACTAAAAGAACAGTAAGAACACCGTGCATGAGGTTAAGCTAAGCAGCTGTAACACAGTTTGCTGTCACAGCTCAACATCAGTGTCATGTTGCCTCTTTCTGTAGTTTTCCTTCACGTCGCTGAGTGAGCTTATGATTCTCAACGTGAAGAACCAGGGTTCAGGAACGGTCACGCTACATGTACAAAACGTGTTTATGAAACAATCCCGGTTTGTAACCGTCTAAACAAATTCTGTTGTTTAGTGAGATATAAAACCTAACTTTTCTTTTCAAAGGGCACGTTTTTCTTTAGTATGGATGAGTTTTCTAAGTGTGATTAAAAAAAATAAAGCAGTGCCGTGCTAGTTGTGGTCCCCTGTGGAAAATATTTGTGGCATCCATCCTTTTTAAAATTTCACTCTTTGATTTTCTAATACTTCCTCCTAAACTGAGGGTAATACAGCTCAGCTGTAGGATGTTTATGGCAGAACGGGTAACTTAGTCACCAAGCTCTTCAAACATCAGGCCATTGTCTTTGTCTCCATAACAACATTCCACTGTGGTGAACAATAATACATCACGATAAGGTTCTGTGACTTGTTTTACATTTGCCTGACGAGAAAACGCAATCACTGAGTTCGATTTTTACAATAGTAAGAGAGGAGGTAGGTCAAGTGGATTTATCAATTATAAATAGAGATGCACAGAGAACTGGTTGATTTTTTTCCTTAACCAGCTCTCACTGGTTAGAAAACCAAGGATCCAAACTATGTCCATGCAGTTAATCTAACACAATAGGTGTTCCCAGGTTACACTGGTAACATTATTCAGTTTGGATGCTGCCATTGAGTGAAGAAGACTCAAAGTGAGCCATGTTTATTATCAGTAAGGTGTTTCAAATGAAGTGAGAAGATAAACAGAGATGTAAGAAGCTATTTAACAGACGAAGACATGTTTGTGATTCATCCAAACAGCAGGAAGGTAAAGGAGAGAGTGAGACTTTCTGCAGATAACAGGAAGGCTAAACGCATTGTAGTAAAAGTGCTCTGTTTTGACCCATCTGTAGTGGAAAATTATGGATTTGGAAATCTTAATGGTGAAGATGTGCATTCTGGAGGGAAAACTCACAGAGACAGTTTTTTTAAAATGCCAACTGTGCTAAAATGTCCAATATTTTTTCTTTGTTATAAAAGAATAGTTAAAAGTTTCTTTACAGCTAGTTTCTGCTTTCATACAGCTGCTTGCTGTCACCTCAGCTCCTTTAAAATATGACCTCTCAGCAGGAAGGCTAGAAAACAATATTTAGATTTGTGTCCTAATATCATCCCATAATCAAATAATCAGAAAATAAAAACTGGTAACTCTTTACAAAAAAAAAAAAATTCGGAGATTGCAAATTGGCTCCAAAGCTCTAATCAGTGCATCCCTATTCATAAGAGGGTGATAGATATCACTTCATTATATCCTACTCCTAAATCACAGCATTGTTTCCACTCATTTCCACTTGGAGAGCTGATGAGCATGGTTTTAGAACATCTGCTGCCACCCCACATCATGAGTCCTTGGTGTGCGAGATCCGTTTCCAAAGCAGAGCTTTCAGGTTGTTGAGGATGAGCGAGTGTTCCATGTTCATCTGTCCAGCATTCCCTCTGAGAGCCATGCAGGCATACAGTTGCCTTTCCAGCTCCTCCCTCATTTCTGAAGGCACCCCGCGCAGGATGTAGTCCTTCAACACGCTGCATGCTTTTGCCAAGTTTGGCTGAACAGGCTCCTCCCTGCACCTCTTCTCAGATAGGTCACAGGACGTCCGGCAGTCCACTCCGTACACACAGTCAGCATCGGTTTCACACTTCAGGACTCTCATGGTGCGCCTGAACTCCTCTTCAGGAACCACCACTTGTGTGTTGGTCAGACGGAGCTCATGGCGGTCGGTGTAACTGAAGTGCACTGCTGCAAGGTCGCAGATCAGAAAGCTCCCATAGGTGCCGTGGAAGATGTCTTCCACAAGCTCCAGCAGGCCCATGGAGATTTTAGCTTTGCGAGGCCAGGAAGGAGTGAACCACTGGTCCATGGTCCGCTGCAACCCCCCAGGCACCCAGGAAACAAGAGGCCAGGGCAATGAGAACCCATACAGGGGTGAGTTGGGGATCCACTCAGTCATGTAGAGGTCTCCGCAGTAGCCAAGGAGACGTGGAGTATGTCCGCGGTCCTGGAGCAGCAGGCCCAACAGCACCTCAATGAACAAAGTACAAGTCTGTGTCATCACAAGGCCACAGAAAAACATTCCCCACCAATAGATGAAATAATAATGTAATAAAGTAAATTTAGAAACAGATTAAAAGCAGGGACCTACATGAGCAACTGATCCAGTAAACATTCGTGGTTCATCAGCAAAGCAGTTTGTCTAGTCATCTCTAGATCATTTCAGCAGTTTAAACCATTGATCAGTCACAAATGTCAAATCACTTTTGGAGTCGGAATGATTTAATTGGAGATTTTTTTATTACCTTTGGGTGGAGTGATAATACAGCAGCTTTCTAAGATATGCAACTACTAATATTATAATATTATAAATATTGTTTTTCTGGGTTTTTTGTAGTAATAGAGACTCATTTGTACAAAGTGGGCTGACAGGAAAGGGGGTTTGAGAGAGAGAGAGGGGGGGGAAGACATAAAGGAAAAGACCACAGGCCTGAATCGTATCCAAGTCAGCTGCGCCGTACATGGTTCATGCTCACTACCCCTGCGCCATCGGAGCACCCCCCACTACTCTGGATTTCTTTGAAACTAGTAGTTTTCTTGCCAGGGAACTGACTTTGAACCATAGTCAACACATTTTTAATAGGTTGAAAGTCGGGATAGTGGAGAGTCCATTCAGGAAGTCCAATGTAAGCATTCAACAACTAGTTTTAATATGTGTGTGGAACCGTTTTCCTGTTGGAACAACCATGTCAAAGTTTCAACCATCTGACCCAAACTGTCTTCATTAAATGAAAGGAAATTGGTTCAAATGCTTCTAAAAAAACCAACAAGAGTGAAGTTGAAAATAAATCAGAAGTAAAACACTAGTATTAATGTCCACAGTGACAAAACCAAGAAAGAAACACCTGTTCCCCTTCTTTGTTGCTTTGAAGCAGATTACCTAGCCACGGGTTTTATGGTCTAGAGCAGGGGTGTCAAACTCATTTTGGTTTAGGGGCCGCATACAGCTTAATCTGATCTCAAGAGGGCCACACGAGTAAACTCATTGCAAGATTAAATAGAACTAATAAAAGTGGACTTGTTGTTGATTTTTATATTAAATGAATTTCACTTTTACACAATATATTATGAATAACCTCAGTGTTTTTAAGAAAAGTATGTGCAATTTTAACAATACTTTTACTCAGTTAAACATTTACTTGTGCATTATGCATAAGAACTGATCACAGTGATTGTACAATGTTCAAAAACATTTATTCACATTTTTGGAACTTAAAAACACTGTCCTGCATGACAAAATACATCAAACAGATAAAAATTAAGAAATGATTTAAAATCAATTTTCCACATCTGAAGCTCAGTGCTAACATCTGCTGATTAAAACACAGCGCCCCTCGTGGACAATATAGGAACTGCAGATTTTCAATTAAACGAAGTACATGTTTTTTTCAATAATTGTTTTATCATTCTCTTCCTTTTATCTCGTCTTTCTTTCACCTTTTCTTTTTTTCTTCTTGTTCTTCCTTTCCTCTCCTACTTTCCCATTGTAGTGTCTATATCATTTGAGATATAATAAAACTATTCACATTCATAAATCAAGCGGAGCACTATGGCAAAAGCAGTACTGCTCCACTGCTCTTTTTGGCATTAAGACAACAATTCTCATTGCCACATTGCCAGATAGAACACTGGATTAAAAAATAAATAAATAAATAAATAAAATAAAAAATAAATAAATATATATATATATATATATATATATATATATATATATATATATATATATATATATATATATATATATATATATATATATATATATATATATTTTTTTTTTTTTTTTTTTTTTTTTTGAATAATGATAATGCATTTAGCCACAGGGCCGGACTAAATTGTTCGGCGGGTCGGAACCGGCCCGCGGGCCGTATGTTTGACACCCCTGGTCTAGAGACAAATATTGAGCTTTTTATCTAAAATGACAGGAGAAGTGTTTGGCTCAATCAAGACAGGGCTTTTAAACCTAAGAATACTATCAACCATCAAACAAGGTGGTGGTGGCATCTAGCTTAGAGTTTCACTGCCAGACTAACTGGTGCATTGCATAAAGTGGAGAGAACAGTGAAGGAGGTGGAACATCTCCAGATTGCTCTTCTTACACTCAAATTAACATCAATATGTTTGAAACATCATATAGTTAAGCGTTTCAATAGGACAATGATCCCAAACACACATCATTACTAATTTTGGAACAGCTAAAGCCGTCAAACTTAAAGAATCTGGAATGACCGCAATCTCATCTCTGTTGAAAAGTTATCGACAAGAATTATAATTGGCCATGTGCCAGAAAATCCACCAAATAAAAGGAGTTCCACCATTTCTGATAAAAAGATGTGCCAACCATCCAGCCAGAATTATACCCGGACCTTCTTAACTAAAGGTTTGTGGCAGATAAACATGAGCCTGTCTGGATGATCTACTCAGGGTCAAAATTATACACAGTATCCACAATATCTATCCCATCCACTGTTAATAAAGTTGTGAACTCAATTCCTGTTTTTCTTAGAAATCATTGAAGTTTTTTGTTACTCTCCAAAGAAAAAAAAAACAGGGAAAGTATGTAATTAAACTTAAACGACAATTTATGTAAACTTCTGTCTGGAACTGTATGTTCTCCATCTAACCCACACCTCTGTACTTTATTATTTTGTATTTTTTCCCTCTCATCCCTCGAGCATTTCTTCTTCAATTATCCATTCATGTCAATCCATCTGTCCTTCATCTGTCCACCTGGCTTCAGTCTGGCTTCATCCCTCCATCCACTGAACATGCCTTCCTCTAGCAACTTGCTCTAACCTCGTATGATTGAAGAGCATCTCTTTGCCTCCATTGTTTGGTGGCTGCAGTCATTTGAAACAACTCTGAAGCTCTTTTTTATTGAAAACAAACCCAATGAATTGTATATAGGGTCCATCATGAAATCCCTGTTCCTGTATCTTTGTAAAACTGCTCCCAATTTGAGTCGCCATGAGATCGTCATTGCGAGATACCTCATCCATCTGAAGAAGGGCCCATGTTGAACGAGCCTCTTGCAGAGACACCCGTCCGTCTCGGTTCCCATCGGCGACAGAGAGTATCTGACCGACAAGACTGGGAAGGTTTGCGTGTTCTCCAAGCTTGGACTGGCAAAGAGAGAAAGACATTTAATGCTTTTGTCCATCATGAATTTAGTTATACGTAAATCTTAATCACAATCGAGTTGTTGCTCCTCCACCTTAAGGTGATTGAAGAGCATCTCTTTGAACTTCTGCACAGACGTGCCTCTGTTAGGCTTGTCAAACACTGGAGTTTCTCTGCGTGGCTCCGGTTCCTCGCCCAGCTCATAGGGTACAACCTCCCCCAGTTTGCAGCGGATGATCCCACTGTGGTCCCCCCATCCTCCTGTGTACACCTGGTAAAAAGTAGAATGCCAAGCAAACGCCACGCATTATGTCAAATGATAATGAGAAGTAGCTTAAGAAAAAGGGTCTCCTACCTGGTTGTTTGGTAGCGTGGACAGACACCTGCCCATGTACAGAGTTTCTTTCTCACATAGACTGCTGCAGGCGGAGCCATCGATGATACCCCTCCTGTACTTGTCACACTTGGAAAGGAAAATAGTGAATCTTAGATAAATGCAGGTGCTTAAATCTTACAAACCTAAGCCATGTTCTTTTTTACAGAGGATGCATGCATTTCTGGCAATCCCTTAAAGCAGTCATGACTATTTGGGCTTTTCATCAAACCTTACTTGACAGACTTGAACTAGTCAGTGTGTTGTGTTTATTAATCTGAGCAAATAGAGATAAATTGTGGGGCTTCTCAAGGCTCCAATCTCAGGCCACTTTTATTCAGTAGTTAGTGGTATAAACTCCCCCTAGAGCAGGAATAGAGTAGTACAACCTCTCTCTCCATACCTATGCTGATGACCCAAACATTTACACAATATGATCACAGTACCTCGCAGGTACTGAGTAAATATGTCCATAATTTTTTCTTTGTTCTCAAGAAAGCAAAGCTAGAGATCAATGCTCAACTAGGCCGATGCTAAAAACTACAGATCATACCAGAAACCTTTGTGAAGTTGAAGTCAGACCAAAATCTTTACTTTTACAAGCATATAAATCCAGTTCATAGATAGACCTATAATGTTTTTAAAGATTTGAACAGAAAAAAGAATTTGCTGTCTAAAAAAAAGTGTCTTTTTTTATTTTCAGTAGATTAATTTATTGGAAAGATCTTTTCAGGCCTTGGTAGAAACAATCAGGAAACTGCAGCCCATCAAAAATGCGACTGCTGACCACCACAAGGGAAATGGAACCGTTCACAAAGGCCGTATATCATTGCACTTTATTGGTTAATCAGTAACGGCTTCTAATACCTTACTTCCAATGTACTATGGCTGTAATTTTTTGTCATCCACTGGTTCTGTATTTAAGCCTAATATTTTGTTTCATAAATAACGATTTAATCATTTTTTTAAGCTGTAAACATTATGTAGCAGAATTTGAAAGTTTAAAATACAAAATACACGCTACAATCATTCTTGTGAATTGAATGTGTTTTTATTTTGCTGCTTTATTTTCAGTGCCATCACTTACAATGGCGTTCTTGCACTCGTGTCCTCTGCACAGCTCTGTGTAAGCAGAGTATTGCACATAGAGAACCCAGCTGCCGACCAGCACGGTGAGCCACGTGAGAAAGAGGTACTTCACCCGTACAAAGGAGATCCGAGCCTGGGAGGAATAATCAGAGACACACAATTATAAGTTGAGCATAAAACATACACAAAATAATTATTTCAAATAAAATATTTTAGTACAGATTTAAAGATATTGTCTACCATTTATCAAGGACAGACCACATTATGGGTTACTATGGCAACATGACTTTATTGCCTGCTTGGCAATCACTATGTGAAGCACTAAGCTCATTCAGATGCTTTTGTCCCCCTTAGCTAGCCTTTATATTGAGTGAGACACTTTTTTGCTTACAGATAGTTGCCCTGCATTTAATTCCTGCCAGAGTCACGGGATGCCTTTATCACATGTCTTACACAGCCTGTCTCTACAGAGATTCGAAGGGTTCCTGTTTTTGCAACCAGTAATCCAAATTCCATAGTGACAAAGGTCAGGGTGAGAAGGGCCAGAAAAAAAAAAAAAAAAAAAAAGAACTGTGGCAGACAACAACACAGAAATGATTCACCCTCCATTAAAGCTGCTGACTAGAACTGCCAAAGCAGACAAGTTTGCCTCTGAAGCTTCAGTCCAGGCAGCAGGAATAGAACATTCTCAAAATAGAAATCATAGTAAGCAATGGGACATTGTAATACTTACACATGACCAGCAGGGGGAACTGGTCTGGATTTAGTTTCTAGATAATGACAGTTACTTAATGTGTTCCTATTTTTACAAGTGGATATTGTTCTTATAGTGGTACCACCAGAAATAATTCATGAAATGACTCTAAAAGTCATTTAAATCTTAAGGCCCCCAAGGTATCCAAGGTACAGGAAGCTTGAATACGTCCAATGATGGCGTTGAAAAAAAGTTTGATCCTCCATTAACTCCTACTCTGTATTCTAAAGGAGCCCTGTGCTTAATGGATGCTTGAAAGTATAACATTAATACAAATAAAGGTAGTGTAAGACTGAATTACATGACACCTATTAAATTGGATGACTGAACACACAGTATTTAAATGTACTGAATGAACAAGTTAAAGGTTTAAGGCATATAAGAAAAATATGTCAAACTGCTTGCATCATAACTTATCAGACAAAACTGCAGCCAGTTTTCTCCCCAAGTACTGCAACGCCTCCCGAGAGGATAAAATCATTTTAATTCTCCCTTTGATTGCATGGCAGGAACAGCTTATGTTGTGTGTTGTTTGCCAGCATGGATTGTTGCTCATTTTGGATCTGCACGGCTCCCACATTCTAAGAAAATGCAGTTTGCAGCTGCGCAGTACCAAAGGCCAATTCCACAACTTCTTTTTAATCTTAGATTTGCTCCGATTACTGTAGTCTGTAAACAGGACAGGCAGGGTCTGTTGTGAGTCTGACAGAGTGAGGCACATATCAAAGCAGAGGGTTTACATTCAGCGTGGTTAAATATACAGTCATGTACTCCTATATTGTGTTTCTAGTCATAATTCCATGCAGAAATTAAACTGCAGTATTAAGAAGACGTTTCTGTTTAGGAAACTAATTCTATGTTTATTTACCCTATTTGTCGGGATCAGTATCCTGCAGAGACTCAGTGATGACCCAGTTTCAGTTTTCTGAGACATTCCATCAGATTTCTATTTAAAATCTCCTGGTAAAGGTTTGTATACTAGTATGCACTTCAATGGGCCTTTGGAAGACAAATACAGCATCACAGATCATCCAACTTTGGGAGTTCTTTTTCCATCCATTCCTCCCTCCATCCACCCAGCTGTTCCACACCAAACTCATCAGGAGTGTTTATTGCAGAAAAGCTCAAACTTTGTCTCATCTGACCAAGGCAAGGCAAATTTATTTATATAGCACATTTTCAGTACAGAGACAATGCAAAGTGTTTTACATGATTAAAATATAGGAAAATAAAACAGAATAAAAGCAAGTAGGAATAAAATGTAGAAACAAAATAAAACATGGAAAAATAGAAACTAAAAGCAAATGTTAAAACAGTTGGACTACATAGTTGAACTAATGATGTTTCAGTAAAATAGTTTAACTAGAACAGTAGAAGGCAATCCTAAACAAATGTGTTTTTAATCTTGATTTAAAAGGCAAGGCAAGGCAAATTTATTTATATAGCACATTTCAGTACAGAGACAATGCAAAGTGTTTTACATGATTAAAATATAGGAAAATAAAACAGAATAAAAGCAAGTAGGAATAAAATGTAGAAACAAAATAAAACATGGGAGAATAGAAACTAAAAGCAAAAATTAAAAACAAAAAATAACTCAGGCTTTCAGCACTTTTACAGTTTTCTGGAAGTTTGTTCCAGATAAGTGGAGCACAGGAAGTAAATGCTGCTTCTCCGTGTTTAGTTCTGGTTCTAGGTATGCAGAGTAGGCTGGAGCCAGAAGACCTTAGTGGTCTGGATGGTTGATACACTGATAACAAGTCTGTGATGTATTTAGGTGCTAAGCCATTCAGGGATTTATAGACTAACAGAAGTATTTCAAAGTCTATTCTCTGAGATACAGGGAGCCAGTGTAAGGACTTTAGAACTGGGGTGATGTGCTCTACTTTCTTGGTCTTAGTGAGGACGCGGGCAGCAGCGTTCTGGATCAGCTGCAGCTGTCTGATCCACTTTTTAGGCAGACCTGTGAAAACACCGTTGCAGTAATCAATTCGACTAAAAATAAATGCATGGATTAGTCTTTCCAGATCCTGCTGAGACATTAGTCCTTTAATCCTGGAAATGTTCTTCAGGTGATAGAAAGCTGACCTTGTAATTGTCTTCAGATGCTTTTGAAGGTTCAGGTCTGAGTCCATCACTACACCCAGGTTTCAGGCCTGATGAGTGGTTTCTAGCTGAAGCGACTGAAGCTGTGTGCTAACTTTTGATCTCTCCTCTAGTGGTCCAAAAATTATTACTTTTTTTATTCAATTGAAGAAGATTTTGGCACATCCATGCATTGATTTCTTCCAAGCATTTACTCAGCACTTCAATGGGTTCATAGTCACCTGGAGACATGATGATGTAGAGCTGTGTGTCGTCTGCATAGTTATGGTAGCTGATGTTGTTTTTTATGATTTGAGCTAGAGGGAGCATGTAGATATTGAAGAGGAGGGGACCCAGAATGGACCCTTGAGGAACCCCACATGTGATTTTTGTCATCTCTGATGTAAAGTTACCTACTGACACAAAAATTCCCTGTCCTTTAAGTAAGATTCAAACCAGTGGAGTGCTGTACCAGAGAGGCCGACCCAGTTCTCCAGGCGTTCTAACAGAATGGAGTGATCGACAGTATCAAATGCTGCACTGAGGTCCAATAGTACCAGCACAGTGGTTCTTCCACAGTCAGTATTTATATGGATGTCATTAAACACCTTGATAAGGGCGGTCTCTGTACTGTGGTGAGCAAGGAAACCTGACTGGAAAACGTCAAAGTGGCTGATCATTGTTAATAAGGTGTTTAATTATTGAAACAGATTTTTCAATAATCTTACTGATAAAGGGGAGATTTGAGAGGAGGTTAATTGGAACCAGAGCACACAGTTCCAATTAAACTCCCAGCAGAGTTTAGCAAACGCCACATTTGTGTTTATGATGGTTGGACAGAAAGGACCTTTTTTCTGGCATCAGTTTTAAAAAGGTAGGAAGTGTTTAATGGTTATTATGTAGACTTCAAACCTAAACAGTGAGGTTTTTTAAATCTCCCTTAACATCCTCCTTAATGTGTGTAGCAGCCCGATAAACTTGGGTCCCTGCCCAGTCACGGTTGACAAAGTTCAAGCTTTTAAACTTTCTAATCCATGCTCTGAATTTGCACTACCAATCAAAAGTCTGGACTCACCTTTGTCATTCAATGGATTTTCCTTATTTTAAAGACTTTATACATTGCGGATACAGAGTGAAGACATCAAAACTATTACTTATGTATATAGAATCATGTGTCAAACACAAAATTATGAAATAACTCAAAATATTTTAGATATTTTAGCTTTTTCCAAATAACCTCCCCTCTGTTTTTGATAACTCTTGGCCTTCTCTCAATGAGCTTCATGAGGTTTGTCACCTGGAATGGTTTTCCACCCGTCTTGAATTTGTTCCCAGAGGTAGTAATAAAACAAAGACAAACCATTGAATAGGAAAGTGAGTCCAAACGTTTGACAGGATGTGTAGAAACAAGCAACTTTATTTAGTCATTTTGTTAGGACTTCTTCTGAGTAATGAAAATCAACAGACATCTGCCTTATTTGAATGGCATATTCTCTTGTCTTCTGTTTTAGAGAGTTGTAAAGAATTAGAAAAAAAGTTCTCTGGGTCATGTTCTGGTTTTTACGCCATGGAAACAGAAAGCCATGACTTACTAATTCCAAGTTCCTAGTTATGGTTTAAATTACTTTAAGTATAAATAAAAAATGCTCCACTTATATTTATAACTTAGAAATTGTTATAAGTGCTGATGAATGGAACATCTGTAATTTTTTTAACAATAAAAAATTTCTTATTATGGAATGTCCACCCATTGAATTAAGGTACCTTAAATCAAAACTTCATAACTGAAAAAGCTTTGGTTATGCTTCCAACCCATGTAGCCCATATAATCTGTCCTTCACCTCGGTGTCTCATTCTTAGGACTACATTAATCATCAAAGCCCTGGTAACGTGGATGGCAAACAAACTGAACCTCTTTGGAGTTGAATAAATAATTGGACAGATCAGTTTAGCTTTTCAAACAACTCATGCCCCAAAGAAATTAACAAACAGATAGTGGGGCCCTGGGGAAAGAACTGGGAGCACAAAGAGTACACTCCATTGTTAGATGAAACCGCTTAGACAAGCGTTTCACTAGTCACTGCAGATAATATACAAACTGTACTGAGACGAAAGGGTTAGACTGAAAAGAAAACTTCATAGGAGAGTGACTGAGTCACCTCCTGACACTGAGTGATCTGTTGGAGATGACTGTGATGCAACCTTTGAGTTAAGGAAGGGAAACCCAAGCAGTAGATCCCTGAGGTCAGCAGTGTCTCCTCTTCGTTGTAATATTAAAGGCATACTATGCAACATTTTCAGTTAATTAATGTGTTCCATACCGTTTTGGATGATTAAATGAGTCATTCAGGTCGAACAAAGGTTTTCTCGGCCGCCCTGGTGGTCTGTAGGGAAAATACCGTACTTGCAACTGCAGGAGTCCTCGGCCCGCACCCACAGGCTCAGAATCTCGTGTGCATCGCGAGAGTCGGTCTTGCTTTACGGCGAGAACTGCTACACGCCCCCAGGGAAAGGCATGTTTGTTGCTAGCGCAGTGGCGATATTTGTGCAGTTATCATGGCGGAACCAACGAGAAAACAGTGAAAGCCCATGTCGGAGCAGGCAAGAAAGAGGAGTCGTACACGGGTGAACATCGGGCAAGCTTTTTCCGAATGGCGAGAGCTAAAAGAAAAAGAAGGCTGCAAGGCTGACGCGGACCTCGCGTTTCTGCTGATGCGATTGTAAGTAACATTGGTTTCTCTCCAATGGTTTCTCTCTCTCTGTGTGCATGTTCATACTTTCACTGTGTTAGTCATTGTTTGTACTGCCGTTTTTTCGACTTTTCGTTGCGTTCGCCTATCTGCTGTAAGCCGGGCTTACACTGTTTGAAATTCAGTCGGCCGTCGTGAGGTTTTCGTGAGCGCATCCTACTGTTCATGCAGAGCTACGAGGGGGCGCCCTCCCCTCATCTCCGTCCCCGCCAGGGGAGGGAGGGGAGCGGGCGTCCCCGAAGCGACCTCCGCGGAGACCGGCGTCGGCTCGCGGGTGGGTTGGGGAGGGCGAGCGTTCCGGTCCGCGCAACGCGCTGGCGGTCTGTTTCCGTATGCCTCCGCTCGCGGGGGGGGGTCTGCCGGGGCGTCTCGTCTTTCCTCTCTCCCCTCCGTTCCCCCCCGACGCCCGGTGCCTCCCGTGGGCCTCGACCCCCTGGTCTGGGTCCCTGTCACCCACCGGGGCACGACGTACAGTGTGAGCACTCCGGTCGCGTCCGAGCGTCGCGCCGTACAGTGTGAGAACACAGATCGTGAGCGGTGAACTTTTAAACCCCGCGGTTCCGTCGCACAGTTTGAGATGTATTTAAGTACCACGACTGAAAAACTCGTACAGTGTATGCCCGGCTTAAGCTCAAAACAACCGCGCCAGGCTTGACGGAGACCAGGAGAACAGCTGAGCATCTTTACGACAGTGCACTTTTACTTT
Source organism: Fundulus diaphanus (assembly GCA_037039145.1). Classification (NCBI taxonomy): domain Eukaryota; kingdom Metazoa; phylum Chordata; class Actinopteri; order Cyprinodontiformes; family Fundulidae; genus Fundulus; species Fundulus diaphanus. Next base: position 49,354,762 of record CM073133.1, read on the forward strand.
CGCCCTCTGGGGGGAGCCTCGCTGGAAAATCAACCCCGGTTGCATAGTATGCCTTTAACAGAGCACCAGAATAAACAGGCAGGGAGTTCAGAATACAGGACAGGGGGTTACTCTGTATTAAATCGAGCATGGCTGAATTAATTAGGTTTCCCCACGAGTAAATGTTTAGTTTAATTTACCCTCATCAAGTGCTGACAACTTGCACTTACTGCAGCAGAGACAAAAGTCTGCCTTCCTCTATTCTCCGGAACAGCCTCTCCACATTGTCAACTCAGCAAAAATGCTGAGAACAAGGATTTTGTGGTATGAACACTACGTTTTACTCTCACTGAATAAGATATCAAAAAACATTTGCTATTTAAAAGCTCAAAATGTGATGCTAAACGGTACAAAGTTCTCCAGATATCTATGTAAAGGTGCTGCTGAAACGCAGAATTTATCTGCTCCAATTAAGCCTGTCTGATCTGTACCCTGCACATCCATCAACATGTTTGTGTTTTATAAAAGGAAAATGCATAAGAGAATCAGGCTAAGTCCCCTGACATGTCACCATCTTGGATTTGGCAAGCTTGTTTATACAATCAAGTTGGTATAATAACACCTCAATATAAAAGCTACTAAGCGACTTCAAAGGAGCTTCGCTATGGTATTTAACATGCCAAAACAGGAAGTCAACAGACATTACCATTGCTTCACAACACACACACACAAGTATCAAACACACAGGATCAATGGACCAAAACTGCTCCATGAATAAAACAAACGTTACGAGATCCCTTCAGTGAGCATAGGATCAAATGCTGCGAAGTCGTAACTAGTTGGTTGAATTAGGTTACTGACTGTTACTGCCTTAGGCTACTTTTTGATTGAACATATTATTTCCTTACAGGCCATGCCCTAAGTTTTCCCTCTTGAAGCTACTAGCTACACATCTCTGCAAAACCCACTGAACTCACTTTAGAAATTGAAGTACTTTATTGTCCCCGAGGGGCAATTTTAAATTGCAGAAGAATCCATAAAGTCTACGTAAGACAAGAACAGTAACAAGAAGACCCAAATGAGAGAGAAAAAAATGTGACAAGAGGACTCTGGGCAGCATAATACTTCTAGAATTATTTAAAAACTCAACAGCTTAAGGTATAAAAGGCCTCAGATACTGATTTGATCTTGCCCTTTGTGTAGTTGTAAACCTCCCTCCTGATGGTAAAAGCCTGAAGTCAATGTGCAGAGGATGTCACGGGTCTTTAAGTGACTCTTATTCTGAAGGCCTGACTATTGTCTCTCAAATCAGTACCAGCAATCTTTGTTCAGAGTTCAATCAGTTCAATTCAATTCAATTTTCAATTCAATTTTATTTATATAGCGCCAATTCATGAAACATGTCATCTCAAGGCACTTTACAAGTTAGGTTCAATCATATTATACAGATGGGGTCAGATTATACAGATTGGTCAAAAAATGTTCCTATATAAGGAAACCAGTTGATTGCATCAAACTCCCAACAAGCAGCATTCACTCCTGGAGAAGCGTTCAGGATCATTAACCTTTTTATTTGCCTTGCTGAGGTTACCAAACCAGCCCACCATTCCAAAAGTCAAAACAGATTAAATAAAATGTTTTAAAAAGAAATTGAGCAATATTAAAACCATAAAATTTTCTTTAAAAGAATTGCCTTGGGTTGGCCTTCTTACAGACGGCAGTTAGCTTACTGTCCAGAATGATGCCCAAATACTCATACGGGCCGACAATCTCTACCACTATACCATTAATGAGTGCTGGTACAACGGTAGGCTGATTTAATAGAAAATCCATTAGGTTCCCTTTTTTTTGGATTTAGCTGCAAGTATGAATTGTTGTACCATTTAATGAATTAGTCTAAAAATGAACCATAGCCCACCTCCTTGTCCTGTAAGAGGCTAACAATTATACAGTCACATGCTAAATTGATAAATATGATATGATAAATAAAATTGATTCAGCTCCAAAACTCGCTAGTGTTGAGCATAAACAGCAGGGTTGATAACCCTTCCCCGTCCCTCCCCCCCATATGGCATGGGAAAAAACTTACGGACTCGTGTTTTCTATGATTTCTCCTTTGTCCAAAAATAAAAAAATACACCAGTGGTATATTTTAAAGCCTATATAACAGTAAGTTTTTGCATTTGCCATTTTTCTGTAAATCATTTTTACATGCAAAAACATAAGGAAGCTCAACAGAGTTCATTTGAGTCCAACCAATAGGGGATTCCATGTTGTTTCCTCTTATTAATTTGCATCTCTAACTAAATTCACGTTGCTTTTACTTACTAGTTTTCTGTGCAACTGAACAATGAGCCAAAGGTGAGGAATCTGGCTTCAGAAAGTAAAAATCCTGCATTGTTTTCCTTTATCCTATTCGCTTAACCTGGTGTTTTTAAGCTGCGTTCCTTTTACCTCGGGGGTCGGAACTCAAGTCAGAGATTACATCATCTCCTCCTTTTTGCGTTCCAGTTTCCCTCTTGTCGGACAGTAGGAAAAAAACATGGACGCTTGTATTATTGTTAAAACTATAACAATAACGCTGTTCTAGGCGGTATTTTGTGCAGATAAACAGCTGAAACATCCCGTCTGATGACCACTGAAAGGTAGCACCTGTACGACTGACTAAATGTTACATAAATAATAGAAATAATAGCTACAAACAGTCAAAATATGAGGTTTTACTCAACGTTGTTGCGTGTAGCAGCCATCGTGAATGCCGATGTTGGGTACCACCCTGCTGCACCGACTTTCCCACTTGTAATACCATCTTCACGGGCCGTTCCTTTTTTTTTTTTTTTTTTCCCCCCAGTGTCCTGTCTAGCAATGTGGCAATAAGAATTGATGTCTTAATGCCAAATAGAGCTCGACAGATTTTGCTTTCACAAGTGGAGCAAACAGCTTACGCCATTGTGCTCCGCTTGATTTGTGCATGTAAATAGGTTTATTGTGATTCCTGCAGGGAGAATTTCAAATTATATGGACACTACAATGGGAAAGTGGGAGAGTAAAGGAAGAACAAGAAGAAAAAAAAAGAAAGAGAAGAGGTGAAAGAAAGAAGAGATAAAAGGGAGAGAATGATAAAACGTCCTCTGTCTGCTCCATCACCTGGAAAGAGACGCAAAAAGAACAGCACAACCAACAGACATAAAGCAACAGATACAATCGAATAACACCTAGATACCATTACTAAATCATATGTATTATTATTTAAGCTGACATGTGTAATGTGATACCTGAAAAAAGAAAGTGAAAGAAAATAAATAAATAAATAACAGGCTTTCTGTATATAAGTGAACACTTAATACCTGGAACAGGCCGTTCCAGTTAAATTTTCCGACCCAAAGGTCAAGAATTCTAACTACCAAGGATAAAGGGAACGCGCTATTTGTTGCTGTCTATGCTGTGGAGCTGGAAATGCAAATGATTGGAGCTAATCTCTGGATCGACATTTTACTTCCTGAACCTGGATTCCTCACCTCTGCAGTAAGCAGTATGTTGGTAAACTGGATGGATAAGATAATTGGGCTGCAATAAAAGATAATTGTTTTTAGGAGGACCGAATCAAACTGGGAGAGCCAGAATACATTTCAGCCAAGTTGTTATAAAAAGCATTAGGGTCTGGTAGAGGAATTTCGTTAGAATGATTTTCAATACTCAACGACGTTTCCTGCGGAACCGGTATCTTACTTGTATTTTCCAAGAACAATTATCAGCAGCCAGATCTGGTTTGTAATTGCTCCCTCTCACCTTGCATGCAATTGCAATACAGCCTATAACACCACCATCATTCCACTCAACACTAGAAGGAAGAGGTCAGGAAAAAAACAACAACTCACTCAGCAGAAGAACTTCATAATATATTGATTCCCAATCTTCATGTTTATTTCAATGTCTGCAAAAGACGTGTTTGGATGCAGTTTTGGTATGCTACAAAATTCCAGGTGCAATGCATTCAAACTCTGAATGGATTAAAAAAAAATACATAAATAAATAAAAACAGTGAGGAAAGTGTAAGGTAATCACAATCGGTATTGTCAATATAAGATTAACACTGCAATGTCATGGCTTCCAAGAAAGACCAAAGTTGCTTGGACAAGCTAAAATAGACTGAGCTTGGACTACAAGCAGTACCACTTGCAGTGTCGTGGCTCATTGTTCAAGGCAGCATGATCTGGGGGGCACATGCACAACACACAGAAAAAGGTCAGTCAGCTGGACCCAGTAAATGTTCTGTTGCTTATCTTGCATGTCATTTACAGAAGAAATAACGTGTGTTTGGGAGCTGCAACAGCTAAAGACACTGAGATTTATTGCAGCATGAGATTCATGCTGATGAGACCCACAATATGACACAGTGGTGCTCCAGGAATAACCTAATCCTGAACGGCAACAAGACCAAAGAGATCATAGTGGACTACTAGAAGTCCAGCAAGACTGAACATGCTCCTCTCTGCATACAGGGGAAGGTGATGGAGTGTGTGGACAGCAAAAAGTTCCTGGGCATCCACATCTCCTCGGACCTCTCCTGGACTGTGAACACCTCCCACTTGGTGAAGAAGGCCCAACAACAGCTCTTCTTTCTCATAAAACTGAAATGGACTGGACTTTCTACTCATCTGCTCATAAACTTTTACAGATACACAATCAAAAGCATCCCGTGTCTCAGTGTGACGGTGTGGTATGGGAGCTGCACGGTACAGGAGAGCAAGGATGTAGCACAGGTGGTGAGGACAGCACAGGGGATTGTGGGATGCCGGCTTTACGCAGCATGAGTCCAGAAAAGGGCCAGACGTATAGCCACAGAGCCCACCCATTCGGTCAATGCCTTATTTGGCCCACCATCAGGAAAACAATTCAGAAACATTAAATCAAAAACGAATAGACTTAAAAACAGCTTATTTCCCAAAACTGAGGGCTATCACCCCCTGCTGAGAATCAAATAAACCACCAGCCCATTTCATCGTCTGTCACATGTTTACAAACATGCTGCTGATTCTACAGGGTCTTGATCCGATGAGAATTATTTACCGTCTCTAACATGCTAATGTCTATTTGAACACTTTTAGTTTCTCGGGGAGAGTTGGCTTGGACATCCATGCAAATTTGAAAGTTCTTAACTTGAAGATTAAAATATTTGCCAATTACTATTTGCATACTTTGCTGGGATTGTTTGTTTAATACATTCATGCGATTGCACAGTAATTTACATTGCTCTGTAAACTGACTCCTACCCGTCTCTTTTGACTCGAACATTTAAATCTTATCCAATTAAGGACTATTTGCATGCTTTTAGCTTTTCAAGAAGTGAAGGTGCATTCAACTATTTGAACATTGTCTTGTAGTGTCTGTGTGTTATGAGTGAATCTGTGTGAATTCTGAGCTGGGGCCTGTTTCAATAAGGAGGTTCAACCAACTCTGAGTTAAAACTTGAACTCTGAGTTGACTTAACCTGAGATGGGAAACTCTGAGTTTTGGGTTTCAGAACAGCTGAAATGAGTTAGTTCAATCAACTCTGAGTTGACTGACTCTGAGTTAAGCGCGTGCACCACAAATATAAAAAGCCATTATCAATGGAGCGCAGATATTACGAGTCACCATGGCAACAGCGTCAGACAAAAAAAGGTGTGCATATTTCTCACCAGCAGAACTGGATGTGCTTATGCAAGCATATGCAGAATTTGAACATGTATTTAAAAAAAAAGCAACACGGCTGCAGCGGCGAAGGAGAGAGAGTTAGCTTGGGAGAAAATAGCTGCTCGAGTCAATGCGTAAGTTTACATTTTAATTACTTTTATACAGTGTTGGGTGTAATGAATTAAGTTACTAAGTCATCTAAATACTGTAATTAAATTAAAGACTATAGTGGATTTAATATCAAATTTTAAAAAGGTATATTTTTAATTTAACTTTCTCCCTCTAGTTACACACTTAGGTCAATTTAAGATTAATTCATGCAATTGAATATTGTTTATTTGAAAGCATTAGAAGTGCAGTTTCTTGTCTCTCCTTGTATTGTTCAAGTGGTTGAGGTTGACTTGGGATTTAGAAAGTAATTAATAAGTAAGTAAAACAAATTAGTAAGTAGACCAATACTTTCTAGAGACAGTAATTATTACATTAATCTAATTAGACTTGTTGAAGATAAAATTTGTAGTTAGTAATTAAGAACTATTTTAGAGTAACTTACCCAACTGTTATAATATCAGAGGTGAAACTGGAAGAACAGTATTTTATTAAACCTAATTTAATTTTCATGGATATGTGCAATCCTGCAGGCATCAAAAGAACATGGCAGCAGCTGAAAATGAAATATAAAAACATACTTCAAGCAGGTAAGCCTTGAGCACATCATAGGAGTAGAGTAGCTACCTGGCTTTACAAACATTTGACATATTAAATGACTAAATGGCATTCAGTGTCTAGCAGTGCAGCAGCATTTTTGACATAGGTCTAAATGTTCATTCAGGACTGTTGGGACAGGGGGCTCTTGGAGCCTCCTGTCCCAACAGTACCCCATACAGTTGTCAGTAGCCTACTCCATACACCATCAATTATGACAAATAGTATTATAAAGTGTACTCTATGAAATGCTCATCTTCACAGGATGATGGGGATGAAGAAACCGTTTCTGCTGCCACAGACAGGCCTACAGAGGTAATTTTAATATTATATGTCTACACATCAAACAATCTACACATTCACATTTATATGTGGAGTGGCCTATAGAATCCAAGTTTATATCTATAAATGGTCATTCTTATCTCTACCCCCCAGAGTGTGGAAGAACAGCAGGAGGAAGGTCCATCAACTTCTGGTGCATAGATGGACACAGTTCAGTGATTTACAGTAAATGCCACAGTTTCATTCTGAATTTTAGACTACATTCATGATGTAACTCTAATCTAATGTATTTTCAGTTGCCAGTTAAGGAGTTATATACACTTCTTCTTATTAAAAAGATAGAAAAAAACAGCAAAGAACTTGTATACTTGGACCGCCAGATCCAAAAGGCAGATCTGGAAATCAACATTCTGAAACTAAAACTAGAGGTGAGTGTATGGTCACAGGTGAATTCTAGGAAGTATTGAAACTATTTTAAAATCTTTTTTTTGTTTTCTTTTTATTTTAGCAAATAAAGAACAACATAAATTGCTGTGATTTTGGGTTATTAATTTTTTTTTTGTGGTGGTGGTGGATATCATGTGTATTAATCTGAGAAGACATTGCGGCATATCATATCCCGGACTACCCTTCCATCCTGGAAATCTGCAGGGTTGATGGGGTCTTCCTCAGGGTCTTGTAATTGTAGGGCAGGGTGTTGCTCCCCTCTAATTATGGCAATATTATGGAGAACAACACATGCCACAATAATGTCGCAGGCCCTTTCAGGGGTTACCCTGAGGTGACGTAGGCACTGGAAACGTGTTTTCAACAGGCCTATGGTCATCTCCACCCGGGCTCTCGTCCTGCAGAGTGCCACATTGAAGCGCTGCTGTGGGCCTGGTTCAGGTTCTGGGTAAAGCCGGGCGTACACTGTACGAGTTTTTCCCCTTTTCGGGCCGATTCTTCAGTCGTGCGAGCATTTTTTGAATCGGGCCGAATTTCAGCTTGATCGTACAAGGGGGGAGGAGGGGGGACTGGCTTCTCACGACTACCTCCCGATCAGGAATCGGACGGTCGGTGAAAATCAAACATGTTTGAAATTCAGTCGGCTGTCGTGAGCGCATCCTGCTGTTCAAGTATAGCTACGAGAGGGCGCCCTCCCCTCCTCCGTCCCCGCCAGGGGAGGGCGGGGAGCGGGCATCCCTGAAGCGACCTCCGCCCGGGGTTGGGGAGGGCGAGCGCTCCGGTCCGCACAACGTGCTGGCCGCCTGTTTCGGCACTCCTCCGCTCGCGGGGGCGGGCCGGGCGACCTGCCGGGCCGCCGGGGCTTCTCGTCCCACCTCTCTCCCCTCCGTTCCCCCGACGCCCGGTGCCTCCTGCGGGCCTCGCCAGAGCTGGGCTCGAACACCTGCTCTGGGTCCCTGTCACCTACCGTCGCTCGCCTGCCTCTGCCACCACAGCGAGCGGTCCCAGAGGGGGCACGACGTACAGAGTGAGCAGTCCGGTTGCATCCGAGCGTCGCGCCGTACAGATCGTGAGTGGTGAACTTTTAAAACCCCGCGGTTCCGTCGCACAGTTTGAGATGTATATAAGTACCACGACTGAAAAACTCGTACAGTGTATGCCCGGCTTTAGGGGCCATAAGATTTGGTCGGCATGGGTAACCTCAATGAGGTGTTTAAACACCACTTCCTCTTTTCTGAAGAAAACCTGCTCCCGACCAGGTTAGGTTCACAGAGTAAATTGCCATGGTAACTGACTCTGAGTATAAGTTACCTCTCTTTCAGAAACAGGCTTGACTTACTCTGCTTTCTCAGGTTTAACTTACCTCCCTTTCTGAAACAGAAAACCCAGAGTTTCCCTTATTTGAGGGTTAACATACTCAGAGTTTTCACTTAACCTCCTTTCTGAAACAGGCCCCTGGTGTCTTGGTCAAATAATGACAATAAACATTCTTGATCCATCCTAAATTACTATTAATTTCCTTTTTTTGTCGTTGTTTTTTCCAGGAATTTGGACTGCATGATACTTCAAAGCCTAAGATTTGAATGAATAATTTATTTCAGACAATCAAGTGAAATCTAAAAATTTAACAAACATACTCACACACACACACACGAAATTTTTTTTTGATTATGTCTGAAAAGGGGTATGAAGAAGAGAAACTTATTCAATCATACCCTCCTATAGTCCTGAACACTCTTCCTGATTCCAACTTTAATTTTAAGTCCATACTACTCCAAAGTCCATTAAGCAAATAAATCAATATATTGTGTCATGATTTAGGGTTTTGTTTGTTTTGGACTTTTCTTAATCTGCCTTCACCTCAAATTCATCATCCAATCAGCTCAGTCTCCCTCCAGCCACCACTCTACTCTAGATCAGCTCCACCTGTTGCCACAAATTAATCACCTCGGCTCACCTGTTAACCTGTCTACTTATACCTGTTTCAGCCATCTCATTCCTGTCAGAACGTCTTTTCTCATCCAGTGTGATGGGCCTGCTTCTACCAGTTCCTTTGTGCTAAGCCAGCTGGCTTAGGTTAAAGGTTTCCTGTGTTTGCAGTTCTGCCTGTTTCCCTGTGAGTTCCAGTCGCTTGCTCTGCCCGTTCTGGTGGTTCCCCGGTCCACATCGCCTGTTCTGGTCTATTGCTACCTGCATCTTCTGGTCCCCTGCTCATCCCAGCCTGCCTACACCGTCAGCCATTAAATCGTCTGTTCAAGTCTTGTTCCACCTGCATCTGGTCAAGTCTGGTCCTGCTTGCCTTCCTCACCTTCCATTATTCATTCCCTCGCAATAAACATTTAAAAAAACTGTGTGCGGCTGAATATCGGGTTCACCAGCAGTAACCATTACAACATTGTATGTTAACATACAGACATTCACATGTGCCTACACACATTTATATTCAGACGCGTATTACCTGCAGCCCATAGCTCACACCACCACAACCATTGCAGCAGTATGTATATACTCATGTGTAGTAGCTAAAAGCACCCATAGGTGCTCACTGTTCTTCTTCCATTTCAGACCTTTTAAAGAAAAACAGTTTGAGCCTTTTCCTAAACAGCCTCATGTTTGGACATTGCTTTAATTCAATACTGAGTTTGTTCTGAACCTTCACACCATGTTTGCTTGAGCACAAAGGATTATTTTACTTTATTTTTTTATTTTATTTAACCTTTATTTATACAGGAATTCTCATTGAGATCCAAGATCTCAATTTTAAGAGAGATCTGTTTGATAATTATTTTTTTTAAAACTACACACACAGTAACAATGCAAGTAATTAAAACATTTGACTCAATTAAATAAGCTATTAAAATTAACTTAAAAACAAGAGCAAGTTGCAGAATAGTTTTCTTTTTGTCTTAAAAGAAATTTAAATTGTCCCAGAGGAATCAAAGTGGATAGTTTCAGATCCTGCTGTGCAATGATGAAATGTAGGTTATCCCTGTAATTATACCCACCCTCTCTTTCTCAACAAAAGGATTTTGTATGCTGTCTGGTAACTGTTTATTTCTGGCTTTATACATTAACCGTGAGGTTTGAAATTCCACCAGACCTGGGAGTTTTAGCAAGCAATAATGATTAGTGAATGATTAATGTGATGGTGATAGCAGCCTTATGAACCGCCCTAATGGCTCTTTTCTGCACCGTGCAGAGCGGTTTGGATGCTATCCTGTAGGTGTTACCCCAGACCTCTACACAGTAGCTCAGGTCTGGTAAAAATCAGTGAACAGTAGAGAATGTGTAATGCTTAATAATTCAGAAAATGTTCTGCTTTACTAAGACTTGGGATGCTTATAGATGGTTTAGTCAATATAAGATGGGCTATAGATTATTACATTATTCTATAATAATAAAAATACTTTATTATTGTAATTGATTTAGGAAGACGAGGATTTTATAGTTAGTTAATCAAGTCTTTACGTTCAGTTAATTTATAAAGTTACTCCATAAAAAGTTGACGTCCATATCAGTGACCAAAGCAAAAAAAAGTGTTGGCAGATCCCACACACTCCCTGTACAGAGTTTAAGCCCCTCCCTCCAGGTAGGAGATATGCCCTACCAAGGTGTTGAACCAACAGACCGAAAAACTCTTTTGTCCCTACAGTCACTGGCTTTTTAAAACAAACTGTAGTCAGTTGTATCTAAGTATTTAATTGCTGCACTTTATCTTTAACTTCAGCTTTTATCATTAATTTTTACTTCAAGTCTTAGCTCCAGTCTTTTATCTTTTGCAAATGTGTTTTATATTGATCTCCTTTAACTCTTATAAGTCGCTTCTTATCCTTCTGTCTTGTCTATTGTCTGTATTGATTGTGTGACCATGTGATGGCTGCTATTATTACTGCTATTAATTGCTGCCAATGAATTGCCCTTCGGGGACCTTATAAAGTAAAGTCTGAAGTCTACAGTCTAAAGATGTTTTCCACAGAAAGGGCTTTGGCAGCAATGAAGGAGTTTACCTAGAGCACTACTTTCCAAGTGTTGCCCCTGTGCTGGCAAATAACGCAGCCATTTAAGGCAATTCAAGCTGAATAATGCAGTTTACTAATTTTGCTGTTGTTGCTGCAACTTCCTTGCTACCTGAAGCAGTATCAGTCATAATAGCTTAAGGGAGATTCTTGGAGCCAGATCATGGCACAAACACGCATAGCTGAACTTATCTTCCATAATGTTTGCCAATTCCAGCTGATCACCTTTATTCTCCTCTTGTCAGGTAAATCACCAAGATATATGCACCGTTTATTTTCTTTAGTTTAACTTTGTGTTTCGGCAATCCTGAAGCAGAAACAGCCCTATTATTGTGCTTTTTTTTTTTTTTTTTGGCAGTGCACAATTGTTATTTAAAAATATATCCCAGTGTTTTGACTATGAGCCCCCAGAGGTCTGCTTTGCACTCTGAAAGCCTTTTATTTCTACAATAAGATGCTAAATGTCGCAGATCGTCTCGGCGTTTAGGCCTGTGATGACCGGTCGGTGTGAGTTAGAAGGTTGTTAGCATTCACATTCATCAGGTTTTTCCCTGCAGCCCAGGAAGCCTGAGGAGGAACACGCCGCCTGCCAGCTGTCAGCCTGACAGATGTGACAGCCACACGCAAAACACGATCGTCCGTTTTCCCTTTCTGCGAGCTGCCAGCCGCTCCCTGCCAGCAATCCCCCCCAACAGAGTTCCTACCTGGAAGTAGAACGACTTTTTCACCCAGGCTCGTGGAAAAAGACCCTTCGCCATCTCTGAAACAGACCATCTCAGTAGGTGGAGCTGTCTGTAGGCGACCAGGAGAGCGGTTTCCTCATCCAGCCAAGAAAGGCGTGAAGAAATGACAGCGTGCTGTCTGATTCCACCCGGGACAGCCTGTTCGTCTGCTCTGAATCACAACCATAACCCACAGTCGCTGTCGCTCTGGAATACAGCTGCTGCTGATTTTCAAGAAAAGGGTGCATATCTGAAGCAGAAAAAAACCCGCATGCCCAGAGCGCAGGCGCAACCTGTTAGTCTACCAATCAAACGTGCTTTAAGTTTTCAGTCAAAACATGTAATTGGTGTATCTGAAAAATAGCACCCGCTGGTTCCTAACCTCATTCAGAGACACCACACGTTATTATTTTCCATCGCTAGTTGTATGAAACTATGAAACAAGATCAAGTTCTCAAGCTCAAAATACACCATTTCCGCTGAATCTTTCACAATAAAAGCCTAGCTGTTTCGGACTATGAACACAGTTGGTCGGCGTTTCCCTCATAAAAGTGGGCGTTTCTCCCCGGCCAGTTCGTCTTTCAGTTTGTTTACGTGGTGCCAATTCACAAGAAATCCCTTTTCACTGTGATTTACAAGACAAACAGATCTGATTTAACTACATCAATAAAATCCATTTTTATGTTACTTTATAGCTATGGTTAGACCTTTTTAGCATACATGAAAAACACTTGTGTGGCAGGAAGCTAAAAATGCACATCACCCTGAACATACCATCCCCACAAAGAAACGTCACGGCAACGTCATGTTTTGAGGATGCTTTTCTTCAGCAGGGACAGAGAAACTGCTCAGAGTTGATGGGAGGGTGGATGTTGCTAAATACAGGGCAATCAGGGAGGAAAACATGTCAGAGGCTGCAAAAGAATTGAGAGTCGGACAAAACTTAATCTTCCATGGTAAGAACAACCATAAACATACAGGCAGTGCTACAATATAATGGTTTGCATCAAATCATATTTATGTGTTACAAATACCCCGATGTAAATGTACTTGAGAAGCGGTGGCAAAACTTGACAACGCTGTTCACAGACGCCCTCCGTCCATACTAAAAGCAAAGAAAAATTAATAGAAGTGTTGGTCTCTGAGTGTGCAAAACAGAGAGAGACTAATCCAACGGACTGTCGTGTGTAATTCCAGAAATAGAGGAGTTGGAACCTGCAGTGCATGATACACCTTTCCAATTTTACTTGTAAACGATTTTGGAAACCATCATCTGTTGGGGTAGCAACATCAGAGCAACTGACTTAAAGAAGCTCAACAAGCTGATGAAGAAGGCCAGCTCTGTTCTAGGGACCCTTTTTTGAAGGATTCTTCATAAAATGGAGAACATTATGGACAACCCTAAACATCCTCTTCATCAGACTGTTGCACAATAACAGAGTGTCTTCAGTCAGAGGCTTCTCTAGATCCACTGTAAAACAGGAGATCCTTTCAGACTGGAGCCATCAGCATCTGCAACAACTCGTTAAAGAAATCCCCATGAGTTACACCAGCATTTAATTTCCCTTTTGGATCAATAAAGTATTTTTTAATTGGATTGTATTATTTAGAATGCTTGGTGGAGCAGTTGTTACCACTGTTATCTTGAGGCATGAAGGTCCTGAGTTCATCTTCTGGGTTCTTTCTGTAGTGTGCCTGTTCTCTCCATGGGTCTGTGGGTTGTCTCCAGGTACTCCAGCTCCCCACCTCGGTCCATAGACATGACTTTTGGATCAATTGGTCTCTCTAAATTGCCTGTAGGAGTGACTGTGTGTGCATGTTTGTTTTGCACTGTGTGCTGTTTTCACCATGTCATTCATACATTTTACAAATGTTATGGTACAAATGTTAAATATTTAGTTAGCAGGCTAAATATTTAGCTCCAAACTAAATATCTTGTTAGCATGCTAAATATTTAGTTTACAAACTGATTTTTAAAATAAATATTTAGCTAGGACCTAAACATTTAGCTTGGAATTATTATTAATTATTATTAATTAGGAAACTATATATTTAATTTATAACTAAATATTCAGTTTGTAACTGAGATATTTATAAATGCATGAATAACTTGGTGAAAATATTATCTTAAAAAATTAACCCCAATTTTTTTTTCTCTTATGAGAGGCTAAATGGTGGTCCTTCACCCCATCTGCTGCCAGATTTTATAATCTCTGCTGCTCGCAACAAACTCAATACGTGTTTACAAGATGCTAATGGTAGCATGGGTTCTGATCTGATCATGGATTATTTACACTGTCTCAAATGCTAATGGTCATTTGCACACGCTTTAGCTACTCTGGTGTGTTGCTTGTATAATCATGCATATTGCATATTTTTCTCACATTGTTGTGTAAATCGGCTACTGTGTTTCCTGTTTAACTTGAATATTGCATTTTTATCTAAATATGCCGCATTACCAATAATTGTGTAATACTTACTCCCTGTTTTTATTTTTTTGCCTTTCTTATAAGTTCTCTTTCAGTTGCTTTAGAACTTCTTTTTAATTAATGATTGTGTGTTTTTGCCACCGTCACACCCGGATTTCCCCATTGTGGGACAATAAAGGTATGTCTTATCTTATCTTGTCTTATCAGTTTACCTAAATCAAAATATTGCTGTCAATTTTTGACTGTAACTTTACAAATGGCACCCCACAAATTTTACAATAGAGTGAACTTCTGTTTCTCTAGGTATGCCTCTGAAGGTTATAGATAAACTTTGGTCAGAAAATGAAAAAAAAATAAAAAGAAATAATTTCTAGCCTAATGGTTGTACTTGTTGACCAATCAAATGGCCTAATGATTAAAAAGAAACGCCCACTTTTGAGGAGAAACGCCCTTTTGCGTCCCTAAAAAAACCTCAGAGGAAACCTGGGTTAAGTTGAACTTCCGGTCATGATAATTTACGTTATTAAAAATAACGCGTGAGCGCCAACAAGTAGTCGCATAATATACAAGCTAGGTAAACATGTGCTTCTTCTGATTAATTATAATTCCATCCTGTCAGAATGTGTTGAGTACCATAGAAAAGTTAATAAGCTGTTAGTTTTTCTCCCCCCACTTTTAAAGAAAAGTCCAATAAAACCTGCGGTGACAAATTAACATAAGCTTAATGTTACTTATCTTTCAGGGGCGGATATGTTGCACTTGGTAGTTTTCCCTGCCTACAAATTCAAATGTTTGAAAATTGTGCAGACAGGAGCCTGCAGCAACAGCGCTTCCCATAATGCACTCCCCGTTCATCAGCGGGAAACCAAAATGGCGAACGTGCTGGGGGAGAATGAACCGTTTATTATTTTCTAAGCAAGGCTCGCGCTCTGCGGGTTTTCGGTGCACACATTAGAGATAAATCTAAGCCATCGTAGCAGCGGGAAAACTGCCTCGCGCCTTTTCTGCTTTTTCGTCTCGCGAGGCATTTGTAACAACGGAGGTGACCGAATGAGGTATTGTTGTCATGTTTTCCTCTCGCTGAGGGAGGGGGGTTTGGGGTTCGACGGTCAGTGACCTGGCCGGGGGAACTGCTTTGCATGTGGGCTGTCCGAGGTATCAACATCAAATTGATTCCCTCATAAAACACAACACTCCTTTCCTCCTCCAGACTAACTGCGACACTTGGCTTTTATCTTCTCCGGTGCGTCTTTTTTTTGTCCAGTCGTTATCCAGACAAAGGGCTGAAATGAAGCGGTGGAAGAAAAGAAAACCGAAAAGAGTTGTTTAGAAAAAAAAAAAAAAATTTCCACCGCAGGTGAAACAACAACAACAAAAACGCACATTTGTAGCCATAAGCAGATTAAAAGTAGTTAAAAGAGCTTTCGTTAACGTTTTGCCATTATTTTTGGGGTCTTACGGGCCTATAGAAATATTCGGCGTCCGAGCTTTTATTTAATTGGCAATAAATGCTAATTATGGTCATAATCACCAGTTACACAGGCGCACTGACTGGCTTCCCTTGTTGTTTTGTAAGCTTTGGAACCAAACAATGCCCCCTTGTATTTTAAAATCCCGCAACACATGCAGGACCTCACATTTGTGTACGTCCTCAAATAAAGCAGGTTGCCAACATTTTACCTTTTCACTGCTTTTTCTCAGCCTTCTTTAGATGGGTCTGGTATGCATGCATTAATGCATTTCAACACTAGGTTAGGGCTTAAATGAATTGCCGAGTCCATAAACGTGTGCGCATGTGTTCCATTGTGCTTTTGCTTCCTGTTTTCAGAGACTCTGGGGCTGTGGATCAGTCGTCTCTCCATCACAGAGCTCACCCTGAGCAGCAGGCTGTGTCCCTGTCACCCCGCGGCCTCTCAGCCAGGGGGGAGCATGGGGAAGAAGACATGTCTGCCAGGTTCACAGAGGGGCAGGATGTGTTGGCCAGGTGGTCTGATGGCTTGTTCTATTTGGGAACAATCACAAAGGTTGGTGTGAGGGAGGTGTTGCTTAGAATGTCTTTTAAAAAAAAAAAGCAAGACTTGTTCTGTAATTTGTTGGATCTTTTTTTATCTCTGTGTCTTTCTCTGTTTTTACACGAGTAGCCCTTCTTTACCGCAGGGCTGCATGATCAAAGAAAGTCGTGCAATGGCATTATCCTTGGTTAAAAATTATGCAAAAAAATGCAACTACTTCAGTTAAACTACATAACAGGCTGTATAAATTGTCGGCATGTTCATGACACTTTCAATGTATTAACAGTTGTTGAATTTGCAATGTTAATATGATGTTGAAATGACATTTGCAGTTTACTGCGTTGTGCAACCTTGCTTTACTCTATCATTAGTCCTTTATCAGGGGACATTAGAAATGTGCAAATCTTTTTTCTTTTTCAGATAGATTGGGACAAGCAGCGTTGCTTTGTGGTCTTTGAGGATAGATCGAAGTCTTGGGTACTTTGGAGCGATATTCAAACAGGTAAATTCTCCCAGTTTCAAGGTTTGCATCTTGGTGATCAGGTCTGGACTTCATTCAGACCTGATCTTGGAAGGACAGTTGGTTTGCAGTATATGAAAATGACACAGAAATGGATATTCACCAAGACATTTGTGCTGTAATACAATGATGTTTTTTTTTACAGATTAATAAACAGCTGTTGTATTTACAGATTCTTATTTAACCCCATTTAAAAAACATCCTAAAAGAGCATATGTGTAACCAAAAAACAGGTAAAACAGACTCTAATGATTTCAGAAAAGACCCAAAGATGTTTTTGTACCTGAAAACGTGGTAAATACAGCAGACCCACCAACCTTAAATAATTAATGGGGACATATTGTGCAAAATTCACTCCCCCCCCCCCCCCCCCCCTTAATTCATCTAGTTGTGTACTTGGAGTCTCTAGGAGTGCAGAAAATGTGAATGTAATCTCTCCAGGATCTGTGTAGATCTTTATATTCTGTTTGGGCCCCATTTTTCAAACCGTTCAGTTTTCTCTAAGGTTTTTGAACAACTACATCACAGTATTTGCTCTGGAGCTGCTAAACAGGGTCATGGACTTCCGGCTTACCAATTTAGCAAATCTGACATTTTTATTTTTTTGCCGTAATTTTGTAGTCCAAGGTGAAGGATGCCTAAGCTACAAGTGGATAAGTGGGCGGGTTCTGCCTATGCTGCGGATGTGTCAGAGCGTCCGCCATGTTGTATGTGGCAAATCTGCAGTTACTCAGTCACTTAAACAGTATCAGAGGGACTTTAATCTCAGAACATACTTTGTATTTGTAATATTTTTAATTTGTAATATTACGAGTTTATTTTTGTATCCCTTTGGCTTCATTCTCCTGACTTTATACTCGTAAAGAACAAAAGTAATTAAAAGAATCTAACCTGGCCCTATTACTCCAAGACTAAAATAGTTCTGCAAACTGTGACTATTCTGGAAATGTCCCCCCTTAATTCATATGATGTTTTTTTTTTGATTTTTTTGCGGCTTCTAGTGGCTCGCTTTTATTGACAGTAGACTGATAGGAAAGGGGCGTAAAGAAGGGGAGAGACATGCGGCAAAGGACCGCGGGTCACATTCGAACCCGGGTCGTCCGCGTCGAGGACTAAAGGCCTCCAAACATGGGTCGCGTTACCCGCTACGCCACGAGTGTGCCCATAATATGATGTTTTTCTCATAATATTACCACTTTTGTCTTTTTTTAACTTTATTGTCCCAGGACTTTTTTTCTCATATTAGTAACTTTTTTTTTTTTTTTTTTTCGGGATTTTTTGCGGCTCTAGTGGCTCGCTGTTTCCGAAAGTAGGCTGACAGGAAGGGGGAGAGACATTCGCCAAAGGACCGCGGGTCGGATTCGAACCCGGGTCGACCGCGTCGAGGACTAAGACCTCTGTATATGGGTCACGCTACCAGCTGCGCCACATGCGCGCCCAGTAACTTTCTCTCTAATACTCCCCCAAAACGTCTGTTCCTAATCTGTGACTATACCAGAACTTAAAAGGTTCACATGTGACGTTGACATACAAACCCGCGCCCAACGAGGCGTCTACGTATATGATGTATATGGTTGAAAGCTCTATGACCTGGAGGGAGGCGGGGTGTGAAGAGTCTCTTTTGCATTTAAAGGGACAGCACCAAAACAAGTTGCCCTCAGGCTACATCCACATGTAACGTATCCGCACCGAAAAGTTTGAGCGTAAAGATGAAACGATACGAAACCAGAGGAGCCATAATAGGTGTTTTAATACCTATGCCACCTCAGTGAGTGTCACTGTAACACTGCCACAGAATAGAAGATATAAGAGCAAGATGAAAACAACGAACGCAGGAGAGAGAAAAGAGCCGTTTGTCTGGACTGATGACAAGGTTGTCCACACAAATGCTGTAGGGGAGCAAAATGTGTTAACGTAAAATCCACAACAAATTGAATAGTGTCTGAAACGCAACCGCAACTCTGAAGTCTGCCATTGTTTTTTCTTTGTTTCTTTAGCGCATGTGTTTTGGTGAAGAAGCGAGCACAAACATATTCAGTTTGTAGCCGGTTATGTGGATAGGGGTGTCGAGTTGTACCCGGCGGTTGGGGCGGTTTCAAACCTCCCCCCCCAGGGAGCTGGTTTCAAATGTTGCTGGTTTTGTGGCCGCTTCATCTGGACAGGACCGCTTATATGACTAAAACATTTGTTGGATACAGCCAACACTGTCTTCATTTGGTTGTCGTGTCAGACGCTCCTCACAACATGGATAAAAGATGAGGGGCTGTGGGGCAACAATAATGAGGTGTTCAGACTGTCATTGCAGTTCCCCTTTATCTAGACAACTGAATGATTTAAATGTGAAAAGAGGGCATTAATAAAGCGTTATATGTCCTCTTTCAATTAATATTCAGTTTGCGATCTGTTATAGTTTCCAGGTATTTACAACCGTCTACCTAATCAACAACCTGTTCCTTCATAGCTGTGCTCTGAGAATCTGGGAGCCGGTGTCTGAATGAGTGCACACTTCCTTTTGTCTTATAAACACTTAACCTTGGAGAAACAGACCTGTTACACCAGTCAGGAGATTCTCTGACAATTGGGCCAGGACTGACCTCATCACTTTGAAGAACACTGATAATTATTGAGTTATTGGAAGATTTTTTACTTGTTTATTTTGTTTTACTCTTTTTCTGGGGTTTTACGGCACAAATGGCTCGGTTTTCATAAAGTAGACTGACAGGAAAGGGGGTTTGAGAGAGGGGGGAAGACATGTAGCAAAGGACCTCAGGTCAGAATCGAACCCGGGTCAGCCACGTCGAGGACTAAGGCAGCCGTATATGGGTCATGCGCACTACCCCTGCGCCATCGGAGCACGGGCCTAGTTATTAGAAGAATTTAAGATAAAATTACTTTCATTTCGACTGTCCAATTGATCAAAGCAGATAAAAAATCTGGGAACACAGCCTGGCATCAGTTTTCTTGCTTTCAATTTGACATGAAACAAGATTTACAAGCATACGAATATCATCCATCTCAGACTCTGTCCAGTGTGCAGACTGTAAAGGATCAGGTGTCTGGCTCATATTTAAAATTCTGCTTTTGAGCATTTTATCAAGGGACTTGATGACTGTAAAGTCAGGATAATTGGCCTGTAGTCACTCTGGCTCTTGGGTTATTGCTTTTGGCTACTACAATGACCATGGAAAACCTTCATATTTTTTGGTCCCCTCTTCTGGGGAAGTGTCAGCTGAAATATGAAATAAATGTGCAGGACGCTTGGCTCCTGTCCATCGAGAGAAGCTGACCACCATCAGACCCTGGAGCTTTCCCTGGTGAGCTATTTGAATGCAATTACTATGTTCTATGCAGCAGACCAAACCTGGCAGATGACTCTGAATCTTTTTCTGATGATAATTTGTCTACAGAAACATGAAGTTTCCATGCATTGTGGTCAGTTTTGAATCTCGGCTGATTTGTAGCATCACCATGTGTGCTTTACACTTGCAGTTGTATTTAGTTCCTGTCCTGACTGACGGTTAACAGTCTGCTGTATCTGTGCGGTTGCAGTGCACTCTCAATGAAAACAATCCCCACAGGAAAGATAAGCTTAAGTCTGTCCTCTTCTATCCTGACTCACCAGTTGAAGTTAAGTTCTTGCCTGATAGTGGATTTTAACTGTTTTTGTGATGCATTGTGAAAACAAAATGTTGATCAAAGGTAGTTAGAAATTGTTCACCTGATTTGCTCTAAACACTGTTAGAAATGTAGTTTATCAGTGGCTATTTCTAATGGCCTGTTGTTGTGTATTGTTAGAATGTGGTAAATATTTCAATACCTAAATACATTTGGAAAATGAAAATACTCAAGATAGGTTTTCTTTCCTTGACATTTGTATTTTTATGACTTTTTAATTCCTGCTTGAGCTCACCTGTACCCATGATTCAGTCCCAACTTTGGTACAGTGCTGTGGAAAGGTATTGTTCCATTTACACAATTCTTTTGTCTTTTTGCTTTTATGTTTTCAATAACTGGCAGGGAGAATTAACATTGCTGTGAAGGAATTTTGGCCCAGTTTTCTGTGAAACACAGTTTTAACCGGATGGTTTTTAAACGGTAACTCGCCCCCAAATACGTTTTTGCCAATAAGCTATTAACATGGTTGTCTTATAGTACTGTCTACATAACCTGGTCATTATTTTGACAAATTTGCGCATATTGGTTGAAATCCTGCTTTTTGTCTAAAATCGTCAGTGTGGCGCCCTGCTAGGGTTAAACGGTGGTCTTGCATTGAATTTCGAATCCGTATTGATAGTGGTTGTTGTGACGTGATTTGGAGAAACTGACGTAGGTAGCTCTGCCGCTCTGGGGTATAAAAGCAGCTCCGTCTTAAAAAACAAAAAGAAACACAGCTCCATCTTGTGCCTCCATAGCGAGCACAAACCCTCTAGCAACTTTTTCTCCAAAAAAGAGACCAAAAAGAAATCTACCAACTTTTTATGTGTTATTGGCAAATTTATCTAAAAGCAACCAATTGTTCTGCCATTAGTGTCTTGAGGCACTTCACCGCGGTGAAGTTGATTTTAGGTTAGACAGCGGACATTCGCGCTCAGCGGCTTCAACAGCCAGTCAGCAGATAGACAGCGGCAGCCCCAGATCAGCCTCCCTGTATCGGCTTGAACAGGAGGCAGACGCTGCTGAAGCCGCAGAGCGTGAATGTCCGCTGTCTAACCTAAAACTAGCTTCACCACAGTTGCTGTGAACTTTCCCCTCTGCCTTCCCACGTATTGAAACTTGCCTGCTGCAGTCAGAGCAAAGAGAAGATCAACCATGCTTCGTGTCCACAATATAATTGAATCAGGATGCCCAAAGGTGCCGGTGATCCCGCCTGGATTACAAGGATCCTGTCCTCCACTGCCAGCAGCTCAAACTGAGAATGCTCTGGACTTCACAAGCCTCCCTCCACCTCCGGTGACAAGGAGGGTGAAAAATCCTCCAAAGACCGTGGCGCAACTACCAGCATAACTCTGCTCACTCTCCATTATTCAATATGGCATATCAAGCTTGCGGCTGCTGCAAGATCTTTTCCAGGGTGACAACTGCTGCCCTGATTACCACTATTCAGTGGCTTTTATCCAAAAAGAAGACTTGATGATCTAAGAGAATCAGATTGACATGTTTGATAAGAGGGATATGTCCGCTGCACTGGACTTAATTGCTATCATTTTGTGTGTTCTTGTGGCCCTCTGCTGTTTTTCTTTATATTTGAAGTTCAGCCTACTAGGGTGGGCAGGGCAGGGGGTTATATTGTTGTATATAACTGTAAAAAAGTTAAAAAAATAAATAAAAACCATGTTCATTATCACCGTATGGCCTATGAAAGGGAGTTCAGTCACAAACCTCCAGCTTCCTGAGAAAAAGAAGTCTCACACTGCAGAACTCAGCCGTGGAACTTAGTTGGTTTTTAATTTTACTTTGGCATAGCTTTTATTGACATTTACCATTTTTCTCCATTTCAGGAGACGAAGAAGACAAGGATGATGAGGATGATGACATTGTTTGCTCTATATGCCAGGATGAGACCTCAGAGGAACCTAACGAGATTGTCATTTGTGACAAATGTGGTCAAGGTACAGTTGTTTGTTTGGGATGCCTTTAAAGCAAACCATGAAGATAGCAAAGTTCTAAGTTAAACCTAAAATAAGTAGGTTAGTTCTAAATTGTATCTACTTAAATCTGTGCCTGTTTCAGTAGTTGTTTTAGGCAGATGTTTTGAGTTGTTCACATGACAGTAAATGTGTTTGCCATCCAGGCTACCATCAGATGTGTCACTCGCCCATTATTGATGCTGCCGTCATTGACTCTGATGACAAGTGGCTGTGCTCAGAATGTCAGCTGGCTTCTTTGTCCGAGGTAGGAGTTGGGTGTTGGAACAGCAGGTTATTTAAAAGAATGGGGACCAGCATGACCCCCACTTTATTATTATTTAAACTAGGGATGGGTAATAATATTATGTATATGGTGAAAAATGTGTTAAAAAAATATTGTCAAATGCTCCCCCAAAAGCGTGCAAAAATTACACACTTTTCAACCCCTCATGGAGTATTTGTCTGATACATTCATGCAATTCACAATAATTTACATTAGCTACGTTTACATGGACAAAAGTAATTGGAATAAAGGGCCAGTCGGAATAAAAAAGCGTCATGTAAACAAGGCAATCAAAATATAATGATCGGATTAAGCTCAATCGAAATGAAATTGTATTCTGAATGAAGAGGTGTGGTTTATGCTGATTGATAATCCGATCGTCATGCATATAAACGCTTGTCAGCCTCAAGCTATTCCGAATGTGGCAAACTGACCCGAGGGCATGTGCGCCTGACTTAAACATGACGTATTTCCATGTTGGTAAGTGAAATATGTCTGGAAGCAAAACTGTCTGTTTTCTAAAAGAGCTCAAAATTGTTGCTTGCTCAGTAACCTGTCATCTGTATTTAGAACATCGTGCAAGTCCATGCTGGGTGCTCGGAAGATAAACAAACTTGTATAATACTGCCGTATTTTCCGGACTATAAGGCGCACTAAAAAGGCTTATATTTTTTTCAATATAATCCGGTGTGGATTATATATGGACCATGGTACTAATTCTGGTTGTGGTTACTAACCTCGAAGCAATTTTTGTGTGGTATAGGGCACTCATGGCGCTCCGTCAAAATGTTTTAGTACGACTTTGGTAAACTACGGTGCAAATAGTGTGATCAACTGTATCGTGATCTAACAGGACACGCTTATCCTTAGCCAGGAGTTTCAGGTAGGATTTGATGTTGCCCGTTCTGGCCCCTGACAGGCATTTCACTATGGTCTCTGGTGTCTCTAGTGCCACGTTTCTGACTATGGAGCTGAGTCGGCTTCTAAGCACGTGTGTCGCTGAGTGGGGAAAATCTGTTAGAAACGCAGACGGGTTGGTGGTGACATTGGGGCTGGAATCTAGAGCTATGCTTCCTATGTATTTTCACCCAGCCGGCCTGGTTGCTCGGGTGCTGCTGGGGGACCGCTACATGAAGCTAATCTCTGTGGCTCCGCGCTAGCTGAGGGGCGGCTATCTGCTGGTTTTTCAACAGCAAGGAGCCGGGCCTCCAATTCTGACACCCTCGCCTCCAAAGCTACAAAAACACTACATTTATTACACGTACCATTATCCCTAAATGAGGCAGAGAAATGACTAAACATCAGACACAGGGAGCAGCAGAGAGTGGAAGACTTGGACAGAGACGGAGAAGCTAACAGAAGGATAGGGGAGGAAGCTATAGTAAGGGTAAAGCTAGGTTAGCGACCTCTTACCACGGCGAGGAAAAAGTAAACCGCGTGAAACACGAGGAGTTCCCAAATGTGATGTGCAGCAACAGAGAATGTGCTTTAAATATGCTTAGGTGTTAGAAACAGAGAGATTTCACAACAAAGAAATTCAAGATAAAATTGAGTCTGGAACACAAAACCACAATTCACAGCAACAGAGAACAGGAAGAGACCAGTGGAAAAACATTCTGTAAAGGATTGTACAATCAAGAACATGTATGAATAGGTATTTTGTTTGTAAATGCAGAGGGGGAGTGAACACAGGACGGTGGCATCTACCAAGAGCTTTCCAAAACAAGCAAAGCAGGAGCCACATATGGAGTACCAATCCTTTCCCTATGCTCCCGAGGAACTTGTGTGGGATCAGGGTCATAAAACCAATGTCCAGCAATGCTACTGCTACTGTGGAGGACCAGGAGAGTGAGTAGCACATTACCACTGCAAACATGCAAAATAATTTGTTCAATAAACTCCACAGATCATATGACATATCACATATATCATCGTAGATGTCTGTTTTTATTTATTTTCTTTGTAGCTGGTACCTGAAGATGCTGCAGTGTAACAGGTGTCAGCAGTGGTTCCATGAGGAGTGTCTACATTGCTTACAGATGCCACTGCTCAATGGAGATAGGTGCAAACACTTAACTCTAAAATCTAAAGTATGTGATCTGGTTTAGATTGTCTATATTCATTTTAGTTAAATCTGTTCATCAATGATTTATGTTTGGTTGACTTCTTTAAATTAATCTTATTTGTACATCATAAACATTACTGCAAAACCAAACACAGTGACCCAGCTGAGAGATTTTAACTCTAAGCCCTAAAAAAAAAATAAGAGCCATTTAATCCGAGGACAGTTTATTTGGACCAGAGAGGCGATTAATATGTAAACTTATAGATAGTCTTATGCAGCATTAGTTGAAATCAAATGTAATGAAATCATCGCTTAAATATTGAGATATCTTTCTCTTAAAGGAGCAATAACTAAAATATTTACTGTTAAAATCAGCCTAAATCATTCTCATTTGACACTCGGAATGGAAGTCACATTTTCTATAAATCAGTCCTCTCCATCAACAAAGTCTTAGTTGTTTTTCTCCTTTCAAACCTAGAGGTAAGGTCTGGAACGACTTCAGTTCAGTGTGTATCACGTGTTTACTTCCTGGTTCCTGAGCCAATCATATCAGAGTTCCCAGGGTTCTCAAAACAGAGCACAGCATTTGGTATTTTATCTTGGCAAAAGAGCCGCAGCCTGCAAACATGGAAGCCAGTAAGAGAAGCGGTCCAGAATTAGACCAGAATACAACATCATGTACCTGTCCATTGGAAGTAAAAATTCAGCGAGGTTTCATAGCAGCACCGGACCGTTGAGTAAATGGCGGGTATCCGTGAAAGGCAGTGTATGTTGTTCCGATTTTAACCACTAGGTGTCATTATTACTTATTGTTCCTTTAAATATGCTCGTTGATCACAAATTACTGCAGTGCAATGCATGTTGATGATGTGCCGTTTTCTTCTGTTCAGGTTTTACCTCTTCGTTTGTTCAGTATGCAGCGGTGGAGCAGAGTTTCTTGACCGACTGCCTCTCAGCTGGTGAGTAAAAGGTTTACTTTGTCTGTCACACAGCGTTCTGTCTCGGGCTCGAAATTTATTAGCCACCATGGCTAATTGTCAGCAGATTCAATCAGCCACATACAAAGTTGATAAGCCACAACCCCATGACCTCCAATGTAATTTACTACAAACTTAGAGAACTTAAAATGGATAAATTCTGCAGACTAAAACCAGCAGCAGTGTACTGCGGGTTGTAAATATAAAGTAACTAATGTTCATGTCTCGCTGCTGTCTATGCTTTCTGTATGTTTGTTAATGTATGAAAGAAGTCTAGTCAATGATTTACTTAGCTTATTCCTTTGTTAATTTAATGTTTTTCTTTCCCTCTGTAATATTCTTCTGTTCATGTACAGCACTTTGAATCGTCTTGTTACTGAAGAGTGCTATATAAATAAACTTGCCTTGTCTTACTGGTAATGGGGCCTGCTTATCACTGACCAGCAGACCAAAGCACTGACCAAAAATATCAGCAGTAGCACAGTAGACATGTCTTAACAAAGACGACCTACAAACCCTTTCATTAGGATTAATGCAAATGCTTTAGAGGCAGATTAATGTTTTTTTGTCTTAAATATTTCAGGAAGGATGTCGTTCATCTGTGCTTGTACAACTTGAGTGTGATTCAGAAGAAGAGGTATTTTGACTCTCAAATGCAGTTAATGCCTTACATTAATGAGAACTGGGAGCTGCTGCAGCTGGGGAAGGTAAGAGACTCGTGCATGACACCAGTCAACTAGGACTTATTTTCATTAAGGCTCTTTCTCTTATTGTTTATTTGCTGACTTAATGTCAGTGAGAAAACCTAAGGAATTGGCAGCTCATTCCTGATGAAAGTTTTCCGAAGAATAACCTGCATATTTTATTATAGATGCCAGGAAAAGCACAATGTTGAATTGTCCCACAGAAGTACTGTATTTCCAAGCTGGGCCTAAGCTTTAAACAAAGAACGTAGAGAAACTGCTTTAGGCCACCTGCTAGCCTGGGGGTTCCAGTATAACTTTAATTAACACTAGACATGGTAACAAAACCCTGAGCTTGTCAACCAGGGCATGGGGGGGGGGGGGGGCTCGGTGTCGTGAGGTAGAGTCTGGCACGAGGGGGTCTCGGTGTTGCGTTTGCATGGGGGCACGGCCTGCTTCGCTGGCTGTTGGGTTCCTTCCTGACAGCTTATGGTTCTTGGGGGATGTGTCGGGTCAGCTGTTACCTGCAGGGACCAGATTGGGCTGTGGTGGGGATTTCTCCATCTTGACCCCCTGAGGGCTATCTCGCCTGTAACGGCCGGAAAACACCAAACCATCCGATCCGACAGAAAATCCCATTGTAGCAATTAGCTCTAGTTGAAGTGAACGGGGCCGGACAGACCTGCTTATGGTTTTCTCCAGAGGAGAGAGACCCTGCTCTATCTTGGTCGGAGCTACGCACCAATTTGATGGGAAATCTAGGAGTCAGCCAGGAAGAGAAACACTGTGGCAAAGTAAAACACGTCCACTTTGGGGAAAATACAAAATAAAATCTCCAAACCGCAAGATAAACTGTGCGCAATGTGTGGTCTGGTCCGTCCGGGAAAACAGACACTTCAACAAAACATTTCAATAAACAGTGTACTGACCCATGGGAGGAGCACAAAGAAGTACAGCAAACAGATAAAGTGAAACAGCTCAACAACTTCTTTGAGCTTATTCGAGCAGCAACTGCAGCTTTACGTTTACTGCCCGGCTTGTTCATGCTGGTGGAATTTCTGGAATTTACAGTACATACTCTCGCGTGAATACAGAAAGCTTTTTTTCTATGGTTCGTTGAAAATCAAACTTTGTTCCTGCCTGAGTTTACCCAGTGCCTTAACTATGTTGTCCCCAGCTTGGCAACACACCAAGACCTGAACGCTATGAAAAAGTTCTACAGACCTTAAACGACAATTGTTACACGTAAGTTAGTCTGTGTCATAATTTTGCTTCAGCTTTATAATGCTAACTTATGTGTTTGGAGTTCAGGAATAATCACATTCCTAACTTCTCCCTTTCCTCTGCCTCTTCCAGGTTCATGTCAGGGAAGGAGGTGAAGAAAAAGAAGCATTTGTTTCGCCTAAGAATCTTTTTCCCCCCTGCTCCACCCAACTGTTCTGAACCCGCATACACAGTGATGGGGGAGCCGTTACACGAGATCACTATAAAAGGATGCAAGGCCACCAAAAGCTTCTTTGACATGAAGTAAGAAAGAAAACCTCTACATATATCTGCCTTCATAGTCTGTGGCAAATGCTTGTGACAATTGTTCAAAATCTAAATATTTAAGTGTACATGGGTCAGTATGAGATTCTCACCATGAGTTGAAATCTCACAACGTCTTGGTACTGACACAAAAATGAAAACAAAAAAAGTCTAGCGCTCTAATTGACATTATCTAAAAGAGAAAAGCCAGTTATTAATATTTCTGCTAAACTATATCCACACAAAAAGTTCACTGTTCCCCTCCTTTTACAACCACCCTGGATGACTAAGGCCGAATGCCATTTCACCCTTGCTCTATATTACTAAGGTTGTTTTTGTGTTGTAGGATGAGAGCTGAGGCGGAGCTGGGTGGTGTGGACATAAAAAACCTCACTGTTCTGTTTATAAACGGTTTGGATAATTATCACAATACGGTCTGAAATTAACAATGCTGTTTCCAATATGCCGTCTGTTTCAATACAGAGAACACATTTAAATACACTTTGATAATACATAGAAATTTACATTTCAAAAATTGCCCTGAGCTAAACACCCAATTCTCTTAAAGAAGTAAATGAAATGCATTGTATTTTTTAGTTGCATATATTCTGATGTATAACCCTATACAAATATAAAGTTTTGACAACATGTATTCAAGTTTAAAATCAATTTGATGCTGGACTGACACTGTTTACACCACATAAATGGGCATATTAAGGCACATCTGTTAAAATCATAGAATTTTGTGAAAACTGATCTTTTCCTAATATCGGAACCACTTTCTGAATTAATTGCTAAGGAATGCAGGAAGGGTGGGGTACATTTGTGGTAGTGGGAAGGGATAAAGCTCTGCCTAACACTGGGGTCCCAAAGGTTTCGGGTTTTAGCCCACTAAAAGACAGTAGAACAGTCATATGATCCCTAATATTGGTTTTGTAAACTAGTGTCACTACTGAGTGAGTTAAGCAGGGTTATAAGGACGAAGCAAAGAGCAGCCAGTGCTGTTTTCATCCATTTGTCAGGACTGTTCTTTTTATTGATTGTAAGATTTAAAGGTATACTATGCAACCGGGGTTGATTTTCCAGCGAGGCTCCCCCCAGAGGGCGAAAGTAAAAGTGCACTGTCGTAAAGATGCTCAGCTGTTCTCCTGGTTTCTCCATCAAGCCAGGCGCGGTTGTTTTGAGCTTAAGCCGGGCATACACTGTACGAGTTTTTCAGTCGTGGTACTTATATACATCTCAAACTGTGCGACGGAACCGCGGGGTTTAAAAGTTCACCGCTCACGATCTGTGTTCTCACACTGTACGGCGCGACGCTCGGACGCGACCAGAGTGCTCACACTGTACGTCGTGCCCCGGTGGGTGACAGGGACCCAGACCAGGGGGTCGAGGCCCACGGGAGGCACCGGGCGTCGGGGGGGGGGGGGAACGGAGGGGAGAGAGGAAAGACGAGACGCCCCGGCGGCCGCGCGGCAAGGTACGACCTTTTCCTCTTTCTGTCCAGAGCCCTTGTCCTCTTTCTTGCCTGCTCCGACATGGGCTTTCGCTGTTTTCTCGTTGGTTCCGCCATGATAACTGCACAAATATCGCCGCTGCGCTAGCAACAAACATGCCTTTCCCTGGGGGCGTGTAGCAGTTCTCGCCGTAAAGCAAGACCGACTCTTGCGATGCACGAGACTTCTGAGCCTGTGGGTGCGGGCCGAGGGCTCCTGCAATTGTAAGTACGGTATTTCCCCTACAGACCACCAGGGCGGCCAAGAAAACCTTTGTTCAACCTGAAATGACTAATTTAATCGTCCAAAACGGTATGGAACACATTAATTAACTGAAAAATGTTGCATAGTATGCCTTTAAATAAAAATCTTTCCCTTTTTATAGTCCCACAGAGGGGAAATTTGTCTCTGCATTTAGCCCGTCCCTTAGGGGGCCGTGTGCTGCCACGCTGAATGGCACACAGGGAGCGATCTATGGTCAAGGGTCTTACCCAGAGTGACAAACCCGCGACCTTTGCAGCCCCTCCAAGACGCAACGCCTGGTTCCCTGGCCACCAGCTTAAAATAAAGCTAAATTAAGCCTTCACCGTCCTATTTGTTTAGTTTGATTTCTGAATAAGATTTCTCCGCCCTAACTTTTGAAGTCACAGGTCTAACAAGCCAACATTAGCTGCTTAATTGGTCAGGTTGTCTGTTCAGGCTGCAGCTTAACACGGGCTGCTTGTCAGCTTCTAAAACAGGGTTGGATGAGGCTCTATTTCAACGTCACAACTTTGCTGGGGTTTTTAGCACTTTTTATCTGCAACAAGATGAAAAGTGTTGTAGCTTGCTTTTATCCAGGTGACTGTCAGCGTACAACAGCAGATAGGATTAGGCAACACAACATCACTCTGTGCTCCATGCACTTTCTTTGGCACCTTAAAATAACTTTAAACTGTAGGAACGACATGATGGAAAATGTTTTTACACCATTACTTCAAAACACAACAGAAAAACTTCACTGTCAAACCAACTCATTTCTGAATGCACAGCTCTTGGTGAGTTGTCAAGTTTTTTTCTTTTATATTAAATCAGAAATGTAAGAAAACAAATAATGCAACAAACTCTCTTCCTCTTATGTTCCTTCGTTATTACTTCATGTTTAATGCCTGAACAGTTATGCTCACTTAATGCACCGCTTTCGTAACGGATTTCGAAATGTTGCTGTTGCCGCTGCAGAAGCCTTGGGACTTTAACCAATGGCACAGAAAAGAAGAAGAAGAAGAAGAAAAAGAAGAAAAAGAGGAAACAAGAGGCGTGCTGTTTGGAGACGCTGGCTGAACCCCAACGGTCCAATGAGCCATCCTTGGTGTGTGTTTTTTTTTTTTTTTGCTTTTGTTATTTATGCCTCAGTGAGCCTGAGCTAGGTTAGTGCTTTGTCCTGAGAGGAACAGAGGTTTTTACACTGAACACATGAAGTCATGTATGAGAGAAAACATAAGCCCTTCTTTTAGAGGCTGAGGAATTTCCTTTCCTTTTTCAGGAAACACGTAAACCGGACCCCCGTGCACTGGATCATTTGACCTCTGTTAAGTAAGTGAGCAGCTGCTTTCATGTGTTCTGTTGCTCAATGGTTAGCACTGAGGTGTCTGCAGTCTGCCTGAACAAGTCTTCTTTCAAACACTATTAGGTGTTCACATCTTACAAATATGTCCTTATGGCATTATCACTATATGCGATACCAATATCCCAGACAACTGCTGGGACTACAATAAATATGAGACTGAACGCATGGTAGTTACATAAACAGCTCTATGCCAATAATGTGTTTGAAGTTTGCGGTTTAGTTCAGCAGACATGTTTTAGGATGTGCTGGTTGAACCATTAGGGATCAAAAAAAAATTATTTTCAAAATGGATGCAGCCAGATGCAGTTTAAAAAAAAAAACACCAAAAAACAATGTTGTAAAACTGGAAATAATGCATTTCATTTTTTTCCAGCAGTGTGAAGGATATGGAGACTGTGTAAGAATTTAAAGCAGAAATCATAACTCTGATTAATTACGTGCCTATCAGTTATATCACCATCTGAACTTTTACCAACATTTTCACGTTTTCTAATATTGTGCAGCCCTAAACGGTATTATGTCCAATGCTTTGCAAAAGTATTCATAAAATTTAATCTGCTACATATTTTCATGTTATAGCCACAAACCTTTCTGCATTTTTTCAGGATTTAATGTGACAGACCAACACAAGTAGTACATAATTGTA
Organism: Fundulus diaphanus; assembly: GCA_037039145.1. Classification (NCBI taxonomy): domain Eukaryota; kingdom Metazoa; phylum Chordata; class Actinopteri; order Cyprinodontiformes; family Fundulidae; genus Fundulus; species Fundulus diaphanus. The sequence continues at coordinate 49,386,457 of CM073133.1, forward strand.
AAGTGAAAGGAAACTGATCTTTTTCAAATAAAATCTAAAAAATTGCATGCTTGTTTATTCATCCCAATTTAATCCACATAAATTCCAGCACAAACAACTAGTAAATGGAGTCCACCAGTGGATAAATTCATCTTGGTACGAATTCTGCAAATCTGGCAATTCTGAAGGTGTGGCCAGGGGAAAGTCATCATTAAAATAAAGACACAAGAAGTCCAGTTTGTAGTTTGAAACAAAGCCTGTACAGATACAGCAAACATGTGGAAGGAGGTCAGACCAAAATAAAATACAGTATTTTCCGGACTATAAGGCGCACTTGAAACTCATTCAATTTTCTCAAAAATTGATGGTGCGCCTTATAATCTGGTGCGTCTTATATATGATTACCGTTGTGCTTACTTACCGATTTTATGTGGAACAATGTGCTCAAAAATCTATTAAAATGTGTAAGTACGACTTTGGTAAGCAATGAAACTGCTCCACTCAATGAATATTTGTAGCATTACGGTAAACTGTGTTACTACCTGATCGGAGCCCTGAGCTGTCTAGAAGACTGCCTGACTGTAATGTCTAAACTAGAAGTGCATTCGTATAAAGGCCCCCCAACTACTCTGGTGTAGTTCACTCTGTGGAGGTCCGCGCATACTCTGGTCGGGTACGTGGCACACTGTAAACTTCAAGAAGTACAGTACGCCCGATTATATGGGAACCTTTAGGCAGCCCGCGGCCGGAGAACCCGCTAGCCCAATAAACCTAGTAAGTTAATTCAATATAAAAGTTACGTTTATATTGGCCTTATGTTAAAACAGGGGAGTGTAGTCCAACTAATCTGTCCTCAGAACAGAGATGGATAGAGAGCTGTGTACGTGAAGGGGCGGAGGGAGATTACACACTTGGGAAGAATATTTAGTGCGCCTTATAATCTGGTGCACCTTATGGTCCAAAAAATACTTAACACTTTGGTCTGCATGCAGAATGCTTTTATTTTATAGTGGAAATCTACCACTGCACATCACCCTAAACACCCAGTCATTAAAATGAACCATGGTGGTGGCAGCATCATGCTGTGGGGATTCGTTTCTTCACCAGGCGCAGGGAAGTTGGTTGGAGTCGCTGGGAATATGGATGGATTGAAATACGGGACTAGCCCAGTAAAAGTTCAGTCCTAAATCTAAAGAGAATCTGGGGCAAGACTTGATATTTGGTGTTAAGACGCTCTCTTCATTTAGAGTTGAAACTATTTTGCAATGAATAGCACATCTCTAGATGTGTGAAGATGAAATAGACATAGACTTATAGCTGTGATGCAGCAAAAAAATCTGAAGTACAAATGCATGCTGCACTTTTCAGATTTTCATTGCCACATTTTGTTCTTTTGTTCCATTGCAAATGAAGGTTTTTGGTTTTGATTTTCATTTTAAAGCCTTTAAAATCTTTCTAGCTGAGGAACCTATCTTTCTTTGCGCGTCTTTGTTCTCCCCTCTCCAATCATCATCTTAATGAAAGAACACTGTTCTTTTGGACACTGTCTACGACTCATTTTATTTGGCTTTTCAGAGATGAATGCACCCTAATCAGCATGTAAAACATTTGCTGATACTCGATACCTTTTTGATACTTGTTTTTTCCCAAAATGAAAACCTCACTACGTGATCTCAGATCGTTATTTTGAACACGCTCCTTTCAATGAATAATCCAGTTACACAGCATCAGCAGCGTGTGGAGCCAACACGTTGGCTCTGCTGCTTTTCCATTCCTCTACAAAATCTAATATTTTATTTGTCATGTAGAATTAATGTTTGTGTTTTTTAACCAAAAACACTGATTGTTGGTCATTATTTTCAGCATGACGATTTGACCCAACCTTCTGTCCAACAGCTGAGGCTTGAATGTAATGGTTGAATGGCTGAAAAAGGAAAAGTACTGAGTACCGGTTTTGATGTGATAAACATCTTTTGGACTTTTTGTGTGACAAGCTGTTGCAGACTGAGGAGTTTAAACTGAAAGTTCAGCCTCTTTAAACTGAAGGAACGTAGAAAAGAGTGGGCTTGAAGTCGTCCACTACGATGTGAAACATGGATGAGGACATGCAGAGGGAATGTTAGATCATTTTTATGTTACAGGCCGAGAAAGGCTTTAATACCATATATTAATGTAACCTTTGTTAAAGATAAGAAGCCTTATTTTGTGGGCCAGCTTTGTTTTTTGTTGTTGACTTTTCACCTCGTTTTCTTTCCTTGTATTTTGCCATCCCCACAGCACCAGGAGTAACAAGCCTCTGCTGTCATCACGGACTTCTGATGTGGAATCCCTCGGCGCCCTCAGCACCTCAGAAACTACCTCAAGCCTTTCCAGACAGTCCAGGTTGGCATTTTATTAAGCTTAGTTTTTCCCAGCAGTGATGTTAGCGCATACACAACAAGAGATGTTGAGGTAACGTGTAGACGCCTAATTAAAATGCCTGTGCTACGGGGAGACTTTGGCTGTTCCTCTAATAGAACATGTATGGGAGGTCTAACAAATGGCCACACTAATCATGGTCAGATGATCTATGTAGAGTTTTATTCATAGATACACAGTCCCTTTCAATCTTTGATGTATGTTTTTAGATAGATTTAATGCGGTTTTCTTTGATAGACCAACAAAGTGTAGTGCAGAAGTTGAGCCTTCTTCGCTCTAATATCCTTAAGTAAAATCCAGCACAACCAGTTGTTTTCAAGTTGGAAGTGCTGCAGCGATCCACTGCTCAGGTGGGAGTCTGTAGACAGGACAAGCAATTAGTTGTGAACCTCCCAAATCTTGCCTTTATGGAAGTGTGTCAAAAAGAAAGCCATTGTTGAGTCCTCCAGTGAGGCTGAAGTGTGTGAATCAGATGGTAATCATGCAGGTGGTTCTCTGTATAGAGCTCCTCAAACCAAGTTCAGATCTGACGATTTGCTGCACTGCTGGTAAAAACATGAATTTTATTAGGAAGGAACAGAATGGAAGAAATACTTGGTTTTATTTTGCAGCCTGAAATGTAAAGCCTCAATGTACAGTTACTGACATCTAGTGGTCAGCATAGAGATTGCAGAAATCTCAAGGCTGTCCACCCATTGGTTAGAGCCACAGCACAGTATTTACACACCTTAAATTTATTTGCATATTTTCAGATTACAGCCACAATCTTCTATAGACTTTGTTATATACAAAAACAAAGATCGTATGCACTTAAATCATAAGTACAATTTACCCTGACACCCTGAACACAACATCCCTGTGGTGAAACATGGAAGTGCAGAATCTGAGGTGTTTAAACTGAATGTTCAACCTCTGAATAGATCATGCTGAGTAGATTTTTCAGCAGGGACAGGGAAGCTGTCAGAACTGATAGATGGTAGCTAAATACAGGGCGGTAGTGGGAAAACCTGTTAGAAGCTGGAAAAGACTTGAGGCTCTGGTGGAGGTTCACCTTCCAGCAGAACAGCAACTCTAAACATAGTCAGAGCTACTGCATTGTTGGCAGGACGGCTGAATCAGGAGATGGGAGGAACAACTTGGACTGAGGAGAATTTGAGGATTTAACCATTATTCGTAAACAATTGTAGCTGTTTCCCTGCAGCGTGGTGCTTTTCATTTTAGCAGCATAAGCATTCCACTCAAGTAGAGTCCTGCTGAGCCATTAGCATGGCTTATAAATCCCTGTTTTCTTGTTTACAGGCTAGTTTGTTTGGGTGATTGCTCATCAAATTAAAAACTTTTTTTGTCTCTTTCCCCCCCCTGTTTCTAACAAACACCCTTCAGCCTCTTCAGTTCCAGCACGATGCAAACAACCGCCTGCAACATGCCTTTCTCTTCTCCGCCTTTAAAACGGAAACGTGGCCGACCACGGAGAACCCCAAAGCCCCCCAAACCAGAACTCCCCCCTCCTCCTAGGCTTCCAGACGCAGACGTCCCAGCCACAGAGATGTTGGGCTCGCTCCCAGGGCTTCACCCCACAGACATAGTGCACGGCATGGACCCCAACACCCAGCTCTCGCACCTAAAGAGCTCAATCAGCAGCTATTTTGGGGTAGCAGGGCGTCTGGCTTGCGGAGAAAGGTACAAAGTCCTGGCCCGACGGGTCACCCTGGATGGCAAGGTGCAGTACTTGGTGGAGTGGGAAGGTCTCACTGCCACATAGGTTGGTAGATGTCATCGGCCAGTTCCTACAAAGGATCAGTCTGAGCGGGCGATGAGTATTCAGAGCATTAAGTGATTATACGCCCTTGTTTAGTTTAGACAAGAACAGCTGTTTCTAAAGCCTAAAGGTTCAGTGCAGTCCACCAGCGTGATCATGCTCACAACAAACGTTATTCTCCAACCGTTGGGTATTTAACAGGTGAAGCGGCGCCTTTAAACCTGTGCCCCCTAGACGGCTTTGTCTGTTTTAGTTTTAACGCCTCTTCCTCTCCTGCAGTTTTCCAAGGCCAAATAAATCCTCTCTGCACTGCACCTGTAGGCTGGACTAATGTTTTGTGCATCATGTTTTTATTTTCCAGGCCTTTTTTAAAAAAGAAAAGGAGGGGCAACCTTTACATTTTCAATCTTTGATGCAACCATCAATAATTGTAACATTTCATTTTCCCTGTGATTGCGTTAAACAAACTCGTGTGTTTTGGTTTTTACAACTGTGCCCTCTCTTGGTTGTGTTTGTACCTCTTGATGTCTTTCTCAGGCATCTCATGCCAGCTCTGATTTCTGTTAAGTGTCTCTTTGGGAGCAGATCAGGAAGAGCTCTGAAACAAAACTAAAGCGCTGCTGCAAATGTTTATTTTATATAAAGCTATACCACAAACATGTCATATTTTTATACAGGTCTTTTGTTTACTGACAAATATTTTGGTTGATTCTTTACTTGCACAGTGTTTCGTCTGGAAATCATCTCATTTGACCCAGCTAGAGCTGCTCAGAAGAGGCAGTATTTTGTATTCAATATTTTTATATCTTTCCTAATTCCTACTAAAATGCGTGTTTCTTTTAACGTGTTCTAATTGAAATTATGACTTCAGTTTAAAAGACCGGGGTTTTTTTGGTCCTTTTTTGAATAGTTAAAATCCATTATTATAGGAATGTGATTTCATCCGTCTTGTCTACTGCTGCTTATACAACTAAGAAACAGTTGCATAACTGGACGACATTGACAGATATTGTTCTGTAACCCTAAATGTATTTTTATCACACTTCGGTCAGCCCACTCAGGATATGCCACCAAACTTCACAGCCTTGCATAGCCCAGCCTTTGTAATTAAGATTTTGCTATAGGTTATATTATTTCTGTTGGGCAGTGTTAATTTCTCATACCTTTTGCCATTATTAAACATATATAAGCTTGTTATTATTTTTTTAATCTTTACTGGCTGTTTAAATTGAGTAAAAAGAAAAGTTCACCACACTGAAAAAGTTGCTGTATGTCATGGTGAGAAGAGAGCATTTAGTTAGTGGTTGTCTCTGTAGAGATGTTTTTGTTCTGGTTTAAGCGGCTCTTACATGTCTACGTGACGGGGCCGTAGTGAGGGCATTTCATGTTCCAGTGGCTCCGCCTACAGGTTTCTCCCTGGCTTCCAACAGGTTTCTTAAGCCAAAGAACGTCCATGTAATGTTTTCCTTCTCTTTTTACTGGTTGGTGTTACTGGTGAACCTGTTTTTTGTTTTGAAGGAGAAATAAAAGTTGATATTTCAAAATGTTTGCTCCACGTGGTTTAGTTGTTGACATTAACTATTTTTATATTTTCATGATTTAAAAAAATCCCCTTGGTTGTAAGTGATATTGTCATTTGTAAGCCGGTGGGTGAAAACTAAACAATTATTGTCTCTGTTTGGACATTTGAGCTTCATCACTGGGTGTGCACCGTTTCTCACCATCAGCGAAGAGCAGCGGGTGGGGTCGCATACAGTTTTAAACGGGCACAGCTGGGTCATACTCCTAAAGCCCCAATCAGATCAGAACAACTGACACTTTCACCGTATGACTGACGCAGACTAGCCTGGCCAGCCAGACTGACTTATGGGAAAGCTGAATTATTTTCCTTAAAAGAGATCTATGTGGTTTACGCCACATCGCCAAATCTTACCAAATCCTCTCTGCCAATCCCAGACTCTTTATTCTGCTATTGATTGTCTAGTGTCATTTATTAGATGGCATGACAAGACAAATTAGTAATTTAACAACCTAGTCTTTGAGCAAACAGGAGCTTCAGTATTGTATAGGAGACCCATACACAAACCCGAACAGTCTGGGTCCTTCTGCTCTAACTGATCACCGACTTGATCAGCCAGTGTGGCTGTTTGTGTGTCCTTGGTACCAGAGGTGTCAAAAGTATTCACATCTATTGCTCAAGTATCAAATTAATCATTTTACTCAAGTAAAAGTTTAAAAGTACTGGATGTAAAACTGCTTTAAGTATTAAAGTAGAAGTAACCCCCCACCCTCCATTACTATGATTATCAATAACCTTTTTCTTGTTATTGTAATGTAAATGGCCATCCGAGCATAGCTACAGATGTAAGATAACAAAACTGGACATTAAGATTAGTGCATTACCCTCTTATAACTTTGTTGTCTTTATACAGTAGAAATTGTTAATACAAATGAGTAATCCTAGCGGTTAATAATAAAAAAACCGAAGAGGAAAATACCAAATGATCCTAAAAATGCTGTGTTCTACGTTTTAAGTTTTTATTGGGACGTTTTTGCAAACAACTTGGTGCAGTACTGCCTCCAACCACAATCAAAATCACGCTGTCCGGGTAGCGCTATTTATCTTATTTTTTGACAAGCCAGAACGAAAACGAACTGAATATAAATAGAATTTAGACTATTTTCAAAATGTAAGTAGAAAGTATAGATAATTGCATGAAATGTGAGGAGTAGAAGTATAAAGTAGACTAAAAAGTAATTACTCCACTAAAGTATTAACCAAAATGTCTACTTAAGTAAGGTACCGAAGTATTTGTACTTAGTTACTTGACACCTGTGTTTGGTGGGGTAGAACTAGCCTCTGATAAACCCTGCTCTGTGGGGCTCATTGTCATCCTCGCATAGAGTTGAGTCTCTGAGATCGGAGCAGGCTGCAGAATTTCTTCTGACATACCTTGTTTTTCAGTGAAGTAAATGTCACCCCACACCATCACACTGCCTCCACCTAAAGCTGTTTGGCGTAGGTAGAACAGATTTAGCAAGTTTGTTGTATAGATGCAACCCGCACGGTCAACTAAATGCATTTTCCTAACAAATGTGGCGCCATTAGGATGACCGGTAGCTATAGATTTATCTCCTAAAAGCCCAGTTACAACGAAGAAAAAAAAAGACCGAAACCCAAATTTCCTCACTTGTGTTGAGTTTATTTAAAAACAAAACAAGGAGACATTTCTTGAAAAATGATGGCAGTATCATGTAGGCTACACAATTTTTTGCAATCATTTGACAGGTTTCGCTGACAGAACAGATTAGTTGGACTTGGTGGTTTTCTTTAGTGGGGTTTAATCTGCCTCTGGCGCTATGCTGTTAAGGAGCACCTCCAACGGTGGTGTCGCAAAGTCAGTATTGCTCAGAGTTTTCACTCCTCCTTAGCTGCTCGTTATAGCTCTGTGACGGCGAGAGGAAAACGACTAGACCCTTTAGAACGTCATTAAAGCCAGTACGCGCCGTTGTTCGCGGACACGTTGCATATCGACCAATCGCCTCACAGAAAGGTTAATCTTAGCCAATTGGACAGTATGTTGTTGGTATGTGGGCGGAGACTAAAAATACAAACCGTTCCGCCTCCAGTAACCCAAGAGATTTGTTGAAATATATGTTAGAGACAGACTCCTGGACAACAAAGGTAATAGTTTATTTAAAGCAAAAATGATGTCTGGTGTTTAGTTAATTGCTTTTATTAAAAAACAAAAAAACAGGGCTAATGTTTACTATCTTACAACCTGTTGGCGTAAAGAGCTCCTGTGTTTACAGTCACCCAGGTTTCTGGTAGCGTAAGTTTTTTTTGGCAGCTTGCCTCATAAACAAAGACCTGCTTTTCTTTCAGCTTTCCACTTGTGGTCTTACAATGAGCGACCAGATGGTAACTCTAGTGAGGGTGCTCTTTAGTTAAACTCCACCGAGGCTCGACATGCAGGAGTTGAGATCGAAGAGAAAATTAAGCGAAGCATGTGTCCAGCCTGAAGGATCTGATCCAGTCAACTGAGCTCTGCTACCAGAGCGTGGGACAGAAACTAAGGTGAGTAAACTATAGAAGCATAAACTAAGAGCTGATCACTCCAACAGTGTTGATCAGCAGTTGACACAAACTAAGGCAAGAATCAGGTCTCTTTTAATCTGATATTCCTTAATAAAACCCTGTGCAAGTTCAGTGCATCATCCCAAAAAAATGGAGAAGGTGTAGCACAAATGCAAAGCCACCCAGATATGCCCAGCCACCTACAGCCTCTTAGTTTAGGACCTAAACTAAGAGGCCAGGCAGTAGAAGTATTGGTTGTGTGCTCTACCCATCGCTGGGTAACAAGAAAGCCATTGTTGAAAGAAAGTTTGGCACAAGCTGTGTAGGGGACTCGTCAAGCCTGTGAAAGAAGGTGCTCTGTCCAGAGGAGACCAAAACGCAACTTTTTGGCAGATGTGTGGAGGAAAACTAAAACAACACATTAGCTTTAAAACACCATCCCTGAAGTGACAGCAGCTTCGTGCTCTGGGGAAGCTTTTCTCAAACAGCCGCATTTAAGTTGACTGGGAGACAGAGGGCGCTAAAGACCAGGCTGTTCTGGAGGAAAACTGGTTAGAGGCTGCAACCAGTTTAAGACTAGGGTGGAGGGTTGTTCTCAAGCAGGACATCGCCCCTAAACATACAGCCGGACCTGTAATGTTTATGACAAAGCATATTCATGTGCAAGAGTAGCCCAGTCAAAGTCCAGACTTCCATCCAACTGAGAACCCGTGGCCACAAGTAAAGAGCATTCATGCTCACGGATGCTCTCCATCCAATCGACTGAGCTTGATCTGTTTAGCAGAGACGAATGAAAGAAAAATGTCATTCTGTAGATGTGCAACGTTTGAAGCTTAAACCAAGGCAGGAAAAGGAAAATAGATAAACGGTAGAGTTCTTTTCAAAAGGTACTCTGATCCCTTCAACCCTTCCATGATTTTCTCATTGCAATCACTTAAATCTATTTAATTGGGATTTTTCTGTGGTGGCCCATTCTTTTTTGTGTGCAAAATATCTCAAAGTCAAGCAGTTTGCATGCAGAACATTTCTAAACATGAATTTTAAAGCCTTACTACAGATTCTGATGATGCGCAGTGTTAGCCTATCTCCAAAATGCTGTTTGGCTTTTAGTAAGAAAAATAAAATAAAATCCGGGGTGTTATGTTATCACCCTCTGCTCCCCACTCTTCTGTAACATCCAGGTATGTGCTGTGAACGACTGATACTTTTATGACACCTGCGCTGTGGATCTCTGCAGCTCCTCCAGAGTTACCGTGGGCCTCTTGGCTGCTCCTCTGATGAATGCTGTCCTTACCTTGCCTGTCAGTTTAGTTGGATGTCTTGGCAGGTTGTGTCATCCTTGTTTCATTTTCAGACGATGGATTGAACAGAGCTCTGGGATGTTTAAAGCTTGCACTGTTGTTATCAGAAAGCTGTTTATTACACGGGACACTTCATCTAGGGATATCAGAGTTAATTAGTCTTAATTAACTGTTAAGCCTTCCCTTTCTGGTACTCTGGTGCATTACTGTAATACACTTTATGTGGGGGTCAGGGCTCCCTTAAATACCCAGCTAGAGAGAGAACAAATCCCTGCTGCACACCTTTAAACCGGCACACATCCGTTTAGCCTAGCTTTATTTTACCATTGATTATTCCGTCTTTTACCCTCCTCTCCCACTTTGTTCACCTCTTTCCGTCCAGCCAGTAGGGATGGAGTCTGCTCCTGCGAAAAAGAAAGCAGGCTGCGTGCGACAGGAGAACGCCTGCCTGATCACAGAAGAGGAGCGGCTCCTCAGTGACCTGGATGCCTTGCAGTATGAGCCAGGAGTTTCCAAGCTGCAGGTGTGACACGCCGTGGTGCGCGTGCTTCAGCTGTGAACGGGTGGCGGTGATGCATTTCTTCTTGGTTTGGGACGTAACGATGAAAATGTTTGTTTTCCTCGGCAGGTCCATCCCAGCCTCTCTAGGGTCAGGGTTGGTAGCACCGTGGCTGCCATGAGCGAACACATCCGCCAGCTGGAAGCTGAACTGGAAGCTCAGACCGAGGAGCTGAAGTAAGCTCCTTGTTCTACTGCGACAGGCTGTGTTTCACATTTAAGAGGCTAGTTTACCAAACAAACCTGAGATGCTTTCTTATTTGCAGGAAAGAAAAATCTTGTTTCTTAGATGTTAATTATTACTTTTAGCTGGGGCTGGGCGATATGGCTTAAAAAGAAAATCTCTGATTTTCTTATACCAAATCCGATTAATCGATTTCTTTTCCTCCTTTTCGTTTCACAAAAAGAAATTACAGAAATTATTTTAAAACTGATTTTTATGTCAAGCATTTCGTCTGGGAGCTGACCTGGATTCAAAGTGCAACTGAAAACAAGCTGTGTAACTGTGCTTGTAAAACAAGATGGCAGCCCTGCCATAGTAAACCATGAAAATATAACAGAATGTTTGCTGCTGGTGGTTTTACACAATGAGCTAAGAACAGGCTTCACTGCACTTGTGTAACTTCAAATTAACTTAAAAATAATAAGTAAACTTAATAAATTGATGTGCCTCGTCTTATGGTAAAAAAAGTTTCCTCTTTACAATGTAATATATTTTCCTAAACATGCTATTCTCTTCATAGAAGCCCAATGAGTCCATTTGCAAAATAAAATCTTAATAAATTGTGAATTCGAATTAATCAATTAAATCAATATATCGCCCAGCCCTACTTGGAGCCTTTATTTAGACAACAAAATTATTTTCATCTGAAACCTTTTACTTTGTTAGGTTGAAGCCCACAAAATACAGGTTAATGTTTAGATTTTATTCGCGGTGACTTGTTGTTTATTCGCACTGTTGAATGATTCATCATTTCTGACTTGTTTTTAAGCTGTAGTTTCCTGGCATGCTGGTTGTGTTCTAGGGCCGCGGAGCTGAGGGTGCAGTGTTGTCAGGAGGCTGCAGCTCACAGTGACGCTGCGGTCGCCACGCTGACGGAGGAGCTGAGGACGCTGAGAGAGGAACTGGACAGCAGAACAACAGTAGGAAAGAGGTGGGGATTTTACACACGCTTGGGTCTGAATGTAAGCGGACCTTGTGCCATCTGAATGTTGTCAGCATCAGTTTTACTGGACTTTTATTTTCATCCTGTTTTGTTGACGTAAAAAAAACGAGTCACCTCAGGATCACATCCCTGTATTCTGATATCTCGGATGTTGAACTACGCGTTAAGCTCCAACAGCATGTTCCACAATCTTTCCCCGCAGAGCCGAGCAGCAACGGAACCAAGCCCTTCAAAACGCAGAGAAACTCAAAGAAGCTTTCAAATATTATAAAGACACCATTTCTGTTAAACTCCAAGAGGTACGCTGAGTGGAACTGCCGTTTTCTTTCATTACGAACAAGAGCCTGACCTCCTTGTTGATCCTGGACCTGTTTTATTTCTCTGTGCCTTCAAGGTGACGGAGAATGAGAAAAAGCTGAAAGAGAGCCTGATTGAGTCTGACCGAGAAAAGGAGGAGTTGGAGATGAAGTTTTCTGTGTTGGAAAGGAAAAGAGCTGAGCAGAACCAGACCGTCGGGTACTGATTGACTTCTGTTGAATAAAAAAAAAAAACGCAGTCCCGTTCTTTTCCTCAACTTGTATTCAGTCGGCAGTGTTTTTTTTTTTTTTTTCATCCAGCCAGCTGCAGGAGGAGCTGAGGCAGACCAAGGATGCTGCTGCTCACCTTCAAGCCCAGGTGGACCAGCTGGGTCGCAGAGCCTCCCAGCTGGAGCAGCAGCTCTCAGAGCGAGGTGCAGAGTGCAGGGAGGTGGCCTCTCTGCGCAGGGAGGTGGAGGAGCTGCGGACTCTGACCCGTAATCAGGAGCAGAACCTGGCCCAGAGCCACAGAGAGGCTCAACAGAGCCAGGCTGAGCTGGCCAGCCTGGAGGCAATGCTGGCTCTGCTGCACCTAAAGGAGGTAGCCAAGCTTTTAAACTCCCTCCTACATCCTTATTTTGTTGTGTTTGTGACTGCTTTAAAATCGAGTTGCATTGTAAGTTGGTTCCTCTGCATAAAACATTTTCCTGGAGCCAGTTTAGGGACAGTCCATGTCTTTATCGCTGGTCCTGCAGAAAGGAGGGAGCCTGAATTTTCTCTTTTGCTTTTTAATTAATTAAGGCTCCTGCAGGGCCAGTCTGCCCCAATCCGTGCATGCTACCCCCAGTGGACTATTTAGGAGCTGCACATCTGCTGAAACTCAAACCAGGTAGGCTCCAAAGGCTCAAGCATCACAAAGTAGTCAACCGCTCTAAGGCTGAGCCTCATAGTTTTAGTCTTCCTCCGTTCGTACCTCTATTTTGTGTTGTCATTTCTTCCCTCCTTCCATTTCATACCAGTAAACAAACCATTTTATTGATCTAGTCCCACTTCAGGAGCAGCTGACCCCTTAGAAATATGACTAATTATGGTCACCGATCACAGTGAACATAGAGATCAGTGCATTCAGCGTACTGAGCACCTCGGCATACGACACCTCTGGGGTGTAAATTTGAAAAGGCGAGTATGCAGGAGCTTATGATGACGCCTTCAGAATTCAGCTTAAGAAACCCAGGTCCAGCAGTGCAAGGGAGATGTTCTGTAATGCACCTGTCAGGACATTTCAAGCCCTCCTCACAAACTTGGAAAAAAAATATCTGTTTTGATAGAACGTTTAAAATGGCTTGTAAGATTGAGATGCATGGGAAAAAATCAGGAGCAGAATGCAGTTTTGAGCTCCCTCCCCCGTATATGTCAGATGTCTGCTTTCAGCTGGTTCTTGGGATTTCATGTGGAAAAAAGAAAGATGTGAGTGGCTAATAATAAAAAGAAACCTTCTGTTATTTTTATGGGACTGTTAGATTCTGCAAATAACTGTACCACTAGGAAATATGTTAAAACAATTGTTTCTTAGCATCAGATTTCCCCCCTCTTGGTATAAATTAAAGACAGGATTTTCTAAAATGTTCAGAGAGACTGTCTTTTTTGCATATTTTTGTAAAAAAACAAAACAAAAACAATAACCCCCCCTCACTATGGTCAGAACTCCCCTTGACTGATGTATATTTTGTCTAGTTTTCTTCGTATAGTACGTTCCTGAAACAGAACCCTTGCCGTTCTCTCTCCCTCCATGCCTTGTCCCGTCCAGGTGAAGGCTACCAGCAGCTGCTGCGGGTTGTTCAGGCCAAGGAGGCCGAGCGGCTGAAGCAGAAGAGCCTGAACGAGCGGCTCCAGGAGCGTCTGAGCAGGGCCCAGGAGGAGATCTCCTCCCTGCAGAGCTCCATGGCCCAGAAAGCCTCGCACTACCAGAGCCTCCACACAGAGCTGCTGGACCGAGCCAGCCAGGCCACAGACGCACAGAAAGAGGTGCCTATGTTTTCTAACCATTTCTGCTAGCTGCACTTCAGGCTTTTTAAGTGTTTCAGTGAAACTGAGCAGCATCAAGGATGGGATCTTTGATATTTTTAGGCATTTTTTCCCTAAAGCATTAAATGCAACGTCATGTTGAAACAGTTTTGGAAAGAAAATGCATGCACCGAGGTTTTTTTTCTTCTTCCTTTTCTACTTGTTTTACCTCAGTTGAAAAGAAAAGGTGCCCGGGTAGCTGCGCTGGAGAAACAGCTGCAGGAGAAAAGCTCGGCGTACAGTCTGGCTGCTCTGAAGAACACCGAGCTGGAGAAGGAGCTGCAGGTACATCCAAACCTCCCCGTGGTTTTATTTCGGCTTCATCAGACCTCTGCCTGAGGCTCGGCTTCAGCTCTGGTTCTTGTCTCTGATAACAGGAAAGGAGCAGCAGCATTCAGCATTTCCAGACCCTGTTGTCCAAAAAGCAGAAGGAGTACCAGCAGTCCTTGGAGCAATGTAAACAGTCTCACTCTAACCAGCTGGCTGAGCAGCAGCATAGGATAGAAATGGTAACCTAGACTTGCAGCACAGCTTCTTTAGCAGTGATGTTCCCTGGACTAGCAGTGTTTCTGTGACCTCCTGCAGCTGCAGCAGACTGTGGAGGAGGCCCGGTCTCAGGTGTTGGGAATGCAGCAGCAGTTGGGTTCGCTTCAAAGGGAGCGAGACGACGCTCAGAAAGCTGCTCTCCTGCTTCAGACCTCTGTAGATCAGCTCGCCCAGGTAAGAGAACATGTATGTTTCATAGTCGTACAGGACAGGGGAGTTTATTTATGGATGAATGATTATTGTTCCTCAATTTCAGGAGAAAAAGGCTGAAGTTAGTCAGAACCAGGAGTTGCTACAGAGTTTCAAAGACCAGGCTTCTCTCTCTGCTGCCAAGGTTTGTACAGGCTCCATAATTACCATGTCTGCAAACGTTTGGTCAAATATATTCCCATTTCTAAACGTTATCTCCTGTCCGACTGTCTGAAACTTGCATCATTTTCTTTATCCATCCATCCTTCCACTTGCCAGTCCATCTGTACATCCATCCTTCTGCTTGTCTCTTCCCGTCTATAAATCCCTATGGAAAACTATGGACTTTGGTATTTCTACTTTAAAAAGCTCTTTGAAGAGACGCAGGACATTAGGACTTTGAGTCTGGAAAAGTGTGTAATTTAATGTAATTTAATTTAAGGTGGAATTCAGTTTCTTGGGGCTAAAGCTTGTCCCACAGTGGTCCCAAACAACAGCTGCTAATCCGCTGTGAAAGACCGGAAAAGAAAGAATCAAACCGTCGCAATGATCCGGTTCAGAGCTCATCCTGAAGGAATGCAGTAACATGACATCAAGAGCCCTGCAATGATAAATGCCCTCAAACCTCAGCAGAGTAAAGCCACATTTATAAATATAAGGACTTCTTCTTCAATGCTCTGTGAGACGGATCCAGTCAATCTGAATACGCAGTTATTCTGCATGCTTTTAAATCATGGCCTTAGAAGGGACTTCCTTCTAATAAACGAGAGCCATACCGACAAAGATGCTGTGTCCACCATCTGTAACCTGCTGTGCTTGTCCATCAGATATCTGAGCTGCAGTCATGCCTGTCAGCGTGTAGAGAGGAGCTGAACTTGTACCTGCAGCAGATGGACGAGAGCAAGAAGACCTATGAGACTGAGCTGCAAAGGAAGAATGAAAAGGTGCACCATTGGTCACCAGAAGGAAATCTTTCATTTTCAAATCAGGGGGCACGAAAACAACCACTCGCCTGTCCTTAGAGCATGGCCCACACCTTCAACAGTTGTCCATCTTTGTTGTTTTTCAGTTGTCCTCTCTGCAGGAGAAGCTTCACAGCACCAGCCTGGTCTGTCGGCACTCCAGCGAGCAGAACCTGGAGCTGCAGGTGTCTCTGCAGCAGCAGCAGACCATGCTGACTGAGAGCACGGCTCGGATCTCAGAGCTGGAGGAGAGCCAGAGCCAACTGCAAAGACAGGTGAGTTGGACACGGAGACCAGGACATGAAACCAGGTTAGAAGCACAGTAGCTGTTACACTGACGTTATTTTGGTTTGCCGCTGCAAACGGTACTGGGTCATCGTACTGATACCTTTTATAATGTTGGTTACTTTGTAACATATTTAATTAGGTTGCTCTTCAACTACTGGGACAAATGCATGTTCCAGAGTTTCCTTTCTGTCTTTGATTGGAAGCAGCAAACAGTCACATTTCTCCATCTTGTTATCCTCTAAATATTGAGGTCAATAAATGATAAAAAAAACATATATGTGAAATACATTGAATAAGAAACATTATAAATACATTTAAAGGTCAGTAGTTTATAAAATGCATTAAATAAATGTCAAAATGATTAATACAAATTTTAATACACTTTGTGTTGAAATCATTTAATTGTTTATATTTCTTGTGGTTGATGAAATTCTTCACACCTTGGATGATAGAGCAGAGCTCAACACCTGATTGGTTATCTTTGTGATCTTGTTAATAGTCCCACTGACTTGGATTGGTAAAGCTGGCAGGGTTATGATACGATTCATTAAAATAAATATTTATTTTAGGATTTAGTTTGCCTTTGTGAGTAATAACGTATTTTTAAATGGAATAGATATATCTGCTTTAAACATATAATCAACCCAAATACTTAATTTAAGTTTTAATTAATCAAGCACGTCTTATACATTTATGTAATGACTTAATTAATGTAATGACTTTATGTAATGATTGTGCATGGGTGGGTTCTCTCCGGGTACTCCGGCTTCCTCCCACAGTCCAAAAACATGACTGTTAGGTTAATTGGCTTCTCTAAATTGTCCTTAGGTGTGAGTGTGTGCGTGAATGGTTGTTTGTCCTGTTTGTCTCTGTGTTGCCCTGCGACAGACTGGCAACCTGTCCAGGGTGTACCCCGCCTCTCGCCCGGTGAACACTGGAGATAGGCACCAGCACCCCCCCGCGACCCCATGAGGGATTAAGCGGGTCAGAAAATGGATGGATGGATGGAATTGTGGGACTTCTGGGTCTTAATATTTAAATAGCTAAAGATTTATATTACAAAATCAGTACAAATAACATTTCTTTAGACTCTTTTGCTTACGTTGGGTGTTGCTGACATGTTTATTTGCATTAGTTGGGAATTATTGGAAATGTTTCCAGTTTTTCGACCAGCAGCATGCGGTCCCCATAGTTAATGTGACTTTTAAATAGTTCCAACAAAAGGATTATCTGCTTGCTTGGCCTGTTAAGAGGATTAGTTAAGTCGGGTTGTGTTTTCCAGTTTAGAAGGTATTAATCCAGCCTTGGCTGAGATGCATGGTAGAGGGCTCCTCACTGGGGTTGGATCTGGGAAACCTTGCAGGAGCTGCTGGTTTTAATGTTGCTAATGGTTTTACTTGGTCAAAGAATATATGTGACACACAAAGTCTAGTTAGCTTTAATCACAAGCATGCATGGGGGGAGGCAAATGAATGTGGGGCTTTATTATTATTAGTCACATCCAGTTAACTGTGTGCCTTCTTTGCTCGTTTATTGCATCAAACATTGTTCATTCACTCATTTTATTGTAATCCAGAGACATCCGACCTCTCTAGGACATCATTAATGCTCACAGCAGCACACAACAGATCCCGTGTGCGCTACTCCTCGTCAGAACTTTCACAACCTCAAACCCCAACTGCTCTGTTTACTTAAGTCCTTTTTCGTAAGAGGAAGTAGCAGTAGTAGTAGTAGGAAGTAGTAAATCTACTTCAACTGGTCATTATCGGTGTGAAAACCATTATACAGTCAGGGCTTTTGACAGTTTTGTGCTCTGCAGCATCAGACCCCCCCCCCAGGCCATTTCTAACTGCTGCTAGGAATGGCCTGATCTGATCTGACTTGTTTAGAAGGGTTCCTAGGGGAAGTCGTATAGCTGCATAATTTAGGTGTGCAAAGTTTCCTTGACATTAAAGCATAAAACGTCGAGAACAATGAGATCAAGGCCAAAAAGATCTCCATTCAGTTAGCAGAGCAATAGAAAGTCAGTCAGAGGACATCTGAATGCCTGGACGTCTAAACTGTGTGGAAGTTATTTTATCCAAGCTAAAATCATCATGTTTTCAGTTTTTAATCTCATAATACAGAAGCCAGAAAATGATAGTTTCATCCGACATCATCAGCTGGCATTGGGCTGTCTATTACAGGTGTCCAGTTTGGAGCTGCAGCTGGAACGCGCTCGTGCTTCTCTGCAAGACGAAATCAGGGGCAGGGAGCTGGAGGCGCAGGCTGCTGATGACAACCTGCAGGAGATGACCCAGCAGAACCAACAACTCTCCAAATCCCTCAGGTCCAAACTCCAGAGCGTCTCTTAAGCTAGGTTTATAGAAAGCTTCTCAATACAACCTATTTATATGTATCACGCCTTTAATGAAACACAAATATCTTGCTCTGTGCACCAAACTTGTCCTAATCCTAATAAGGTCGTAGACTCATGATCAACAAATCACTTGGTTAAATGCTAAATGGCCTGCAGTTGCATAACGCTTTTATCAAGTCTGAGAACTCCAAAGCGCTTTCCGCTACATTCACTCACTCACCCACTGACACGCTGAGGGCAATAAGCTACGTTGTAGCCACAGCTGCCCTGGGCCAGACCGACAGAAGCGGGGTGGCCATCCGGTCGGCGCCACCGGCCACCGGGACACAACGACTGAGACGAATGGAGCGGGGGTTCGGTTACAGGAGGAACTATTAGCTGCTGCACCACTGTTGCCTTGCATAGAGAAAAGCTAGCTTTGGCTAAGTCTGTGGCTCCACGAGACGGGCAAAGGGACACTTCTGTAGGTCAAAGTTTACACCTGATCTGTGCGATTTGCTGCACTTTCACTCATTAGGGGCGGAAGTTTTTAAAAACCTTTAGTCAGACCTTTCTGTAAAACCAATTAAAGTAAATTTAGGTGAAAACAGATGGAAGATCAAGCAGAGGTGTACCTTATGCGTCAACTTGGTCATCCAGCGTTGGTTGCTGGCCACTGAAGTTGAACTCAGGATCAAACACGCAATATTAAACCCCCCGCAACTTTGGTGCTGCTCAGGTGCTTCAGAAATTTGACTTCAGATGTCAACATCTGTCAAAAGGCCATTGTCTGCCAGAGTGTTGACAAATGCTGATCACCTCCGTTCTTACAGCTCCTGTGCTGTCATCGACCCAAATGCACACAACGCGGAGCTTTTTCTTTTTACCCAGACTGCTTTTTAAAAACTTTATAAAATCTTGTAGTGGAAGTCCCCATTTCATCACTTAACTGGGTTTTCGTAATTGCCGTACATTTATTAGTAAAAAATGGAAATCACTGTCAATAGGTTCTTTATACAGTCTGGGCCTGATTTTCAAAAGGTTTGCACGGATTAAAACAGGTGCAAACTACTTAGCATGTACAAAGCTGATCTTTCTACCAGGTACAAAGAGATTTGCGTGTATAAAATGAGCCGAACAGCAGACGCAAACCTTCGTGTGTGCCTATATGCAGATCACATGCTAATGACCAAACCGCGCACAGCGGTGGATTTACGTATTATCCCTATGCAAATGGCGCGGTCAGGAGCGCTGAATGGGCCCGCGGTGAGATCCACGTGGTTAGAGCAGTCGGTACGGTCCATGCAGAACAAGCAAAGCGGAGTTCAAAAGTCTGAACGCGTCGTAGCAACCAATCAGGGACTGGTTGTTGTGTCACAGCGAAGGAGCGCATTAACTGCAGCATCGTGACCTGCTTGGTCAAATCCCGGTCCGCCATGTTGAGTTGAACAGACAAGCAGATGGAGGCTTCTCCTATATGATGACGCAGTGAACCCGATGTCTTTCGTTGCACCGGGTCAACACCGCACAGTGCAGGCAGAAACGTTGCGGACACCGCATTTAGTCTGAACACACCATTACAGTTGATATATGATTGGTACAAAGAGTCTTTGCATGTGAACACACACTGCCTGGCCAAAAAAAAAAGCTCACACCAAGATCTTGTATCGATGATGGGAGAGTCTGACCACTGCCTTCTCCAGCACATCTATAAGGTTTAGGTCTGGATTCTCCGGGGGCCGAGCCATGTTTGAAAATGATGGCTCATGGAATATTTAGCAGCTGTTGGGAGGAGGAGGTAAATCCAGCTGCTTAGAGATGAAACTCATAAATCTGACCGTACAGATGCTTCCCGGACTAAACTCTGTCAGGGGGGTCGGGTCGGAGCTGACAAAGTCAGCTTTTCCAAGTTTTATGGTTGATATTTAATCCTTTAAATTAAACTTTAATTTTCATCATTTAATCGTTTTACTTTAGTTTGTAGCACTATGAGTCTCTTAAAATGCATTATGTATAATATTCATCATTATTATCATTGTTTTAATGTTTTTAAATAACCATTACCATTTCTTCCTCCAACTCCATTGCTTAGAGCTTCCTCTTTCTCTTACGGCCTGCCTCAAACTGCCAGTAACACGCATTTTACTGATTTAACTGGGGCGGACCCAATTGGTTTTGCAAATTGCAATTTAGCGCTCCATATTTGGAATCTTTGAAGATCAGGCCCTCTGTGGTGTTTTAGTTGCCGGTTGAAGTACCGGCGTGCAATTCTGTTAGCCCTACAACAAGTAGAGCGAGATAAAACCAAATGAAAGCACTTAGTGACACAGTCTTATGATGAAAACACATCCCATCAGTGTGACTATAAATAATACTCAGCCTTAATCACAGTTTTATTTAATTCTCCGTGCAGAGCAGCATGATCTGTGACTTTTAGCTTGTGTAGCTCTGGCTAGCTTCTGTTGTGTCTCTGTAGCATTTTTCATCCTCCTGTCAGTTTCCAGCCGGGTTAAGGAACAATATGAACCTGTTTTCTGTTTGTTTTGACCTAAATTCCCTTCACTGCGGCCAGTCTCAGTTGAAGGTTGACTACACGGTTTGTATTTTATCTCCGGGTAGCCATCTGACATCAGAGATGGAAACGTGTCAAGCTGAGCTGGTTTCTAAGGAGTCGGAGCTGGAGCACCTGAGGAGCCAGGTTGCCTTAAAGGCGGAGGAGATGTTGGGCTTGGAACAGAGCCTGCAGCACATGAAGAGCCAAATCATCAGCAAGACCTCTGTGGGTAAGACATTTAGGATCAGTTCTATAAAAGCTCTAAATTATACAGCAGCTGCTCTGGACTGCACCATGTTCTCTTCAAGTCTCATGTTTGTCCTTTATCGATCCTCGTCTTCCTCCAGTCACAGATCTGGAAGAGAAGCTCCATCGCAGTGAGGTGGAGCAGCTCAGCAGCACACGGCAAGTCCAGGTCCTGGAGGGGCAGCTGCGCTCCGTGCAGGGAGAGTTGGCCGACAACGTGGAGCGACTACAGGAGCTCAGGGATGTCCTACAGAGAACCCAAACAATCTCTGAGGAGCGGCAAGCCAAGGTGGACAAACTGAGTGTTCGGCTTAGGTGAGGACTTTATGAAATAAAGTGCTTCTGAAGTAAAACTTGTATAAACGGTGACTATCTGTTGAGATAAATTGACACACTGGGATGTTTTGTTGTGTAAAATGCAGAATCCTATAAATTCCAGTTGTAAAACACACAACGTACGCAGTTTTCACGTTTACTGCACATTAAGCACTCGGTTGCATAAACGTTCATGAAGGAAGAAGAGAAAAAACAGAAAGCAAACTGGGCTTAATGGCTTAATGGGCCTTTAAACTCCGCCTTTGAATCTGCAGGCACTTCTATACAAGTGGAGCATCAGGATTGGTTGCTTTCAACCCAAAGGACATGCAACCACTTGCAAAAAGCAAACAGCTATTACATTTTGTCCTGGGGAAAAAAAGTTTTATATGCAAATCAGCAGTTGCTACTGTTTTGAGTTTTCATGAATTTCTCTCTGCCCCCGTGAGTCCTAATGATCAGACAAGTGGTTTATGGATTGATCAGTTTAACTGTGTTTGTGAATTCGCAGTGAGACCCAGAGGGAGTTGGAGGAGAGAACTCTTGAGGTCTTAGACATGGACAACGCACTGAAAGAAAGGCAGGGGGAGCTCCAGCAGAGAGCCAAGCTGGTACAAGACATCTTCAATGTGCCTTTTATTAAACTCCCTCAAACTGCTTGGCTGCCACCTCTCCTCACTGCTGTCTCCCTCTTAGCTCGGCCAGCTGGATGTGGCCATCAAGGAGCACAAGCTGGAGATGGAGAGGAAGGTGGAGTTCCTGCAGCAGAGCCTGGAAGCCCGGGAGAAGGAGCTCGCAGAGAGGAACACAAAGGTCTGGGAACCGCTTTTCTTTGCTTTTTTTGTTTGTTTATCTTTAACCTCAAATTTCCCACAAAAGGTTTTAAGGAAGAGCCATAGCTGCGAACAAAACGGTAATTTTTAAGTGAAAGTAAATATAAATTTATGAACAAATCCAGTTTTGTTAAGTATTGTATGCTGTTTAGGCCAAAAATAATCACTGATTAAAATTATATTTATAATCATGATCTAATAATTTGCTATAAATCCAGCCGGGTAAAACTAACCTGTAACCTGCTAGGGAAAGGCTGCCCCCTCCACCTGCCCACAGAGCTGATAGAAACCTGCCCCAAACACACAGCTGACATCGACGCAAAACGCATTAATTCGGGGGTTGAACATAAAAGCACGCCACACTTTTAAGATCGGTATTTGTTAAAAAGAAATGTCTATCATTTTCATTCCACTTCACATAGATGCTACTCTGTAGCATCTATGTGAAGTGGAATGAAAATGATAGCATAGATGCTGTGTTGGTCAGTCTCACTAAATCCTGATATAGTACAAAGATGGTGGTGGTTGTAATGTGACAAACTGTCAGGGAGTGTGAATACTTTTACGAAGCACCTTATAATGTTCAAACATACTACATACTAATATTTCAATTTCCTGTTACCTGATTAGTGTCATTTTGGAGTATTACATGTTACATGTCTGGGAGTATGAACTTCCCAGACATGTAACTTTTTTAGATGGAAACGAGGGCAATTCCTGGGAAAACATGCTGGCTATCAGGTCATAAAGACCACTTTCCCTCACTGTGCTTCATTCTCCTACTACTCTCCAATTTTGCATTATTTGCTGGTATTTCAGCTTTTGTCTTTATATTCTTGCCATTACATTTTTTTCTTGTCTTTCATATAGAAAGTACTCCTGGATCAGTGCTTTTTTTTATTCCTTTTGTGTCTCTGCTCTGTCCTCTCAACCCCCGTCAGTCGTGGCAGATGGCCGTTCAGACTGAGCCCTCTTCAGGTTCTGCTGGAGGTATCCTCCTGTTAAAGGGGAGATTTCCTCTCCACTGTTGCTACATGCATGCTTGGTTTGAGGGATTGCTACAAAATCAGTGACACAAAGCCAGCGACTGTCCACTGTGGCTACATGCTCGTCCAGGAGGCCTGAATGCTGCAAGTCAATGACTTGATGCGATCCGCTGGCTTTCCTTTGACAGAAACGTTGAACCTTTTAGAACTGACTTTGTAAAGTGCCTTGAGATGACATGTGTTGCCAATTGGCGCTATATAAATAAACTGAATCACTAGTTTGGAGAATTCCAACGACCTAATAAATCTTCCTGTGTGTTCCTGTTGTTGTGTGGCTAGGAGTCAGAGGAGTTCAGTCAGCAGCTGCGTGAGGGTCAGCAAAAACTTCAGAAAGTGCTGGACGAACTTGAAGCACATCAGCGTCACCGTGAGGCTCTGACCAGAGAGCTGGACAGCGGCAAGCTGCAGATCAGGGAGACGGTGAAGTCTTAGCGCTGTGTTGTAACTTTCTGCCGTTAAAACTCAACCACAGTAGAGCCTCCTGGCCTGAACAGGAATATTCTGGGAATGAATGTTTGTTTCCATTCTGCACAGCTGTCCCACATTACGCTCATGATTTAATCGTGGGGTCTGTGTGTCTGTTCTGCAGGAGGCCCAGCTGTGTAGCGTAGAGGAGGAGCTCACGCTGAAGGAGGCGCGGTGGCTGCAGGAGGAGGCCAGGCTGCAGAGTACGGTCACTGCTTTGGAGCAGGAGCTGGAGTTGGAAAAGGAGCAGCACAGCAAGGAGGTACAGCTCCTTCTGAGGGTGGCTCCTTCCTCCACCAAACTTCACCACTTAAAGCAACTGACAGGAGCACCTCTGTGCTCGCGGCTCTAATAGTTGTGCTGCGGTGGGGGTCTCACCCTCCACTAATGAGGACAGGATTTCATTTGTAAATTATCAGTTTATCTAGAAGAAGTGACGTCAGTTTTTCTGGTGAGCTTCTCATCAGTCCATGTGCTTCCTGCTGGTCCGTGTAAGACTGGTGGTCGCCGTAGTTCCTCAGTCTCTTCTGTTCAGTCGGATTTCGTTTCCTCTTTTTTTACATCTTTTTCCCAGGGAAACTTTTTGACATTTCATCACATTACAGCAGCACACTGGGATGTGTTGTATTGAGGTTTTATTTGACTGAACAATGCACGGTTTTTAAGTAAAAAGGAAGATGATTCACTTTTTTGTGGTCATTTCTATTCACCTTCCTGCAGTCAGTTGAAGATAGAATATACTTTATTAATGTAGGAAGGGAAATTAAAACTGTCACTGCAACCTGACCACATAAAATGTCCAATAACACATAAGTCTTATCGGATAGGTCTGTTCCAGCTTTGCAGAGCTAGAGACTGTAGCTATTCCTTAGTCAGTCAGACTGGACGGAGAGCATATGGACTCAGATTCCCAGTTGAATGTAGGTCTGGCCTTTGACTAGGCCATTCTACTACATCAACATGCTGTGATCGAATCCATTTCACTGCTCTGGCTGCAGCCTCGAACAGGACGTCTTTAAGGCTTGTCTTGTATTCAGCGCCGTCCAGCTTCCCTTCAGCTCTGACCAGAAAAGCTTTCCCACAGCATGATGCTACCACCACCGTGCATCATCACAGGCATGGTGCTATCCTCCTGCCAATCACAGATGATGAACAGAGCTCAGTGGGATTTAAAGCTTGGGGTATTGCTTTATTCCCATAACTCTGCTTCAAACGTCTCGAAAAGCCTCTCCTTGACCTGTCTCCTGTGAGATTTCTGGTCTTGAGGATGCGGTTCGTTCTCTAATGTTCTCGAACAAACCTCTGAACAGAACAGCCGCACTCACGCTGAAATTAAATTGTGTGGCTCTATTTACTATTTAGATGACTTCTTAAGGCACTTTTCAGAGTTTTATTGGCAAACAATGCACCGTTTTCCTTCCGTTTCACAACCATGCATTTCTCTGTGCTGAGCTTTCCCATAAAATGTGCTGGAGTTCGTGGATGAATACTTCGGCAAAGCCCTGCTTCGTGAACACCTGTTGTTCCCCCTCCTCTTCCAGCTGGAGTCTCTGCAGCACACTCGAGGCCAGCTCCTCAAAGTCTCCGAGCAGATCTCCTCCACCATGCGCTCCTCCCAGGAGCAGCTCACCGCGCAGCTCCAGCAGAGCCAGACCCAGCTGGAGGAAGCAAAGGCACATTGCAGCCAGGTCAAAACGCAGCTGGACCAGGCTAGGACTGAGCTGGATTACAGCCGCAGCCACGCCGGTCACCTCCAGGCACAGCTTCTGCAGAGTCAAAGCGAGCTGGAGGAGAGCAGGATTCTGTGTGAACAGACGGCCGTTCAGAACAGCCACCTGAACGCTCAGCTGGAGCTGCTCTCTGCACAGTTAAAGCAAAGCAGAACGCACGTTTCTCAGCTCCAAACTCAGCTCCGTGCCACGGAGAAGTCTGTGGAGACGTCTGCTGATTCGCTGCTCATCAAGGTACCATTTATGCCAGCATCACGTGTTGACTGTTCCTTCTTTTTCAAAGGGAGTCGTGCTGATTTGTCTCCTTACCTTCTGCAGGAGGCTGAGCTGACCCGCCTCCAAGCCAGGATCTCCAGTATGGGACGAGCTGCAGAGCGGCAGAATCTGTACAGTCACACTGTCTCCCTTCCTGCCCTGCACACATTCACAGACCCCCCAGAGCCCTCCTGCTCTGCTGATCCATCTCCTCCTTCACCCAAACAGTTACAAACCGCCGTCCCCTCTCCTTCACGTGGTCACTCCTTCCCCCTGTGCTCCCTGACAAAGACGCGGCCTTGCTCGTCTCCTCCCGCTCTCTCGTATCTTCATCCTACCTCAGCTCCCCACCTGTCCGGCAGCCTTCTACCCCGAGACTGGCTTCAGGGCAGCAGTGTCGACTCCTCCGTGGACCTCCCTCCAAGCCTCAAGGCCACGCTGAGTGCGCCGCTGATCAAGCAGCCATGGGAGTCTTCCTCACAGTCTCTTTCAACTTTCCCAGGGTCCGCTGACCACAGCTGGCAGGGACTCAGCGCCACAGAGGCCTCAACGGTGTCTGACGGCTCCTTTAATCCGCTCACATACATGCTGGACACAAACACAAGTATGGAGCCTCTCACAGTACAGCAGGGAGACGACATGCAGAACGCGGAGTCCAGGAGGGAGTCTGTGAGTACTTTGGTGGGGCAGGAGGAGGAAGAGGTGGAAATGAGCTCACTAACAGGGATGCTGAAGTTTGTGAATCAGACGTTAGCCATGCAGGAGGATCCCTCTGCTTGGAGCTCTACAAAGCAAATACTGAGCTGACTCCCTGCTGCGCTGCAGGTAACAAAAATGTTGATTTGGCAGACTGGAAAATCAATGATTTATCAAAGCTTTGTTTTGTTATCTGAGATGCTGATTATCAGTGTAGCAGCTACTGGCATCTAGCGGTCGAGTTGAAGACCCACCCGTTGTCTTGCATTCATGTTGACTCCCCTTGAGCTTATTCAAAATTTACTTTTGTACTCAGCCCCTTTTACTCTGATCCCCTGAGCGTACCATCCCTGTGGCGAACCCTAGGGTTGGCAGCATCATGCTGTGGGGAGGCTTTCTTCAGCCATGACAGTGAAGCTGGATCGAATTGATGGGAAGACAGACGGTTTTCTTCCACCTCTGGAACCTGTTAACAAAGCCACAGTCTGAACTGCTAATACTCTGTGGTCTAGATCAGAGCTCTTCAACACTGGCCCTCAGGACCCACTGTCCTGCGTCGGCTCCACCTGACCTGAATCATATGACTGCATGACCTCCACAGCAGCCATCAAGGGCTGCAGAGGCCTGTTGATCAGCCATTGATTTACCTCAGGAGTGTGGAGGCAGGGAAACGCCTTAAACATGCAGGACAGGGAGGGAATCCTGAGGACCGAGGTTGAAGACCCCTGGTCTAGATCACAGCAGATTCCTGTGGTAAACGGCCCAGTCCAGACCTAAATCGTGTTGGGAACCTGTGGGAGGACTTCCCGACCGTTGCAGATGTTCCCCCTAATCTGCCTGAGATGAGGTATTTTGCAAAACAGACCATCATCTGCATATTAGCCACTGCGTCCTTTTCACCGATCGTTCTCATGGTCACCTCTGTGGGGGAGGAGAGGAACGCCGGTCTTGCCACAGCAGGAAGATTTTGCAACATAAACAGCTTTAGTTTGGCTTTTCTGATTTTTTTTTTTTTTTTAAAGAGGGTCCCGTGCGTCAAAATAAATACTATAATTCTACACTTTGCCTTAACGTTCTTTTTAGACGTTGTCATGATGCGACAACAAACTTCATTGTTTTGTTGTTTTTATGCGACAGACCAACACTAAGCAGTGCATGGCTGAGAAGTGGAAGGAAACTGCTACATGATTTTCAAAAGGTTTCACAAAAGCTGTTTCCGTAAAGTGAGGTGTGTATTTTCATTCAGCCCATCTGTGTCAGCACTTAGTCCAGCCATATTTTGCTGCAATTAGTTTTGAGTTCCCACAGCATGACGCTGCGACCACCGTGTTTACCTGTGGGCTGGGGTGTTCACCGTTACATGAACAGTTTTTTCCCTCACACTTGGCATATAGACCAAAATGTCCACTTTTAGTTTCCTGTGACTAGAGTCATTTCTACATATTTACTGTTTCCTACGTGGCTTGTGGCAAAATGCAAATGGTCATGTCTTGATGACATCAAAAGCTGGATGACTTTAAATTTCCTGCACTTAAATTCTGACAAGACAGAAGTTGTAATCTTTGGACCAGAGTCCTTAAAAAATAAACTTCTTAATCAATCACTTAATCTGGATGGCATTAACTTGGCCTCTGGTAATAAAGTAAAAAATCTTGGTGTTATTTTTGACCAAGACATGTCATTTAAATCCCATACTAAACAGGTTTCCAGAGTTTCCTTTTTTCACCTCAGGAATATTGCCAAAATTAGAAACATTCTGTCCAGGGGTGATGCTGAAAAACTAGTCCATGCATTTGTTACTTCAAGGCTGGACTATTGTAATTCTTTACTATCAGGAAGTCCACAAAATGCAATTCAAAGTCTTCAGCTGATCCAAAATGCTGCAGCAAGAGTTCTGATGAAAATCAACAAGAGGGATCATATTTCTCCAATTTTAGCTTCCCTTCATTGGCTTCCTGTTAAATCAAGAATAGAATTTAAAATTCTTCTTCTAACGTATAAAGCCCTTAATAATCAAGCTCCATCATATATCAGAGCTCTGATTACCCCGTATGTTCCTAACAGAGCACTTCGCTCTCAGACTGCAGGTCTGCTGGTGGTTCCTAGAGTCTCTAAAAGTAGAATGGGAGGCAGATCCTTTAGCTATCAGGCTCCTCTCCTGTGGAACCAACTCCCAGTTTTGGTCCGTGAGGCAGACACCCTGTCTACTTTTAAGACTAATCTTAAAACTTTCCTTTTTGACAAAGCTTCTAGTTAGAGTGGCTCATGTTACCCTGAGCTACCTCTATAGTTATGCTGCTATAGGCTTAGGCTGCTGGAGGACATCAGGGCCTATTTTTCTCACTCTACTGATTTCTACTGTTCTCCAGTTTTGTATTGCATTGAAATGACTGTTGTCATTTCAGCTTTTAATTTTTTGTTTTCTCTCTTTTTTCTTCATAGTAGGTACACCTGGTCTGACGTTCTGTTAGCTGTGACATCATCCAGGGAAGACAGATCACCGACTATTACCATCTAATGTAGAACAGATTACTAGATCAATGTGTGCTTCTGTGCTTTTTGTCTCTCTTGTTGTGTCTCTGCTCTGTCTTCTGTAACCCACAGTCGGTCGAGGCAGATGACCGTTCATACTGAGCCCGGGAAGGTTTTTCCTTCCCGTTAATGGGGAGTTTTTCTTCCCACTGTCGCTTCATGCTTGCTCAGTATGAGGGGTTGCTGCAAAGCCATGGACAATGCAGATGACTCTCCCTGTGGCTCTACGCTTCTCCAGGAGTGAATGCTGCTTGTCGGAACTTTGAAGCAATTCCCTTATATAGGACATTTTTGACCAATCTGTATAATATGATTGAATTTGACTTTGTAAAGTGCCTCGAGATGACATGTTTCATGAATTGGCGCTATATAAATAAAATTGAATTGAATTGAATTGAATTTTATGGCTTTCTTCCAACAGTGGCTGTTTTCTTGCTATGCTTGCTTAGATGCCGGATTAGAGGAGTGCATAAATAGTAGTTGTCCTGATGACAGATTCCCCCACTGGAGCTGAGGATTTCTGCTGTTCCCATGGGCCTCTTGAAAGATTAATGCTCTCCTTGCCCAGCCTCTTAGGGACAGATGTCTTGGTTGTGCAATACGCTTGCTATTTTCAGAAGATGGATCGAGCAGAGCTCTGTGAGATGCTCAAAGCTTGGGATATTGTTTTAGAACCGACCCCTGCTTTAAACTTCACAGCTTTCTCCCTGACCTGTCTGCTGTGATTAAATTCCCCAGAAGTAGAACCTATTTACCAACTGGGTGACTTCTGAAGGCATCTAAGTCTGGCTGCCCTGGATTGTATTTCGGGTGTCTGAGGAAAGGGGGCTGAACACAAATGGACACCTCAGTATTTCGATTTTTATTTGCAAACAGCTTTGAAAGCCAAGGATTGCATTATTATCATTCAGGAAGATACGCAGCAGCAGGACTTGATTCCCTGCGTGAGGTTCGGCAGTGTGAGCGGTCAAGTGGTTTACCAGTATTTATCAGATCACAGGGTCACTACATTAGAGAAGTGGAACAAGATCAGATGTTTCTGTGACGTAACCCCATGAGGATCTGAGAAAAGCTTGATGTGCTTCTGCAGTTTGTTAGCTAGTAATTTTCCCAAGTGCTAATCCAAGTTGTAAATCTGTCTGATCCAGCAGAGCTGAGATAACCGACGGGTCTTTTTAATAAAGTCTGAATGATCGGACTCACGGGGGGAATTAGTTTCAGGTTATCTTGCTTTGCCACTCCGGATGACTAACATGTTCTTTCTTTTTATCCTTTAGGGAGCCGTTTACATGGGAGCCATACCAAGTTTCTACTCACTCTGGCATTTCCATGAAGTTTCCCTTTATGTGTTAATAGTCAAGCTGAATTGTTAGGCCACGGTGGTTTTTAATGACTACGTTTAATGCAGTCCATCGAAGACACCCTCTTTAGTTCAGCGCAATGTAGCGTCTCTTATATTTTGCATTGCAAATATTTATGAATGTGAATAGTTTTCTTATTAAAGTCTGTAAATTAAAGGAGTTTTTCCGTCAGTCCTGTTTCTGTTAAAGTCTTTGGAAGTTCCCATGCTGCGTGTGACTGTGGAGCATCATCGGAACCACAGGCTGCTCTCTGACCATGAAAGGAATGCTTGGCTCCCGGCGCGGGCCGGTTAAATTAAATTAGGATCGCATGCGAACACGGAACAAGAACGTCAGAAAGCTTTGGTTGTCAGAACCTCTTCAGGTCAAGAGCTTTTCACTGAGCTGCTGCTGTGACGCTTTGCAGGAGCTTGGTGATAATTATCTTCACAGCTCTGCACAGTCATGGTCAAAAGTTTGTTTTTGTTTTTTGTTTTTTTAGTTTCCTCTTTATAACTTCTGCAGAATATACAGTGGAGCTTATAACCTTTTGCTACTGTTTTTGGATCACTGTGTGGTGATCAGATGCATATTAATTCATTGGAAAGAGCTTTGTGCACTTTGGTATTTTTATCACAACGGAAAGAGACTAAATTAGTTTGTGATAAAGCAAATAAAGCTTTCTTTAGGTTTCAGTTGACACTTTTGGGTATTTTTGCTTGATTTGCAGATTGTTTTGCTTGCCTTACAAATGTGACAATTTAATTCTATGCTTAGATTACTTTTAGACTAGTTTGCTTGGCCTAATGTTATATGAAAGCTTCTGTTATTAACACAAATAGAAAAGAGTCGGTAATTATCTGTGAACATAAAAGTACTGTCTCAGTTCTTTACCCTTGAGGTCTTCTTTTATTGTAGACTTCTTTAGTAAGAAATGACTATAAACAGAAACTATACATTAAAATATTTAATCCAACAAGCCAGAGTAATGATACAGCCTCAATACTGCACTCTCGTAATCTTTAACAGTATATAACATAACGGGTTTAGGCTACTGGGAGGTGGGCACAGCTCTGGGGTGTGACAAAGTTTTTATTTTGAAAGCAGGAGCATGTCTGGCCTCTTTAAAACCTCTAACACACTCACTGCTTCTCCGATGGTAAATACAGCACTTTGTTTTGTACCCTCACGATGCAAAGACCCTAAATGAAAATGGCTCTTTCTAAGGCTCCGTGACTGATAATTTAAACCCTCGTTTGCATCAATTATTTATAGTTTAAGAAGCACATCTGGCTTTCTGTTCTTGTTTTTTCTGAAGCATTGAGGATGTGGTTGAGTCAGCGGTGAATGGCGTGCAATGTGCTGGGTTCTATTTTCTCATTGAAACTTCCTCAGCATCACCCTGTCAGAAACAGCTCTACTATACTCTGCGTTGTCGCTGCATGCATTTACGTTCGCACTAATAAAATACTGCAGAAATAATCTAGCAGAATGCTAGATGTGTGCTATGCTTACTTTTAAAGAGAAACTTTTATTGTAAAGAGCTCTGCACATTTAAATGGTATAGCAGCTGGAGTCATTGTGCAGTCAAAGAAAACATAAAATGGATGAATTTGTTTTAAAATGTTCTATAATAAAGGAAAGTAACATTAAACTGCATTAAAATAATATTTTGGCTCCACCCCATAATACTAAAAGATGCATGTTACATTTAGGTCTTTGCCAGAAACGGAACCATGCAAGCACCTAAACTCCTAGAAGAACCAGTTCCCAGATACCAGAGGGCGAAACAAGCCTTCTCTGTGAAGTGGCCAGGCTCTGTCCATACATACAGACATCCCACAAGAAAACATTTTATCACCAGCTAATGCGAGAACATCAAGCTCCTCACTGTTTCTACAATTTAATGGGTTTAAAAAAAATCAGCAATATTCACCAGGTTTGTGCACACAAACACAAGGAGGTGCCATGTCATCTGCGATACACCAGGCCTAACAATGCAGAAGACCTGAAGGCCACTATCAGAGCAGACTCTCATAACACCTGAGCAGTGCCACAGACTGACTCCATGCCACACCGCATTGCTGCAGTAACCCAGGCTAAAGGAGCCCCAACTATGTACTGAGTGCTGTACATGCTCTGACTTTTCAGTTGGCCAACATTTCTGGAAATCCTTTTTTTTTCTATGGGTCTTAAGTAATATTCAAATTTTCTGAGATACTGAATTTGGGGTTTTCATTAGTTGTCGATTATAATCATCAACATTAAAACAAAATACACTTGAAATATATCAGTGAAATATATCAAAGTGATAATGAATGAATATAATATACCAGTTTCACTTTTTGAATGAAATTACTCTGGAAGACCACCTCTTCTGTCTTGTGTGGTGGTTCTGACTGCACCAGTGGCCAGTCAATAGGTTTTAGTGTGGGTGGTAATGTGAAAGGACACAATTTGTGGAATAAATTTAGAAGTGAAATTTCTTCACCATCCCTTCCTGAGTGGTTACATGTTACATACCAAAGTTTAAGCAATCGTGAATGACAGCAATTAAGCCACAGAGTGATAGGCACCAAAACCCAGAGATGGGTCAGCAGGTGCTGAACCATGTAGTGTTCTTCTGCCCCTTTCCTGTCAGTCTACTGTCAATAAAAAGAAAGCACTAGAAGCTGCAAAAAATAAATAAATAATGTTTTAAGATTAGCTAAAGAACAGTGAGTAAAGATCTAGCTGCATCCTAGCCTTACTGGGTGCAGTGCAACGCACCACATGGAGTGATGTAAAGCTTTGTAAAGCAACACTGGACTCCACAGCACTGCAGACAAACTCTCTGAAAAGACAAACCATGCTTTTCCGTCTGGTAATCAGATGGACCTGTCCGAGTTTGGTGGCTGCCAGATAGATCATACTTGGCTGAATATAATACTTTGCCAAATGCAGTGTTAGGAGGAGACAAGATTGAGTATGTGCTTGGCTCCTGTCATGTCCAGCTCTACTGGTCAAGTGTTACAGTTGTGTATCTGGCTTTGTTTTCTTTTTGAACTTCCTGTTTTTTATGCACTAATTTCTTGTCTCATTTTAGACAACTCCACTTCCTCAGATTTCCCAGTGCAATCAGCCTCTGCCACATCCTAACACTATCCACCTGTTGTCTCTCTCTATTGTTTGTCTGCTTGTTTTCTGCCTGTGGATTCCTGACATTTCTGGCTTCAGGGCTGCATGTTTTTTAATCTTAACCAAACTGCCTTACATTAGTTCTCTGCTAAGCCTCTGTCCACCACTTTGCTGTGGGCCGCTCACCGTGGGGCTTCTCTCTATGAAGTCCCCTAAGATGGAGTTGTTTTCCCCACCTCTAGTGATGGATTGTCAACATAGTCAAACTAACCAAACAACAGAAGGTAAAAACAGTATACTTTAGGTTACACTAATATCTGTCCATTTAGCTTATAAACTATTCAGGAAATTAAATATCATATACATTGTGAAAAAGTCAAAAAGCATGTGGTAATGGAGAGTACTGTTAAAGATGACTTACATATACTTGTACACGTCCACTGGTTCTGGTTAAAGTAACCAGTGACTAGCTGCCAGATTCAACTGAACATTCTTTCCCATGTTTTCTTAGTGAGAATCTGTCTTTCTCCAGCTCTAAATGCTTCATAACATGTAAAAGTTGGGGCTGTTTATTAAACTGGAACATGACCCAAGGATACTGGATCTAGTACACGCCTGTCACTTGAAGGGTCAACTAAAGGAAATATCTAGTGAAGTATTTGTTCTGACGTGTGCAGGCAGTGCAATATTTTAAATGGCAGAAGTCCAGCCGCTTGATTTAAATAGGTGAGCCCGCTTCTGTGGTTGGGGGATTAGGAGACGACAAGTCCATCAGAAAAAGCCAGGGATGTCTGCAAGGAGTAGTCAGGAGAGGCCAGCCTCTCCCAAACGTGCAACTTCACAACTGGGCCAGTAAATCAGCAACTGAACAGGCCAAAGCAAACCAAAAGAGAAGAGAAGCATGTCAGAATGTTACAGGACATGTATGAGAGCTGTAAGACAGTGGTGAGGTGTGCTATAGGTTTTACAAAGGAGTTCAAAGTGGAAGTGAATCTGCATCAATTATCAGCTCTGAGCCCCTTGTTGTTTTCTGTGGTGATGGACAAGTTGACAAGTTAGCCAGGAATCTCCATGGACTATGATGTTTACAGATGACATTGTGATCTGTGCGAGAGCAGGGAATAGGTAGAGGAAAATCTAGAAAGATAGAGGTTTGCCCTGGAAAGGAGAGGAAAGAAGGTTTGCTGTAGCAAGACAGAATACGGGTGTGAATAAGAGGGACTCAAGAGGAGCTGTGAGGTTACAGGTAGCAGAGATAAAGAAGGTGGAGGATGTTAGGTATGTAGGATCAACAGTTCAGTGAGTGTGAAAAAGAGGTGAAGAAATGTTTCCAAGCTGGTTGGAACAAGTGGAGAAAAGTATCTGGTGTGTTGTGTGATCAAAACAATATCAGCGAGAATGAAAGGAAAGGTCTACAAGACGGTGATGAGACCAGCGATGTTGTCTGGTTTAGAGACAGTGGCGCTGAGGAAGAGACAAGGAGGCAGAGCTGGAGGTGGCAGAGATGAAGATGTTGAGGTTCTCTTTGGGATTGAAGAGGATGGTTGAAATCAGGAATGAGTACATCTGAGGGAGAACCTATGTTAGATGTTTTAGAGATAAAACCAGAGAGGTCAGACTGACGTGTATTGGACATTTACAGAGGAGGGATAGTGAGTACATCTGTAGATGGATGCTGAGGCTGGAGGACAGATGACTCGTTGTGGCGACCCCTAAAATGGAAATGCTGAAAGAAGTTATAGAATTGTGACCTCAGAGCACCACATTTGCTCTGTATCTCCTCAAATGATGGAAATATTTGATTTATGAATTTATCTGAGAGGCTATCAATACCTTTTTCAAACCAGTCATTACCCATTGTGTTGACAAATGAGGGTGTGGTTTTCAATAAGAGAGCTTTTAAGTGAACTAGTCTGTCACCTGAAAAGTTATTGGATTTGAAACCAAATTTTGAGCAAATTAAAGAACATTGGATCACTGAATGATCAGTGTCTACTGCAGGGAGATATGAGCAAAGCTTGGCTTGGGTGACAGGAAGAGTTTCTTACAGCATACTATGGAGGAGGGACATTGCAGTTAGTAGGCCATCCTTTTAATGTTGCTCAAGCAAGGATAAAGTTACACATTTAGCAGATGAATTTCTGCTTAAACTGCTCCTGTCCAGAGAAGTGGAGTGTCTTTATAAAGTATTAATACACAGTATGTCACATTCCAACCAGAAACTTCAATGTGTTTTATATAGATGTTACATGATCAACCAACATAATGTGTATATTGTAAATATAAAGTAAGAAGAATATGATGTTCAACTTTCCTAAAATATTTAACAAAACCTCAACTAATTAGTAGAGTGTCCACCTACAGTATGTGAAACATAATCTCAGTCTGAATAAAGAGGCACAGAAAACCACAGCTCAGCTGAAAGAATTGATAGCTGTGTCAACAGAAACTATAAATCTAGCATTAATGGAAGAGTGGCAAAAGGAAATAACCCCCCCCCCCCCACATCACCTACATGGCTTCATTGCCACAAGCCACATTTTAAATCTAATTTAACATAAAATTTCTCTTTCTCACACAGAGTATAGATGAATCCGTCATTTCTGTTTCACACACAGCCATGAAATCTTTTAAAGCTGATCAGTAGAAGGCTTGACCCAATGTGGTGGTTCAATCAGAGGCCGTGAGCAAATCTTTGAACCAAACATTCTTTAGAAACAAAACTTCATAGCTTTCGGTCTGTGTAAAATAGGAGAAAGCCTCAGATCCGTGGAATTAGCTTTTTAATCCACGTGTCTGATTTAGATTATTAAATAAAACGCGCCTGTAAACGTGTAAAAAGCTGAAGTGTCCTTTTTCTTTTCTTTTATTTCGTTCAGGTGTGTCTCATAGTTTGTAAATAGTGAAGTTATATTTCTGTTTGACCCACTCCATTCACGGTGATCCTTAATATTAATGTTGTTGCTCTTCAGTTAAACTTTTTTCCAGGACTTCCTCGGAGAAAACCTTCTCGTTACTCCTCGCCCTCGGCCAATCAGTGAGCAGTGGTCTGTTCACATCACATCTTGGCTCTATTCCGCTCTGATCGACCCTAGTTTTGAGCAGGGCTGGAAAAAGCCGGGTCGGCTCTGAGAAAAACGGTTGCCGGTGAAAAAGGGGTTCAAGTCAGGTGAATCCCTGTGACTACCTCTCTTAGGGAATCATGGGCGTGACAGAGGCGGGTTGATATGAACCCCACTTACAGCATGGGTCCTTTCACAAAACACATGGAAACGGCAAACTGGCCTGGAATTATTTTGTAAAAAAAGGGTTTTAGGTCACGAAGGTTGCTGGTGCCTATCTCCAGCTGTCAATGTAGGCGGGGTACACCCTGGACAGCTCACCAGTCCATCGCAGGCATTTGTCATCATGCTCGACTGAAATCAGAGCACCGCTCATCGGATCAAGCCATGCAGATGCAACATGAAATCATGCGGTGCTGGCAGAGGAAGTGTGGTAATATATGGGGAAGTGAGGTGTGGTAGAGAGACAGGAGGCTGGTGCAGAACACGTACAACGCTGTTAAAAAGTATTTCCCCCGCTTTTACATTTCCACTGTCACACTGTTGTTTTAGATCATCAAACACATTTTAAATACAAGTAAATACAAACAGAATTTTTATAATGATAATTTCATTTATTAACGTAAAAAAGCTACGTAAACCCACCTGGCCAAATGTTAAAGGGTGATCCCTCCTAAGCCCAATAAGTAGATATGCTACCCTTGGATGTAACAACTTCCATTAAGTGCTGTTAGATTTTGTCCTACCACACTCTTCTCTGCAAGATTCTTTTAAACTTACCAAAACGATGAATGTTTGAGCACAAGCTGCCTCTTTAATGTCAGGTCGCAGCATCTCAGTTGAATTCAAGTCAAACTTTGAAAGCGCCATTGCAAAACCTTCTCTTTAATTAAGCCACTGAGATGCGGACTCGCTAGTGTGCTTTGATTATCATTCTGCTCCTCACTCCAACAAACCTTTGAACTGAAGGTCACATTCGCCTTCAGGAGTTTCTGCTTGGAAGCATAATCCTTGGTTCCATCAATTATGGCAAGACACCCAGGTCCAGCTGAAGCAAAGCAGCCTCAGAACATGATGCTACCAGGCACATGTTTACTGTAGGCATTAGGTTATTTTTCTGAAATGCTGTTAGCTTTCCTTCAGCTGTAACAGGACACATACCTTCTAAATAAATCTATTCCTGTTATATCAGTCAAAATATGTTATTTTTTAAAAGATTTTTTGTGACATTAGGCTGACAAGAAATGGGGTTGAGAGAGTGGGTCGGGTGCTTTATCCCAAAAGTTTTGAGGATCATCAAAATGTTTATTTGGCAAATGTGAGATTATGTTGTATTTCAGAAGTTGTTTTCTTGTTGTTCAATCATGAACTCTTAGCTTAACTGAGGCAAGTGACGCCTACAGAACCTTAGATGATGTTTTGGGTTCTTTTTGATCTGGATGAGTTGATGATATACTGTTGAAGTAATCTTGGTAGGTGGTCCAGTCTTGGACGACCTACTTAGATTGGACTCACTGCAGGCTCACTGGGGCTCTCACTGGGGCTCACTGGAGGCCAAAAAAGCCTTTCTTTCTGGACTGATTTTTATCAGCTATTTTTCCCCCATTTGCTTTTTATGTGTTTCTTAGTTATTCTAGCCTACTCCATGTTGTCATACAGGTTCGATTCAAGTGATTTCTTAATTCTACAGGCCTGGCAGTAATGAGGCCGGGCAAGTTGTCTGGTATAATTTTTTTTAATCAAACTGTAGCTTTTAAGTATGACAAAAAAAGCTAAAACTGATGAAACATTGACGGGGCAAAAAGTTCTTCACAGCACTGTAAGTATACAGCGAGGCAATGGTTAGGTTCACGGTAAAAGTGGTAGATAGATTCAAGCTGGCCTGGGATCACATCAGGGCTCAGCTCCTTCTTCTTGGCAACAATGATGGACAGGTTCAGGTCAGGTTGGAGTCCCAATGGACCATGATGTTCAGTGATGACATCATGATCTGTAGTGAAAGGGAGCAGGGAAAAGAGGTGGGAGAATTTGAGTTGCTCTGGAGACAGGATCAATGAAAAGTCAGTAGAAGCATAGAAAAATAGCTGCAAGTGTGAAAGAGAAGATTTGCAGGATGGGAGTATGACCTGAACAATATATGGTTTGGAGACCGTGGCATTAACAATAAGCAAGGAAGATTATCTTAAGATGTCAGGATTTTTATAGGGGGTGACCAAAATTGACAGGAGTGGGAGTGTGTTTATCGGGGGGACAGCTTTTAGTTAAGTAGTTAAAAAAGAGACACCCGGAAACCGGGGGAACATGTTCAGAAGATGGATAGTGAAAATATTGGACAAGGATATTAAATATGGAGCTGCCATGGTAGAAGAAAAGAGAAAAATCTCAGTTATGGATAGGATGAACATGAGACAGATGATCTGATGAGGAGACCCTGAAAGGGAGCTGCTAAAAGAAGAAGAAGCAGCTTTTTTGATATGAAAGATTCTTATGCAATATTAACCTAATCTGCCCAATAGCTCACAGCTGGTAGCACACTGGAAAACGCCATTCTTTATTTTGTGAAACTCAGCGGTTTTTGAGTCAGCATGCCTATGCCCCCAATTTGCTCCTTCCTGAATAATCAAAGATCACGGACGTTCTTGGAGCAACAATGTGTAATAATTTGTAAATGTGATTACGCAACTAATTTGTTACCTCAGACTGCCTCCAGTTCCCACTTGCTTATTAGATAGGCTAAAGATAGTAGAGGTGGGGACTTCAGTCACATGACTTGGTCTTGAGTCAGACTCGAATTGGACTTGAACCTGTTTGCTTGAAAAGACTTGGTATTTTACCTAAAATCTAAAGCGTAAGACATCTATCATTTAAAAAGTGTGCACCATTAATTCATTTCACTGAGTCAGTATATACAAATGCAGACAGTCTCTCTCTTTCCCCACTTTGTAGGTATGTGTGCGTGACATGTAGCACAGCCAATCAAATTAACTAGATTTTTTAAAACAAAGGAAAAGAAAAAAAAGCTGAGGACAAAAATGCTCCCAAGAGTAATTTTGTTTGGGTCTGAATATGAAGTTTTGCTGTTGCATTTTGCTCAGAATATTCTTGAAAAATGTAGTTCAAAGGAGGACTGTTGAAGCTAAGTTGAATTTTACTGTCTTGAAAGGTCAATTGCACTGGTTTCACACACTGTGAAATAACACATGCTCTATTATTTACATTTAACATGTATTTCAACATTGTTAAAGACTCGAAACGACTTGAAATTAGAAGTTTCAGACTTGGGACCTGACTTGAGAAATATGTATTTTGACTTGAGACCTGACTCGGACTTGGCTGTCCGTACTTGAGACTTGACTTAGGACTTGAGGATAAAGACTTGAGAATTACTTGAGACTTGCAAAACAGTGACTTGGTCCTCTGAATGATGGTGAGCATTAACAGTGTCAGAAAGGCAGCATTTTTATTGCTTGATGAAAGGCTAGCTTTTCTGCGGATCTTTGCGTGCTAACCTGACATGATGCTCGTGTCAGTATCAGAAAGGTGGAACGCTCTAACCACCTAGAGCATAGTACACTTTGATGTAATTGTAAGGATGACTTTGCAAATAAAAATAGATGCAAAACTTACCTCAACAGCCATGAGGCTTTTGCAAACAAAGTGAGGATTGTTTGCCTGACCTGTTGGATTGCCTCCTATTGTTACTTCAGCAGATGGACTAAAGATGGCTAGCTTTGAATGTGGTTGAGAGGCAGATTTTCTATATTTTATTTCTTTTTATTTAGAATGGCTAGCTCAATATCTGATTTCTATTGTGCTTCTTGCTACTAATAATGTGTTTAGTTTCTACTTGGAAGACAGCATTTTCAAATTCTATTGCAAAAGCTGAACTGTGAGATCCCTACAGTCAGAACTACTATTTAGAAAGTCGGAGCCACCTCACCAGCCCAGACCTCAAAATCCAGATGTCTTAAGATCAAATGTATACATTTTTTTTGAAAAATGGATAAAGGGGTATGTCAGGATTTGTTTATCGATGAACTCAGAACACACACACGGGACAAAAGTTTGAGAGGTTTATTGAAGGGTAGATGATTGATGGATGAAGTAACCAGAGGTGCAGGAATACAGAGGCTCAGGGGTGCAGGTGAAGGCAGGAGCTGACGGCCTGGAGCGAGAGTCTATTATAATCAAGGTGGCCGGGAAGCTCAGTGCTGCATGGCTAGCAGACCCTGTGGCAACACCAGGGCACAGAGCAGAGCTTCTCCAGGGCGGCTAGTCCAGTTAGCAGTTCTCTGGAGACACCAGGACACAGAGCAGAACTTCTCCAGAAACAAACAGTAGCGTGAAGAGTCTTTAGAGAGACTGGCAGGACTAACCTTAAGCAAGAGAGCAAAAAACAAATCTTCCAAGGCAAAACGGGGACTGGCAAGGAGAGGTGGATTACAGAAGACGGACCGGTGCTAGAGTGAGACAGAGGGAGGCTTAAATAGGGAGAGCAGCAGGTGCAATGCATCTGACTGAATAATTAACCACAGGTGTGACAGACTGCAAAGGGAGTGAAGGGAAAGCTTAAGTGAGGGGAAGGAGAAACTAAAAACAATAAATAAAGTCAAATCATAACTAAAACTAAAACAAGGTGGAAAAACTGAAAACTAATGGTAAACAAAAGCCGAATCAAAACTAAACCATGACAGGGTATCTCAAAGCACAAAGAAAGCAGCGGAAGTTTCAAAGAGGTTTCTTAGCAAGGAGCATTTCATAAAAATAACATGACAAATGAGATCAAATAATTTAGACTTAGACAACTTTATTGTCATTTTGTGTGTACAGAGTGCATACAGAACGAAATTTCGTTGCATACAGCTTACGACAGTGTAATGGGATTGCAGGTGGAATAAGGCAACATTACAATATAAAGTGCAGCATTGATCAGATGTAACAATGCAGGAGAACAACAGTGTGCAGAAGAATGTACAACCATTGTTTATGTGCAAAAATAATGGTGCAAAAAGGCATTTGTATGCAAAAGTATTTGTACTTCTAACGGTTTGTATGTCATTAAAACAATCGAACATTGCACTGAATACCATCATTTGTGAACATATTCCTTTTGTGTTTAAATATGCTTCTAAAGATGATTAGAAACACATCAATATCAGCAGTATTTGTAGTTGTACTTTTCCCAGACACTTGGCATACCATTCAACAAATTTTAGTGGGTTTCTAACTTGCAACTGGACCATGTGATGTGGGATGCCAGTGCCAGATCTTGGTTTCTTATTTCAAGGCCAATGAAATTCACAATTACAGAATTCTTACTTTATTGTTCACAGACATGAAGCATTATTAAGTAGCAATGTACCATAGAAATTGGTACAAAACAATTGGTACCATAGCAATTGGTACAAATAACTAATACTTCCTCAGTAAGGTTTGTGCAACCTGGAAGTGTTCACATCCAAACTTTACCAATGTTCTTCAAGTTAGTATTTGCCTCAGAAAGAATCCAAATTCGTCTGCAGATTTGCAAATAAAGGAACCGCATGCAGTCGCACCAACAGCCATATGAGAGCTTCTGCCAAGAAATTAGAGCGAGGATTGTGTGCCAGGGTTAACCACATTTGCAACTGTGCTCTGCAGCAGCGCTGAAAAGTGTGCCTGGCTCATGAGCTAACCAGAGAGGTAACCGTCAGTTTTTCATATTGACTATAACAGATTGCACAGGACAGTAGACAATAAAGCAATTATGCTCATTGTTTGCAGATGGTAGAATCAGGATGTTTGCACTGTGGGCAGTGCAGTTATGATAAATTTTGTGATGCAGCAAAAGACAAGCTTTCCTTTGAAAGAACAATCTTTCAGCTGAAGGTTTTTAACATGCACAATTTGTATATGGGTTTATGCATGCTGCTTGACAGCTTCCTGTGCAGCATTCACAATAATAAACTCTTATCGGTACCAGTCATCAAGAAGCCATGCATTATTTCTGGTCACACACATAACCAGATTATACAGATAATCCAGACGACATATAGTATTAGTTAGATTTACATGGCCCCGCAGAAGGTTGGCATCAACCTGTTATTCCTTAGGCAAAGCAGGTTTGCCTCAACATTCTCAACACCATTATCAATGGTCTATGCTGTTGAAAGGTCAGTGTTATCTCTCTCCACAGCACTCCAAATGCACCAGGTTACAGCTGACAGCCCACCAGCACACACAGAGACACTAAAGTAAACATTGACACATAGAGAGAGGGTGTG
The DNA here is from genome assembly GCA_037039145.1 of Fundulus diaphanus. Lineage (NCBI taxonomy): Eukaryota > Metazoa > Chordata > Actinopteri > Cyprinodontiformes > Fundulidae > Fundulus > Fundulus diaphanus. The sequence goes on from CM073133.1 coordinate 49,428,853, forward strand.
GCCTTCCTCGTTTTGTTGTTTTATGACAGCACTGTGTGAGCCTCAACCTTTGGCTGCTGCAGACATAACAATCGCATGGGCTGGCTGAGCTGAGCTGTGGTTTTAGGTGGGCAAAACATTTAGTTAATAATATGTGAATAAATCCTGTGACTGAATAATTTGTGATGAATTGTTTGCAAAACGGAAGTTGAAAACAATGGTGACTCTGTTTCCATTGTGCTGCAGACTGAAAAAGTATTGGTGGTAATTTATTGCAGTGGTTCCCAACCCTGGTCCTGAGGTGTCTCCTTGCTGACACACACTTGACTTAAACGGATGAGTGATTTAGAGGTCTTCTGCAGCCCTTGATGGCTGCTGAGGAGGTCACGCAATCATTTGACTCAGGTGCGCTGCAACAGAGACGCATCTAAAACATGCAGGGCAGGGGTACTTGAAGACCAGGGTTGGGAACCACTGATTTAATGAGTTGGTTGAAAAGAATAAACTGTTTTTCAAATAACAAACTGAAAATGTGGCATGCCTTTATATTCACCAATCCCCTTCCCCCTTTGGTAGAACAATCTCCCTTGGTAGAACCATCTTTTGCTGTGATAACAGCTGCAAGGCTTTAGATTTCCTCTGAACACAGAGGTTTTCTTGAAGGCCAAAAAGTTTTATTTTAGTCTGATCTGACCAGAGCACCCTCTTCCACATGATGGATGTATCTATGAATTGTTAAAAGCTGGAGGATTTCTCCTATCTTATTTTTTTCAACCATGGTTTTCCTTTTGCTGGTCTTTCACAAAGATTTGTGGAATACATGGCTAATGGTTTTCTTGTCAGATTCTCACACTTGAACTCTGGCTCTCCATTACTAGTCTAGAGTATCATGTCCATGGAGCTGTGTGCAGGTCGGTGTGTGGATGTGTTTCACTCCTCACCTCTTCCTGGCAGGTGTTACCGGCAGGTGTGGTCCAGCTCCTAGGACTGTCTTCCTAATTTTAGTTAGTAAACTTCACTCAGCAATTTACCACACACTCAGCTGCCTGTCCAACTTCCATTACAACATCCGCAAGCCACTATACACAACCTCAGTCACAGTGGATGTGCTCACCTCATCCTGGACATCCTCATTTACAGTAAGACTCAGATCTGTTTATTTATTATTCATCATCTTACAAAACCTTGGAAATAATCACTTACCTCTCATCCTCAGTGCCCCACCAGATACCTGCAGAGAACCCAAATGATCCACCAGATTGCACATTTTCAATAAATCTATAAAATCTTCACACAGTGAGTGTAATTGTTGCCTACATGAAAGTCAGACTAGACACAAACATGACACGGAATTATTCATCATTTACTTTATATTGTTGTTATCATATAGAATCTCAAAAAGTAAAAATAAAAAGATAAAAATACATCCACTGAAATTGTGAACACCATTCCGTCATTTGTTGAATTTTGGAGATACTTAAGCCTCCAATGATAGGGATCTAATCCCTGCTATGTGGGGTGCATTGTCCATGTGGATGCACACGAGACAATCAGCACAATGGGCCCTATGTGCCACATCCTGTTTGATTTCAACTCTACCAGCTCACCAACCACCAACACCTTGGCACCAGTCATCTCTCACTGCCAAAACATGAAACAAATGATGCCATAGTGGTGAAACAAATACATTTGTCACTACTTGTAAATTCATTTAAGTTAGAAACATAGCTGGAAGTGTAAGTTGATCCCAGGTAACACACACACTTACACCTAATGAGAATTTAGAGCAGGCCAATTAACGTAACAGTCATGTTTTTGGACTGTGAGTAAGTACCTGGAGAGAACCCACACATGCACAGGGAGAACATGCAAACTCCATGCAGAAAGACCCAGGGCAAGGGTAGGACTCAAACCCAGGACCTTCTTGCTACAAGGCAACAGTGCTACCCACTGTGTCACTGTGCAGCCCATACTTGAACGTTTTTAATGAAGTTGCCAGTCAACTCAGGATAAGGAGAACAAAGCATGGAACATAGAAACTAGACCTGGAGACAGATAGCCAACAAAAGAATCCAGTGACAAATGGATACAAACTGGGCAAAAATAGAGACAAAAAAAAGCGCAGACAATGGGCTAAATCAGGAGATGTAGGTGAATGGGGTCTACTTAATTACCTGGTGCCTCTGACTGAGGGAGAATAATTAACAGGGATCAAACAGGGGGGAAACAGGGGAAGAAGAATCAAGTACAGAAATAAATGAACTAATGAGGCAACAACTAACAAATAAACATAAAGAAAATAAGGAAACAGACATGAAATGAAACTCAAAACACTTAACGCCAATAGATAATGATAGTACCCCTCCCCAAAGGCAGGGACAGAGTAATAGATGCACAAGAAGGACAAACAAAAAACAACCCATTCAAAGAGGGTGGTCGACGGCACAGGAAGAACCATGGAGGTTGATGGCTCTTGTGTACCCTTGAAGCCCTTTGGAAAAAGAGGTCTGGGAGCCTGTGGTGTGGGATGTCAGGAGGCCGCCGGTATGTAAAGACGGGAGCATTGTCGAAAGAAGTCTTGGAGCAGGAACCCTGGAAACCGGCAGCGGCTAAAGGGAAGCCCTAGAGGCAGGCAACCTTGGAGGCAAAGGCCTGGAGATCATGACACTGATCACAATACAGACGTTTTCTTGTCCTTTTACAATGATACATTCATTCAGGGACATGAAAGTCTGTTGGGTGTGCAGCAAATTAGCTCGCAGTGGCTAATAATCACAATATCAATCAGTCATTTGTACCATGTTCCTTTTTTCAGGATCTTGCTGCCTGCTTTCAAGTTAATTTTCTTGAATGGCCAGACCTGCTCATGTTGGTGATTAATGTGAATGTTTCTCCACTTGTAGACTGTTTTATGCGAATGGCTGATGTAAAATTATTTATGACTTCTTTAAATCTCTTTTGACAATCAGATAGCGCTGCAATCTCTCCTGTGAGTCTCCTGTGAGATGGAGTGTTAACTCTCACCTCCGGGAGAACTATGAACAAGTTCCGAGGGAGGTGGGGGACAATGAGTCCGAATGGGCCATGTTCTGCACCTTCATTGTCGAGGCGGCTTATCAGAGCTGTGGCCGCAAGGTTGTCGGTGCCTGGCGTGGTGGCAACATTCAAACCAGCTGGTGGACACCGTGGGCAAGGGATGCTGTCAGGCTGAAGAAGGAGTCCTATCGGGCTTTTTTGGCTTGTGGGACCCTGGAAGCAGTTGATGGGTACCAGCAATCCAAGCGGCATACAGTTTGGATGGTCGCCAAAGGCAAAAACTCAGGCGTGGGAGGAAATTGGAGACGCTATGGAGAAAGACTTCCATATGGCTTCGAAGCAATTCTAGTCTACCATCCTGCATCTCAGGAGGGGGAAGCAGTACAGCACCAACACTGTTAATAGTGGGGATAGTGTGCTACAGACCTCGATTTAGGACTTCGTCTGTCATTGGGCAGAATACTTCAAAGACCTCCTCAATCCCACGAGCATGTCTTCCATTGAGGAAGCGGAGCCTGGGGCCTTTGGGTCAGGGTCTCCAGTCTTTGGAGGCGAAGTCACCAAAGTAGTCGAAAAGTTCCTTGGTGGCAAGGCCCCGGGGGTGGGTGAGATCCGCCCGGAATTCCTTAAGGCTCTGGATGTTGTGGGGTTGTGTTGGTTAACACGACTCTGCAATATTGCACGGACATTGGGGACAGTTCCCCTGGATTAGCAAACCGGGATGGTGGTCCCCCTATTCAAAAAGGGGGAAAAGGAAAGTGTGCTCCAATTACAGAGGAATCACACTCTTAAGCCTCACAGGAAAGGTCTATTCAGGGATTCCGGAGAGAAGAGTCTGTCGGATAGTCGAACCTTGGATTCAGGAGGAGCAGTCTGGGTTTCAACCTGGTATACAGCCTCAGCAGGATCCTGGTGCATGGGAGTTTGCCCAACCAGTCTACATGTGCTTTGTGGACTTGGAGAAGGCATTCAACCATGTCCCTCGGGGGATCCTGTGGGGAGTACTCTGGAAGTAAGGGGTACCAAGCCCTTTGATACGGGCTGTTGGGTTTCTGTATGACTGGTGTGTCAGAGCTTGGTCCGAAAAGCCGGCAGTAAGTCAGACTCGTTTCTGGTGAGAGTTGGACTCCACCAAGGTTGCCCTTTCTCACCGATTATATTCATAACATTTATGGACAGAATTTCTAGGCATAGCCAAGGTGTTGAGGGGATCCATTTTGGTGACCTTAGGATTGTGTCTCTGCTTTTTGTGGATGACGTGGTCCTGTTGATTTCATCAGGTCATGATCTACAGCTTTTGCTGGAGCGGTTTGCAGCCAAGTGTGAAGAGGTTGGGATGAGGACCAGTGCCTCCAAATCCAAGGCCATGGTCTTAAGCCAGAAAATGGTAGAGTGCCTTCTCGGGGTCGGGGAATATGTCCTGCTCCAAGTGGAGGAGTTTAAGTATCTCAGGGTCTTGTTTACGAATGAGGGAAAATGGAGCGAGAGATTGATAGGCGGATTTGTGCTGCATCTTCAGTGAAGTGGGGACTGTACTGGTCTGTTGTGGTGAAGAGAGAGTTGAGTCAAAAGGCAAAGCTCTCGATTTAGCGGTTGACCTACGTTCCTGCCCTCTTCTATGGCCATGAGCTTTGGGTCATGGCTTTGGGTCAGGAGATCGATGGATACAGGCGGCCGAAATGAGTTTTCTCCGTAGCTTGGGTGTCTGGTTAGAATGCCTCCTGGACGCCTCCCTGGTGAGGTCTTCTGGGTATGTCCCACCGGGAGGAGACCCAGAGGAAGACCAAGGACACGCTAGAGAGACTATGTTTCTCGGCTAGCCTGGGAACGGAAAGTCTGGGTCTCCCTACTTAGGCTGCTACCCCTGCGACCTGATCTTGGATAAGCGGAAGAAAAGAAAAAAAAATTTTTTTTTACATTTTGACATTGAAAGATATTTTATTTTGTGTTTTTGTTACTTATATTGATTACATTTGTAAGAGTTACTTAAACTGTAGTTGCAGGGTGATGCAGTTGGTAGCACTGTTGCCTTGCAGCTTGAAGGTCCTGGGCCTGTGGTCTTTCTCCCTGGGCATGTGTGGGTTTCCTCTGGGTGCTCCAGCCTGTTCCAACAGTCCGAAAACATGTCTGTTAGGGTTATTTGGCCTCTCTAAATTGCCCTTAGATATGTGTATATGGTTGTATGGACTGCCAACCTGGTGTACCCTACGTCTTGCCCAATGACTGGAACCAGTGACCCTGCACAGATAAGTAGGAATAGATATTAGGTGGATATTTATATTAAATCACTGTCCAAAAATACTTGACTAGCACACAGGTTTTCACTTGGGTTTCTAGTTTGTTCATATTATTTGTCAATGAGTGTTGCTCTTTTCTATGAATTTTCATATTGCCTTGATTGTATCATTGAAACATTGTGTCCAAAAAATATTTTTAGAAAGATTTTTCGTTCTTTCAGTTTCTCCACAGATCTAACATGATGCCATGCTCAGTGAAAGAGATGTATCATCCAAATAAACTTTTATCACCATCAGCAGCATCATGTTGCTGGGCTGCATTCAATGTTTGACGCATCCTCCACTTTAACACTCAAGTGAGCTGCCACAGACATTATCACCCAATCCAATAAAACGGAAGAGCTACAAATCCCATGGGAAGAACTCACTGGAAGTTCATCTGAATTATTTTGAACCTCTGTCTAAATTTGTCAGCAATCTCTGAGTTAGTTGGAAATGTTATATCAGAGGAGATCGATCTTAAACACACATATTCCCAGCTGATGGGCTGAGCAGTGGGTTTGTGTTGAAGCTCTTCTTCAGCTGGATATGAGGCCTGCATGCCCTCTCTTCTCAGTGTGAGCTATACATCCACATATGACATGAGTAAACATGCTATGTAAAAGAAGAGCGATTGCAGCAGACAGGTGGTGGGTGTGACCGGTTTGAGCATTCAAGACTGAGCTGTTGGACTGATGAGTACACACACAGAGCTGCGTAGCAGGTTACGACCTGCTTGCTAGCGAAAAGAAAAAACAAAACACCAAAAAGCTGTTGGTAACTCATGGGTGCCTGTAGTTTTTTTTTTTATATTCCTATTGGTAATCAAAGCTCAATAGTTTGGCTTTATTGAACTTCTGCAATAGCTGATGTAGTGATTAGCAGTAAATACAACCTTTTCAGTTCTGTTTAATGTAATTCTAGCACACCCTCTTTTCTTGACATGTTGCTTGAACATAACAGGAACTCAAATTGTAAAACCTTCCATCAGTAGCAGACTTGGCCATTTTGGGGCCCTAGGCAAACTTTGTGAAGGGGTCTTGCTCCAAGTCTGACCTGAATGTGAAAGGCTCTGTTGGGCTTCATGCTGTAATACCGAGAGTCAGACAGTAGTGCAGCATTTTCCTGTAGTCCCTCCTCTGGCCCCTACAGCTGAAGTATCAGAGACAGGAGCCTAGAGCTTTCAATAATACATTTGCATATTCATCTGGTGGGAGCTGTCAATCAATGAGCAGGGACACCAGCATAAGTCAGAAACGCTGGACTATACCTTTATTATTTTGATATAGAAAATGTATTCACAGGACTGCTTTTTTAGCCATAAACACTCATTGTAAACCAAGCAAAAATGGTTTACAATCATTTTCCTTGGTTTACATTTTTTAAAAGTACTTCAATTGAAGAATGAAGAGACACAAAGTTTAAGATTGACGAAAAAACGTTTCTCTGGAGGAGATAATGACAGTTTTTAAGATGTTTAGAGAAACCTTAATATGAATTTCTGCTCTGACTGAACACATTTGTTTTTAAATTCAAAGAACCACAGAAACAACTATTTTCTTAAATCTTAATCTAATGGTAAGATCCTAAAAATACATGTATTTATTTTAATTATCATGACAGCTTTCTGAACATCTAATTAAAGTTGATTCCCTAAATATGTTTCTTCTATTATGAACCTGTTTTGTTTTCTTGCACCTTTCCAGCCCTTCATTCCTCTAATGAAGAAACTATTTTCATTTGTTCTGATGAAAAAAAACTAAATCTGTTGTTCTCCACCTAGCATGCAAGCCATCAGTGCATCTTTATTTTTAAGCATTTTCTGTGGAGAAAAAAGTTTTAACTTGTGGTTTAACTTGGGGTTTAGACTATAGCACAGAGCCTCATACTGGAGTTTTCCTGGACTTTCATCATTTGTCCTGTTAGTAGTAATAATATTTCAGTTATTAAAAACTGTATAAATAAAACCGTGTTTTTGTATTACTTTAGCTTATGTAATATCACATATTACATGTATTATTCGGAAAGATAAAACAGTTAACTAATTAATGGTACATTTGCAATTGTGATTTTTTTCTCTCATTAATTCTGCATCTTTAAACAACCCAGAGCTGCATGTTTACATTCAGCACATAAAATATAAAAGACGGAGGCTGACTTTTACTCTCACTCCTGTGTCCAGTAGATTTCTTAAAATTTCCTGATTAATGAAGCTGCACATTTTTCTGTCTACAAATGGAATCAGACCTGCTGCAGGAATGAGAAGCAATATATTGATCCGAAGGATGTTTTAATGTGTTTAGCTACTGTAGGAATAAATGCTTTGATTTTCACTGAACTAAAGACTATGGGCCCAAATTTAACAAAGTTTAGGGCCCCAATTCAGCTCTATAATATGGATCTAATGACCAGATCATTTTCACATCATGATGCAGATCCAGCTAGACGCTCCCAGAGAGAGTTCCTAAAGTTATCTATCTTAGCCAGAGCTTTTAAGTTTACCTTTAGCTCAGGTGAAAGTCCTTCTGCTCTCTGGTCGTCATGATAACCCTGGTGATGCTCATTAGGGTAAACCTACACCTCACATCTTGCTGGGTGAATATAAGTGATTACAATTGGTTTACAAGCACCACACTCTGAGTCAGCATTCAGGTTTTACAGCCAACTTCAATCTGGGTTATGCCGCTCCACATAGAGCCACAAACAAGCCTGTTCCCCTATTGTAGCCCCGTTCGGCTAACGAGGCAGGCCATGGCCCTGAACTGAACAGTCATTCTTGCTTCTCAGGATCGGACAAACTGCAAGTCCGCTTTGCTCTCCTCTCTTTTCTCCTCTCGTTTCACCTCTTCGTGCCCTTTGTTTTCATGTTTTGCTTTCTTCCTGGATCCTCTCAGCACATATGCAGTAATATGGACTGATCCAGTGTAGTGGAGATCGAGGGGGGAGGGGGGGTGTTCCTGAGACACACAATTTAATAAGCATTCTGATGGCATTTTAGTGAAAGGAATTTATTAAAAAACATAATTAATGTGTGCAAACATGTAATAACTGCATTGACCATAAGTGTATGAGGAGTTTTCTTGGGCCCTCAGAATGTTGGGGCCCTAATTTTGCCTAATGGTAAGTCCGCCCCTAAATAATAAAATGGAAGAGCTACAAATCACAGAAATCACCAGAAGTTCGTCTGAATTCATTTGAACCTGTCTAAATTTGTCAGCAATCTCTGAGTTAGCTGGAAAATGTTTTATCAGAGCAGACCGATCTTAAACACACAAATTCCCATCTGATGGGCTGAGCAGTGGGTTCATGTTGGAGCTTTCAGACTTTTTGGGCCCCAGGCAACCGCCTAGTTTTGCCCAATGGTAAATCCGCCCCTGCCTTCTATTCATTACTAATCTGTCAGTTATATCATTCTTGGAAAGCAAAGCCACAAACCTGATTTAGCACCTCCAGGAATCTGAAACAATAAGGCATTAGGTAGGGGAACTTATTCTGGCATGTTACAGCCACAAAACTCAATATATTTTTCACGGCTTTTATTGATATTCCAAAACAAAGCGGTGCATAATTCTGTAGTGAAAGGAAAATGATAGATGGCTTTCAAAATAATTTTTAAATCAAAATCTGAAAAGCTTGGGGTTAAGTTGTCTTTAGTCTGCTTTAGTCTGACACCCTCATATAAAATCTAGTGCAATCAACTGCCCTCAGAAGTCCCATTACTAGTAAAACCACCTGTCGTTAATATTATCTCAGTACACATCCAGCTGTTCTATGAATGCCTCAGAGGTTTGTGACAGAACATGAGAGAACATGAAGTCCAATGAACACAGCCTACAGGTCAGGGAGGAAGTTGTGAGCTTATTTTAAAGCAGGTTTAGGTTATAAAACAATATCTTAAACTTCTAATATTACACAGTGCTCTGTTCAACATGTCATCCAAATGGAAAAGTAGCAAAAAGAATCTCATGGTTGAAAGGAAGCCGTCAAAGGCCTTGTTTAATGTTCCTCACAAGCCATGTAGGGGACACAGCAAACATGTAGAAGAAGCGGCTCTGGTCCATAGAAAATACTATCAGTATGTACAGAGCTGACACGCGTGTGCAGTTGTGACTGTTGCAAAAGTTTGACAAAATATTGCCTCAGAAGGATGAATATAAATGCACTTCACACTTTTCAGATTTTAGGTGAGACAAAATATGGAGGCCATATAAAAAACATGTAATTTTGTTTTCACTTTTCCACATTTTCCTTTCCACTTCACATCTATGTTCTACCTTCTGTTGGGCTCCATCCATGCAGGGTCCAACCATGGCAGGTGCCCGTCTCTCGCAGTCAGTGCAGCCACTCACAGGGCAACACAGAGAAGAAAAACAACCATGCACTCAAACCTAAGGGCAATTTGGATCAACCAGCAAATATGAAAGGTTTGGAACTGTGGAGGTAGCTGGAGAGAGCCATGGCACGGGGAAAACATGCAAACGCCTTTCTAGAGTCCTCCTGTTGCCCACAACTGAAGTCGGTTTATTAGGCTACATTAAAATCCCAATAAAACACAGGGAATGTTGGGGTTGTATCGAAACGAAAAGGTTTGAGGCGCGGGGATACTTTTGATATCCTCAAAGTCTCAAAAGTCGCACAAACTGAATGGAATCTGCAGAGTTGAGCTGTGAAGCGCATTTTGACGTCCTCAGTCTGAGTGACGGCACCACCTTTACTCCTGCTGCTCCTGTGGACCAATCAGTGCGCCTTCCTCCTCCTCCTCCTCCTCCTCCTCCTCCTCCTCCTCCTCCTCCTCCTCCTCCTCCTCCTCCTCCTCCTCTTTAACTCTACAGTAAAACAGAAAGTCGCTTCACAGACGCCCCACTCCCACATCTCCACCCTCCAGCAGCATTTCTGCTCCTCTGTCTGTCTCTACTGTGTGATTCATCCTGAAGACTGTGAGTGAGCCCACTGGGGCGTTTTTCCTCCCTTCTTTTTATCAACACAGTATTTCCAGCACACTAAGTGACATGCAGGCTACGTCTGATTGCTTGTGTCATTCGGGCTTGCTGCTCGTTAGATCGTGCTTGTGCAGGACTTACAGGGTTGCTGGGAGGTTTAACGAGATTTGCGGCTGTGGGGAAAAACTGGTCTTGTTGGGACGACGGCAGAAGGCAGAGGGGGGAGGACGCACCGCTGCTGGCCGTGATGAAAAGAGGCGATCTGTTATTGGGGCATGCCTTGACATAATGTTGTTCCTATGCGTGTTGCTGTTTGCACTAAAGAGAATTAGAGTGCAAAAAGGCTGCGTTTAAAGTGCGCAAAGTCGTGTTTTTAATGTTGTGCTATAATCAAATATAAAGAAAAAGCTTCAGAAACTGGAATCTGTTGATTTTCTTTGACTCTTAAAAAGTCTACATTTCATATTAAAACATGAAAGTAGTCTTATTTGCTGTGGAGGCAGTAAATTAAGGGAAATGGGGATGCTCTTCCCATCAGACTCTGCTCTCATAACTGTGTCCCAGCAGTGTTACTCCCAGTGCATTTATTAATGTGCATTCATTTTCTGCATTCTGGAGAATTAGACTCCATTATGGCTGCACTTATTGATCAGGAGAGCTCTTACAGGAAGTCCACTTCCTCTCTGCAACTTGAGCTGGGCGATCCGCTCAGCTGAACAAACCTCTCTGTAATAACAGTTTTTAAGGTGTTGACGTGTGTGTGTTTGCTGGTGCAGACAGGTTTACCTGATCAGCATGGAGCAAATAATCCAACCCTGTGGATGTGAGGGGGGAGTAAAAGTGATGTGCTGGGCTCACCACAGCTGTAATCCTGCAGCTAGAGAGATGTGTGATCTGGCACTTGTGTAATCATGGAAATGGCAGTCAGCATTATCTCCCATCTTTTATGGTACTCACACGCACTCTTCGGTTTTCATTTATTAAGAGCCAGAGATTTGTGGGGTTCCAAGAGCTCTTGAATACTTATCCAGGATAGATCTAAGAATTTTGGCAGATGTAAAACAATTTAAAATGAAATACATGAATGTAATGCAAAGTGTGAAGTTTTAATAGTTTGGTAATTTAGTTTTAATAGTTTTCATGTAATTCTACATCTGTAGTTTAATCACGTCTGTTGTTTTGGCCCTCTTTGTTGGCAAAGAAATCGCAAACAAGTAATTGACTATTTTCCTTCTGTGCTCCGCTGAGTCGGCATTAAAAAGTTGTACACCAGAAATGACGGCAAGAGCAAATGAGTAGCCAGAGAAATATCCCATCTCAACAATTTGTTCATTGCTTTCAACTTCCACAACGCTTTAATTGTGATGTCTGACATGACTGTCAGCTCAGGAAACTCATTGTTGGCTCATTGTTGGTTTACATGCAGCGTTCTGTTAGACCCGGTGCTGCAGTAGCGAGCCCACAAATCAAACTCTACTGGTCCCCATTCAGCCTTGAACCTGCCCGGGTGGTAAACCGTACAGCTAATTAAAAACTGATGTGATTTTAAAAGGTAAGCCATGCACACCACCCTGACTGCATGGTGATTGCCCTGTTTATTTCAGCAGATTAGATATCTGCTAATAGCAGTATGGAGACACTGATGTGGGTTTATCTGGACTTTGAATATGTCTTATAGGCTCAAACCAAACTAAGAATAGCTACTCTAAAAGCTGCTTTTTAAAAACACCTTCAGGTGTTTATTTAATTACACCCACCTAAGGAAAAACTATTTCTTTCGGTATTAGAAACAATGAAACTCCAGGTTAGGCACAGAGAAGGAAAGGTTCAGTTTAGATGTGATTGGCACACATGCAGACCAGCGATGGCTTTGCAGAGAAGCAAGACAAGTAAGGTGCGGGCACTTTTGGAGCATACACAAGAGGGCTGACAGTGGAGGCCAGAAGTTTACATACACTCCACATAGATGGGAATATCATAATACTTTTGGAGCTGTTAAAGATGCAAATGTTCCGTTTCCAGGTGGAAATGAATTTCCAACAAATAACTTTATTAAAATTCAACATCAAGAATCAGGCGCACAAGTTTGAACTTAACAAACACTATGTCTAATCAAAAGAGGGTCAGAATTATAAATAAAGGCTCAATTAAATCCAAACAGACCCACTTCTATTTGGATAAGAAGTTCCAGAAAAACACGTTATTAGTTACCTTCAACAAAGTCCTGGCATAATTCTAGCTCCTCTTATCAGAAATGGTAGAGTTAATTTAAATTTCCTGGCACAGAACCAGCTTTTAAACATGATTGTTACATTTAACTTTAGTATTAGTCTGGTTTATCTATTTCAAAAACCCGTTTTGGTCTCTTTTTGGGCTCATTGTCCAGTTGGAGCTCCCAGATGACCAATGGTGGCTTTAAACATTGCTCAGTGATACAGGCAGTAACCAGAGCATCAGACAATCAAAACAGTGATAATGGTCTCCAGACACAGAAGATACTTCTTATACACATTAAACACATTAAACACCTCTACCATACCTGGACGGAATTTGATGAGGACCACGTTTTGGGTTTCCACGCGTACCTCAGACGGCCACTGGTCGCAACATGAGTCCGCTATAAGGTTTCTGCACCCTAGATACTGTGCATTTGCAGAATACGACCACTTTGCCCAATTCAAACCATCCATAAACATTGTCAGGTGCTGGCAATGCTTTCATGAAGTGTCTAAATGTTATTCTCTGTGTATAACCTGGTGTTTAACTGTTTCTATCAATAAATATATCAAAACATTTATTCGTATTAGTTTATTTTGAGGGATCGTCGTTTGAAACCACCCTTTTACTCCCTTTATTTCATTTGACTAACGTTTACACGTAACATTTGTATCCAAGCTCTAAATGTTGAGGCAATTATCTGAATGAGTCAGATACCCCAGCACACAAGCTTTGTTTGGCCATCTTTTCCAACCAACAGCTTCTCCAATCTATGTCTTAAAAGCTTGTTGGTTCATACCCTGTTGCTATGCCTTAGAAAAGCTCAACTCAGTAGTAAATGACCAGTGAAATCCCCAACCATCACATATGACTCTTGCAAACATTTCCACATAAATGTCATTGTTTCCTCATAAAGTTGCAGAATCCTCAAAAGTGAGCAGGGTGTAGGGCTGATGGTGCCATTGCTGTAGGGTGACCCAGTTTCCATACCTGTGTTTTCACTTCAAGGTTATGTTCAGAGAGCGTTACTAGAACACTTCTGTCTCTTCGTGGTTGAGGGGAAGAAAAATGTGATTACGTCATAGTTGGAGCTAAAACACTAAAGCTGATTTTCCAGAAAAGCTACAATGATGCCTTTGCTCATTATTACCATGAAGTTTGTCTGTTTTCTGGGCTTTGGCTTGGAATGAGATGATAGCACCAAGAGTTGAACCAGAAACAAACATATTACTAAGTAAATATCTCTTTGAACATTTTTTTTGTTTGGGAAATTAGTAAGTTAAATTAGATACATGTAATAGTGAATCTTATCTGAAAGTTAAATGTTTTATTGTGTGTGACCTGTCCTGGCAACTTAATGTGGTGGGTCTGGTTGCCATACAGTGTCAGTGCAGGTTTATTCCACCAAAGGGGAGGGGGCAATGACATATTCCACCTCTTGCCCAAATGACTTTATGGAATCAATGGAACAACAGGGCATGTCTAATTTAGGCAGATATTGGACAGGCCATGTTTATTATAAAGAAACAAAGATGACGAGAGACAGAAAAAAAAGAAGTGGTGGAGGGGAACAAACATTTTGAACTCATCAAAATATCTTATTTTTTCAAAAAATATTATACATATTGCAAAAATTACATTTTATGCTTGTTGGCTCGTGCTTTTTGTGTATCTTAAGGCTTTAAAGCAGAGGGGGGTGACTAAGGTTTTAAGGAGTGGCTTAGCTAGTTTTCTAAATGCACCAAGTATTCAAATGGGGTAAAACAGATCTCAGATTAAGAACTGACAACCACAGCGGGTTCCGGTCTCTCTCTGTTGTTACCTACATACACCATCAACGAGCTTCTCAGAAAACTCGTCATGATGTTGAGGTTATAAAAAAACCAACTTGTCAGTTTGTGGTTGTGCAGCCTCTGTATTTTTCTCTTTAACGTCCATCCTGTCACTGGGATTACAAATATCTATGTGCTGCAAATTCTTGCTAGGCTAAATGAGTTTAAACCTGTGGCTTTATCTCCCTGTGTCTCCACATTTTCTTTTTTGCCCCTCAGAGCCACCATGGTTTCCCACAAGGAGTTTCAAGACGCAGGGAAACAGCCGGGGCTGCAGGTGTGGCGTATCGAGAACATGGACCTCAAGCCTGTTCCCAAGGCTCTGTATGGCAGCTTCTACACCGGGGATGCCTATCTGTTGCTCTTCACCACCTCAGCACCGTCCTACAACATACACATGTGGCTGGGTAAGATTACAACACACATAAAACGTTAGGTTGCTTTCAAGATCTCTTCCAGATAAAATCACTTTTGAATGACTCCTTCCTGTGACTTTATAGAGGTTTCATTATTTTCATTTCATCATTTCACTTATTTATTTTCTAATGCACCAGGTTTATTTCTTGGAATTACTGTAATTCCCTTTGAACTATTCCACACTTTGTCACGCTACCACCGCACACTTCAAAGTGCTTTATTACAGGTAATTAAAAGTGGAAGAAATATCATGAATAAAATAAAACCTGTCAGACGCTGCAAGACATTTGAAATTGGGGCAGAGGTTCACCATCGAGCAGAAAAATTAGCCTAACCTTACAGTCGCAAACATACAGCTAGAGCTGCAATGAAATGGTCTAGATAAAAGTTTATTCATGTGTCGGAATGGTCTAGTCAAAGTCCACAAATGAATCCATCTGAGATTCTGTGGCAAGACTTAAAAAAGGCTTTTTACGAAGGTGCTTGATCAAATATGGAAGCACTTGAGCCAATGTCCAAAGAAGAGAAATTTCATTCTCTAGATGTTCAAACCTGTTATAGGCATACCTCAGAAGATTTCTAGCTGTAGCTGCAGCTAATGGTGCTTCTGCAGAGTACGGACTCAGAGGGGCTGGACACAAATCCACACCACACTTAGAAATGTTGAAAACCACATTTTCTTTTTTACTTCTACTTTACAGGGATGCACAGATTCATGTTGGTCTATCACATGAAATCCCAATAAAAGGTATTTCATGCATTAGAATGCTTTTTAATGTTATTTGCAGAATATCTGCAGTAACATATTTAAATGTCACTTCTCCCAAAGCTGATGCAATACATACAACACAATACTTACGCACATGACAAGTGAAACAAGGTGAAATAGCTAGTTCCTTTTACTTTGAAATCTGATGCTTCTTCTTAAAGTGTTGAAACCTTCCTTTTTTGTATGGTGAGCTGAAATAATCTGGCCTCAAAGTCAGAGCAGTTTGAGAAATTCCATCTGCATATTTTCTGGAGGTGAGACCAAGTCACTAGAAGTCTCAAGTCTGTAGTTTAGTCCCAAGTCAAGGCATGAAAGTCAAAAGTCGAGTCAAAGTCCTAAACTTTTCATTTAGGGTCTTAAGGAAGCCATTTGACCAAATATGTAATTTAATTAGAAGTAATATTTTTTAGTTTTGCAAATTATTTTTAAGCTGTAATTTTTTTTGCCAGAACAACCAGCGAGAGGAAGTGAACTTTAAAATAGCCTAAAGATCAGTACTGATGTTGCTTTTTACAGGAAATTTTAACCAAAAAGCTCAACATTCAGTAAATTTAGAAACTAATGAGAGAAATTATCTTTACTAAAAAAAGAAAAAAAGTATTTCTATACAAAACAGAGGCTACTTCCATTTTAACCAACAGTACAACCCTGCTTTTACAACATCATACAGATTCCTAAAATAACTTTTGCACTTAGTTCATTTTATTAAACATGACTATAGTGCCAGCTTGGATGCACTGACTTTGTGGTTCACACTCTAAATACAGAGACTTGCTGTGCTCATGTGGAACATGTGATTTTCCAGGCTCGATGATTAAATTAAGTAAGCAAAAAAAATGTTACTAAGCTAACATTACGTTAGCTGCTTTAATATCCTTGATTCATCATTCTTTTTTAAGTTTAAATCTTGAAAGGAAGTTAGATTTTGTTGCCTCTCTACAGCCCACATGTTTTTTCTAACTCAAATGTATTTCTTTTTGACCACCTTGTAGTCTGTTTTGGCAGATTGAATTATGTTGAGTTTTCCTCTGTTTTGCTTGATTAAATTACTATGAAAATTTGCTAAAAACTGGCAACATTACAGGAAATTAATGAATCTAACTTTAATTTGGCTCAGGAATTGTATAACTGACAGTAGAATAAAGAGGATCATACGACTCATTATTTATTTCATTTAAACATATTTGCATTTGGAAAATGCAAATATGAAAGCACTGAAGCATTGGAAGCAGATAATTTGTGACATATTAATTAAACCTATATAATAAAGACCTAGAACCCATTTTCTGTGGGTGACCCACCTGCTTGAAGTCCAAGTGAAGTCATGAGTCAGAAAGTCCAAGTCAAGTCTAAAGTCATTGAGTGTGTGACTGGACTCTGACTCGATTCAAATAACATGACCCGACTCCACACCGCTGATATTTTCTTCTCTGTGGGGTCCTCTTTTCTCATTTCCCCAGTGCAGGCAGTCAGTTTTAACTTCTCTGAACTTAAATCCAGAGTCGTCCAGTAAATGTTTGAGCTTCAAAACAAGAACGGGGATCTGAACAGACACCCCTGTGTCACATACAGCAGGAAAATCCCTTCAAACCGCAGACACATAAATAGAGGTTTGGAAGGAACATGGGCTCTCTGTTCCTTGCCTGTAGAGTTGCAGCCATGTGTAAGAGGCTGCAGAAACAAATAACACCCATGTGTTAGTCATGTACAAATCACAGGTCGATATACAAAAAATATGTTATTAGAGGATATATGTGTGGTCAGTGTGACTAAACCAACCTAAGTGCAACGGTTTGCTCTGAAAGAAACACAGTTATTCTGCGACCTTTAGGAAATACAGAGAGCTGCTGTTTTTAAGGTGAAATGTTTGCGCTCTGCAGGCAACGAGTGCTCGCAGGATGAGAGCGGAGCAGTTGCCATCTTTTCCACACAGCTGGACGACTTCCTGGGCGGAGGGCCTGTCCAGTACAGGGAGGTGCAGAACTACGAATCCAACACCTTCCTGGGATACTTTAAGTCAGGCATCAAGTACCAGGTGAGCTTCACAGGGCTGCACAGACTGATGTGGAGGGGTTAAAACCACTGTCTGTGATAGGACACATGATTTCTGGGTCAAAATACATTTGGATGCTATCCAAATAAGACAAAACTTCAGAATTGACATAAAATATAGTCATCTTTTTTAGTTTTACAATAATTATCGCTATTCAATTTTCACCCTAACCCTATTTTAATAAAAACAATAACTTTCTTTATCGTTTATCTTTTTTTTTGTGTATGACCTTTATCCAAAAGTTGAAATATTTCCTGTAAGGGAATAAGACAAAATCCCAAAACAGTTGAGTTATGGGATAAAGTTAAAAGAATAAAGATAAAAGTAAAATACAAATAAATTAAAAAAATAAATATATTTAAATTAATAAAATATGATACCAGCCTGTAACTTTGCAACTGGTAAGACTACAGTGTTATGGTGGAAAGATATTCATACCCCTAGGATCTTTGCTCATTTTGTCATGTCAGGACCCTGGACTTTAATCTGTTTTATTGGGATTTTATGTGATAGACAAAACAAGTTCTTTAATCTGTTATATATTATATTATTTAATAGTAATGCTACTGTGAAGTGGATAGAAAACAATTCACTGGTTTTAAAACAAATTACAGCTGAAAATCTGAGAGATGTGACCATGCATCTGTTTTCAGCCCAATTTAATGTGGTTCTGTTGAATAAAAATCAATGCTGCAAACTGCCTTCTGGAGTCACTTATTTGGTAAATCCTGTGTGTCATTTAATCTGAGTCTGAATCCCGCTGTTCTGTTTCTGGGCTCAGACGTCTGCTACAGAACACTGGAGAACAACGAGCATCATGAAGACGGAGGAACCCAGCAGGCCAGGGTCAGGGAGGAAGTTGGGGTTTAAAGCAGGGTTTGGGTCCAAGCTTTAAACATCTCATAGAGCTCTGTTTAGTGCATGGTTGGAAAATGTGTTCCCGGATAATAGTTTCCAATCAACAGATTGAAAAATATTACCTAGGAACACCATTTATCTGGCCTTTATAATGGTAGGCAGAAAGGAATTAGCAATCTTCTTTAAGTTTGCCATGAGCCACGCGGAAGAAGATAAAACCAATCTGATCGTTTTTTTGTCCACATGCAAAATGCTATGTCCAAAGAAAAGTTGCTGCTGTATATCATCCTCAAGACACCCTCCACCAAAGAGAAACATGGTGGTGGCTGCGTCATGCTGCCGTGGGGCTTGTCATCAGCAGGGATAGGGAAGCTGGTTGATAGAAGATGGATGGAGTTTATTACAGGGCAATCCTGGAAGGAAACCAGTTAGAGGCTGCAACAGACGTCAAACCAGGTTGGATGTTCATCTTCCAGACAGAAAATAAACCTGAATACACAGCCAGAGCTACAACAGAATGGTTTAAATGAAAGGACTTTAATGTGTTGGAAAGACCCAGTCAAAGGTTAGACCAAAATCCAATTTTAGAATCTGTGGAAAAGAGTAAATTTGATGTTTATAGACTCTCCCATTCAATGAGACCGAACTTGAGCTTATTTCCAGAAAAGAATATAAACTAATTTCAGTCTGTCAATGTGTCAAGCTGGTAGAAACACACCAAACACCTGCAGCTGGAATTGTAACAAAAGGTGGTTCTACAGAGAGCTGACTCCAGGGGGATGAATACGGTACAAATGCATGCCGCACATTTCAAATTTTTATTCAGATAGCCCTAGTTAACCATGTATCATTTTCTTCCAGTTCACTAATATATACTTCTCTGTGTTGTTCGATCACAATAAACCCTGATAAAGTACATAGACGTTTGTGGATGTAGTGTGAAAAAGGCCAAGTTGTATTTGTACATCTGCAAAGAACTATGGTGTCTGAAAGCCTGACTGGTGGTGGTTATGTATTTTTTTAATTGTGCAACATAATGCACCTTACCATATTGTGTGAATAAATGACTAAGTTGTGCACATATAAAGCAACACCAATGTCGCTTCAGGTGACAGGCAATATTTATTGCTAGTTAATGATTGTATATCTGCTAACACAGTAGAGAACTGCAGGCTCTATGCATGTTTAGCATCAGATGGGTGGTCTTGATTGTGTGTTACTGTGCTGATGACAGCATGAGGTTCAAAGCCTGGCTGCTGCTTTAATCCCAGCATCACACAGCTGCACAGTATCAGTCTCTGTGACTGATTACAGGTAGACAACTCCATATTTTTCATGAACAAAGGAAACTTCTGCCCTGAGTTGATGAAGATACTGCCCTGAGAACATGTTACTTTGTTTTGATGTTTTTATAGTTTCTAGTTAATGTTTTACCAATTTAAACGTAAAGGGAACCACATTCGCATGAACTGGGAGAGTCAGATTGACTAATGGTATGAAGAAGGATAGTTGACCTCCACATAATCACGCTGTTTAATGATTGCTATGTCTCCTGAACTTTGCCACAGAGTTGAGCTTATGATTTAGAAGTTCAGAGAACTCACCACACATCCCCCTAAGAGCTATTTCAGCGTCGGGGTGTGCCCAATCGACTTTAACCCAGGCAACCAGCTAGTTCCAAAGAGGAAATCTGAAACACGAAGCTAAGCCACTTTTGCCAGCCATGCAGCCATGTGTTTCTCATTTCCACACAAACACACAAAGAAACCCCCCCCCCCCCCCCCCCCCCCCGCCCACACAGACACCAAGCTTGGCTTTAGCTGAATATAATTAGCTCAATTTCTTGTTTGCTCCTTCAGCTGGAGGTTAGAAACTGCGCTGCACATGTTGGTCCACACGCACGTTCCCAGAAACAGCACCAAACTTAATCAACTTTTCCAGGTTTGAAAGCTCTATTGTAAAAGCTACGGGCGGCCTTGTTACCACGGAAACCTTTAAAGGCCATGCAGCATGAAGAACAGCATAAACCTGGTGTCCATTTTGAGGTCTAAATAGCTAATTTAGTGCTCCATCTCTGGTTGAAGGGCTAATTTCACTGAACAAATCATAAAGTAGATGATCCCCTTCATTATTGTTCTTAGGAGACGACAGCTTTAGTTTCCATCAAAGCAGTCGCGATACCCCTCTCCAGAACATCCCATCAGGAGCTTATTTGCAGGAGCTCCTTTACATGTTTTGGAAAAAACATGTTTTGTTTAATGGCTTCACCCATGGCAGCACATGTAGCACAATCATGACCCAGGATTGTGCTACAGATATTATTTTCCTTTAGATCTGAAGCAGCCGTGGTGTCATTTTTTTCTTCAATTTCAGAAGATCTGTAACCATGTTGAACAGTTTCAGCCATTATCTTAACACAGCTTACATTCCTGTGAGTTGTTATAGATATTTACCTGTGACGTTTATTTCTCTTTGTCATCGCCTGTTCAGCAGCTTTCTGCCTCATGTTTAGTTCAGTGGAGCTACATACCGTTCTCTACCGAATATACAGGCAGAGACATATACATATATGTAGTCTAAATGTGTAAAAAGCCTTAAAAGAAATTCACCTTCTTTTGCAGAAGCATGAGCTCGGTCTGAAAAATAAACCAAATCCAACCTTTAGTTTGATTCCATTTATTGAGTGGGGTAAAGAAAAAAAAAGTCCCACTTTAAGTGTTTAACAGAATCCCTGATGGTGTCGCTGCAACCTCCAACAATCCCGTGAGAATTAAAGTTACTACAGAATTCTTTAAAGGTATACTATATGTTTTTTAGTTGGTTAAAGGTGCTGTGAGCTTCTAATCAGTAAGCCATGACTTCCCTGGAGTATGAATATGATGAAGGCCCATTAATTTATCCTCTGATCACAAGGCTGGAAAAGGATCCATCCGTTGCCTCTTCTCACACAGTGAGCAGGATAATGAGGGAGGTCAAAAAAATGTCCAAAGCTGTCAGAGAACTGCAGTACAGAGTGGCACCTTGGAGTCATCAACTCTCATCAACAAACATTAGAAACTATGAAACATTCCTGGAAATCGCCCCAGTTAAGCAACATGCTTGAACAACTTTTGTTTGTATCCAGTTAATTTACTATTCTGTATTGGTCAGTTATAAATGAAATTGCATTTTTTTCTGGAACAGTCCTCATTTCTGATTGTCTCACAGCTCTTACAGACACGTGCTTAACCGTGCTTCCATCAATGTTTTTTTATGTGCATTTTGAAGTGTCACATTAGAAAAGGTTGATGGAAACAGCAAAATTCAAAATAACTTTCTCAAGTTTGCAAAAAACGTTTTTAAGCTCACTTGAGGTGGTTTTTGGATTTTGTGAAGTAGAGTTAATGCGCAATGCGGGTGATGGAAACACATTTGCAGAATAAGTTCTGACATAGCGAACATTTACCTGACATCAGTAATCAGCTGTTTCCGGGTATTCCCGTCCAGCGCATAGAACTGCACTTCTTTCTTTACATCTCCAGACAGGATGTAACATTGCCAACACTAGTTGACATGACAGAACAATTACAACTTGCCCAACAGCAACTCATTAACCTGTCTTCTTTTTTTTCTTTTTTTTTTTAGATATGTGGTCCATGCTAGTTTGCAACCTCTACTTCCTGTTTATTACAGCCATGCATAACGTCAACCTCTGACGAAATTACACTTTGCACAGCCTGGTTAATTCGCTCCAAACCAGTAGGTCGAAAAATGTTTTAATTCACATTTTCTTTTAAGCAACTTTTTAAAAGTTCGCTCAAAATCCACATGACAATTGGATGGAAGCTGGCTATTATTAGCGTTGAAATCTTCAAGTCTTGAAGAAAACTAACTACTGTAGCAAGTCATAAAAATTAGCTTATAGATGTCAGGATGCAGCCTGAAGGCTGCATTCTGAGCTTTCCTGCCTCCTCCCTTTCCAGCGTAGCCTGATTGGGTTCACCTGTCAGGCTGCAATTAGCTCTGGACTCATTTCACCTGCTGACACAACTACTTAAACTCACCTCAGTTGGCTCTTGCTCGCCGGTCCGTAAAGGTTCAACTCCTGTTCAGTCCACAACCAGTAACTCTGTTCCAGCTCAGTTCACCACCAGAGACTCCGTTCCAGCTCAGCCCGCAGTCTAGGGTTCGTCGGCTCTGCCGCTCTGCCTTGGTCTCCAGTCACCAGCTCCAGTGCTCTGCCTTGGTCTCCAGTCACCAGCTCCGGCGCTCTGCCTTGGTCTCCAGTCACCAGCTCTGCCGCTCTGCCTTGGTCTCCAGTCACCAGCTCCGGCGCTCTGCCTTGGTCTCCAGTCACCAGCTCCGGCGCTCTGCCTTGGTCTCCAGTCACCAGCTCCGGCGCTCTGCCTTGGTCTCCAGTCACCAGCTCCGGCGCTCTGCCTTGGTCTCAAGTCACCAGCTCCGGCGCTCTGCCTTGGTTTCCAGCCACCCGCTCCTGTGTTCCGTCCTGGTCTCAAGTCATCAGCTGCAGAATCACCTCCTGGTCAGTCTCTCCGTGCTAAACCTGCCGGCCAGCTTCTGCACCCTACAACTCCACTTAAATAAACACTCTGGTTCTTCAAGTCATCCATTATCCACCTTGTACAATAAACTCTCTTAACTCCAGCTCTGTGTGTGCGTGCTGTGTCCGGCTTCATCCAAAGACAAATCATGACAATAGACACATTTATGTTTTATTTACTCAGCAAAGAGTTGTTTAGAGCAGGTTATTAACTAGAATGCAGAACAAACACAGGGTGTCACTAAACACAACAGACCCTTCACTCATGCTGCAGAACTGTCTCTGTCTAACTTCAGCACCTCTACATCAAACAACGAAAAGAATAACAGGTTAAACTAAAAAATTGTGAACAAATGAACAGTCCCATGACAATCCAAGCCTAACAACACCACAGTGTCTCTCAAGAGCTCACCTTTGGTCGCTACACCACGTTATGGTGGCAACATTTTTTTGAAGAGAAGTATTTGAGCTTACAATAAAAGCTGAAATGTTTTTGTATGAGCTGCAACACTGCTGTCTACTAGCTTTTAATGTAAGGCTACTAATTGCTAAGTACATTCGTGATTTAATGCAGGAAAATAAGACGATTCAAAAGGTAACAGGTCAATGTAGTACTTTTTTTTTTTTTACAGAATGACTTTAATTGCTGGATGTCCAGCCCTGAGTTGATGGCCCTCAGTAACTGTAACGATTTAGTTGAATAGCCCTGATTTAGAGACATCATGCAAAGAGGAATAGCCAAGGAACCCTCTCTTTGTATGCTCCAACCATGTGAAATGTTAAAGCACTTTGAAAGGGTTGATATAGCTAGGAAAGCGGTATAGAAACTCAGTCCATTTACCATTTATTTCTTTAATAAAACAAACGCCCTCAGAGGTTGGAGTTTTCTGTCTGTACTGTGCTTGTAACGGAAACCATACATCAAATGTGAAAAGGTTCTCCTTTTCACCTCAAAGTACATTTTTCCAGAAATGTTTGATATTTTAGGAATATTTTCCATTGTTCATTTGTCACTTTCTTTTGCAGAAAGGTGGTGTGGCGTCAGGTTTCAAGCACGTGGTGACCAATGATATGAGCGTGAAGCGCCTGCTTCACGTAAAGGGTCGCAGGGCCATTAGAGCAACCGAGGTGGACATGTCCTGGTCCAGCTTCAATAAGGGAGACTGCTTCATCATTGACCTAGGAAAGGTGAGATGCCTTTTTGACCAGTAGATGTCCAGTCAAATGTATTGTACAAGCCCTGTGAGACAGACAGCTCTGCTTTTCATCTCCTCTCCTCCTAACCAGCAGCTTAGTACTAAGTCAAGTAGCTGAATCAGCCAAGTCATGCCTAAAAGACGAGTTTATGGAAAAAGGTATGAATTCTAATTATGTCCATGTACCACCTTACAGACAGAGAAAAGGGCTAAATGTCAAAGGTTCAGGTACAAAGGAAAGTCATTGTAGCTGAAACAGGAAGAAAAAGCCAGAAAACTCACTGTTGTGATCAGGAGCACAAGTTTAAATACTGAGGTAGGCACAGACTGACAGCACCCAGGTAGTCAGCTGAACTCTAAACAGGTGAATGTATGGAGAATATCTAGACAACATCCAGTACGCGGACCCCGGGTACTGGAGTTTGAAACTGTACACCTTTTAAAACTAAAACGTTTTAAAATCTTAGTTAAAAAAGTCTCCTCTGATCAGAGCGCCTTTTTCCACTTGTTTGCTGTGTGCCCTACGTGCCTTGAGGGAAACCGCGCACAGGACTTCTTCTGGACTTCTTTCAACATTGGTTTTCTTCTTGCCATTCTTCCATGAAGCTCAGATTTGTGGGCTACATGAGTAGCGGTTGTGTCATCAGATTCTCTCTCCTGAGCCGTGGATATCCTTCCATTCACAGTCATGTTCTGCTTTGTGTTTTGCATTAAATTATATAAAATCCTAATAAGGTAATAAATACTTTTGCCAGGCACTGTGTCGATATAAACGAATAAGTGAAAATCTGCACAGGCGGCCGTGGCTTGTTACTCCAGACCTCTGTTGACCCCTACATCAAAAATGATACCACAGGTCACGTGTCTACCCTCGGATGGATCTTGCTGAGTTGTCCTTCCAGACAGATTGGGGTTTAAAGAAGTTTCCCCAAGTCCCTTTTTGAATAACTGCACATGCGCAAGACCGGTTTACCTTGCTCTTCCGCTCTTCAGGGGGATTGCGTCTTAAAAATCTCCCAAATCCACTCGGGTCTTATTACTTTCTACTGAGTCCTTCCTCTTCTCCTCATAAACATGAACGCGGTTCGCTTCATGCGACTCTCAGTCATGGTAAAAGTCTACGGTGAGAGCAGTGGAGCTACAATGAACGGCTAACCGCTAAGCTAACCACTAACCTAGCTGGATACATAAACACTAGAATAGGGTGACCAGACGTCCCTGTTGTCTGGGGACAGTCCCCATTTTGGATGACCTGTCCCTGGCAGAAGATGTCCAGGCAAATACCCGATTTCAGTGTATCATGATGGAGTGAAAAAAGTTTAGCGCAACAATGGGTATTTACCTGGTCCTGCCACTGTCCCGACTTAGTAGAAGAGCTGAGCCGAACACACTTTCCCCGCCCTGTCGGTGTTGCAGATAAGGCAAAACAAACCAACCCCCAGGTATAAATTCTGGGACAACCTATAGATATGGCCATACCCGTCGGAACGTGAGAGACAGAGGGGAATGAAAGCAGCAACAATACTCCATCATATCCACACCCTTCGGACAGAGAGGCTTGGATTGATTAGAATTTTTACAGGCATGCAGCTCCCACAGAAAATGATTTTTAACCTCCTTTTTGTGAATACATAATGTATTTACTACTTTCAGGGTGGAAGGACCGTTTTAACCAGTATTACAAAAAGTGTTTCTGAACAGGATTACCAACTACAGCTTTAAATGTCCTTTTTTTCCCCCTCTTGCAGGATGTGTATCAGTGGTGTGGCAGTGAGTGTAACCGTTTTGAGCGGCTCAAGGCTTCCCAGGTGGCCATTGACATCAGAGATAATGAGAGAAATGGTCGAGCCAAGGTGCACATGGTGGAGGAGGAGGGCGAGCCTTCCGACATCCTAGAGGTGAAACATGCTCACATTCCTGTTTTTCCCTTTCTCTTGATGAACCAAATGAAACTTAAGCCTCAGAATCGTTCTGTGTAATTAATGGTAATCAGTGTGGGAACGGATGAACACAAGGAAAGGTCTTCGTCTATGTGCCAATTCTGTGCCATGGTGACATTGTAAACACTCCTTTTACATGGAAGAGGCCCAATGAACCTGAACCCAATGAGGCTCATAAACACTTCCCCCTGTCCTGGGGACCTGAGGGTGTTAGATTTATCTTTTTTGGAATTATTTTTGATCTGACTGAGGTTTATGGGACAGCAGCCTCGCTAAAGCAACGGGCTGCCATGTTGCTGCTTTTGTGTCTGATCTGAATGTGACAAAAACAGCAATTTACTCTTCAGCTTGTTTGTGCAGGCTCTTGGACCCAAACCCACCATTGCTCCCAGCATTCCGGATGATGACCAAGTGGACTCCTCCAACAGGAAGAAGGGGTCCCTTTACATGGTAAAGAAACAGTCAGTTGGATTAAAACATCTGTGGTTCTGACCCTGTTCAGAGGTTTTTTTGTGCTGAACCAGAAGAAAATTTGATCCTGATATTTGTGAGACAGGTGTCCATTGTGTCTGTGGAACTGATCTGAAGTTTAAGAACTGAATGGATTGTACAACAAAGCTGTTTTATTGTGATGTTTCACTCTACCAAAGTCTAAAAACAACAAATGAAAGAAGTGTGTTCCCAATTGATTTTATGGAACATCCTTATTTACTGCACTTTGATCTAATCATGTGTTTTTGCCCTTCAGATCTCAGATGCTTCTGGTTCCATGAAGGTGACGGCCGTGGCTCAGTCCAGTCCTTTCAAACAGGCAATGTTGTCCCCAGAGGAGTGCTACATCCTGGACAATGGGGTGGACAGGAACATCTTTGTTTGGAAAGGTAACAACAGTCTTTATAATGTAGCACAAGCTTATTAAAATGACACTCAGGGGTTTAAATCCACTCGTCGTTGGCAAAAATATCTCATTCATTTTGGACTCTCGTGATTGATTTGAACTGTTAATGCAACATGCATCTTTAAAGAGCCCCTTGTAGAAAAATACAAGTGTAGACAAGATAAAAATGTATTTACAAATTCTCTAATTCACATAAGGTCACAATTATACGTACATGATGTAGTCCTTGCACAGATCCCCAGTAATATTTGAAAGAAATATCGATAGGAAAGTTGCAGAGAAACCAGTCAGCTCCATAATGCTGGTTAGATATTTGACTCCTCCTCCTATCAGAAATGGTACAGCTTATTTTAGCTGGATAATTTCCTGGCACAGGCTCAACAATTAAGTGCCATTTGCTTATTTCTAATGTGTCTTAGGTTAGGAACATTCCAGACGTTTAAAGTCAGCCTGCTTCATCCATTTCAAAACCAGTTTCTATGCACGTTTGAGATCATCATCCTGTGAGAACCCCCAACTGTGTCTGTTTACACCATCTTGTTGTTAGTTGTAAATGTGGAAATAATCCTACATCTTCATTATTATTTCCACTTTCTCCAATGTACCTGTACCACTTGCAGTGAAACAGACCCTTAGCATGACAACACCAACATCTTGCAGTGTACCTAGGGTTGAAAGCCCCACCCTGAATCCTCCAAACATGCTTGCCTCTGTGACCAGATAGCTCAAATTTAGTCTCGACTGACCATTGAATCTTTCTCCAGAAGACATTTGGTCTGTCCATGTTCATTCTCGAATGTGCCCATTTTTAGGCCTGGTCTTCTTTCTTGTTTTAAACCTTCCCAGTGATGTAGGTGTTTCCTGGTTGATACAGAACAATTAGATTAGGATTCCTGAATGGTGTTCCCAAAATTCAAAATTCAACCTCCATCCAATAGAAAACGTACAAACTATGCTTCCCTGCTTGGATAAGAACCCAACCAGTTGAACTAACCTTGACCATCTATGATAAGAAGAGTGGTCAAATATCCAACGCCAATGATGGCAGGAGCCTGTTGACATGGCTACAAAGTGTCTTGTGGAGGTGCAGCTAGCTATCCAAATATTAGTATTGGTGTATGTAAGAGGGTATCTATATTTTAGACAATTAGGATGAATGTTGTATAATACTCCAACAGTTCAAATGTGACATTAAAAGCCCCAAATTACAATGATGGGTGTATGTAAACTTCTGGCATCAAAAGTCTAAGTTTTAATACTTTTTGCTCTCTTTTGTTTTTCTAATGAACATTTGATCAGTTTATAGTTGAAATATACAGTATAAACGTATTGATTTCTCTTTTTAACCGCAACAGGTCCAAAGGCAAATGTTTCTGAACGTAAAGCAGCCATGTCTGCAGGGCAGCAGTTCATCAAAGACAAGGGGTACAGCAATAAGACCCAGGTAACGTCTCCACATGCTTACTCCCTCAAAAAGTCCCGCACAGTGTGCTAAAGGTAAAGCTAACAGTCGAGTTTCACTTGCAGATCCAGGTCCTTCCTGCAGGAGCGGAAACAACCTTGTTCAAGCAGTTCTTTAGCGACTGGAGGGACAAGGATGAGACAACTGGGCCCAGTAAGGCCTACACCATTGGCCGTGTCGCCAAAGTGGAGCAGGTCCCCTTTGATGCCTCCTCTCTGCACTCAAACACAACTATGGCTGCCCAGCATGGCATGGTTGATGACGGCAAAGGCAAGGTCCAGGTAGGAGTATGTTTATAAGACACCCTGCAAAGAGAATCAGAGTTACAAGTCTGTGTGAAAAGACTAGTCTTTGGCTATCAGATCTGGCGTGTCGAGGGCGGGGATAAGGTCCTGGTGGATCCTTCAACCCACGGTCACTTCTACGGTGGAGACTGTTACCTCATCCTCTACAGCTACAGACAGGGAAGCAGGGAGCAACATATCATCTACACCTGGTGAGGAAACAAAGAGGAGAACACGTTGGAGATGTTTGAGGCACAGGGAAGGAGAATTGATCAGACTGTGTGCTCCTTTGTCAGGCAGGGGTTGAAGTGCACGCAGGACGAGCTGGCAGCTTCAGCGTTCCTCACTGTGAAGCTGGATGACTCAATGGGAGGATCCCCGGTTCAGGTTGGAACATGAAACACACACAGACGCTTCTCTGTTGTGTTGGCAAACGGAACCAACTGGCATCTAGTTTATACAAATTATAAATTTTTCACTAATAAGTCTAATGAAATGTATCCATCCATCCATCCATTTTCCGTCTTGTATGTGGCAACCACATTCAAGACGGAGAGATGCAGTTCGACCTTGTGAAAATTTCATGTCATTGCAGCATTATTATAAACTCAGCAGTACACATTAGAGAAATCCATCCATTACCTATGCACACTTATCCTTCATGGGGTCGCGAGGGGTGCTGGTGCCTATCTCCAGCATTCAATGGGCGAGAGGCGGGGTACACCCTGCACAGGTTGCCAGTCTTAATGAAATGTATATTTTTCAAGTTTTAGTTTTTGAAAGCATTGAGTTACTTTATTCTGATATTGAATGAGCTTGGAATAGGATTTTAAAACTCTCAGTGGACACTAAATATGAAATTTGCTTTATTTTTAATTAATTCAACCATCTTTGGATACAAGTTGAAATAGTAATAACTTGACGAGGATCACCTAGACAGGAGCATTAGTGGTGTGCTTGGTGAAAAGTCAATAAAATGTCTTTTAGTGATGATCAGTGACTTATTTTAAAGCATATATGTTATTCTGTGGACTCAATTAAATATTTAACCTTAATTCGTTTTGATAACCCAAACAAAACAGCTATTGATGATATCCAGCAGAGGGCAGGGTTTCTTTAATTTTCCTCTCACCATATTTTCACTGCTGCCCCACAGAATATTCAGGTTTCCTCAGACTTCACCACCTGCTGGTGGAAACAAGCTGAGCCAAATGTATGCTAAAATAAACCTAGGCTACTGAGTTTGTGTGTTCCAGGCTATTGCAATAGATTATTGGTTACATGTAATGGAGTAATCCTTTAACAACCATGCAGCCATGGCAGCAAGTCCATGGACAGTGAATTACAGGCATGGGGGGAAAAGGTTTTAGATAAGGAAATTACTGAGTCTCCCAGCTACTGTGTTTTGGATTGTTTTTATGCGTTTCCAATGATTTTATTGTCAAATGCATTTATTTTTGGAGAAGAATTAATATTTACAGAGTCAATGGATATCAGCTTCAGGACCAAGTCCTGACTGATTCTGTCATATTTTGTGTCTTCTTAGTCCTTGCAGTTGAAGTTTGTTGGAGTCTGGTTCTCTGCATGATTTTTCAGAACCTGGAGAGTTTCCAGGGCAAAGATTAAAAATGTTATAAGTTATAACTTTTGCCTTGTGACATGGTGCACCGGTTTGGAAAACCCACAGAGGAGGAAGACGTTTTAACTGCAGTCCTCATTTAGGGCTGAGTTTTTAGCAGAATTGTGACAAAGTCTGAGGAGAAGCAACCATGATGACAGAACTTGTAGTAGTCTTAGCTTTTCTTCTCTGGTCAAATGATTTGTCAGAGGTCCGAAACCATGCAAAATATCAATCAAATTAACAAGTCTACTGTCTATTCCTGTACTTCCTGTTTAATTTTACTTGGTCAACATGGACAGAATCGTTGCCCGAAAATATTTGCCTCGCCATACGCTTACACCAACCTCCTAACACGCTTGAGCAAGCTCTGCGCTGGTGGCAACAAAATTCTATGGCACACGCCTGTGAATCTGTTGCAATGTCCTCAGTCTTGGCGGGAGACTTTTTATGTCCTATATCTTCTACACGATAACTTCTACTTCTTAAGATGGATGTATGAAGGTGAACTTTTTGTATTGGTTGCTTTTATTTGTAAAGCTCGGGAAAGAAGACAGCAAGTGTTGTATCCTGCAGTGAAATTTACGTTTAGCTTGTGATATGGCCATCCTGTTTTGTTTTGTATGTGGACTGTCTTATAAGCCCTGCAGGCTGGGCACATAGCTGACATAGTTATATATATTTAGGGAACGTTCTTTCAGCTACAAAATTCTCAGTAGCACTTTCCCTCCATGCGAGGATATTTTGATGCAAACCCATCATGGCTGCTGCTTTTCTTTGGACATAACTATTGTTAACACGGGAAGACAATGAACCATCATTCTAAAACACAACCCCTTTATGTGTTTTTGTAATAACTTTCTGTTAACCCAGTTTGATTTTCTATCATTTCTAAAATCGAAGACCCAGCTGTGATAATTGGAGACACAGATGCCCTCTCTGTTGAATTCAATAAATGACTTTGTGCCACTGGTCTGCAGGTGAGAGTGACTCAGAGTCAGGAGCCTCCCCACCTGATGAGCCTCTTCCAGGGTAAACCCATGATCATCCACAGCGGAGGAACGTCTCGTAAAAGCGGGCAGTCACAGCCTAGCAGCACCCGTCTCTTCCACATCCGCCAGAGCTCTTCCGGCGCCACGCGTGCCGTGGAGGTGAGTTGGTTTTGCAGGAATATGGATTTCGTTGAGTGCACACGTGGTGTAGCTTGTTCTAAGTTTTCTTAACCTACACCATCAGGTTCAGCCCTCGGCGTCCAATCTGAACACCAATGACGTGTTTGTGCTGAAATCCCCAAAAGGCCTGTTTGTGTGGCGAGGCGTGGGAGCCAGCGAGGAGGAGATGAACGCAGCCAAGCATGTTGTGGGCTTTTTGGGTGGCAGTCCCAACAACGTGTCAGAGGGCAAGGAGCCAGGTGGGTCTCTAAATCTGCATGTAGAGAATGAAGGGAAGAATTAAAATACAGTTTACTGAGGCGGTGGTTCAGATTTTTACCTGCCTATCAGTTGTGGTCCCCTGCATGCCTAAGAGTTAGGCTTAGTTGAAAAACTTGTCAAGAGACACTTGTACGAATGATGGAGAGCTTCGTTGCAACAGAACTTGTGGGAGCAGTCGCTCCATTGTCCGGGCACCTATGGTCCTTTTCATTCATTCATAGGGTATTTAGTGATATTGTACAGAGTATTTTAACCATGGGGTTTTGAAGAAAAAGAACAGAAAAACAAGTAAAAACTACCTAAAAGCCAAAAATAAAGATAGGACATGGCTGTTATGTTTCAAATCTGGTTTTAATTAGATTTGATACAGGCGATCCATCTAGTCTCCAAAGCAATGAGGCTGGGTTTCAATCCCTTTATGTAAAAAGGCAGGCATGGGCCGGAGTGCCAACCGTCAGAAGTGAAACTGGAAAACTTGAAAAGGGAGCCGCTGATTGTCTTTGTGCGGCGCACCAAAACCAAAACTCAGGGCAGGATTTTTTAGTTTTGCTGGGAGGTGAGGGATAGCGCAAGGAGTGACTGAAGGATTTGAAAGGAGCAATAGGAAGATAAGAGGAAAATGACATAAGCACAACTAAAGAAATAATATGTTGTAACACATGCTTGTCCTCTTTTTCAGAAAGGTATTAAATAAATGAAGACTATTTGCCCAGGGCAGCATATTGATGGGGTGGCTACTAACCGCCCCAATAAATGTATGAATATTTATAAAGTAATGACAGAATGAGGAGTAACAGGAGGATTCTTCACAAAATTAAGAACGTTTCCAGACAACCCTGACCATCCTCTTCATCAAACTGTTCGAAATAAACAGAGGGTCTTGAGTCAGGAGCTTCTTCCGAAGCGCTGTAAGACAGACCGCTACAGGAGATCCTTCCTGCCCACTGTCAACAATGTTATGAAGAAACGTGCATAATATGAGTTACAACAATACTTAATTTCCCTTCGGGAAATTGTCTTTAAATAGACAAAATCTCGGCTCATGCCAACAGGCAAGCAAAGTGGCATCTAATCTGATGGAGAAAATGATCTTTAGCTGATGTCTGTTACGTTCTCTTCCTTCCCAGCTGATTTCTGGTCTGCTCTGGGTGGCAAAAAAGAGTACCAGACCTCAAAGAGCCTGCAGAGCACAGCCAGACCCCCTCGTCTGTTCGGTTGTTCCAACAAAACCGGGAGACTCATTGTAAGTTGGAAGTGAAGTGATGACAGCAGAATTTCTTTGTTTTAATCCACAGATGCTAAATATCAGTCAAATATATTGTATTACCGAGTTATAATGCATTAGTCTGAGCATTCATTCCTACTGGCACTCAGGTGGAAGAGGTACCAGGAGACTTCACGCAGTCAGACCTGGCCACTGATGACGTCATGATCCTGGATGCCTGGGATCAGGCAAGATGAGTTTTCTTCACACCTGAACTGTCATTTTATCACTTTTAGCTCTCCAGACTGTGCAGTCACAGCTTTGATTTGAGCATCAAACTTGGCTGTAGGCTGTCAGAATGAGTTGTTGCTAAATGTGTCTCTTTCCTCCCTGCAGCTCTTCCTTTGGGTTGGCAATGAGGCTAATGCGGAGGAAAGGAACGGAGCTCCCAAAATAGGTTGGTTACATTAGAGCTGTAAAGACGGAAACAAACCCACAGGGGATTGTCTTGTTAGGTGTTTTGAATTTCAAAATGGGTTTGAATTCTAATAAAGTTACATTAAATGTCCAAGAAGTGTTAAGAAAAATGGCGCTTTTAACATTGCTAGAAATTCAAGTGCAGTGATTTTATCAGGTTTTTGTTTAATGTAAACTAAAATATGCAGAGAAAAGGTGGCTATAAGAGGTGCTGATTCCACATCCATTACACCTTAGATGGGGTTGCTGAGCTAACAGGTTCTTCTCCATAGCTCCTCATGGTAACGTCCAAGATATTCCCTGGATAGAACGGATAATTAGGCTGTGTTTTATTTGTCTTGGAAGTCAGCTCAGAGCTGAAGATGTTTTCACACTCAAGTTGAGCGCATCCTAGTTGCAAGTTAGAACACTATGAGATTTGTCTATCCACTTAGAAATAAAGGCCACTTGGCCTGAAAAAAGAATACACAATGGGATTCACCTCTTGTTTTTAGCACCAACTATTTTTAGCAAGACCAGCCAACAATGTACTTCTCTTCGTCTTGAAACGGTAAAAGAACAAGTTTTGAAACACATATTCTACAGGAATATGTGTCTCACTGGTTTACTGAGATACAAATTGTTCAGCAACCTTCACTAAATCCTGTCAGCCATCTTGGATACCTAACGTGAATACCAAACTGAGGTTTCCCCTTTTGGCTCTCTTTTTACCCGGAACTTGCCGTTTCCAAGTTCCCAGTCAGAAAACCTACAAAAACTCCCCCTGAAGTCAGAATCCAGTACTGTGTATGTGCAGGTAGAATATGCTGATATAAAGGATTTATTAGTACCTCAGTTTGTATCTCTTTAAAATAGTGGGACACATGGTGCTGTAAAATATTATTAATAAGCATGTGAACATTCTCAGTATATTCTGATGATGATTAGCCTGGTCCCACAAATCCTTTTACTCTGATCTCAAAACAACTAAAAGACATTAGGACAACATACGACATACATTTGCCCTTAAAAAACAACTGCGTCCTGCAAATGTGACATGATGTGCAAATATTTTAGTGCATGTTTCCTATAAAAGCATTGAAACTTGAGTACAAATAGATATAAATGTCATAAATGAACTCCTAAATGGGACCTGTTCTTAGTATTAGTGCCACGCTTGACTCAGCTAGGTATTTCCCTTCTGAACTGAGGTTCTGTAGACCTTCAGTTCATAGTTCGGTCATACAACCTTACTTTATACCTTACAACCTCAGTTTGGCATCTTTATTTATCATTTATTATTTATCTTAAATCCAGTTTGGCTTAGGCGGACCAGAGCAAAGAAAAAACGCAGACGTCCACCATCTTTAAACAACTCGCGTGTCATGACCATCACACCTGTATACATGAGCTATTTTAGAAACATTTAAACCATTGTCACAATTCAGATGCAAGTTTAATTACACAGAAGCAGATTATTATTTACACATGAAATCGGAGTAGGAGGCAGTGTACCACCAATTATCTTCTCGTGGGAATCATTCTGAGAAAGGAACATGTAAAGTGGTTCTGGTCAAAGTATCTACAACATGGGTCACCAACATGGTGCCTGGAGGCACCAGGTAGCCCCCAAGGACCACATGTGGTGGCCTCAAGCCTGTTCAAAAAATAGCAAGACCCTCAAATGAGCTTCATTTAAATGCTATTTTATTCAGTTGCTCTTCCTTTTTAAATGAGTAGATTTAAAAGCATTAAAACATGTTTATGTGTCATGAAGTTTAGGTGAGCTCTGACACTTTGGTTCAAAGGTCAGTACTGGTAGCCCTTTGTATGACACAGTACCAATGAAGTAGCTCTCAGTTTCAAAAAGGTTGGTGATCCCTACTCTGCAAAATACAAAAATTGAGGCAGTGTAAAGACCAATAAAATAGTGTTCACCTAAACCAGCTTTGATTCTAGATCACAAAGTTACTCAGCCCAGAAATGCTTTATATGTTCCGTTCAACGTGTTTCACCTAGGCAGATCACTGGTGGTGTACAGTACCTCCTGCTACCTCCATTTCCTGTGTAAATAATCAGACCTATTTGTGTATATAATTATCCTTCTTAGAGTATCTATTAGCTTTAGCTAGCAGAAACAGCTAAGCTGATTTATGCTGAATAAAGACCCCAGCAGACTTATCTACTGCCGGTAGAATATTAACAGCCCACTTCAGGATCCTTAACTATCCCTTTATGTTCCCTATATTAAAAGTATATTGTGTGCAGAGTGTTGCTTTAAAACTGTCTCTTTCTCTTTTCACTTCTTGTCACACAGCCAAAGACTACGTGGACTCAGATCCGTCTGGTCGCAAAGGACTGCCCATCACCACCATCAAACAGGGGGCAGAACCTCCTACTTTCACTGGCTGGTTCCAAGCTTGGGATCCCAAGATGTGGGAGAAGGATCCGCTGGACAGAATCCAGGCCCGTTTCTGAACACAAAGCTCCAGCCTTATCTTTTGCACTCTGGCTCTTTACCTACAGCGCTTCATGTTGCAGTTTAATTCCTGCTTAATTCAAATATCTAAGTGCCAATCGCAATGTTATTACAGTTATCAGGTTGAATGGCATCGCCATGGTTCCTTCATCTTACAATAATACCTACAAAGAACCTCAGGTAACTAGAAAAGCAAAGAAAAAAAAACCCAGCAAGTTTGCTATGTTTCTGTCTCCTAGCCCTGCATATGTCAATCGATAAACTAGTACAGTTAAAGCCAACTGCATCACCCCTCGTTTGTGTCCTGTTTAGTACAAGAAGGTTGTACAGAACATATTCCAGAAGTTCCATCCTACACTTTCTTGTTGAATTTCCTGCTTGTGAATTTGTGGACGTGTAACATTATTAAATGGTAACTGTGTCCATTCCCTTTTAAACAACCCTGATATGTTCTTGTGAACTGCTTTTAAATAAAACTTTGTAGTTTAAACCTTTGACTTTGTGAAAAAGATATGTGAAATTTAAATGCCTATCATACCACAGGTAGTGGACTCTGCCCCCACCAACTCCCGTCACTGGAAAATCGTCTCTTATTAAAAATGCCCAGGCTACCACATTCCTTCTAAAAAAACAGATGCAATTCGACCTTGTGAAAATTTCATGTCATTGCAGCATTATTATAAACTGAGCAGTACACATTAGAGAAACCCATCCATTATCTATGCACACTTATCCTTCATGGGGTCACGAGGGGTGCTGGTGCCTATCCCCAGCTGTCAGGGTACACCCTAGACAGGTCACCAGTCCATCACAGGGCAATATAGAGACAGACAGGACAAACAACCATTCACACACACACACACCTAAGGAGAATTTAGAGAGACCAAGACTGGGAGGAAGCCAGAGTACCCAGAGAGAACCCACACATGCACAGGGAGAACATGGAAACTCCATGCAGAAAGACCCAGGGTTGGAGCTGAACCCAGGACCTTCTTGCTGCAAGGCAACAACGCTACCCACTGCACCACCCTATTAGAGAAATAGCCAATTTTTTTTAAAAAAAAGCCTCAGAATATTATAGGATTACACTGAGCCTGGTTCTGCTAGAAGTTTTCTCTCCACTGTCGCTTTTTGCATGCTCAGTATGAGGGATTGCCATGGACAATGCAGACGACTCTCCCTGTGGCTCTACACTCTTTCAGGAGGAGTAAATGCTGCTTGTCAAGACTTGATGAAATCTGCTGGGTTTCCTTAGATAGGAAACTTTTTGACCAATCAGTATAATTTGATTGAATTTGACTTGGTAAAGTGCCGTGAGGTAGGAAGTATCATGAATTGGCTCTACATAAATAAAATTTAAATGAATAGAGTACCTGCTTTATGAGGGATGAGCATCTTTATAGATAAACGTGCAAAGAATCGCCTAGAAAATAAGATTTTTGGGATGTACTTAGTTTTTTAAATATATTTTCCATGTCAGCTTCATCTTTGTTTAATACAATGGCTTACAAAAGGATTCATGTTTTCATAGTATAGCCACAAACTTTTGGGCGTTTGATTTATATGGTAAGTGTTAGATTAACACACAGTGGAGCACAATTGTGAAGCAGAATGAAAAACATACATGATTCTAATTTATATGAATAAAAATCTGAAATGTTTGCTGTGTGTTTGTATTCAGCCTCACTGAGGCAAGCCTTTGTGGTGCCACCTGTTGCTGCAGGTAAAGTTGCATGTTGTTCAGGGTATGTCCCTTCACACATCTAGAGGGAAATTTCGGCCCATTCCTCTTTGCAAAATAGTGCAAGCTCAGTCCGATTTATTAGAGAATGTGCATAAAGATCTATTTTTAAGTATCGTCACAGAACTTTGACTAGGCCTTTCTAATGCATACATCTCATGTAATTCATGTTTGTTTGAGAAGAGGTGCATTGAAAAGTTGCACGATAGTAGCTCTGGAGGGCTGGAGTTGCCTGTTCTAAGCCCTTGTATTATACATATGACTAGGTTTCAGCTGGTCCTGCTGGAAGGTGAATCTCCAAGTTAGTCTGTTCAATTTCATTCACCTGAGCTGGGGAACTCTGCAGCTCTTCCAATGTTACCAAGGGCCCCTTGGCTGCTTCTCTGATTAAAGTTCTTCTTTTCTAGCCTGTCAGTTTAGGCAGATAGCAATATCTCAATGTTTTTATTGTTCTGCCATATTCTTTTCACTTTCCGATGATTTAACAATGTTTTGTGAGTTGTTTAAAGGTTTTACCTAGCCCTGCTTTAAGCCTTTCCACAACTTCATCTGTTGAGTACATTGCTTAGTCTTAACGATGCTGTTTGCTTAGTAATGTTCCCTAACCAATCCCCTAGAGCTTCACACAACAGTTAGGGTTGTATTCAGGTTAGGTTACTCACAGGTGGACATTAACTAGGTGATTTCTATAAGCAGATGGTTGACCTGTAATCAAATGTCCACCACACTTTCTAGAGTTAAATTTGCTAAAAACTTAAAAAAAAAACATGTAGCTTTTCCTTCCATCTCACTTTTAGGTGCTACTTTTTGTTGGCCCACCACATGAAATACCAACAAAACACATTGTTTGTGTTTATGATCAAATGGGAAAAAGTTCCAGGGGCTAAAATACTTTTGCACAGCATGGTAAATGCTGACATGGTGCAATCTATACAGTTTTGCACACATTAGGTTAGATTTCAATCATTTAGGAACCATATCATTCATATAGTGAGTATCAGTAGCTGGTGGGAATCAAGACGACTAAACCAACAAACATTGGACAAATCACATTTGTCCAATGTTTGTTGGTCTTGCAGAATTTCCCTTTTACTTGTTTCCTGTAGGCTGCACGGAGACACCGCTGGTGGACCAACCTGGAGTCTTCCTGCATGCAGTTTGCATGTTTTCTCCATGCATACATGAGTCCAACAGAGGTTTATAGCTTAACTTTGCCAAAATTGTTGTATAGTGGAGGGATGCTAAGAAAACCGATGTAGAACATATTGTATCAACTAAGACATACAGTAATAAGTTCAATCCTAATGTCTCTAGCTCATTGTTAATAGCTAGTGGAACCAGAACAACGCAAATGGACTTCAATATTACAGTCCATTTGCCATACAGTGTGGGAAAACGAATAGACTGAAAACAATTGATATAGGGACTGGATTAGGCACAGACAAAAAAAACAAAACAACGGGCAGCACAGTGGACAGTGGGTAGCGCTGTTGCCTTGCAGCAAGAAGGTTCCGGGTTTGAGTCCGACCCTGGGCCTTTCTGCATGGAGTTTACATGTTCTCCCTGTCCATGCGTGGGTTCTCTCCGGGTACTCTGACTTCCTCCCACAGTCCAAAAACATGACTGTTAGCCTGATTGTTTGCCCTGTTGTCTCTGACTGGTCATCTGTCCAGAGTGTACCCTGTCTCTCCACCATTGGTCAACACCCCCGCGACCCCACAAGAGACAAGCGTGACAAAAAATGGATGGATGGATGGAGAAAACAATGGTATGGCTAGCTCACTTCAAATAACCTTCATTGACTTAGCCCACCTGAAAATATCTTTTCATCTGGTTTCCCCAATGGCTCCATCTAGTTCCGCACTGGGCAACATGCCCTGTGATGGACTGGCGACCTGTCCTGGGTGTCGCCAGTCCATCTCTTGCCCATTGACTGGATGGATAGCTTTACTGCTTCAAACAGATGTAGGAGAACTTCCCATTACTCTCAACACTCACATCTGAGACCAGTGCAGTGTCACAGGTTGGGGATTCAGAAGCTAGAACGGAGGTGGAAATGCAAATACAAGTCAATTAACAGAGGGAGCAAAAGTCCAGAATTCAAGGCAGGTGTTGTGCAATTATACACTGTTAAAAGTTATTTAATGTTTCATAAATAACTCTCTGTCTGTTAAGTATTGTCTGGTGATGATCAGCTCTTAAGCTGATATCAAGACAACGGTTGAAAGGGATGAATTCGAGCACTAGCGATCTTTTAACAGCAAAACCTGCACACACATAGAATAAAGAGTGACAACTTCTTTTCAAGTCCAAGAATTTAATAACAGAAATAAAATGAACATCCAGAGAACATCACTATGTAATGCTGTTTACCTGAATTAACACAATATTTCGATTAATAAATCCTCTCTACTAGGCTAGTGAAACTTAACTAAACTATTAAGCAAAATGAAGATAAACAGAAGCTAAGCTAAGGAACTATTTACATGCAAAAACAAACAAAAGACAAACAAAAGTGGTTGATCATAATCAGATTAATTCAGTGAATCCCTGTTCACTACAGATCTGATTTCAAAAGCATGGAGTGGAGTTAAAACATCTGCCATGTATTTCAATCCATTCACAATGCAAAGCCCAAGTTGAACAAAACATTATTTGTTAAAATAATATTCTGAGGACCGGTTTGTCCTGTAAAATCATTTAAACCCTTACGACCGAGTTTGTTAATGCGATTCTCCCTCCGGGCGCACGGGGTCGCTGTGGCAACTCGGTGGCTAAGAGGTTACAACATAAAGTTGCCGAAATTGCCTTGAAAACGGGCATTAATATACCATATTGATGCGGGAATAAGGCTTATAACACCATCGGAGGATGGCCGGGCAGAACAGTTACGCTTTATGCTTTAAAACAAACTCTTTGAAATGTCCGAGACCGGATGTTAGCAAGGCTAATAGCATGTTTGGCTAGCGCGAGCTACCGGTTAGCCCTTTGTTCTAAACACCACGGTTTACAAACATTTCCCAATAAACCTTTTACTTCACCCTCAGCCTGCTGCCCAAACCTCTGTCCTTTGTTTTGTGTCAGTTCGGTCCAGTTTTGGCCATTCACAGGAAGAACGTTGAAGGAGGGAAGTTTTTGACTAGCGCTAGTGGGCTAGCGTTTGGCTCTTGGCAGGCTAGCGTTAGCCTTGCAGCAGCATGTGGCTAATGGCGTGGCCTGGGTTGGAGGCCTGGTTCTTTGACCGGGATGCAGTCCGATGAGCAGGGGTTTTCCTCAGCATCCAGCCTTCAGCTCCATGGGTGTTCACTTCCCTGTACAGGCTGAGGAAAAATACACAGAGCTGTTTCGCATGCAGGGATGTTTGCTCCTGCATCTGATTGTGGGTTAAGACAGCAACTTAGCTCTGTATTTGCCCGGACATGTTCGTCCGGATTCAGTCAGGTCCTCTGCTGAAGCAGGCAGTCGGGTCTAGCAGACCCTGGATCAAGCGTGGCTGCTCCGGGAATCTCCATCAGCTGCTGACTGGTGTGTCGGTGAGGGCCGACCAGGCCCTCATGGTCTGGCCTCCTTTGTCTGCTCTCAGAGAGCTGTAGTGGAGCTGAACAGGTCTGCAGAAGAATGCTGAAGTGAAGAAGTGGGGACCCTTTGTCTGTGCTGTGTCTTATCTGTTAGGAGGGCTCACAGCTGACCTCCTGCTGGGAGAAAGGGCAATCAGGAGGGGAGAGAAAGAGGATAGAGGCCGTCCTCGCCTTGAGAGTCTCGTGTTACGGCCAGAGTGGAATTCCTTTGTTAAACTCTTCCACTGTTCAGAATCCAATCTGAGATCAACTATTTATCATGGCATAACACAGGATAGGATGACAGAACCGGACCTAAAGAGTACTCTGAAGACACGGGGAGGAAAGGAACCAGGGAAATCTGACAATGAGACAAAGAAACCAGTGAGGATGGGGAGAGTGATTGTGAGAGGGGCGGAGAAACCAATGGAATTAAGGAAACGTGAAGAAGACAGAAAATCTTAGTGGAAAAAAACTAATGAAAAACAACATATCCATCAAAAACAAAATGTACACCCAAACATTGTCGTCACGATAGGTATGTTTTATATAGAGGTACGCCAACATGTCAGAAAGCTAACAAATCATGCCGATATTTATCATGTTTTAAGTATCGGCTATCAACTTTAACATGACCATACTTAGCTGATGTCAGCGGCACAGAGTTGCTGTGCAGACGGCCTGTGTCATTATTAGATTAGATTAGATTCAACTTTATTGTCATTACACAGGTACAGGTACAAGGCAACAAAATGCAGTTTAGGTCTAACCGGAAGTGCAATATCAGCAAGTGCAGGATAAACAATGGTTCCATAAGTACAGGACATGGGTTTTTACTGAATAAATATAGAGATGGATGCTATTATAAACAGAATTTTACTGATAGATTTGTCCTATGAATATAATATATAGATAACTAGTATTGTGAACTAAATTTACAGCTGGATATGTACCGAATATAATATACAGGTGGATATTACTATAAACAGAGTTTTTACAGATATGTACAATAACATAATATACAGATGGTTGTTATTATAACAGAGTTTACAAGTGAATATGTACTATGAATATATGTACAGATGCCTATTACTATAGGCAGAATTGTGAGCATGATATACAGGTAGCTATTAATATAAAATGAATAAATAAAGTTCGGACAGAAGCTATCTAAATTAAAGTGCAGTGGAAGGTAATTGCATATTACAGTTAAAGTACGGTATTGCAAATGTATATGTAAACAACTGGTACTGTGAATAAACAGTCGGCAGTGCAAATCAATATTCAGTCAAGGTGAGTAGTGCAAGATGCATGTAAACAGTTGTTACTATAGTAACAGTCAGGAGTGGAAGTGAACATTACAGTCTTGTAAATGACAAAATGGAGGTAGGTGTGAGGAGGGAGAGGAGAGTCTGTCAGTATATGAGGGGAGTGGGATCAGCGAGGATTAGAGTTCAATAAAGAGACAGCTCTGGGGAAGAAGCTGTTTTACAGTCTGCTGGTCCTGGTCCGGAGGCACCTGAAGCGCCTGCCGGAGGGCAGGAGAGAGAACAGTAAAGTTTTACAGAATTATGTAAAGTATATATGACATTTTGGTGAGACACCAGCTCAGAATTCACACAGATTTCCACATAACACACAGACATAAATAAGACTTGATGTTCAAATAGTTGAATACTCAGACAACACCTCATAAAAAGCTAAAAGTGTCCAAATAATCAGATAAGAGTTAAATGTTTGAGTCCAAAAAAGACAGATACCAGTCACTTTACAGACGATGTAACTTACTGTGCTATTGCATGAATGTATCAGACAAAACATTTCCTGAGTGGTTTAAAAACTGTGCAAATAGTGTCATGCTGCAGCCTTGCTTGCTGCACCATGGACATTTCAGGGCACTGTTCACCCTCCATACATCCCAGTCTCCTCTCCACCTCAGT
This sequence comes from Fundulus diaphanus, assembly GCA_037039145.1. Taxonomy (NCBI): domain Eukaryota; kingdom Metazoa; phylum Chordata; class Actinopteri; order Cyprinodontiformes; family Fundulidae; genus Fundulus; species Fundulus diaphanus. Next base: position 49,471,978 of record CM073133.1, read on the forward strand.
ATCATCTACACCTGTCAGCCACTAATCAAGCCAGAACTCATCACACCTGTCATCCTCTCTATTTAAGCTCCCTGCATTCAGTCCTTCCTCGTTGGTTCATTCTGTTGGTTACCGTTAACTTCTGCTCATGACTGCTTTTCCTGTTTACCTCTGCCAACCTCTGTTTCAGCTGCTCACCTTATCCAGTCTCATCCAGCCCGAAGTTCCTTCATCTCCGCCAGCCTGCTGTGGTTCTGGTTCTGTTCTCACTCAAGTCCTGCAAGTATTGTCCTAGTCGTGTGGCCCTTTACTGCTGGTCAAGTCTGGTTCCAAGTCTCCATTCTGTCGTGCTGCTGGTTCTGCTGTTTCCGTGCTCTGGTTCCATCCTGCTTGCCAGTTCCTGCCGTCACCATCCTCCTGCTTCAGCTCAGTACAGACTCTTGGTTTCTTTCTCAACTATTCACAATCTACAATAAACTGTTAAACTATACTCTGTTGTGGTTGTGTTTGGGTTCAGTCTCCAAAACATGACAAATAGTCATTAACATTTTGAATCTTCAAGTTAAAAAACTGCAATAGCAAAAAAAAAAAAAAAAAAAAAGAATACCGTAATTGTGTTAACTTTCAATTAAACAATGTACTCATTGAAATCAGACAAAAGAAAATGTGTATAATTTCATTAATATGTTAACAGTCCTAATTTAATGCTACTATTATAGTTGAATAAATTCAGCTGCTTGTGTCTGTCCCCTGGTCACATTTGATGCACAATTTAACTGTTTGTATATAAATAATGTAAAACACAAACAACCTGTATATTGGAAAAAGCTTTTAAAGATGGCCTCTTCTTTCCAAATTTTTCTACTTGCCATTGAAACCGTGCCCACCAGTCGGGCAAGCCAGCCTAAAAGAGTAAATCATAAAACTAGCCTTGTCTCAGCTATTAATTTACAGCTGGAAAATCAGAAGGAATACCACAGGAAAGCACAAACCAAGTACATCTGCGCCGACATTTGAAATGCACAGGAAACCAGATTCCTTCTGGAAAAAAAAGGAAGAGACCTGATGAAAATTGCAGCATTATTAAAAGATTAAACTGTAAACCAAAAAAATATCAAATTTGCACAGCTATATTTTGAAGCTATAGACTGACGACCTGTCCAGGGTGTACCCCGCCTCTCGCCCATTGACAGCTGGAGATAGGCACCAGCACCCCTTGCGACCCCACAAGGGATAGGAGTGTTAAAAAATGGATGGGTGGATGGATTTTGAAGCTATTTTTCCCATGTGCAAGCTAACAATGTGAAGTGACTGATTAGATTCTGTCAAAAGGTCAGTTTATGAATCACAGTTCACTCACAAGTTACATAAACATTTCAGAAATGCAAAAAGGCAACAATTAAGCTTGGACAATTCAAACAATGTTTTGATTCTGTTGTGCCAGTTCAAGACGTGACGACTGCATTAATTCGGGACATGACGGACTGCATTTCCCATGAGGCAAGGTGGTCAAAATGGCCACCAACTCCCATCATGCAACTCGGCCCAAAATGGCCGCTGCCCCTAACGACGGACAGAGAGATAACGTTACCAGGGGGAAAGGTATTTATTGCGGCCGAGGACCAAAATCTGTCTTCTTCACTGGCGCGCTGCCAACCGAGAAGACACACAGCTGTTTCACTTCGTTGGGGTAACCCCCACGCCACGTGCTCGATAACTCTTTGCTGGTTCGAAGATTACCGGAGCAAAACTATTCCCTGTGCGGACACAGGAGGTCGACTCTAAAAGGTACTTTTAATTCCCTCTGATCAAATACTGGAAGCCGCCTTATCTCCCAGTGATCGAAAGAGGACTACGCTTTGCTGGGCCGAGCAAAAGCGACTGTTGAGCCCGGAGCAGTGTTGCCAACTCCTCAGTAAGGAAAGTAGCTATTGGCTGGTCTAAAAGTCGCTAGAAGTCGCTAAATGACGCCATCGCCTAATTTGCATAATCTGCCACATGATGTGATGTGCATGTTATTGACGCTGTGGGAGAAATAACGTTGTTAGAGAGAGACAAAAAGTGAGTAAAAACACTCAAAATATATAGAGCTACTTTTTTGTCCATTAATGTTTATTTATTATTATTATTTTTTTTATTTTATTTTTTTATTTTTATTAATGTTTATTTTATTACAATACTAACCCTCCTCCTTTACCCGGGCTTGGGACCGGCAAAATGAACCATAAAGAGACACTATGGCGGAGTTACAACTTTTTTTTTAATGTTTTCTTTTTTCCCTTATGGTCCACCAAGGAGCCTACAAATCACGGTAAAACATGAACATGTGGCTGTGTGAATCAAATGCCGTTATTTATTTAAGATAAAATATTTCAAATTCAGTTATTTATGATCAACCTGCGCCGTCAATCCCGGCGCATGCGCGCTTCATTTGCAGTCTGGACGCTGAGGGTAAACATGCTGTGGCTCTGACTGCAGCGCTGAGAGGGACTCCTGTGGTAGCGGGAGACCGGGGTTGAGACGGGGGAGACGCCCCATGGCAGCACCTGCCGCTGGAGGACAAGACTATGAACGATACGTGCTTTCACGTAAGAGTCTCCAAAAGTCGCTAGATTTGTCGCTAGTCGCTTTTTTGAAAAAGAGTCGCTGGAGGGGTCTGAAAAGTCGCTAAATATAGCGACAAAGTCGCTGAGTTGGCAACACTGGCCCGGAGGAAGAGACGAAAGAGCCTCCTCGCCCGCCCCTGCCGCTGCCTGCTCTGGTGCGTTCAGGACGCCGCGTGATCCGGAGCGCTCCGGATCGAAGCCGGGACTTTCATTCGGGACCACCTCAAAGTAACGGGGTTCTCCCCTTTTATTTCTTTTCCATCCATAGGATGTTTAGAAGTGCCTGGGCAGACGTTAGAACTTTGTAGGTTTAGGTTAATGCTTTTATTCCACGACGAAGTTGGAATTATTTTCCTGAATGTTTTATTTGTATGTGCATGCATTTTACAATTGATTTTGCTGTGTTGATTTGTGATTCATCAATAACCCTGCCGTGGGTCATTGCTTCAGTTCTTTTCCATCTTCTTCCCTGCTTTCCTCCCTCTCTCTTTTCGCTTCTTCTTATCATTTTAGTCTTTTTGTCCGAGCTCTATTCGCGGGCTTTGCTTAAACTCCCAGTTAGCCGCGCCCTCTCGCAGCGAGGAATTATCCCATCAGCGTAAGCGTGGTTACGTCATTAGGACCTCCCCTCACGCATCACGTAAATTGGTAGACCATACGTCATCGTAGCAGCCATCTTGGGAGGGTGACGTGTACCTGAACTGTAGGGAGCTTAGCTGAACTAGCTTTTGTAAGACATCAAAGCGTCCAGTGAGATTCCCGAAGCTGTTCTGTCTGTCAATACTGATACGTCAAATGCCGGTGTTTTGAGGGCGGTGTTAAAACACTGTGAGTTGAGTTAAGATCTGCTAACCGCTCATTTTAATCCATTGTTTATTTTTGTTTTGTTGTTTTATTTCCACATATATATTTTGCATGTTTTAGTTTCAGTAGTGAGTAAGAATTCCAAAGTTGTTGAATCAGAGAATTACTGTAACAGGGAATTGCTTTTGGTTCAATAAAACCAACGACTGCGGAATAGACATTGTTTTGTGTTCAATCCAATTCACAGTTGCCTGGTTATTCAGAAATCAGAGCTAACCTCCTTTGGAGTTAACATCTGACATTAATACAGAGACAATATCATTGGATGGTGATAAGGGATAAGGATTTAAACTCTAATTGCAGTTACATTGGGGTTCTCACAGCCTGCCGGATAAACCTCGTCGGTCCGACCAGATCATTTATCCCAGCATAAATGAGTTCATAACAGCAAATTAATTAATGTATTAGTGGTATAAATACTTACAAGCTTATAGCTAACATCACCACCATTTGAACTATATTTTGTTATAGCGGAATTTTGAGTTGAATGATTTATTATTTAAATTATAATACCAAATTATAATTAATAATAATAATAATAAGCATATTCACACAGCTTCTGGCATAACAATTCTGTGGTGGGCCCTAAAATCTAATTCTGTTCACGGGCCTCTTCAACCTTGTCTCGGTTCTGTCACTAAAGAAAAATCCGGTTGGGATCTATATGAGCCTCTCAGTAATGAAGAATATCACTCAACAGTTAAGTAATTACAGTAATTGAGTTCAAAAAGTTAAACTCTTATACTTACATCACACATTGTTATGCATTGTTTTGTTAATTTGATAACTATACTTTTACAGATAATAAAAATCCAAAACACAAGTCCACAGAAAATTAGAATAAGACCAATAAAAACTATTTTTAATACAAAAATGTTATGGACACTTTGGGGACTGCACAATAATGAGGAAGGCTAGTGACTTTACTTTTGTACACAGGGGTGCCGCCAGATATATCTATCTATCTATCTATCTATCTATCTATCTATCTATCTATCTATCTATCTATCTATACATATCTATCTATATATCTCTATATATCTATATCTATATCTATATATCTATATATATATATATATATATATATATCTATCTCTCTCTCTCTCTCTCTCTCTCTCTCTCTCTCTATATATATATATATATATATATATATATATATATATATATATATATATATATATATACACTACCGTTCAAAATTTTGTGTTTTCCATGGAAAGTCACACTTATTCACCACCATACATTGTGAAATGAATAGAAAATAGAGTCAAGACATTGACCAGGTTAGAAATAATGATTTGTATTTGAAATAAGATTTTGGTTGGATGGGCACTTCTTGCGTACCATACGGTCAAGCTGCTCCCACAACAGCTCAATGGGGTTCAGATCTGGTGACTGCGCTGGCCACTCCATTACCGATAGAATACCAGCTGCCTGCTTCTGCTCTAAATAGTTCTTGCACAATTTGGAGGTGTGTTTAGGGTCATTGTCCTGTTGTAGGATGAAATTGGCTCCAATCAAGCGCTGTCCACTGGGTATGGCATGGCGTTGCAAAATGGAGTGATAGCCTTCCTTATTCAGAATCCCTTTTACCCTGTACAAATCTCCCACCTTACCAGCATCAAAGCAACCCCAGACCATCACATTACCTCCACCATGCTTTACAGATGGCCTCAGGCATTCTTCCAGCATCTTTTCATTTGTTCTGCGTCTCACAAGCGTTCTTTGTGATCCAAACACCTCAAACTTGGATTCATCTGTCCACAACATGTTTTTCCAGTCTTCCTCTGTCCAATGTCTGTGTTCTTTTGCCCATCTTTTTCTTTTATTGGCCAGTCTCAGATATGGCTTTTTCTTTGCCACTCTGCCGTGAAGCCCAGAATCCCGCAGCCGCCTCTTCACTGTAGATGTTGACACTGGTGTTTTGCGGGTACTATTTAATGAAGATGCCAGTTGGGGACCTGTGAGGCGTCTGTTTCTCAAACTAGAGACTCTAATGTACTTATCTTCTTGCTCAGTTGTGCAACGCGGCCTCCCACTTCTTTTTCTACTCTGGTTAGAGCCTGTTTGTGCTGTCCTCTGAAGGGAGTAGTACACACCGTTGTAGGAAATCTTCAATTTCTTAGCAATTTCTCGCATGGAATAGCCTTCATTTCTAAGAACAAGAATAGACTGTCGAGTTTCAGATGAAAGTTCTCTTTTTCTGGCCATTTTGAGCGTTTAATTGACCCCACAAATGTGATGCTCCAGAAACTCAATCTGCTCAAAGGAAGGTCAGTTTTGTAGCTTCTGTAACGAGCTAAACTGTTTTCAGATGTGTGAACATGATTGCACAAGGATTTTCTAATCATCAATTAGACTTCTGAGCCAATGAGCAAACACATTGTACCATTAGAACACTGGAGTGATAGTTGCTAGAAATGTAATGATTTAGACTAAGGACCCAGTATTCAGCCAGACAATTAGGTAGAGATTAACAGGATTTATTCGAAGTGATGAGGGGGTGGATCCGGCAGGCAAAAAACAATCCAGGCTGGGTACAGAGCAGAACATCCAAGCAAAAAACTAACAGGAACTGGGCAGAGTCAAAAAAGCAAACAGGTCAGATACAAAAAATACAGAATGCTGGAGAGCTCTTACCGAGGGGCTGGAGAACGGGTGAGTAAACATGTGCGGCATGAGAAATGACGTTCTGGCAGGGAAGCAGCAAAAGAGACAGATTCCAAACAAAAACAACACGACACGGCGAACAGAAGAAACGAAATCCAAAAATGCCCAATCAAAACCTGAACCAAAACAACCCGACTAACAACTAACAGAAAAGTCTCAAAAAACAATGTTTTAGAAACAAAAGTCTGGTGGGCGTCCCGGAGGTTGGCCGCGGCGAATCAGGTCATCCGGCGGTCGTCCCGGCGGACGGCCCAGGCGAGACAGGACCTCCGGCGGTCGTCCCGGCGGACGGCCCAGGCGAGACAGGACTTCAGGAGGCGGGTGGCGGACTAGCACCCTCGGAGGCCGGCGGCGGAACAGGACCCTCGGAGGCCGACGCCTGGAGAGGGAGAGAGCAGAACCTGGCGCAAGACTAAGGGCTGGGGACGGCGCCGGACTACAGGCTGAGGAAGGCGCCTGGGTACAGAAAACAAGTGCCGCCTGGCTACCAACTACAAGAGGCCCTGGGCTACAGGAGGCCCTGGGTTACAGGCTACAGGAGGCCCTGGGCGATGGGAGGCCCTGGGCTACAGGAGGACCTGGGCTACAGGAGGACCTGGGCTACAGAAGGCCCTGGGCTACAGGCGACTAGAGACGGAACCTGACTACAGGCTGCTGACGGTGCTATAAAGCTGCGAGGAGCTGGCACTGGAGACAGTGCTATAAAGCTGCGAGGAGCTGGCACTGGAGACAGTGCTATAAAGCTGCGAGGAGCTGGCATTGGAGACAGTGCTATAAAGCTGCGAGGAGCTGGCACTGGAGACAGTGCTATAAAGCTACGAGGAGCTGGCACTGGAGACTGCTATAAAGCTGCGAGGAGCTGGCACTGGAGACAGTGCTATAAAGCTGCGAGGAGCTGGCACTGGAGACAGTGCTATAAAGCTGCGAGGAGCTGGCACTGGAGACAGTGCTATATATCATTTTATTAGTAATTGCTTATATTACATAATAACCACAACAATTTTGTTTACATGCATGTTTTAGATTTTATTCTTTCAGCTTGGGTATTTTTTTTAACTGCCAACAGGTGACCTCTAAAGGTAAAATCATCTTCATGTCCTGGGGTTGGGAAGTGGGCCCTTATACAGCTGACTGCACACGAGGGGATCACAGCCCTGGTATCTTTGCCTAAATAGTCCCAACACCATCTCACAAATTGTCTATAGGCTATATGCCAATGCTGTTGCTTGTATTGGGACCAAGCAACCTGCAATGTCCAAGCATTTAGACACCGCTTCCATGTCAGGATGGTCTGTGATACAGCCAGGGATTTTCCATCCATCTCCTCTCTGGCTTCTTCCATCTTAGCAACAACCAATCCGATTTCCTGGCAACAGATGCACTCTCTCACAGAATCCATATTTGGCAGTGAGAACAGGAACACCTAAAAAATAAGATTGATTAATTGTATATTTGTATATGAATTACACACCATAACTGATTTGCTAAATTCACTATTAATGCATTTATGGTAAGTTGGAAATGGATTTACAATAAGGAAATCTTTAGGCCTCAATATTACTCAGTGTATATTTTTGATATATTATTATTTTTGACTTTTGTTATGCTAGTATGTAGGTAGGCTAAATATTATTATATGTACCGATACTGTTTATAAATTGTTGTCAAGTGATTCTTTATCATAAGTAGCACGTCATCATTGGGCCTAACTAGGCCATGGCATAAATTCATTTTTAACTGTGAATACATGCTCATTCATTGTAGTGATACATTTTGTCCTCATCTCTTCATTTAATATAAGATAAGATAGACGTTATTGATTTCACAGTGGAGAAATTCGCTTGTCACGTCGGCTCAGTAAAAGTGACAAAAGTTGGAAAAAGACCGATTATCTTGGCGTTTAAAATAACACAAAACAGCGCAAGAAGACCTCGTTTATTTATTTTTATTTTATAATTTTGTAAACAGCTGCCGATTTAAACTGAAGGTTACAACCTTGACACGATTATTTGCGTTGTTTTACCGAAAAATAAATTATACGAGCCATGAAAACGGCAGCAATGCGCGCTCCCGACAAAGGGAGGGGGGAAAACAGATTTTCACACTGGCATTTTATCCATTAAATATCTATGGTGCCTAAAATAAAATGATGTCAACATACGAAAAAATATTTGAACTGCGTAGTTAAAAGAAAAAACGTGTCCTACCATTCATCTAATCTCCCGACGTCCAATCTCCACTCCTTGTCCGACTCGGAAGGCTGTAGTTCGTCCGCTGCCTTCTCTTCATCTGAAACGTCTGGGTCGAACATGTGAGGCTCGAGAAACAAACATTCTTCCTCCGACACATCAGAATCGTCACCTGGAAGGAATCGCTCGGTTATAATCGAAATTTCACTTTCAGACTTCTTGTCGTCGAAGTGCAGTAATCCGCCATGTTGAGATGAACGCTCACGACATGACGTCACCACTTCCGGGTTGGAGGGCGCATGAAAAGTTATCAGAATCTTTAACGATTTTCTCTTAAATGTGAATTTTTTTTTAAAAAAATTCGGTGGTATATTTATTTTTTCATATTTTGCTATATATATACGGAAGGTTAAATCAAACTGACGGACGCTTCATAACCGGTTAAAAGTCACTAGGAGAGTTATGGCTGTGTTTCATGATCTTTTGTTTTAAACAAAACAGAACCGTGGCGCTTCGGTGCGCTGCTGCCTTGCGCTTTAATTCAGGTGCGCAAAATTACGTTACTTGTAATTTGGGTGCGCACTTTTAAGAGTCATTTTAAAGAACTTGTAACATCAGGAGGTTGATCTCAGACCGTTCAGCTCCTATGATCACTGTATAGAAGCCCTTTACAGTTTTTATTTATGCATTTCCCCCCTGTTTATCCCTCGCACGCAGCGCACCATCGGGTAAAATCCTCCCACCTCACCGCCCAGAGCGCGGTGAGGAGAGCAATAGAGATTTGTCTGGTCGACTGAGATGAGAAACCTGTTGCTGTGAAAGGTGATATAGGTTATAAACTGTTACTGTCTAGAATTGCATTGAGCTGAAAAGAGAGGAGACATCAGCAGCTGGATCGTGCGTAAAGACGCAGCGGGAACCTCTGTGTGCTTCAGTGTTGCTGCTGAGGGGAACATGTGGGATCGTATAGTATTGGGCTAATCATTGGTCACAGTACCCCAATCTGTACATACTTGCACTTATTTATTTATGCACCCCGGCATCATCTGTGCCATGTGAGCGTGTCTTTTCAAAGGCTGGAGAAGTAGTATAAAAAAAGAGAAATCATTTGAAACCAAAAACTGTGGAGAAATTGTTGTTTCTTAATAAAAATGCATGAAATCATCCAAGTTACACATTAGCCTATTCACTACCCCCTCCCTAGTTCCACAAGCACTTTCATTGTCCTCTGCCTGATTAAGCCCATGCCATTTTTCTAGAGTCACAGAAAAACATTATTACACAACATGCCATATCACGTCACTATTATTTTGGGAATAATTACACACAGAGAATACATTCAAACAATGTTTTATTATACACGTCTGTATACAAAATTTATGTAGACAAATTATTTCATCCTACACCTTTTGTGAAGTCATTCCCAAGAGTCATAATAGACAAAAAATCAATGCATCACACGTGTTAAGATACAGCTGGCTGTGATTATACACCTGGCCAGTAGGTGGTTTCGTGTGCACATGAAGCTCCAAGAAATGAACCCTTTCTTGAACCAGTTGGCTCAAGTGGTTCAATGCCTCATGAGGCTTCATCTCACCATCACTAGCAAACAGGTCAGTTACAAAAAATACAGAATGCTGGAGAGCTCTTACCGAGAGGCTGGAGAACGGGTGAGTAAACATGTGCGGCATGAGAAATGATGTTCTGGCAGGGAAGCAGCAAAAGAGACAGACTTAAAAAGGCAGGAGAACAAAGGAGAGAGGGAGAGCCAATTAAAGAGAACAGGTGGAAGTAATCAGAAGGAGAGATAGGCAATCACTAAAACAGATTTACACAGGTATGATTAGATCTAACATAGACTTTGGTTGTATAGTTTACGGTTCAGCAGCTAAAACACATCTGGCTAAATTAGACATTATCCAACATCAGGCGTTAAGATTATGTACTGGAGCATTTAAAACCACACCTACAGCAGCAATAGAAGTAGAAATGGGAGAAATGCCATTAGATTTAAGAAGAACAAAATTAGAAATAAATTATTGGCTGAATTTAAAAGGTAGTAATTTAGATCATTCAACTTGGGAAATTTTAAATCCATGTTGGGAAAAAGAAAAGAAAGAAATGAGGAGTTTTGGATGGACAATTGAAAATAAAATAAAATAATTTAAAATGAATGATTTAGAAATTACTCAAACAACACCAATATCAATTATACCACCATGGATTTTACCGGAAGCAACAGTAGATATGACAATAATGGAAAAGAAACCAGATAAATCTTACATTGTAGATAGGTATTCAGTACAGTTACATTTAAACAATTATCAATATATTCAAATTTATACAGATGCATCAAAAATAAAATGAAGGAATAGGAATAGCATTTGTAGTACCAGAATTCAATATAAGAATGGGAAAACGAATCACAAACGGGTTATCAGTATACACAGGAGAAATGTTGGTAATATTATTATCTTTACAATGGGTAGAAGACATAAAACCATTAAAAACAGTCATTTATTCAGATTCAAGCTCTGCGTTATTTAGTTTAAAATATAATAAATCAGATAGTAGGATGGAAATTTTATTAGAAATATTTAATACATTATTCAGAATACAAAATATGGGTTTAATAGTTATATTTGTGTGGGTTCCAGCGCATATTGGGGTAGAAGGAAATGAGAGGGCAGATAAATTAGCAAAGAGGGCGATTCAAAATCCTATAAATTTTATCATTAAAACAAGTAAATGTGAGGGAAAGGGTATAATTAAAGAAAAACTTATGGAAAAATGGCAACAAAGGTGGGATGAAGGAAAAACAGGTAGATGGTTTTATAAAATTCAAAAATCAGTTAGAGAAAGAAGAAATGGAAGACGAAATAGAAAAGAGGAGAGGGTGATAACAAGATTAAGATTTGGGCATACAGGACTTAATTATACACTTTATAAAATTCAAAAGCATAATACCGGCAAATGTGATTATTGTGGAAAATATGAAACAGTAGAACATGTTATATTAGAATGTAATAAATATGAAAGAGAGAGAAGATATATGAGGAAAGAGTTTAAACGTATTAAGGAAAAGATTAATTTATTAGGTATTTTGAGGAAGCATTTGGGGAGTAAACATATACAAATAGTTATTCAATATTTAAAGAAAACTAAATTATATCATATAATTGAGATACACCTGCAGCACAAGTATGGGGCCAAGAGGATGCCATGATATGGCAGCCCAAACCATCACTGATCCACCCCCATGCTTCACTCTGGGCATGCAACAGTCTGGGTGGTACGCTTCTTTGAGGCTTCTCCACACCATAACTCTCCTGGATGTGGGGAAAACAGTAAAGGTGGACTCATCAGAGAACAATACATGTTTCAAATTGTCCACAGCCCAAGATTTGCTCTCCTTGCACCATTGAAACCGATGTTTGGCATTGGCACGAGTGACCAAAGGTTTGGCTATAGCAGCCCGGCCGTGGATATTGACCGCGTGTTTGCGCGGAATCAAACACGCTGAACCGCTTCCGGGTGATCGTAAAGCCGTATGTTTTTAAAATGTTCGGAAAAGAAGCTCAAGGCGGAGAAAGAGCTAGAGAATTGGAAAATGCAAATTTCAACAAAAGTGGATGGAAAATGAGGAATTCGGGACATGGCTGCAGCCTGTCGACGGTAAAGATGATGAGGGATTTTGCCGTGTTTGTAAAAAAATAAAATAAACTTTGTACAATGGGTGTCAATGCTTTACGATCTCACATGAAGTCGGACAGGCAGTGGTGTAGTCCAGGGTGTATGGCGTGTACCCACTTACTTTTTTACTCATCATTGCGTATATCCTTTATGGAGAGATATTTGTTTGAGCACGCGGTGAGAATGGTATTCAGCGTTGAAATATCACGCGCCCGCTCAAAATGTGTTTGGCGCGCGCTCAAATCTGATAACTCTTTTCAACCCACTATCATCGCGCTCGGTTCCGTGTCTGCTTGCGCTTGACCAAATCCTTCCACGCTCAACACCAGCTGTGCGCTCGCTCGGCTGTTTCTCCCATAGACATAATATATAACGTCTATGTTTCTCCGCTCGCTCGACTCTGTGCGCTTGTGACTTCAAAAACTGTCCACCTCACCAGCCAATCACAGACAGGTTTCTTTCCATCCAATCAGAGTATGGCCTGCAAATACTGCATTCAGATGGATTAAATCAAAATGCTGCAGCTTTTGGCAAAAATTACTAAACATAACGGTGGGATTGAAGAAAAAACAACAACCAATAAACAGTTTAATATTTTAGCCTAAAATATTTAGTTTAGAATAATTCCTTGAGTTACTAAGTGAGGTGTGAAAAATGTTTTGGTCTCTTTTCTTTCCAGCTTCTGGGAGGTGATGCAAAAGTTTCTTGTGATCATAATCATCATCATTGTCATCATTATTTAAATAGCACTTTAACACGAGGTAAAACAAAATAACATCTAATAAAATGACTTGGGTAAAGACTCAACTGTTTAAAACAACAACAACAACAATAATAATAATAATAATAATAAAAACTTGATACCAAACATAATAGAACCAGCTGGCACAGCAGAAATACAAGTACCAAGAAAAGTTGAGAAAGATAAAATTCTTTTAGGGGGACCCAATAGAGAAGGCCCTGTTCCCTAAGCTTCTGCTCAGAACTGTGAATGACTATGAGCAGTTGGTCAGCAGATGTGAATGAGCAAGCAGGGGTGTAAAGGTGAAGGAGAAGCTCATTTAAGTAAGGTGGGCAAAGCTGTTTAAAACCTTAAAAACAAACAGAAGTTCATTAAACTGAACAGGCAACCAGTGAGGGTGGCCAGGATTGGGTAATGTGCTTTATTTTATGTTTTTTCATTAAAAGGTGTGCAGCAGCGTTTGAACCAGCTGCAGACATTTGAGTGAGGACTGACCAATTCATCATGGCTGGATTAGTGTAATTCTCTTTATCTCTGAATCGAAGGCTTGGAGTAGGGTTTTTATATTTTTGCCCTGAAAGAATAAGTTTTACCTTTGCTTTGTTCCTTAAATGATAAAAATGACTTAACTGAGGCTCTTTTTTGACTGTCAAGTTTAAAAATAAAATAAAAAGTATATATATATATATATATATATATATATATATATATATATATATATATATATATATATATATATATATATATGAGTCATGGGTACTTGTTGATGGCATTAAAATTATTTCTAAGAGCATTAAAAGGGCATTAAAAAGCATTAAGTTACTCATTCCTCTATAAACCCTGCTTCAGCTTCTACATGTTTGTTCTCTGCAGAAGATGGTGCTGCTCCTTTGACTCCCCCTTCCACTTTTCTGTCTCTAGAAGTCATCTGAGTAGGCAAACAAGCAGCTATCAGGACCCCCTGCGGTTTGTTTATCGCCCTTTAATTGGAGTTAAAGATGCCACTATCATACACCTGCTTCAACAAACCCACTGTCATTTAGACAAGGCAGACAGCACTGTGAAGATTGTGTTATTTGATTTCTCTGGTGCATTTAGCACAGTTCAGCCTGATTTGCTTTGTCAAAAGCTCTAGAAGACTCAGGTGGAGGCTTCAACTATCGCCTGGATCGGAGACTACCTGACAAGCGGACCACAGTTTGTGAAAGTCAGCAGCACCACAAGGGACTGTACTCTCACCATTCCTTTTCACTCTGTACACCTCAGACTTTCAATATAAGACAGACTTCTGTCATCTGCAGGAATACTCAGATGATTCTGCAGTCATTGGATATATTAGAGATGGACAAGAAGCTGAATACAGGAAGCTGGTGGACTGCTTTGTGGCAACAATCATGTCATTCTGAATGTGGATTAAAAAAAGATGATACAAGAGCCTGGCCAGCCGGATTGATAATGTGTAACACTCTCCATTCTGCACAATATCAATCTGGGACTGCTCCCATCAAATCCATTCGGGGAAAAGAGGGACATTCAGCAGAACTTTCCAAGCTGATTGGGTGAAGCGACACCTAGGGCTGGCCTACCAAAAGTTTTTTTTTTTGGACAACCACAGTATCGAATGAAAATGCTGGTCAAGGAACTTCTTGCTGCTCTTCTTTCAAAAAAGAAAGGGTGGATTCTGAGAAAACAGGTGTGATAGCAGCAGCTACGCGTGCGTCCTCCTGCGCTGGCATGTTTATGTCGGTTCGGCTGTGGACGCGAGAACCTTGCCAGTCACCCTGCTGAAATTAGACATAGACATATGCACCATAGAAAGGTCAGTAAAACTCTTGAACATGCTTCAACCTCCCTGACAACATAAGCTGATGCTTGACAAACAGCCCTCTCTGAGCTCTGCTCTGAGCTCAGGCAGCTGTGCGTAGCGTTTAGCTGCCTGAATGCATCCAGAGAAGCAGCGAAGCCACGCACCAGCCTTTGTCGCCGCCAGCCGTCCACCGTCGTCTTGTACAAAAAGTCCTGGTGAGGACCCCACCGAGCCATTTTTGGTTCGGGTCCTCACGACTGAGACGGGATCAGGACAAGATGGAAAAACTCCAAAGGTTCTTTCCGTTTCTGTTGCCGGGGAGGAGGGGACAGGAAGCAGGACAGAGTGGAGCAGCCTCCCCCTGTCTTAAGAAAAGGGAGAAACAGCTGACACACAAGATGAAATGTCGTTTACACTAAAGCGCCGGCGAGGTCCAGAAACTATGGAAGCATGTGTGTTGATCGCGTGTAAAAAGGAACATTTTCTCTTTTTTTTCTGCCAAAGTTCACGTTTCCAGGTTCATTTCCATTTCTCAACTCCTGACTTTGTTTGGTGCCCTACGCGCAACGCGTAACGCATGTGGGTGGAGCACAGGCACCGATCCTGCTGCTACAAATACTTACACTATTCGTATTGTCTTACACATAACTTTTCTGTAAATATAACATTTATTTTTTGGTTTGCCACTACATTATGTCTCTCTTGTCTTCTGTTTTTTACTCTCCTTGTAATGAAATTTTGCTCAAATGTACATTGGGAATGTGCAGTTGAATGAAAGTAAAGTCTAAGTCTTGTGAATTTCATTAATCTTGATAGATAAATACTTCTAGTAGTGCTGCTGAGAACCCCCCGCCCCGCCTCTTAATTACCTTAGTGTGAGCAATGCTGTCTGTTAGGTGTTAAAAATTTTTAAATTGCTAAAAGTTGTTTGGAAAATGTTGCCGCTCATGAGACCCAACCTTATTTGTTTACTGATTTTATTCAAACCTTTTTTTATGTAGTTTAAAAGATTTCAGGATAAAGCTCGATCTCAGTGTGGGGCACTGAAACACTTTGCTGAAGTATTTTACTGCAACATTTCTCCTAATGTTTCTCCCCAACATATCTGTGTCACAGCTCCCGGCCCCACCAGTGCAATCGAATACATGGCAACAAAGTGTGTGGACAGAATCAAGCACCGACAAGAAAGCAAGTGGTTAATGCCTTGGGGTCCACAACAGTGTGAAAAACTGCAAAACTTCGAGGAGGCCATGGCAAAGAGGATCGAAGCTAACAACATTGTGTTCGCGGTGCACATTCCTATGCCCGGCAACGAGATGAGCCCCTGGTTCCAGTTCATATTGGTCATCTTGCAGCTTGACATCGTATATAAGATGAACAACCAAATCGGTGAGAACCAAAGCAGCTTTGAGTTTTGCTAAAGGAAGCGCTCAGGACATGGTTTTAAAACAGAGTGGGAGGGGCATAAGGTTATAATTAAAATGTATTAACTTGAATTTAAAACAAAATGTAAACTTAAATTTCCATGTATCTTTTGCATTTCTGAAATTACGTTTGAAACCAGATGTTTATACTCACTGTACAAGGTACACGACCCTTATTTTTTCTCACTGTCTGACATTAAATCAGACTAAACTGTTCATGTTCAGGGTTTCCCCAGAAAACTGGCTAACCCTGGTAGGTGTCGCCAGGGTGGCCCACCTTGTTTCTGTAAAAACAAAATGCTAAAGTTGACAAACACATTTGAAAATATCATGTTTACTGTCTTTTTACAGTCTTATAAAAGGCACACTCTGGAAATGGCCCAGACCATCCACCCATCCATCCATCCATTTTCCGACTTATCCCTGCTGGGTTCATGAGGGGTGCCTGTGCCTGTCTCCAGCTGTCAATGGGCGAGAGGCCGGGTACACCCTGGACAGGTCGCCAGTCCATCGCATGGCAGAAATAGCCTAGTCTTTGGCCCAATTTACTGTAATATCACCAAGATCTGCTGCGCTAGGATAGCACAGGTGTCGTGCCAAACGACTTATCCCCGCCAGAATTTGTATCCCGTGCGTCGGGGGCGCATTCAGCTGGAAGAATGAATCCAGTCAACTCCGCCTCATTTCCAACCTATTAGGAGTGGAAATGAAGATGTTTTACTTTTCTTAACGAAATATAGCTATGGTGTTGTTACATTATCATTCAGTTAGTGGGTTAAAACTGAAAATGTAACACTTGTTAGTGCTATCGTAAGGGATTGCTATTTTGGTTAAAACTCGATTGATCACTCAATACAACACGTTCTGGGAAAGTAAACGGCTCTGTGGTCATTTCCATATTGTTGCATGTCTGTCTGCTGAAACCTGAAGTCCATCACAGCTGTCTACTTGTTCGTCTTTTTTCTTTTTCTGTTTTGGTAGCTAGACACGCATGAATAGATCATATAAAGCGTATGATCAAATGAACACTGAATAAAGGTACAGCCAAAATTATCACATGTAATAAGGTTTTAATTCATCCAAGAACCATATAAAGATATTAACAATATTAAGAAAACGAGATGTCGCTTTTAAAAATAGAACAATATGAGGAGTTTCAAAATCAGTGTTGTATAGTAACGAAGTAAAAATACTTCACTACTGTACTGAAGTATATTTTGGAGTACTTTATACTTTTCTCGAGTATACATTTTTTTGATAACTTTTACTTTTACTTCACTATATTTCCGAACTTAATTGCATACTTTTACTCCGATACATTTTCAATGTTTGGTTTAGTTACTCGTTACAAAAAAAGCGAGGCATGGGCGGGCATTGGGGGGCCGTACCCGCCCACTGAGCCAGCCGTGCCCGCCCTGGACTGGAAGCAGATTTTTTTTTTACCTCGGAGTGGCCATCGATCATACAATTCAACCAATCAAATCAACGACTGAAGGCAACATGCTAGCCAATCACTGCTGGAGAGGAGCGGGTTGCTGGGTGCGACGTTCAGCCTTCAGAGAGAGACCGCGGCTCGGCTGTGGTCACTGTCACTGTCATGTCGGTAGAGCGGGATGGATATTCGGTCTGATTTGTAACGTTTCTGGCACTGGAGCTGCTAATTGCAATCAGCGCACCTGTGCTGCCTTCACCTCTGCCGGCTTATAAGCCCTGCGCCTCGCAGCCTCCAGTGCCAGAACGTCTCGAGCCTCACGGTGAGAACTTCCAGCCATTTTTCTGAGAGTCTGTCTGCCTGTCTGCCTGTCGACCTGTTTTTGCCCCTGTTTTTCGAGCCAGCCTGACCCCCGTTGGATTTGTCTGCCCGCCTGAGTTCTGTTCTTCAGCCTCAGTGATTTGGACTGTCTCCCTGTATTTCGGACCCTGCCAGCCTGTAAGTTTCTGAGATTGCCTACTCTTTGATATTGTGATTCTGGATTTGGATTTGGACCTGGACCTGGAACCGTCTCTGGATTCTCCCTCGGAAACCTCTGCTGGATTAAACGGATATCCCTCCCGTCAAAGAATTGGATAGCCCCTTCACGGACCCTGCTGCTTCCTGGAAACCAGACGCTGCTAAAACAAGCCGTCCTCGTGCCCCAGGAACCACCAGAGGCTGTGTGCTGCCGCACATACCAGGGGGGTCCGCGCCGCCACCATCTTTAATAAACTGTTAAAGTTTTACTCACTCGTTTTCGGGTATTTCTTGGGTCCATCCATATCCATTACAGTACGTTCTGGCCACCAAACATGGACCCTGTACCCGAAACCCAGTGGCGCGCGGGGGTAGAAAGATCCATTTCAGAATTAGAAGTCGGAGTTTCGGAAATCCTTAATCATCTCCGAAGTCAGACTAGTTCGCAGCCTTCACTTCCGCAAACAGCTTCCGCGAACCCTCCGTTACTTCCGGTGACGTCACCAATGTCAGAGCCCCGTCTCACCCCGCCGGGACTGTTCTCTGGCGATCCTGAGCAATATAGGGCTTTCCTCACTCAGTGTGAGATTCATTTCGAGCTACAGCCTTCCTCATTCCCCTCTGACCGAGCTAAAGTCGCTTACGTGATCTCCTGTTTGGCCGGTAAAGCCCGATTATGGGGAACTTCCGAGTGGCAGAACGACTCACGCATTTGCCACTCATATGATGCCTTCTCCGGGGAGCTCGTGAGAGTTTTCAGTCCCGTGTTGCCCTGTCGGGAGTCGTCTAGAGGGCTTCTGTCCCTGAGACAGGGGGATAGGTCTGTGGCCGACTACATTATTGATTTTCATTTATTATCTGCGGAGAGCTTGTGGAATGAGTTTGCCCTTATGGACGTTTTTATTCATGGGCTCCACGATAAGATCAAGGATGAACTTGCTACCCGAGAGTATCCTAAGTCCCTCAAGCAGCTTGAGGAGCTGGCCACTAGAGTGGATCTCCGTCTCATGAAGCGACGAAGGGAGCGTCGCTCGAATCCCCCGACCCACTCTCGAGTTTCGGCTCCACCTCCCGTCACCTTGCCGGCCTCACAGAAACCCTCTGAACCTGAGCCAATGCAGTTGGGCAAGCTGGGTCTGTCAAAGGAGGAATACCAGCGCAGACAGCAACAGGGACTCTGCCTCTACTGCGGTGGGTCGGGTCATCTGGTCCGAGGTTGTCCGGTAAAAAGCCAAGCTCAGTAGGGGGTGGGACATCCCTACTGAGCTACACCAAGTTAGCTGTCCCATCTGATCGTCTTCTGCCTGCAACTTTAACCTTTGCCTCTCATTCTCACTCAGTCTCTGTTTTCATCGATTCAGGGGCCGACACAGAGTTTTTGGATGAAGGCCTGGCCAGGAGATTAAACATTCCACTGCACAATGGCTCTGCTGCCCGTAGTGTTCTCGCCCTGGATGGGCACGAACTCAATCAGTCACGCCTCGTCTCCGAGCCAGTGGAATTAACTATGGGAGGTAATCATAAGGAGGAACTGACCTTTATGATTATTGAATCCCCACAGGTTCCAGTCATCTTGGGCGCTACCTGGCTCCGCAAACACAACCCCCAGATTGACTGGCGGCGGGTCGAGGTTACAGGTTGGGCTTCATCCTGTTCTGAGTTTTGTTTATCTTCCGCCCAGCCACCTCACTCTTCTAAGGGTAAGATTGATGAATTCTACCCAGATCTGTCCAAGGTCCCGTCCGTCTATCATGATTTAAAGGAGGTTTTTAACAAAGCCAAGGCCACAAGTTTACCTCCTCATCGCCCATATGATTGTGCTATTGATTTATTGCCAGGCACCTCTCCTCCTAGGGGCCGTCTCTATTCATTATCCCCTCCGGAGTCCCAGGCCATGCAGGATTACATACATGACAGTTTAAGAGCAGGCATTATTCGCCCCTCTTCCTCGCCAGCAGGGGCAGGTTTTTTCTTTGTGGGGAAAAAGGATGGCTCTCTCCGCCCATGCATTGATTATAGGGGGCTCAATAACATTTCGGTTAAGAACCGGTATCCCATCCCCCTAATGAACACTGCGTTCGACCAGGTCCAAGGAGCTCAGATTTTCACCAAGTTGGACCTTCGCAACGCTTACCATTTGGTCCGTATTAAGGAGGGGGATGAATGGAAGACTGCATTTAATACCCCCACCGGCCATTATGAATATCTGGTCATGCCATTTGGTCTGACAAATGCTCCAGCCGTTTTCCAGAACCTAGTTAACGAGGTTCTTAGGGATATGATTGGTCGTTATGTGTTTGTTTATCTGGACGACATCCTCATCTACTCCAAGAATCTCACCCTTCACAAGCAGCATGTTCGTTCCGTCCTTCTCCGTCTCCTTCAGAACCAGTTGTTTGTTAAGGCTGAGAAATGCGAGTTCCACACGTCTTCTACCTCCTTCCTCGGTTTTGTTTTGTCCCCTGGACGGACGGCTATGGATCCAGCCAAGGTTCGTGCTGTTAAGGAATGGCCTGTCCCAGTGGACCGTAAGCAGCTCCAGAGGTTCCTTGGGTTCGCAAATTTTTATAGGAGGTTCATAAACAACTACAGTCAGGTTGCATCCCCGCTCCACGCTCTCACCTCAAGTAAAGCCAAGTTTGTTTGGACAGAGCAAGCGGACGAGGCTTTTAAGCTTCTTAAAGAACGCTTTACCTCTGCACCGATCCTGATTTCCCCCGATCCAGAGAAACAGTTCATCGTCGAAGTGGATGCCTCTAGTTCTGGGGTTGGGGCTGTCCTCAGTCAGGAGTCTGTTGATGGCCGCATTCATCCCTGTGCTTTCTTTTCCAGGAAGTTGTCTAAATCTGAGCAGAATTACGATGTTGGCAACCGAGAGCTCCTGGCCGTTAAATTAGCCCTCGAAGAGTGGAGGCATTGGCTTGAGGGCTCCAAGACTCCTTTTTTGGTCTGGACTGACCACCGTAACTTGGAGTATCTTAAGACGGCAAAGAGACTCAATCCCAGACAGGCCAGGTGGGCTTTGTTTTTTAGTCGCTTCAACTTTTCCCTTTCCTATAGGCCTGGGTCCAAGAACATCAAGCCTGACGCCTTGTCTAGGGTTTTTGAAGCCAAAGAAGAGGACCCGGATCAAGAAAGGGGGTTCATTCTGCCTGACACTGTCAGATGTGCTGTCTCCCGCCTGGGACTCGAAAGGGAGGTAAGAGAGTCTCTCGGTTCCGTTCAGGTACCCGATAAGTGTCCTAAGGACAGGCTCTTCGTTCCCCCTCAACTCAGGTCCAAAGTGATCGAACTGTGTCACAGTTCCCGCCTCTATGGTCATCCCGGCATTAATAAGACCATTCGGACCATCAAGTCCCAGTTTTGGTGGCCCACTTTGGTCCAGGATGTCGGGAGGTTTGTTGCAGCCTGCTCCCCTTGTAATCAGGCTAAGGTTTCCCGTCGCCCCCCTTCAGGGCTCCTCCATCCTCTGCCTGTCCCTTCTCGCCCTTGGTCCAGCCTTTCCATGGATTTCATCACTGGCCTTCCCTCCTCTGATGGGTTTACGGTTATCCTCACTATTGTGGATCGATTCTCAAAGATGGTTCATCTGGTCCCCTTACCCAAGCTCCCCTCAGCCAAGGAGATGGGGTTTATCCTGGCTAAGGAGGTGTTCAGGTTGCACGGTCTGCCTTCTGACTTTGTGTCCGATCGAGGTCCCCAGTTTGTGGCCCGATATTGGCAGGAGTTCTGCGCCATGCTCGGCATCTCCGTCAACCTGTCCTCCGGCTTCCACCCCCAAACCGATGGCCAGTCCGAGAGGATGAATCAGGAGGTCGAGACCAAGATCCGCCTCTTCTGTCAGTCCGATCCCTCCAAGTGGGCCCAGAATTTACCCTGGGTGGAGCACGCTATTAACGCGACGCCCTCTAGCTCTACTGGGCTCTCTCCGTTCTACGTCGTCTATGGGTTCCAGCCTCCTGTCTTCTCCACCGAGGAGGTAGAGTCCAGAGTCCCGTCTGCCCGCCTCTCGGCCCTGAGATGCCAGCGTGCCTGGAGGAGGGCCAAGAGAGCTATACACAAGGCTTCCCAGGTTCAGGCCCGCGCAGCTAATCGCCGGCGCGTTCCTGCTCCTCCGTACAAGGTAGGAGACAGGGTCTGGCTGTCCACCAGGGACCTTCCGTTGAAGACGGATAGCAAGAAGTTGGCACCACGGTTCATCGGGCCCTTCCCTATCACCAAGGTTGTTAACCCGGTGGCGGTCCGCCTCCGTCTGCCATGAGGGTACACCCTGTTTTTCACGTTTCCCGTATTAAGCCTGTTAAGACCTCCAGTCTGGCTCCCACCGTCACACCCCCACCTCCCACCCGTCTGGTTGACGGTTCCCCGGCCTACACTGTTAAGAGGATTTTGAAGTCCCGGAAGTGGGGTCGAGGCACCCAGTACCTCATTGACTGGGAGGGTTACGGGCCTGAGGAACGGCAGTGGGTCCCGTCCCGCCACATTCTGGACAAGTCCCTCATTAGGGATTTCCACAGAGCCCACCCGGACCAGCCTAGGGCGTCTGGAATCCGCCCTTGAGGGGGGGGCTCTGTAACGTTTCTGGCACTGGAGCTGCTAATTGCAATCAGCGCACCTGTGCTGCCTTCACCTCTGCCGGCTTATAAGCCCTGCGCCTCGCAGCCTCCAGTGCCAGAACGTCTCGAGCCTCACGGTGAGAACTTCCAGCCATTTTTCTGAGAGTCTGTCTGCCTGTCTGCCTGTCGACCTGTTTTTGCCCCTGTTTTTCGAGCCAGCCTGACCCCCGTTGGATTTGTCTGCCCGCCTGAGTTCTGTTCTTCAGCCTCAGTGATTTGGACTGTCTCCCTGTGTTTCGGACCCTGCCAGCCTGTAAGTTTCTGAGATTGCCTACTCTTTGATATTGTGATTCTGGATTTGGATTTGGACCTGGACCTGGAACCGTCTCTGGATTCTCCCTCGGAAACCTCTGCTGGATTAAACGGATATCCCTCCCGTCAAAGAACCGGACCGGACCTGGACAAAGAATTGGATAGCCCCTTCACGGACCCTGCTGCTTCCTGGAAACCAGACACTGCTAAAACAAGCCGTCCTCGTGCCCCAGGAACCACCAGAGGCTGTGTGCTGCCGCACATACCAGGGGGGTCCGCGCCGCCACCATCTTTAATAAACTGTTAAAGTTTTACTCACTCGTTTTCGGGTATTTCTTGGGTCCATCCATATCCATTACATGATTACCAAACAATTACAAGTGACAACGAAGCAAAGGAGAGAGAGCTGGAAGCAGCGCTATTAATTTCTGTTTGAAACGTCAGCATTGAAGTCAACATTGGAGTAAACATTCACGCTAGGAGGGTTAGCTAGGACAGCTAGGAGCACAAGGAGCAGAACCAGGCAGGAAAACTGCGAAACTGAAGAAAGTTGGGTTATTTGCAGGCAGAAGGGAATTCTGCTTTGTTCTGATCCTTGTTCTCCTAGCTGCTGTAATTACAGGACCTCTTCTAGTATGAATTTTTACTTCAGTGTTCATTCTGACACCAGCGCTCATGTTTATCAGCATGTCTGCTTATGCTGGACTTTTGAGTCAAAACACAATGCTACAGGTTGCTGTATCTCACTGATGGTTTCCAGCCCAAACCAGCATAAAACCTGCCCAACTTAAAAGAAAAAAACAAGCCCAAATCTCCAACTCTTGATGTTAAAAGCACAGAACTATTAAACACATAAGAACATGCTGTTAGCACACTACTGTGCTGAAGCAAAAAAAAAAAAAAACTTTGCGCATACGGGCTCCGCAGAAAATGTACAATCAGACAACCAAATAACACACAAGATCACTTTAACAATCATGATATATCAACCGGAAAAAAAACCTTTTATCAATAGCTTCCCAACATGAGTTGTAAATCTACCTTAATATAAACTTAATTTCTCTTACAGAATATAGCTCAATCAAACATTTCTCTTTCACAGCCATGAAATATTTTTAAGTTGATTAGTAGAACTCCACCCCTCTTGGGCGTTTACATTGACCAAACACTTGATTAACCATTATTCTTTTCTTGTTTTATTCTAACAATCAATATTATTCACTATAACTATTATTCATTGATGATGTCAGATTCGACAGATTCGACTTATTTAAAAAATAAATTGATCAGTAAAATGAACTCCCTCCACCCCAACATAAAATGGTTTGACCATTAGGACAACGGCTGGCTGCAACTTTAAAAGTTCGTTCCGCCGCAAACTAAGAATCACAGGTGCACAGAAAAGAGAAAAAAAGAGAAGATGACATGAAAGGCTTGAGGGATTTTATTAGTAAGTATTTTTTTAAAACTGAGGATGAGTCAGGAACAGGTCTAGGAACGGAAATGCAGAGGAATGATGCCCATCCAGAGCCAGGTAAGAAGCAATGTGTTTTATCAGTGTGGTTTTAAAGTATAGCATCCACTAGCTAGTGTAAGGGGGAAAAACACATTTTCTTTTACAGAAATACTTAAGCTTTTTCTGAGGAGGAGACAGAGAGAGCCATCCCTAGCGATAACAGAGACAGTGCAGGTGGACTGCCCGATCAGATAGTCTCAGCATGATCGCTCAGAGATGGATCACAGCGTTAATTTCAATGATCCCGCGTTATGGCCAACAAAAATTACTGATTCTGATCGAATGAATGTTGTGCATTTAATGGCAAAAAGGAAGCCTTTCCCAGAGATTGGCAACTGTACCGCTAGCAGATTCAGAGGGCAGAGAATACCCAAAGTATCTAACATATTCTACCTCCCGCAATGTAAGGGAACAAATTGTTAGGGACTGGCTAATATACATCAGGTCAAAAAAGGCCATATTTTGGCTGCAGTGCTTGCTGTTCTCTTATGAAGAAAAGATCAACTAGTGCACTAAATTCAATAGATGGGTTGAAAATATCCAATATGAAATACAGAGATTTCCAGGGCATGAAGTATATAGTTAAGTTGACTTTCTTTTGGTGTGTATGTGTGGTGGCGGAAGGGTGTATCTATTAGCAGGTTTACCACTTCCTGTAGGTTAATTAAGCCTGGTTTATCACTTAACCATGTTCTTGGTATACACCCCCTTTGCCTGCACTTGGTTGTGTACAATTTTAAAGTGCATAGCACTGACCTTACTTGAAGAAGGAAAACTGAAAGCTTACAAAAAGGTTGTATTTTCTATCTAAACTTGGTCTAAATTTCTCCTGCACTTGGTTGTTTATATTAAGCTTTCAAAGTTTACCAAAATCTAAAAAATGTCATTCAAACTGCATTGCTTTGTTTTACTTTTTACTTATTGTCAGGGTTGAGTTTTGACTTAGCCTTTTGTTTACTATTAGTTTTCAGTTTCTCCTCGTTTGGGTTTTAGTTATGATTTGACTTTATTTTCTGTTAGTTTTCAGCTCCTCCTTCCCCTCACTTAGCTTTCCCTTCACTCCCTCTGCCGTCAGTCACACCTGTTAGTCATTAATCAGTCAGACTCATTTCACCTGCCAGCCTCACTACTTAAGCCTCCCTCTGTTGTCACTCCTCTGCCGGTTCGTCATCAGACAACACTTACTCCACTCCTGTCTGCCTGGTTTGCTTCTGCTAGCCGTGTGTTTCCTGCCTCAGTGTTACTTTGTTGGATTTAACCCATCTCACCTCTGGACTTCAGGTGGAGCTGCTATCCTGTTATTATTCTGGCCTACAAGTACTCAACCTGCCTGGCTGCTAATCCTGCTGTGGTTCTGGCTACAAGTACTCACCCTGCCTGGCTGCTATCCTGCTGTGGTTCCGGCTTGCAAGTATTCATCCAGCCTAGCTGCTATCCTGCTGCCATCCTGGCCTACAAGTATTCATCCTGCCTAGCTGCTATCCTGTTGACATTCTGGCCTGCAAGTATTCCTCCTGCCTAGCTGCTATCCTGCTGCCATCCTGGCCTACAAGTATTCATCCTGCCTGGCTGCTATACTGTTGTGACTCTGACCCGCTGGTATTCACCCACCCAAGCTACAAACCCCGTTGTGACTCTTACCTGCTTAACGCCTTCTGCCGTACTGGTGGTCCCGCCTGCATGTCCCAGTCTCCACTCTGCTCTAGCCTGAACTCTCTCCGGGCCGTCAGCTCATGCCTTCATCTACACCCCTGTTCCAGTTTAGTCCTACCTTTCTGGTTTCATCATCCACTACTCCATCTACCTTTCAATAAATTTTCAATTTTAGCTCCGTGTGTGTGGTTCTGAGTTCATTGAAGACAAATCCTGACACTTATACTTTTTGTTACATTACTTGAGTACATCTATTTTTAAAATAATTTTCATACTTAAGTACAAGACATTTCAGATACTTTAAGACTTTTACTCAAGTAACATTTCAGTCAGTGACTTGGACTTTTACCAAAGTCATATTTTGGAGAGGTAACTATACTTTTGCTTGACTCTGAGATTTCAGTACTTTATACAACACTGTTCAAAATAATCAAATTCATTTTATTAGAATGTGATGTTTAAAAATATTTAGACTTCACAACACTGGATGTTAAAAGTTTTATTAATTTCAAGCACTCTCCCAACGCAGGGAATATAAATTCTGGCGGGGATAAGTCGTTTGGCTCGACACCTGATACGTTGTTTTTCGAAAAAGTTGTTGGCTTGTAGACAGAGACAGGCAGTGGTTTTGAGGAATCAGCAGATGAAAAAGAGACCCGACCTCTTACTCCCCAAGTGTTTACGTATTGACCATAAGATGTCACCATTGTGTCACTAGACATACTCCATATATTATCTTTTGAATCTCTGTTACTGGTGTATAAAAACCTATATAAAATAGTGTTGCACGTCACTTGAACGCAGCCTTCTCTCTCCCGACACTCACTAGTTCTACTGGATTCACTTTGTATTAGTCTTTTTCCTGCTTTACAGAGGTAGCAGCTTGACAAAGCCATGATGGCAATTATTTTACATCCAAGTAGTATGCAGTTCTTCATATATATATATATATATACACACACATCAATTTCAAACAAATGGTATTGGTATGGCCAATACTGCACAGCCAGGTATCGGGTATCGGTATCGGGGCCAAAAAATGGCATCGGCGCAACACTAATGTAAAACAAAACAAAAGCTGATTTGCCTGGCGGAGGGGGGGCAAGTAATGTCTGCCGGCCTGCCAGGCCTATAATACAATGGGGGAGACCCTGTTTTTTAGGCCAGTTGGGAATACTCAAATTATTTAAATTTAGGGTGACCACCCGTCCCGCGTAACGCGTGCGCGCACAGCGTTTGAAGCCCAATTCATGCGTCCCGCAAATTGAGACCGTCTCACGCATAATCAATGCTTTCTGAAAAAAAAGTTGGTCGCTCTATCCACCTTATTTTCGAACGCGGAAGTAACTATGGCCACAGCTTCAAACTATTCATGAATGAGAGGATGACATGAAGAAGTGGCCTCATAACGTACGAGGACATTTTAACCTGTTTTGTGTCGTCACTTGGTGCGGACGGCTCTGCAGTGCGACTTTACCGAAGCGAACCTCAGCAGTGAAAGAGTTGGATCGGTGTTAATAAATATCAACAAGGATAACCTGGTATTCATGGAGGCTGATGGCCGTTCAAGTCAAAACTAGTCCGACGTTCACTCTGCTGGATCCTGACTGCATCAACCGGCTCTACCGAGACGACCGGAGCGCTCTGGTGCTGCGGCTCCAGGGGAAGTCCTTCAGTCATGCAGCTGCGATCTTATGGAAGGTAGGCTAATTAATGGTCTGATTCAGAAACATCCTGGCTGTTGGCTCGTTGTGATTAGATTGCTGGTCAGTTAATTTTGTAATGTTTTGGATTAAACTGATGTTATAAGTGGACATCTAAACATTCTGCCACTTCATGTTTTGGCTTGAAAAGGTTTGAGTCCTAAAGGTGACCCCAAAAGTCCTAAAAGTGTCCCCACAACACTGAACAGTTTTTTTTTTTCCTGCGCCTGCCTTTACCAACATCCAAGTTCACCATCCTTCCTCCCCCTTCTCGTTCTGTGAACCTCTGGAGTCGTGAGTTAAGACTTTTTTACAGTTCCTGTGGTGTAGAGCAACTACTGTTAATCCTTTAATTTTAAATTATAATATATTTAAAGTGAATAAATTGTAATGAAAAATAAATAAAATTAAATAGCTAAAGTAAATCGGAATTGGAAGTGCATCTGTTCATTGAATGTTCAAAGTATTATGAATCTTTATTTAGAAAGAAATACACATTGGTTGGCCTATTCATGAGCATACATCAGCAATTACACATGTTTATGGGAATAGGGCATTATTAATATACCATGTAAAGTGGTATGTGCTAGAAATGTGTAAACCACTATCAGTGAGTCTGCCCGTGAGGTGGGGGTATCGCCGCGCCAAGCAGTGTCCCACTTTGTCCCTCAGAAACATACCCCTTGTCCCCCCTTGGGCTTATTAGCAGGTGGTCACCGTATTTAAATTTGCTGAATGTCATCACAAATAATATTTTATTGCTTCAAATTCAGAGGTTTACATGCAATTCTTTGTATTTGGTAGATTTGTCTTTTACCTAAGTCCATCAATTAAAACAATTTTTTTTGGGTTTCCTTTCACAAGATTCTCAGTTTGCTAGAATTTTTGTCAATTTCTCTTGACAGAATGAGTCGGGTTTATAGGTTGCCTTGCTCACTCACAGAGCTTTTGGGCTTTGCCCATAAACTGAGATCAGGTCTTTGTAATGGGCACATTTGATCTTGGGTTTTAAGCCACTTTGTAACTAACTTAGTGGCATGATTATGGTAGGGATGTCCAAAATATGGCCCAAGGGCCATTTGTGGCTCTCGTACTGATTTTGTGCTGCCCCAGACCACAACTCATAAATGGTATTAATTTGGAAGAAGCTGGAGAGCAAAAATCAAACTACTTTGCTTGTTTCATTAAATCATTGAGTTTTTAGTTTATTGGGTAAAAAAAAATTGTTGCAATATTGATAAAAGATTAGAAATAACATTCGGTAGCCCCTTGAGTACTTTCAAATTAACATTATGGCCTCCATGACAAAAGTTTGGACACCCCTTGGTTAGATAGGGCCTTTGACCACATGGAAGACCCAGATGTGCCAAAGCTTTAACATTTCAACATGTTATTTCTGTCATGGTTTGTCTTGGATGAACCCGGACACAGCACACACACACACACACACACACACACACAGAGCTGATTTCCAATGTTTATTGAGACAGCAGGTAGTGGATGATGAAGCCAAAGTCATTTACCAGACGGAGGTTGCAGGGGTACAGGAAACTGGCAGGCGAGAACAGACCGGAGCAGACAGGAACAGAACCAGGAGACGAGCACGAACGAGACAGGCATGGTGTTCAGGAGACTGAGACGAACCGGCAACCAGGACAAACTGAAGGTGAGTCTTTATAGTGGTGAGAGCAGGTGGAGTGAGTCCAGGATGATTGCAGTCCTGTCAGGTGTTCCCAATCAGGGCTGCACTGGGGAAGGAGCCAGGAAGTGTTCAGCATGCAGCCTTCAGGCTGCATCATGACAATTTCTCTACGATGCCATCCATTATGTGAAGCACACCAGTCCCTACGAAAGAAGTAAACTCACAAGTGACTTTTAAGACTAATCTTAAAACTTTCCTTTTTGACAAAGCTTATAGTTAGAGTGGCTCATGTTACCCTGAGCTACCTCTATAGTTATGCTGCTATAGGCTTAGGCTACTGGAGGACATCAGGGCCTATCTTTCTCACTCTACTGATTTCTACTGTTCTCCAGTCTACTGTTCTCCAGTTTTGCATTGCATTGCATTAAAATGACTGTTGTCATTTCAGCTTTTAACTTTTTGCTCTCTCTCTTTTTTCTTCATAGAAGGTACACCTGGTCTGGCGTTCTGTTAGCTGTGACATCATCCAGGGAAGACAGATCACCCACTATTACCATCTAATGTAGAACAGATTACTGGATCAATGTGTGCTTCTGTGCTTTTTTGTCTGTCTTGTTGTGTCTCTGCTCTGTCTTCTGTAACCCCCAGTCGGTCTAGGCAGATGACCGTTCATACTGAGCCCGGTTCTGCGGGAGGTTTTCCTTCCCGTTAATGGGGAGTTTTTCTTTCCGCTGTCGCTCCATGCTTGCTCAGTATGAGGAATTGCTGCAAAGCCATGGACAATGCAGACGACTCTCCCTGTAGCTCTACGCTTCTCCAGGAGTGAATGCTGCTTGTCGGGACTTTGAAGCAATCAACTGGTTCCCTTTATATAGGAAGTTTTTGACCAATCTGTATAATATGATTGAATTTGACTTTGTAAAGTGCCTCGAGATGACATGTTTCATGAATTGGCGCTATATAAATTGAATTGAATTATGATGGTTGGGATGGTATTCTCAAGGTTGCGAGCTTCGTTCATTTTTCCTCCAATGGCAAACTATAATCTGGTTTCCTTTTTAATAATGGCTTCCTCCTCACTGAGTGCCATTTCAGCCCATGTTGGTACAACTCTGTGGATAAAGACTCTCACATCAGTTAGCGTCCACACAGGGCCTTTTGGTTTTGGACTACAAAACCGTTGCTTCTTCTTTAGTTATAAGGATGAACCAGACTAGTTCAGGTCTAATATTCTTGATATTTTGATTGATTTCTTTAGATATTTCTCTTCATGATCCACAAGGAGTCAGTGTGCTAGAGGCGTTTACTTAAAATACATCCAAAGATGAGCCTCCATTTAACTCTGTTACTCATCAGGAGCCTACAGAGCCAACAGTTTTAAAGGCATAAACTAATTATATGTAATCTTCTTAATATGAAGAAAGTAATAATAATTCTCATTCTAGCATTCTGCAAAAAAAGAATATCTGTAATCCTAATTGACCTAAAAAAGGAAGGGCTTGTCCAATTTAATGTCCTACAGTAAAGGTAAAAAAATCTGTCAATATTTTGTCAGTCGTTCTTTAATTCTTATTTTTTTCAGCCTTTGCTTGCGAATGCTAGATAGTCACAGGAATTTGTTTAGTAGATTGGGATTTTTATCCCGGGAAAAAAATAGCTTTATTATGATTCCTGCAGGGAGAATTTCAAATTATATGGACACTACAATGGGAGAGTAAAGGAAGAACAAGAAGAGAAAAAAAAGAAAGAGAAGAGGTGAAAGAAAGAAGAGATAAAAGGGAGAGAATGATAAAATGTAAATGTATTCTCTATTTCCTTGTTTTGTGATGGCGGTTGTGAGTAAAAAGACAAAAAGCTAGGGTAAGGTGGGGGAGGGAGGGGGTTTATTAGGTATTTAGGGGGTGAGGGGGGCTCTGGCTGGGTGGCTCGTGCGGGTCGTGTTAGCCCGCCCTCTTTGGGGGGCCCGGTCCGGGGGGCATCTGGTCCGGGGCTGGGGCCGGGGGTCGGGCACAAGCAGTCGTATAGTCGATTTGGGGTGACCCCCCCCTTTGGTCAGTGTTGGATGCGAGTGTTATGTGGGAATGTGTGTACAGCGTCTTTTTTTTTTTTTTTTAATCTGTGTGTGGTGAGTGGGGCACAAGGGAGGGATGGTGTGAATGAGTTTTCCATTTTTTTTTTTTTTCCCAGGTATGGGTGTGGTCCGCTCCCTCTCCCAAAAACATCTCAAGTCTCCGCTAGGTGCGGAGCCCATCCCCCCACGTCCTGCCCTCCTCCACTTCGTTGGAGGGCGCCTTGGCCCTCTGGCGCATTGGTTGGCTTCGGGTTTGGGGCGGGTTCCCGGACGTGCGCCGGCCCACTCCCGGTGGCCTCTTCGCGGGGCCTGGCCCCCCGGGGGGCGGCCGGGGCCCCCGTCGCGGGGGCGGGGCGCCCCTGGGGCCTCCGGCCCCCAGGGCCCATGGCCGGGACCACTCCAGCAGGGCTGGCTGCCGGCGGAGCCCACGGGCTCGTCCCCGCGGCTCTTGAGGGCGTCGGCATTGCGGTGGCTGGGGGATTTCCTCGGGGTCGTCTCTGCTCCTTCTTTGGGGGGGGGGGGTTGCAGATATCCTGTGTCGGCCCCTCCTGGGCAACCTGCTTTAGGGGCCCCTTTGGGAGTCCGGGGTTATGGGTCCCCTGAGTCCTGCCTCTGTGCTCGGGGAAGGCGGGCCTTTGGTTCTCCACAACCACTATCGAGCCATTTCCTTTTGGAATATTTTCACTTAAACTAGTGCACTCTCACAAACTCCCACAGGTGCTGGGTCCCAGGTATTAAGTGTTCACTTATATACAGTAATCTTATAATTTTTTTATTTATTTATTTATGTTCTTTCACTTTCTTTTTTCAAGTATCACATTACACATGTCAGCTTACATAATAATATATATGATTTAGCATTGGCATCTAGGTGTTATTCGATTGTATTTGTTGCTTTATGTCTGTTGGTTGTGCTGTTCTTTTTGCATCTCTCTTTCCAGGTGACGGAGCAGACGGAGAAGGTTTTATCATTCTCTCCCTTTTATCTCCTCTTTCTTTCACCTGTACTCTTTTTTTTCTTTTCTTTCTCTTTCACTTCTTGTTCTTCCTTTACTCTCCCATTGTCATGTCCATATAATTTGAAATTCTCCTTGCAGGAATCACAATAAAGCTATTTACAAGCATAAATCAAGTGGAGCACTATGGCGAAAGCTGTTCGCTCCACTTGTAAAAGCAAAATCTGTCGAGCTCTATCTGGCATTGAGACATCAATTCCTATTGCCACATTGCTAGACAGGACACTGGGAAAAAAAAAAAAGACAAAAAGCTGGTTGGTACTCTGGCTCAGAACTTGGGACCGTGATGGATGAGATTAAAGAGGATGACAGTCAAAATCCGATCCTGATTTTATCCTGGGGAAGAGGGTCTAAGGGTCTGTGTTTAATTGGTAAACTATTGCAACATGAAAATCATGGCAATTTAGAAAAGAGTGTGTTTTAGTCCAAAATGTTTACAAAAAATTCCATCATTGAGTAAAATCAGTGTAATGTTTTTGGTAAAATGTTTGGTAAAAGTGGGTAATTGTTGTTGGAGCTTCAGCTTGTCTAAACACTGCATGCAGAGTGTTGGCCTAGTCACAAAGATCGTTCACTTGCTCACATTCTTGGCCACGTTTCAGTGGAAATGTGTCGGGAGCCTGAGTTGTTTACAGGCTGGCCTGCTGACGGAACAAATTAGTGATTCAGCCGAGTCCACAGACAAATCTTGTTGCTACAGTCTCCTTTTTAATTAATCTTTTTATCTTTTTGAGTAACACAAGGTGCTGAGTTGCTGGGTACTTTGGGAGACCAGTGCTTTGCCATATTTCCTTCAACGTGACGCTGTGTCACGTAGCGCAATCAGTATTTACTTTGTAAAAACTCTTAATTCACACAATGAGTCCAAATGATAAAGATCCAGCGCTAGCCGTGCCTCTTAGTTAGACCTTCTCTCCCTGGCTGATAACAGATGAATGAGTTTCAGGTAAACAGTTGATATGTGACCCTGTGTAACATTAGTCACGTCTCCATCGATGTTTTCTAATGCACATTTTGAAGTATCGCGTTTGATACTTTTTCTGTTCCGTCTCTCTTCGAGGTTGGTCGTGTTTTTTCTCTGCTCTCCAGCTCTTCACCCCCCTCCCCCCTCTCCTGCTTCTGCTGCTATGTCTTGTCTTTCTGAGCACTTTCTTCATATCACCCGAACTCTGAAAACCATGGATCTGGTAAGCTGGTCTCGCAATGCTATTGATCAAATTCTTTCGACGGGTAGGCAACGAAAGGGGGACCCGTCCGTTCCCGATTTGACTCATTTTGTGGGATACACCCTATATTCTTGGATGGAAAACGGTGTGTCTTTTGACTTGTCATTCCTGGGCGTTGAAAGTTTACATGTTTGGATTCATGATACTTGGATTTCTACTTATTGGATTTGGTGGATTTTTGATGTATCGGCAAATACAGCGGATTTCGGTAGCCATTTGGCCTTGATCAGTCTACCGGCTGCATATGACGCGATCACTAAGGCGGTGAATGGACAGACCCGGATGTTGTAGGAGCAGAGCCGAAAAGCTGGATGTGCTGGTACGCAGACTGGCTTCGGTGGTTGAACTCAAGTGGAGATGGGATAAAATCTGGAAGTGAAACGCGGAACAGCCCAACTAATTTGGAATATTGGATTCGCCATTTGGAGCCAGCAAAGACTTATAGCTGTGGGAAAGTCAGTGCAGCTTGTCCTCATAATAAATAAAGTATTTGGACTATGCCTTCCCTATCTAGTCACTCCTGGATTGTTATGGCGGAGAGTGTTCAGAACGCTCCCCTGCTACAACCTCCTCTGCTGACATCTGCGCATGCTT
Organism: Fundulus diaphanus; assembly: GCA_037039145.1. NCBI lineage: Eukaryota > Metazoa > Chordata > Actinopteri > Cyprinodontiformes > Fundulidae > Fundulus > Fundulus diaphanus. Next base: position 49,506,192 of record CM073133.1, read on the forward strand.
TCTGAACTGTTGGCCAGCTGATAACATCAAGGACAATGGCCTCTGGAGAGCGTTCATGGAAATATAAACACTTGACCCAAACAGACACATAACTGATGCTGATAAAAACAGATGTACTTACACACGACTAGTCTCAAATGTTTACCTTTCTGCTTATTTGTCTGATTATATTTGTGCTTCTAGTGCAAGAGGTTTTTTTTTGTCGGATATCTCACACTGTACCGTGAGAAGATTAGGTGGGATTTATTTGTCTTTTTTTTCCCTTTTTCTCCTCCCCTATTGTGGCATCTATCTTTCAACAGATTCAAGGACAGCGCCCTGTGGGCACTGTGTAAACAGTGTCCTTGGCAACATGCCCACCGACAGGGGGGGAGAAACGGGTCAGTTGTCCCGGGCCCAGGACAGAGCGGGGGCCCAAAACTGACACTCTGACTGACCATTAAAATGGTCAGTCAGAGTGTCACTCAGCGCGCAGCTTCATCCAAAGTCTCCGCGTCTGTGTCACGGCACGTTGCTGCTCCCCCTCCCCTCTCGTACATGGCTCAGCGGCGCCAGCCAATCAGCACGCAGGCTCAGCCTGGCCCACCCACTCAGCTCTCTGGTGTCTCTCACAAACAACCACGCTGCGCTGCTCAAACTCGGAGAGAGAGAGAAAACAGGAGCGGTAAAACATGAAGAGGGAAAGAAGCGCCGTTTGGCTCTATTTTAATACCGTAAATGAAATCAAGCTGTATGTTTTGTAAAAAGCCAGTTAAATTCAGTGGAAACACAACAAATTTATCTAAGCACATGAAAAACCATGGGCAAGAAAACGTCGAGCGACAAACGGAGAGAGGAGACGAAACTTCTGTCATTGCCCCGACAGACCAGACCCACAGACTGACGTCACTGACTGAGGCGTTTCAGTCCTCCAGAAAACACCCAGGTAGATCAGAGTGGTCATCTTCAGCAGCACTTCATGTTAACTTTCAAAGTAGATATTATCTATCATATGTTACTGGAGCCCACAGAGAAAATGTAATTAAGACATTGAAAGAACCCAGTACATATATCCTATTAAAAAGTGTTATTTGAGATAAGGTAACATTAGCTAATGATTTATTTATCCCACAACGGGGAAATTTATAGGATTAAGGCAACAGGCAGGTGCACACAACACAGACAAAATTACATAAGGATTGAAAGATATAAGAGGTGGATTAGGAAAAAAACACTATGAACATTATTATTATTAATATTATTATTTAATTGTAATAATAAAATTAAAATCACAAAACCTGAAAGGTCAACAGTTTCATGATACATCAAGCTTAGGGACTGGCTAATATACAGCAGGTCAAAAAAAGCCATATTTTGGCTGCAGTGCTGCTGTTCTCTTTTGAAGAAAAGATCAACTAGTGCACTAAATTCAATAGATGGGTTGAAAATATCCAGTATAAAATACAGAGATTTCCAGGGCATGAAGTATACAGTTAAGTTGACTTTTTTTGATGTGTGTGTGTGTGTGGTGGCGGCAGGTGTAGAGGGGGGGCCCAAAAAGACTGCGTTGTCCCAGGCCCTAGCAAAGCTGTCAGCTGGCCTGCTTGGCAACATGGCCTCAGTAAATTCGTCTCCCCCCCTGTAATGTTTGTGATGTATGTGATGGCGGTTGTACTGAAACAGCAATTTCCCTCTGGGATTATTAAAGTATATCTGATTCTGATTCTGAAGGGGTTGCTGGAAACGGCAAAATTTGATTTAACTCACTACATTTCGCAAAATTTATTGATTTTTTTGCAGAGAAAAGAGAAAAGAAAAGAGAAAAGAAAAGAGAGAACACATTTGTCGAATCAGTTTGCGTTTAACTCACGTGACTAATCAGCTGTTTTATGTTGCCGGCGTCTTCTCGGATGCTCCCATAACGCTCGAAAACAGGTCTGGAAGCAACAAAAGGTACGTGTGGACTGATGGAGAGACGCAAGCATTTCTAGGACTCACCTTTTTAATGGATGTGCCACGTTTTTTTTTTTTTCTTAAAGTCTCGCTCCTTTACTGATCTGTGGTCCGTGGTAGTTGGCAACAACTACTTCCTGTCTATTACAGCCAACGTCAACATATGACAACGTTATGCCGCAGGTCAACTCAGAGATGAAATGCTTGACATAAAAACATGTTTTTCAAATAATTTCTTTAATTTCTTATTGCGAAAAAAAGGGAAGGGGAAAAAAATTTTATTAATTGGTCTTGGGGCGACGGTTAGGGAGTTCGTCCTGCAACCAGCAGGTTGCCGGTTCGATCCCCTGCTTTGACTGTCTACGTCGTTGTGTCCTTAGGCAAGACACTTCACCCGCATTGCCTGCTGGCGGTGGTCAGAGGGCCCTGTGGCGCCAGTGTATGGCAGCCTCGCCTCTGTCAGTCTGCCCCAGGGCAGCTGTAGCTACTAACATAGCTCACCACCATCAGGGTGAGAATGTGTGCGTGTGCACGCCCGCTGACAGGGGGGGACAAATGGGTGAATGGGGTACCGCGAGCGAGCTATTTTTAGAAACGTAACGTCACGATGACGTCACATCACGTGGTACGCAGTAGGACAAACTCCCAAATCCGCCGCTGTTTTGCTGTAGAAGAGACGTGCGTTAGCCTAGGTTGTACTGTTTAAAAGACTGCTTTTTCCAAAATCTAAGACCATTGTTTATAAACATTGTTGCTATGGAACGTGCAACAGCGACTCGAGTTACGCTGATCGGCCGCATATGAAGGATGTTTTCTTCATTACTTTCCCGAAATTCAAGAGTGCCAAGGAGAAATGTGTGCGCTTGGTCCATCGGTGCGGTCGGCCTACATATGTAGCAAGGATTTTGTCGGAGGAAAGGGCACAACCGAAGAACATCCTGACCCAATTCCAGCGACATCAAGTAGTGAACAGGTAAGATTATTTTGGTGGCCGAGATGTTAATAATGAAACGCCTGCTACCATGATAGCACATAGGCTATCATGGTAGCAGGCGCTAACATGATGATACCCTGCTACCAGGATAGCCTACTCAAAAACATTTCAAATGAGACAAACATTAAACATATACCGATCCCTGGACGGTGATAACAAACAAAAAAACGGCCGATGACGCCATGACCACCGCGCAGGAAAAAACAAAACAAAGCTTACCGTTCGATCGACTCGGCCCGTTTTCCGGTCTTTTTAAGCCCTCGACACTCAAGCCATCGTTTGAGCTGAAGGTTGGTGTGTTCTTCGACAGTGCGACCAGTAATCCGTGCGCCTGGGACATCGTTTTGGGAAAGTTTAATGGCTGCAAAGTCGGTCATATCGCTGGTTCTGTTGCTGGTTGCTCCGTGCGTTCTCTATCGGTTTGTCCTACCTAAGCGGCAAAAGGGGCGTTGCTGTTGAGGCGGTGACGTCACGTGCGCGGTACCCCATTGTCCTGGGCCCAGGACAGAGGGGGGGCCCAAAACTGACTCTGACCATTAAAATACAGGCAGAAGTAATTTTTCAGAAAATATTTGTGTGAAAAATATTTTATATTAGAGTAACTAAATATATAGTTGAAGATATAGAGTAACTAAATAAATATACTTGTCAGAGGGCTGCTTTGTGCTAAAGGAGAAGGACTCTTCTGCGATCGGCCAGTGCTGCACCATCTCTCTGCTGAGTGTAGAAGCCAAGATCTTTTTCTCAGTCTTGGCGAGAAGAATAGCTAACTACATGACAGCAAATGGATACGTCGACGCCTCGAAGGGGGGATTCCAGGGTTCTCTGGATGCCTGGAACATACCACCATCCTCAGCCATCTGACCCAGGAGGTCAGGGGGAGCAAGAGTAACCTAACAGTTGTCTGGCTGGACCTCGCAAATGCATATGGGTCCATGCCCCATTTCCTCATCAACAAGGCTATGGAGCAGTACCACATCCCCAACAAGATCAGGCAGATGATTAACAGCTACCTGGGGTCATTCAAGCTGCGGTTCCAGACTGCCAAGTTCACCACCGCATGGCAGCTACTGGAGAAGGGCATTGTAAGAGGATGCACAGTATCCCCCATTCTGTTCATCATGGGGATGAACCTCCTGATTGCAGCAGCAGAGGCCAAGGGACCAGTTACGGCAGCAGGGAGCAGACAACCCCCACTGAGAGGATTAATGGATGACCTCACCATAACAACCACAACTCATGTGCAGGCAAGGTGGATCCTGAAGACTCTCGGGGCTTTAGCATCATGGGCGAGAATGGCTTTTAAGCCCAGGAAGTCACAGAGGATGGTGATAAGGCGGGGGAAACTAACAGAGGCTTTCGAACTGCATGTCCAAGGTGAGCAGATCCCTACAATCAGGGAGAACCCTATTAAATGCCTGGGGAAGTGGTACGATGACACCCTCAGTGACAGAAACATCTCCTCTGACACTGCAAATCAGGCGAACAAGTGGCTAAGGAGGATTGACAAGTCAGGCCTACCCGGCAAGTTCAAGTCCTGGATATACCAGCATGGGCTCCTACCAAGGCTTATGTGGCTGCTGACAGTCTATCAGATCCCAGTGACTGCAGTGGAGGGAGTGGAGAGGAGAGAGAATAAACATCTGAGGCGGTGGCTTGGTATCCCTCCCAGCTTCACTGCAGTTGGGCTCTACATCCGATCAGGACAGCTCCAACTTCCATTTTCCTCTGTGGTGGAGGAGTTCAAGGTGGCTAACTGCAGGGTGGAAATGATACTCAGAGACTCATAGGACGAGCAAGTAAGCAATGCAGGGGTCACAACACGAACAGGCCGTAAATGGGCAGCAGACGCTGCAGTTAGATAAGCTGAGAGCTCCCTGGAGTTGAGAGACATCATTGGCAATGTCTGCATGGGTCGGCAAGGACTGGGAACATCTCACTTCACACAGTGGAGGAAGGCAAGCGTCCAGCAGAGGTGGGAGATGGTACAAGCGGAAGTTCGTCACCAGGAGGAGGAGACACGGAAGGCTAAGGCTGTGGAACTGGCAACCCAGGGAACATGGACCAGATGAGACATCCCAAACAGGAGGGTCACATGGACTGAGCTCTGGAGGCTGGAACCTTTCCGTGTTAGCTTCCTCCTGAGGTCTGTGTATGACACACTCCCATCACCAGCGAACCTAACCAGGTGGGACTTGCGGGAGGACCCGCTCTGCGTGTTGTGCGGGAAGAGGGGGACACTGGCCCACATTTTAGCAGGGTGCCAAATTGCTCTGGCTCAGGGGAGATATAGGTGGCGGCATGACCAAGTGCTCCGAATGACGGCTGACAATTTTGAACAGGCCAGGAGAAGACCACAGCCAACCAAGCCACAAGTACCATCAATGTAATTCATCAGGGCAGGAGAAAAGACATCCTCTGTTAAAAGAGCCAGGACCAACATCCTCCAGGGGGCACAGGGGTGGGAGATGTCAGTCGATCTGGGGAAGAAGCTCACTTTCCCACCCATCATCCAGACCACCTTGAGGCCTGACGTTGTCATCTGGTCAGAGCAAGCTAAGAAAATCATCCTGGTGGAACTGACTGTGCCTTGGGAGGAAGGCTGTGAAGAGGCCAATGAGAGGAAGAACCTAAAATACCAGGACCTCATCATGGACTGCAAAGACAAAGGCTGGCAAGCATGGAGGTCGGGTGCAGAGGGTTCCCAGCACAGTCAATGTGGTCTGTGCTCACTGCACTTAATAATAATAATAATAATAATAATAATAATAATAATAATAATAATAATAATAATAATAATAATAATAATAATTGAACTTTATTGATCTCACAATGGAGAAATTCACTTCTGCATCTTAACCCATCCCCTTGGGGAGCAGTGGGCTGCCACTGTGCGGCGCCTGGGGAGCAATCAGGGGTTAAGGGTCTTGTTCAGGGACCCAGAGTGCAAGCTGTGGGGATCGAACTGGGTACTTGCAACCTTCTCAGAGCGCAAGCGCACTGCTCTAACCACTAGGCCAACACCTCCCCCTTGGCATATCTGGCAAGGAGAGGAAGACAGCTGTGCATAGGATTGGGGAGGCAGCAGAGAGAGCCTCATGCTGGTTGTGGTTTAAGAGGGAGGAGGGGGGCTGGAGGCCTGGAGATGATGGGCAGTGACCTGGCCACCACTGCTGACCCGCCAGCTGGAGGGTGTAGCGGTTGAGGGTCGAAACACCCCGTGAAGGTTGGGCACCGGCTGATGACATCAGCTCCAGGCCAAAAGCCACCCACAGGGAGTGGCTGTATGTATAGCATCACGTGATGTATTCAACAAGTAGAACCGCACATTTTCTTTTGCAATTTGAGCAACAAACTTTCCAAAGTGGCGTGTCAGCTTTGGACTTTTATTGAAGAGTCCTTGGCCATCTGTCACCAGGGTCTAATTTTGCAGTGCAGTTCAAACATGCTCAAAGATCCTGACCACTAGCAGGTGATATGAAAATCAATTGATTTTCGTGGCACACTGAAACATTTAAATAAGCAAGATCTATTTTTCCTGATGAATTATAAAAGCACTTCCTTGATGCATTTGGTCGGTTGTGATATTTCACTTGCCATGCATTTAAAGGTTGCCTCCCAGTAACATATATATATATATATATATGGTCGACTGGGTCATTTCACTGTTGTTTATGGCCATCTCTACGAAGATGATCAGGCCTTGAAAAACTAGTGGTAGGGGGGGGGGTCGATGGGTGTCTGGCAGAATGCTTTGAGTCAATGCTGTGTAGAACCAACTATGCTGTTAGAGCTGCAGGGGTTTTTGTGTACATCTCCAACTAGTTAAGCTGCAGATTCTCAGTTGGAACCCCATCTCCAATGAAGTTGGGACGTTGTGTCAAATGTAAATAAAAATGATATATAATTAATTGTAAATAATTTTCAAATGATCTTCAACTGAATGCACTACAAAGACAAGATATTTGTTGTTCAAACTGATAAATTATGATTATCAGGTTACCTCTGATTTGCATCTGTGTATTTCATTGTAATGGAGAAAGTGGGGCTTAATAGAAATGCATGATAAATTTCTCAGATGTTCGTGAAAGCTTTTAGGATCTATGAATTTTCCTTCCATTTCAGTTATGTCCAAGTTTGCTTGACAGTCACATAAAAAAACAAATTGGTCTGCAGTTTGCTGGTTACATGAATCATTTCAAGGGGTGTGAATACTTTTGTAAAGCACTATAAATTAATCTGGTATAATTATGTTAAAAACAGCGTTAATCGTTGCCGTGACGATTCTTATTTCCAGAGGACGGAGCAGTAGTCACCATTGACGTCAGCCTGGCCTACAGAGATGATCTCTTTAGCGAGTGGACGGAGATGGCTCATTCCTTTGAACATAGGAACCTAAACTGCAACTTCACTGCTGCCAAGGTAAAGAAATGTCTGAGATTTTACAGCAACTTATTTTATTCATTTGCCCCCCTGCAATGATATAGCATGTGGAATGATTTCAGGGTTGGATTTCAATTATCAGTTGCATACAATTTCTTCTGACTCAGCTCACAGTAACTCCACTGCTGTCGTCGTCAGATGGGAGTGCTGCCAAATCACTAAAGCTTTACTCAGAGTTGCCTCTCTTTGCTTATTTTTTTGAAATATTTTCTGCTTTGGAGCTGATTTTTAGATGGAAGTGTTTCCAACCTGTTGGTAACCTGTTGTGTTTTCCAGACCTATGAGAATGAGGGCCGGCAATATGATTGTGACCCCCTGCCTTTCATGGAGGTGGGGAGTGTGGCTCATAAATACTATCTCATCAACATCCGCCTGCCGGTCAACGAGCGCAAGAAGATCAACATTGGGATTGGGGAGATCAGAGACATGCGTCTTGTGGTAGGTCTGATGCTTTCATACGCTGTCAATCAGCCATTTCTGGTGCTTTTTAAATGGGTTTTGGCTTTAGATGTTACATCTGAAAAAGTATAGAACCCAAGGCAAACACTAGATGTTTGATGCCTTTTAAAATTCTCTCTAGGGCATCCATCAGAACGGAGGCTTCACTAAGGTTTGGTTTGCCATGAAGACGTTTCTCACACCCAGCATCCTCATCATAATGATCTGGTACTGGAGACGGATCACCCTCATGACCAGACCTCCGATCCTCCTGGAAAAGTAAGGCTCCTATTTCCTCAACTGGACTTTACAAGGGCCTCGGAGAAGTATTTATTTAACCTGGAAACCTTTCACATTTTGCCACATTACAATCACATACTAAAATAGATTTTTGTTAAATTAATTGTGAGAGAGCCACATACTGTGTGTGGAGTCACGGACTCTTCGATGCGTCTACAGTTCCTGTGACAAATTCATACAATTCCCACACTGCCTTCAAAATTAGCAGAGCAGAGGAATGGTATAGTAACAAGTTTGATGAGGTAATTGAGTGCCTAGTGCTCTCCACCCACTGCAGTCCTGAGGGACTGTGACACTGCAAGTCCTCTTGACTGCCTGCTTAGAGCAGCTCAGTGATTGAGCTCGCTGCCACATATAAAACACTTAGATGTACAGAGAAAAATCCAGCTTTATGCATACGTGTTCGCCAGACTTTCACAGACTCAAGTTCGCGCAAGTATGTGGGAAGCTTTAAGTAGCAGTCTGCAGGAATCACTTCTGGAGTCATTCCAGACAAAGTGACAGCTATGGGATTACTGTCAGTGTTTACACTTATTTCACTTTTTGATGGTTCAAAACCTTGATTTATTCCTGAGCCAGTATACTTTATTTGTGCTGATCACATGACGTAACCCTTTATTTTATTTGGAGAGGACTAGTGTTAGGGGAGAATAATAATGTCTATAATACATGTTTTTATAATCCACCATACACCTGGTTTATATATCTCAAATTGCTACAGTTTAAAGTGTAAAAAAAGACTAAATCAAAGTAGAATTAAATAAGAGGAAAATCAGAAGTGAGTCAAATAAAGTTAAGAATCTTTTGAACAGCAGGGAGGGTAAACACCCATTTGTCTCAAGATGTCTTTTGGTAAAAAACATGCTTACATTCAGACATGTCATACTTGCTGGTAGAGAGGAGTTTATTACAGCCTCTTAAAATCAACAATGTGATGATAACATTAACGCAAACTGAGCTCTGGTATTGGAGTAGTATCGGTATCTGCAGATATCCAAATTACGGCATCGGGATTGGATCGGAAGTGAAGACAATGTTGGTCTGTGCATCCCTGGTAAAGCAGAAGGGAATGGGTAAATGTTTGATTTATTTTTTTTGTTGCTGCAAATTTTAAAGGTTTGGCATGCATTTGTGTGCAGCTCCTTTTTACTCTGAGACCTCAGAATAAAATCCAGCATTACCAGTTTCATTCAGAACTCATCTAATTAGTAAATAGCCCATCTGGATCAATGTTAATGAGGAAAATGCCACAGTTTGCGAGACCAGTTAGTCATGAGCACCACAGTGGACTGTACTTTGTGGCACTAGTGGCCTTAATTTAACCACAGGCTGACAGGAAATGGGTTTGAGAGGGAAGAAGACATGCGGTAAAGGTCCACAGGTTGGGACTTGAACCCGGGACGGCCACGTTGAGGCCTCGGAACATGGGCAATGTTGCAATTTTACTTTAGAAATGGATTTTAATGTTATATAGACAAATTCTGCTAACGCTCAAATGTCTAAAACTCCTTATCGAGACATTGTAAATCCAAGTATTGGGCACATTTGCCTGGAACAGCTTGTTTAAATGACAAGCTGATAGAAATCTGAAACCATACACAGGATCCAGCGTTTGCATAACCTCCTGCTGTGCTGGGATAGTGGATCAGTAAAAAGGCAGAAATCTGTGCTGCAGGAAGCACCCGACGAAGCGTAAAACATGTTACGAAATCTTCCAGCACTGAACAGAAGCATGCTGCACATCTTTTAGGAGCAACACACACACACACACACACACACACACAGACAGAGCCACATGCTCACTCTCATCACACTTGTCTTTTCCAGCTCAGGGCTTTTAGTCCCAGATGACCAGCAAGCTCTCAAGAAGTGACTCGTCGTGCCCCATTTGTGGATGGTAGATGATTTTTTTATGTTGTAAAAGCTTTACTAGAGGTTCCTGCCATGCTTACCCACCAAGGTGTCAGAATGGCAAACCACAGAATCCCTCTAAACTTGGGTGATGGGAGGAAATGTGTGTTTGGTTAAAAAGGCTCACTATAAAACTCATAAGCTACATACAAACATGATTTTTATAGACATACGAGCTCCTAAAAGTGTATTATCATTGCACATACAGCTGTGGAAGTTTTTTAGTAATTTGATTTGAAGTTCCTCAGAAAATTGCAATATTACACAATGTGCTGTTTAAAAGAATCAACAGCTAGTCCCAGACCAGATCCCAAATTGGCTGCCTGATCACAGTCCTAGACCATTTCCCTGCAGAGAGGAGAAAAACCAGACACCAGAGTGTATGCATAATTTGTCTTATTTATTAAAGGAATACCATATCATTTATATCAATACATGGTCGCAAAATACCCCTCCCCCACCAAGGGGCGGTCCCTAGGATCAGCTAACACTCTAGTCACAAAATAACAAGCTTGTCTGCTCAGCAACAGAATCAAAGCCAGTGTGTCATTAAAGTCCATTGTAAATACCAACACTCAGGTCACAGGAGCGTGTGAGTTGGGGGGTGTTGATTGGTCATTTTGTGGCAGGAACAGCACAGTGCCTTAAACAGACTTGTGTAAACATGATGTATAGACAACTTCTGCTAACTTCTTTATTCGGCATGTCTTAGAAAATGTTTTATTTCATCCTAATTGCAATTTTATTTATTAATATTCCACATAAGACCAATAAAATTATTTTAAATTCATAAATATGACCCTATTCAGACATACACTATATTGCCAAAAGTGACATCCCATTCCTAATCAATAGAGGTTCAGTATGACGTTGGTCCATCCTTCACAGCTAAAACAGCTTCAACTCTACAGGAAAGGCTGTCCACAAGTTTCTGGATTGTTTATGGGATTCTTTTTACCATTCTTCCAGAAGCACATTTCTGAGGTCAGACACTGATGTAGGACAGAAGGCCTGACAGTTTCTACTCTAATTCATCCCAAAGGTGTTCTATCAGGTTGAGGTCAGAACTCTGTGCAGACCAGTCAATGTTCCACACCAATTTATCTCATTCGTGTCTTTATAGCCCCTGCTTTGTGCTCTGGTGCAGTTCTGTTGGAGGAGGAAGGGACCATGTCCAAACTGTTCCCACAAAGTTGGGAGCATGGAGTTGTCCAAAATGTCTTGGTCTGCTGAAGCATTCAGAGTTCCTCCACCAAACTTTACACTTGGCACAATGCAGTCAGATTAGTACCGTTCTCCTGTTAAACACCAAACCCAGACTCATCCATCAGATTAGCAGATGGAGAAGAACGCTTCATCACCCCAGAGAACGCACCTCCACGGCTCTAGAGTCCAGTGGCGCTGTGCTTTACATCACTGCATCTGACCTTTGCATAGCACTTGGTGATGTGTGGCTTGGATGCAGCTGCTCAACCATGGAAACCCATTCCATGAAGCTGTGTGCTGTTCTTGAGCTAATCTGAAGGCCACATGAAGTTTGGAGGTGTGCAGTGATTGATTCTACAGAAAGTTGGCAACCTCATCGCACTATGCGCTTCAGCATCTGCTGACCCCGCTCAGTCATTTTACGTGGCCTACAACTTCTGAGATCGTACAGGATCTCAAGCAGTTTGGATTCTGTGCCTCTCCAATCTTCCTTCAGACTCTGGAACCATGATTTTCAAATAAAATGCAAAGACTACTCTCAGGAGGGTTGGGAACCCCAGCAGCAGACTGAAGAGGCCTGCTCAGCCTACAGGACTGTTTTCATCACTCAGACTGGCAGTGTTCAAAGAGGGTGCTGATCTGGAGGAATACACATCATCTGTGCTGTCCTATATCCACCTTTGCACTGACGCTGTCCTAACCAGATAATCAGAATGTTTTCTAACCAGAAACCATGGGTAGACGGCACAAGGCAGTCTCTGCTGAAGGCTCAGGATGCAGCATTCACATCAGGGGACAGACTGGCCTCCAGCAGGACTGGAAGTGAGCTGAAAAGGGCATCCAGAAGGCAAAGCAAAGGTACAGGCAGCACATTGAGGATCACTTTAGCAGCAACAACCCATGTGACGTGGAGAGCATCAGGACCATCATGGATTACAAGCACAGCAGCTCAGCAATGTCCAGCTCTCCCCGCCACCTTAAACAGCTGCTTCACACGCTTCAACTCTCCAAGCAGGAGAAGACCTGAAAATCTTCCTCAGCCTGAGGTGCAGCATCAGCCTCTCAGCCTGCAGCTGCACCAAGTGACCTCCACCTTAAGGAAGATCAATATCAACAAGGCTGGAGCTCTAGACATGCTATTGAGTCGGACGCTAAAATCATGTGCTGACCGACCAACTCACAGGGTTTTTCTGGACATCTTTAACCTCTCCCTGCAGCTCTGCATGCTCCTTGCCTGCCCGAAGTCCTCAGTCATTGTTCCTGTCCCCCAAAAAAACAACCATCACCTGCCTCAATGACTACCGTCCTGCTGCTCTGACCCCAGTCATCATGAAGTGCTTTGACAGGATCCTCCTGAAATACATCAAAGACAGCATTCCTGCTGGCCTGGACAGCTTGCAGTTCACCTACAGGGAGAATGGTTTAACCGAGGATGCTGTCTCGCTGGCACTTCATATGGCCCTGACTCATCTGCAGCATCCCAACTTCAGCACATCATAATTTGAACATACCGGTCTTGAAGCTCCACAACCTGGGATCTGCACCACTCTGCTTCTGGATCAGTGACTTCCTCACCAATGGCCCCCAGGTGGGTAGGATTGGGAAATGCACATCCGCTACACTGATCCTCAGCACTGGAATGCCGCAGGGGTGTTTCCTAAGCCCTCCTCTCTTCCCCGTATTTACACACATGTGCTGTGCTATCCACCCCACAAACATGGTTGTGAAGTTTGTGGATAACACCTCTGTGGTGGGTCTGTTATCAAAAGTTCAGGCATGTTAAGATTTAAGACTGACTGGCAGTCAGGGTGGTACAACCAGTTAATTGGGTTTTGGGGCTATTACTCTTTCTGTCATGTCGTTTATTTCTCCCCTTCAATAAATGAAATGACATGAAGTTTAAATTTTGTTTACTCGGGTCATGGTTGTAAGATATTAAAATGAGTCTGAACTGAAACATTTTAGTTGAAGCATAAACTGAAAAAATCTGTAAGGAAGGGAAGAACTTTTTCACATGCTTGGTCATAACAGCAAGAGAAGGCCAGAGCTCATTCATCAGGATGTCTAATGGTAGGTCTGGACTCCTCCTAAAATATGGGCATCATCAGGAGGAGAATCAGATGCTGGGAACCTCATTCTGTTGAATAGCTGAAATCTTGTTGCCAGGGAGGAACAAAGATCCATCTTTAAAAAGAAATCGATTTAATTTCTTCTGTTGAACAAATTATTAATTTTTTCTGAATTATGCTTGTTTCTTTCCCTTAGGGTAATCTTTGCTCTGGGCATCTCCATGACATTCATCAACATCCCAGTTGAGTGGTTCTCTGTCGGCTTTAACTGGAGCTGGATGCTTCTTTTTGGAGATATCAGACAGGTTATTTTCTACTCCATGCTGCTGTCCTTCTGGATCATCTTCTGTGGTGAACATCTCATGGTACTGTATTCGTTGTATTCCAACACTGTCCTGTCTTCTAAGAGATCGATTTGCTTAAAGATCTACTAATCATACTTTTGGCTGATGTCTTATCTTTGTTTTTGTTGATCTTTAAATTACTGATGACTTTAGTTGATTCCAATTTCTCTTTCAGAGCTATAACAAAAGATGTTGAAGAAGCCTTTAGATGATTTTGTTTCTAGCATCTGGTCCTTCCTTGTAATGGGGGCATAGGAAAAATCCTAGAATACAAGAAGGCGACCTCTAAAGTTTCTTACCGTCATACACCCACCAATATGCATGAAGTATCTACCAAGTTATATTAAAATAAACTACATCATGAAAGAGTACACAACCTACCAATAATGATTAGTTGGGTTAATTTACAGGCTGTGAGCTGCTAGTGACTCATTAATTATTCAGTCAATTAACAGAGTAAGTGTTTAGAAGAGACTCAATGCATTTAACAGGGTATTTATGGTTAAACTGCAGTTCTGCTAATAAACAACAAATGAACAAATATTTCTGAAACAGCATGTCAGAACTGAACAGTGACAAGCTGGCTTACAAATTGCACACAATTAGCACAGTGATTAACATCGTTAATAATTTCCTGCCAGACCTGTTATACTTCCACGGAAAAGTACCAGAGATAAAACTTGGGGAACAACTTTGTCTGGTCAGGAACGCACATCTTAAAAGCAGCCGAACCATTATTAACCACTTAGCTGTTCCCATGCTTTAACGCTCCATTCTTTTCACAAATCCTCTGAACCATACGTGAACCTTAGTAAATGGAATCTGATAACTAATATAAAACCACATTATTTTAAATCAAAGGGTAATCAACTTGGGGATTGCAGTTCAGTCTTTATGTTGAAGCCTCTATAACAGTTTTGATCAATATTAAAAACCACAGACCAAATTGAATGCAGACTTTAAAGTCTTTCAGTGTCTTATATTAGCTATTAGCAAGGTCAGAAAGATGTCAGTCTCCATGTGTACATTTTAGGAAGTCCTTACCTGAACTAACAACATTTCCAGCATGTTCCATAAGAGAATTTAAAGCTTCAGACGGATAGAAATCAGCATCTGTCCTGCATTAAATTCAGCCTCTGTGTGACATCATTACTTCATTTGCATATCTGACAACCCCCTAAATGTGTTTAAAACTTCAGACGATGTTTCTTTGTCACAATTCCAAACTCCCTGCTTTATCCAGGTTTCAGGACCGACAAGAGGGGCCCGATAGAAACTGTCTGTCTGAGTCACTTGGGTTTATTTTTCATATATTTATTAGCTTTTTTTTCTCTTACACTATCCAAGAGTGGTAACACTGTACTTTTTGCAGGGGTTGTTCACATGTAGCCTATTTGCAGTCACAGCTTAGCTAAATGAGTTCTAAATTGGCCATCTCTTCATGGTCGTGTAGGACTGCTGACATTGTGATCATAAAAAGCAGACATGTTTTGGAGAACGACTTATCTCACCACTGTACTAGAGAGCAAAGCCCTCCTGTGATTGTCTTGTGTTTGTCTTGCTTCTCTCACAGGACCAGTCGGAGAGAAACCGGTTTTCAGTCTACTGGAAGCAAGTCGGACCAATTGTGTTTGGTTCTTCCTGCATATTTATCTTCGACATGTGCGAGAGGTGGGGTACAAAGGCTTCACTTTGTTTTCTGGTTTTACTTCACCACTTATTAATGGTGCTCATGTCGAATATTGCTAATTTTTTGGCTTTGTGTTTGTTTGCCTTGTGTTTTCCCATGAAGAGGGGAAAAAAGATGGTTTGTACCAACAGACTTTGATTGTTGTCACTCTGTGAGATAGCCTGGCCAAAGTGGCTAAAGAAGGCAGTTAGGCAAAATATGTCCAGTGCAGCAGGTGGTTTATTCACAAAAAAGTGGTGAAAAAGTATTTACAAAAAATCTCAGAAGGACTAAAAAGTTTAACATGGCTCAACAGATCAAAACTTAACATCAAGCAACCAAAATTAACGTCACGTGCACCCAGCTACACTGACCTGCTTCTCTGCCCCCTCTCTCTCCTGAACCTTCTTCTTTTTGTTTAATGGCAGATTGCAACCTTAACTTTTAGGTGCATGCCGCCACCTACTGTACCGGAGTATGTAGCATGGGCCATATCTATGTGATGATTCTCTCACTCACTCACTCACTCACTCAGTCACTCACTCACTCACTCACTCACTCACTCACTCACTCACTCACTCACTCACTCACTCACTCACACACACACACACACACACACACACACACACACACACACGGGGTCGGGTAGCAGCTTCAGTAGGGAGACCCAGACGTCCCTCTCCCAAGGCGTTCCCAGGCCAGCCGAGAGACAGAGTCCGTCCAGCGTGTCCTGGGCCTCCTCCCGGTTGGATGTGCCTGGAAAACCTCACCAGGGAGGCGTCCAGGAGGCATCCTTACCAGATGCCCGAGCCACCTCAACTGGCTCCTCTCGACGTGGAGGAGCAGCGGCTCTACTCACAGCAGACGCCGCACCAATCCGCCTGTCGATCTCCCGCTCCATCTTCCCCTCATTCGTGAACAAGACCCCAAGATACTTGAACTCCTCCACTAGGGGCAGCACA
This sequence comes from Fundulus diaphanus, assembly GCA_037039145.1. Classification (NCBI taxonomy): domain Eukaryota; kingdom Metazoa; phylum Chordata; class Actinopteri; order Cyprinodontiformes; family Fundulidae; genus Fundulus; species Fundulus diaphanus. The sequence continues at coordinate 49,522,460 of CM073133.1, forward strand.
TCCTCCCCAACCCAGAGGAGACAATCTTACCTTTTCCAGTTCAAGACCATGGTCTCGGATTTGGAGGCACTGATTCTCATCCCGGCCGCTTCGCACTCGGCTGCGAACCGCTCTAGTGAGAGCTGTAGATCATGCCCTGATAAAGCCAATAGGACCACGTCATCCGCGAATAGCAGAGACGCAATCCTAAGGCCACCAAAACGGATCCCCTCAACACCTTGGCTGTGCCTAGAAATTCTGTCCATAAAAGTTATGAACAGAATCGGTGACAAAGGGCAACCTTGGCGGAGTCCAACTCTCACCGGAAACGAGTCCGACTTACTGCTGGCAATGCGGACCAGACTCTGACACCGGTCATACAGAGACCTGACAGCCCTTATTAAAGGGCGCGGTACTCCATACTCCTGGAGTACCAGTGTTCCACGGCCAGGACAAAAACCACACTGCTCTTCCTGAATCCGAGATTCGACTATCCGACGGACCCTCCTTTCCAGAACCCCTGGATAGACCTTACCAGGGAGGCTTAAGAGTGTGATTCCTCTGTAGTTGGAACACACCCTCCGGTGACCTTTTTTAAATAGGGGGACCACCACCCCAGACAAGCTATTTGTTTTAATACCACCTCTATTTGTTTGCAGTCTTTTGGCCTCTGTTACTTTCCCACCTTTTATTTCTTTCTTCAGTTCTTCCATGGATATTTCTAAAGGGACATTCGAAATTACTCCTCTTAATCTGGCTGCCATTCCTGGTATGTGTACTTTAATTTTTTCTCCACGAGGTCCTTCATTTTTAACATAATTTCTTACTGTTTTTTACTTACTTCTATTATTCAACAGTTTAGCATATTTAATCATTCCTATTTTCTTCTCTATTGCTTTAGTGATTTGAACTGGATGAAAATGTCCCTTCTCGCTGTTAAGCATAATTATAACTTTCCATTCTTCCTGTTTTCTTTCCTCGTAGCTACGGCTATCATCGACTTTAGCTTTTATCTTTTTAGCATTTTTCCTTGAGCTACTTTGTTCTTCACTACTCACTTCAGACCATGCTTTCTTTCTTGCCATTTTGGTTTCTCTCCTGAACCTCTCAAACTGCTTGTCTTAAATACAGTGGCGGCTGGTGAAAAAAAATCTTGGTGGGGCTGGCCAATAGATTTCCCTGCCTAACCCCGTACATGAATTTAAATTAAAGGTCGGAAAATTACTACGATTCCATAATAAGCATTTAATTAATAAAAAAAATATTGTTCACAAAGGATTATTTTGGTGTTTTTGTCTTATTAATCCTTTTCACAGACTCATGCCAGAGGGTTTGCATACATTGTACATGTACGTATATTATTACGAAACGAACGTTTACGTCTTGACTTAAATATATATCCTAATTTTTTATTTATATAATGATTTAGGTAGAACAATGACTAGTGCAAAATTAAGTTGTATTTACCGGAGATGAAGTGTAGACTGCAAATTCTGTCGTGGTATGATGGCGATTGGGATTGTCTGCCTCCGTCCTTTTCATTGAAATTATCCATTTCTTTCTTTCTGTCTTCGTCCTTCGGTAAACGAAAGAAACGTACAAGCGACGATTTGGAATGCCTCTGTGTGCAACCGGGAGCACAAGTCGTAGGCATTGTTTATATTCCAAAAATAAACTAAAAGCACGCTCTAATTCACCCGTTATGTCACGGTGGTAAGCGAAAACAATACTGTTTTTGCCGACCACCGTGACCCGGATGTAGCTCGTGATGTCACGCGTGAAGTGCACCTATCACTGTGTAGCAGGGGCAAAGACGCCAGGAGCCCCAAAGCCATTCATTTTGGCGATGCTGATTGGCCAAATATTTATAAATCTTCCCTAGCAACAGTATACGATTGGTTATTTCGCTACACTTGTAGGGCTCCTTGAGCGGCAGCCCCAAAAGTGTAGAAGAAGAGAAATGATACGTTCTGTTGGTGGAAATGCACTGTTAAATGAGAGTCAATTGGTAGAGTCAATTAGTAGAAGTGTTTTAATAATTCTTATTACATGTAGCCACGTACTATTAAGTAAAAACTGACATTAATAATACTTTTAAAATCTATATATATTTTGACTTTTCCCCTCCACAGCTAGGGAGGGCAGCGCCCGAGCGCCCCCTATGGGCCAGCCGCCACTGCTTAAATACCCTTTCCCCAAGGTAGACAAAATGGCCTCCAATGGACTCTTCCAAACAGGCTCCCCAAACCATAGACATTATATACGTAGACGCGTCGGCGGGTTCTGCCTATGCAGCGATACGTCAGAGCATCCGCCATGTTAAATGTGGCAAATCTGCAGTTACTCAATCACTTAAACAGTATCAGAGGGACTTTAATCTTAGAATATACTTTTGATTGTTGTCACTCTGTATGTCTTTTTGTGTCACCAGAGGTGTCCAGCTTACAAATCCCTTCTACAGCATCTGGGCCTCAGATATCAGGACGAAGCTAGCTGTATCATTTTTAAGCCCTGTTTAACTGTACCATGAGGATAGTCCAGTCATTCAGAGGATATGTGTGAATATTGTTCTTGCTCCTTGTATGAAGCAGTAGGCTGTTATCAACCTGCACTTAGGAACTGGGTCAATCAAGATTGTTGTGATGAAAAATAACTGAGTGGTGCCACTTGTTTAAGCATTGCATAGGGATTCTATGTATGTGAATCTTGCTGTTTTTACTGAGCTTGCAGACATGTTTTGTATTTTTTTCCTTCTGTCAATCCCCATGATGTGAAGACATCTTGGAGTCAATCGTTTCCTTTACTACTCTAGAATAATTGGTAACCCATGTATTGTTTCTTGTCAGAAAGGCCAGTTTAAACATTAGGATTTCAAGAATATTTTATACAATGGTTGTATACTGATCATCTTTTCTCGTACTGGCTTGTTACTTCCTTGACCAGTACTTCCTCAGATGTCATTCATAATTGTTGCAGGAATATGCGCCTGTCTGTACTTCCTCTTCCTGTGTTTCATGGTGTTTCAAGTCTTCCGTAACATCAGTGGTAAAAGGACTTCCCTGCCTGCCATGTCAAAGGCCAGACGCCTGCATTATGAGGTGTGTCTGCTTGGTTCCAGTTTATCCCTGTGTAGTTGTTTAATAGATAAATACATACGTGCACTAAGATTACTGTACCTTTTTAAACTATTTGGGGGAAAGCCAGATGATATCATGGCTTTGTAAGCTTCTGGTCGGTTAATTCACAGCATCTGAGTTCAATAGGGGCACACCTGTGCATGTATCTTGGGAGAACACTTCAAACACTGCTTCCTCATATGTCATCATTCAAGTAATCCAAGAAATGGACAAAAATATTGGGGAGAGAACTGTGAACCTCAGACAGGAAGAAGCCGTTACTCTAAAAGCAACATAAAAAGGCTGATTAGAGTCTGCAAATGCACCCAGGGCTAAAGACCTTGATTTTCAGGGAAATCTATTGTCTGAAGCTAAAATGTAAGTCTTCAGGCTATCGTAGGAAACTTGGGGGCAGGGCTGAAAAGATGTGTACCAGGAAGGTGATCTATAACCTGAACCAGGTACACCGGTTCTGTCAGGAGGAATGGGTCAAAATTCCAGCAAACTGTTTTGAGAAGCTTTGGAAGGATGCAGAAAAGGTTTAAAGGTAGAGTCTGTAATTTTTACAGAAATGTAAGCAAGTCCCTTTTTGAATAACTGCAGGATTTAATGCACTTCAGAGCAACATCTGATAGACCAACTTTTTATTAAAATACTGTGATTAACTGTATCAATGTAGCTATCCCAATAAACATTCCTTACCATCACCATGTGGTAGCAGAAGCCTATTACGGCCAGGTTCCGTTAGAAACCAGATTATTCTGTAAACAACTCATAGTCACAACAATTTAAATTCACAGAAGTACTAAAAGCTGTGACCCGAGTGTAGTTAGCATGGCGCTAAATTAGTAACTAACCTGAAAACCTGCCTTGCATTCCGCCTTGTAAAATCTGTAAGATCCATAAATAGAGATGAACCAATAGATCATGCAGATCAGATCAGTCAAACATTCCTGATTGTTATTCATGTTTGATGGGCAGGCTAAATAATAAAAATTTAGAAACGTTTGTGTGTGTGTGTGTGTGTGTGTGTGTGTGTGTGTGTGTGTGTGTGTGTGTGTGTGTGTGTGTGTGTGTGTGTGTGTGTGTGTGTGTGTGTGTGTGTGTGTGTATAAAAAAACACAGAATTTGTCAAAATCTGAGTCGACAGGTTAGACCTCAAATTACATAATTTATTACTTGAAGAAAATGCATAAAGAATTCCCCCTGCCTTGAAAACCGGTAAATCCTTCCTGAGCGCCTCAATATTGACTTGGCCAGATGATCCGATGCATGGTACTGGAATGCAGTTTAACGAGCGCTGATGTGATTCTAAGTCCTCCCATTTCTTTCCTCCATTTTTAGGGTCTGATTTTCAGGTTTCAATTCCTCATGCTGGTCACTCTAACCTGTGCAGCCATGACTATCATCTTCTTCATCATCAGCCAGATGAGCCTTGGTGGTGCTGCAAACAATCTGTCCGTTTGACTGAAGCCTGCACCCTACTGGGTTTCTGACTCGTGTGAAGAACCTTGACAAAGACCATCTGTGTGATACTGTGTGAAACACCAGATACCTTCTCCCTCTGAAGTATATCTGCAGACCTGGCAGCGATGTGTAGATGGGTTCAAGAGAAAATGATCCTGAAAGAAATTGTTTGATTGCAGGTGAACGAGGGTCACTGGCACTGGGAAGATCACACGGTGCAGGTGAACAGCGCCTTCTTCACTGGCATCTATGTAATGTGGAACCTGTACGTCTTTGCCATCATGTTCCTGTATGCGCCTTCTCACAAACGTTACGGAGATGAACAATCGAGTGGTAAGTGCATCGCTGCTAACTACATGCTCCTAACTTTAAAAAGGAGTTGGATTAATGGCTAAATTCCGTTAGTTTTACCCAGCAGGTTCTTGTTGAATGTCCAGCTTAAGTAACATTTACTTCACTGTGTGAAAGTATTAATGCTAATAGTGATCCGTTTTGGTGGCCTTAGGATTGCGTCTCTGCTATTCGCAGATGACGTGGTCCTATTGGCTTCATCAGGGCGTGATCTACAGCTCTCACTGGAGCAGTTTGCAGCCGAGTGCGAAGCGGCCGGGATGAGAACCAGTGCCTCCAAATCTGAGACCATGGTCTTGAGCCGGAAAAGGGTAGAGTGCCTTCTCCGGGTTGGGTAGGATGTGCTACCCCTAGTGGAGGAGTTCAAGTATCTTGGGGTCTTGTTCACGAATGAGGGGAAGATGGAGCGGGAGATCGACAGGCGGATTGGTGCGGCGTCTGCTGTGAAGCGGGCGCTGTACCGATCTGTTGTGGGGAAGAGAGCTGAGCCAAAAGGCGAAGCTCTCGATTTACCGGTCGATCTACGTTCCTACCCTCATCTATGGTCACGAGCTTTGGGTCATGACCGAAAGAACAAGATCCTGGATACAAGCGGCCGAAATGAGTTTTTTCCGTAGTGTGTCTGGGCTCTCCCTTAGAGATAGGGTGAGGAGCTCAGTCATCTGGGCAGGACTCAGAGTAGAGCCGCTGCTCCTCCACGTCGAGAGGAGCCAGTTGAGGTGGCTCGGGCATCTGGTTAGGATGCCTCCTGGACGCCTCCCTGGTGAGGTGTTCCGGACACATCCCACCGGGAGGAGGCCCAGAGGGAGACCCAGGACACGCTGGAGGGACCATGTCTCTCGGCTGGCCTGGGAACGCCTTGGGATTCCCCTGGAGGAGCTGGCCCAAGTGGCCGGGGAGAGGGACGTCTGGGCCTCCCTACTGAAGCTGCTACCCCTGCGACCCGACCACGGATAAGCGGCAGAAGATGGATGGATGGATGGATGGATCTAATAGTGAGAGAGAGCATGTCCTCTGCACTAAAGCTGCACATTACTAACCCGGCAACTTTTTAAGGATTGGTGGTGACTGAGAAGAACCCAGATTCCCAGGGGAAAGAAGGCTCTCTGTAGCCTGAGACAGGGATTCTAATGGACACAAGGGTTGCTTCCAGGAAAACAGTGAGGAGAGGAAGGGGAGGAGTACAAGGAAGTAATGAAAACCATACATCCATCTGGGGGGGGCGGAGGTCTGAAGTTGTGGAAGCGTTCCCTGAAGTCTGTCAGGCACCATATGAGGTCAGGGTCTGTTCTCTACAAATTCTGCTCATGTTTGAGTGAGCTGGAAGTGTTTATGCAAATGGAATCCACTAAAGCGGCCTCAAATGCAGCATGTTATTGCCAGAAGCATTTCAAGAAGGGGTAGCTGCCTAAAACTCATCCAGCACCTTGCAGACACTAAACATATCCTTAACTTTTTCACATTTTGCTACGTTACACTTGCATACTTTATGAGGGATGTTTTTTCAAATTAATTTAGAGCAAAAGAAATGTGGCGTGCATCTGTGTACAGCTACCAACCAACACCGTGCATAGTATTTTCCATCTAGGTCAGGGGTTAAAGTTCTCCGTCGCTGCGACGGATTTCTGTTATTTGGAAAATTAGCGCAAAAGGTTCCGTCTAGACTTTTTATTCAAGGTTTTAAACAGAAGCTGCGCTCAGCCAATGAAATCTGGCAGATCTGGAGCATTAGCAAATCAGAGAGTAGGGCGGGTCTTTGAAAAGCGGACATCTGCCATCTGAGGTTTATCGTGGTCATCATTTTAACTTTTGAAAAGAGCGTCTCAAACTGGCCACAGATGCATAAATGAAAGTAGTGGTGGTCAAAGGTTTCTTTGGATTTATGCGAACCAGGAAGTCAGAAAGTTCTGCGGATAGAACAGCTGACAACAACTTCCCTCGGTAAGCGCGTCTGTCTGCTCTTGCAGTTAATTAATGAGTTATTTCCACCTGTGGCCATGTCGCCTGTCATCGTTTATTCCCTCGCTTCCAGTAATTTAGCTGATAAATACGGAGACCAACCAGGGATCTCCTCACGATTGACTGTTACGTTTTATTTAAAACTCAAAGAAGAGTAATGCGCTAGCTCAGGCTAATTTAACATGACGCAAAATTAGCCTGGGTTGGAATGTGAAACAATGTTCCGCATTTGACTAGGTCAGATTCGGAAAAAGTAAATAAAAAAATAAATTCTAGCTGCGCTTGTCTGAAACAAAGAAGGCAGAGCTGCAGTCAGAGCGGCTGTCAGTCAATATGCAGCAGCATCCATCTAATGAGCCGCTGTGCTCCAGAACACTCGTTAAATAAAATCACAAGGATTTTGATGCATACAGATTATTAAGGGAACTACTTCAAAAAGATAAAACAAATAAACTGCAGCTACAAAATGGACTGGAGAACGGGTTCTAACAGGGTGAGGCCAGAGAAAGGCGATTCTCGGAGAGCTTTTATGAAGTTATTTTTCATTTTTACATGGAGTGGAGCGTGATGTGAAGCGACATTATAGAAGCGAGTCGCACCAGAACCAGCTGAAAAAGCCTCCTGCGGATCTATGGACTAATTATACTCCAACTAAAATACACCTGCCAGACAGACAAGCAACACCAGCCAAGATTACCTTCAACAATATTTAACTTTACGCAGAAGTTTAATAACATTTTTCTAATTAAAAATGTTAATCTTTAAAAGCTCGTCCTTCCTGGTTAGGTCTCCAGCCACATGGCTTTTTATTAAACTTCATAAAAGTTAAATAATGCTTTTTTATAAACTCATGAGTTGTGATAATTAATTGCTGAGCAAAGCAGAGACTGATTATTGTAATGTACGATCTATGTCAAATTAAAATGTAGGATCTCGTGATAGTGTTGGTTATGTGTCCCTCTTTGTCCATGGCTGTTGTTGGCCTTGTATGATCATAGGATTGGTTTATATTGAATGTGACAGTAGAGTTAATGTACAGGTGTGAAGAAGATTAGGTAATGATGCAAGCTGCTGTCTTTTTTTACTGGTTCTAGTTTATGGAGGGTTTTCTGGGGGACAAGGAGGAAAGAGAGTTGGAATTGTAAAGTTAAGAGGTGAGTGGACTGTGAACCAGTTTGCCAAAAGTGTGAAGGAAGAACTTGATGCTGCAGAGATGAAAGTTAAACAGGTGATGTTCTGGATGTGGAAAGTGAAGGAGATTATGAAGATGGCTGTCCAGGATGAGTCCAAGGCTCTGAAGCTGAAAGGTGGAGAGATTCAGGAATTATCAATGGATATTTTAAAACGACCAGATTTGGTTAAAGTTGACTTTGCACAATAAGCAAGTGAGGAAACTAATGTGACATGACGTCAACAGCCCCGGGAATATATGGGCTGACTGGAAAAAATTTTCAGTCAAACTGATTATTTTTGCTTTAAGCCTTGATCTAGGTAGAAAAGGTCTGTTTTATGTGTTCTCGCATGTTCTCTTGTGGACAGGCGGGCTGAGATGGTTGGTGTTGGCAGGGGTGGGGTGAACTCTGCGGTGTGGTATTTTGCTCGCCATCGTGTCCTGGGCTGGGGATGGTTTGTGGCCCTCTCTTGGCTGACTTTGGTGCTGCGATGAGGTTATGCATTTGTGCCCAAGGGGGCGTGGTGGGGGCCTTTGGCCTCAGGGTGCCTGCTGACTGCTGGAGAGTGCTTGGTGGGTGGGTTGTTCCTATCTTGGTGTATGGTTAGGGGGCCAGTGGTGTTGCATTGCTCGGTGCACCCCAGCTTGCAGCATGGCTGGGGTGGCATTTCATGGGGAAATTGCCGTACCGCGGCGTTGCGCTGTGTGGTGGGGCAGAGCGGTAGGGATGGTTGCATCTCGGCTGGGGCTGTCTGGGTATGCTCTTGCCAGTTTCTTTGAAGGTGGAGCTTTTGTGGAGTTCTGCCCCTGTTGGTGGGTAGGCTGGCTATCTGGGGTTCTGGTCTCCCCAGTGTCTGCCTTTTCACCCTAGGGGGCAGGATAGGTCTTTGGCTCCTCACAACCACTACTGAGCATTTTTTATGCATAAACTTTACATAAACAAGCACACTCTCAAACACCCACAGGTGCTTGGATCCAGGTGCTTTCAGATTCACTGCTATACAGATAAACCCTATAAATAGCTTTGGCTGTCACTAAATACAACTTGTATTAAATAATATTACGCATTTATCATTGATGTTATCAAAGGTGTTGCTTGTTTGTACCTGTGATACTTTTGTCTGTTCTGTTGTTCTTTCTATATCTCTCTGTGCAAGTGTAGGGGCAGACTCCAAGGATGTTATCTTGTACCCTCTTTTTCCTCTAATTTTTCACTTTCTCTCGCTTAAAACATTTTGCCTCGGTTTTCTCCATTCCTTTTTTTCTTTTACCTTTCTGTTTGTGTCCATTGAATTTGAAATAATCCCAAAGTATTGTCCAATCAAGTTTTTTTTGCATCAAGCAAAGCACTATAGCGAAAGGAGCAATGATGCAGTTGTGAAAGTGAATCTGTTGGCCTCTCTATTGGCGACAGTCAAACAAACTGAGTCGCCGAGCGGCTGAATAGGGGAATTCTTGTTGACGTGCTCACTATTCAAAACTTTCAGTCCAAGCTACAGTTAAGATCCTTTTATTGTTGTTGATCTTCTAAACACCAGTTGCAATGCAGCATAAAAACTAATACACAGGTTCAAGCTGTGATCAAAGGCAAAAAGAGAACAAAAAACGTCCAAATCTTAAAGCGGTCAGCCAAAAGTAGACATCCCCCATCACCCACTCACTGCCGAAACCACGTGATCAAACCTACGCCTATCCACCGCATTCCGGCCCCTAATTATTACATCATTACGCAGAAATAATTACACATCCAACACCATATGCTAAGATATACATTATATCAGAACACTGAATGAGACATTACACGTTCAAATAGTCCATAAACTCATTTCCTCTTTTCTTCTTTTGTCCATATGTAGTCAGTCAGTCATAGGCCAGAGGTTACCAGCACTTAGCCTAATAAAGTTAGTCTGCGATGTACATCTAGTAGTATTAAAGTCAAGTCAAAGATTCATGTCAAACTAGGTTAAAAAAGTGTCATCTTGATTGGTCGGAACTCTCCTGAAGAAGGCATATCTTTGTGATGGGTCTGCATAAATGGCTGGTTGGAGTCTTAACCAGACCTGGCGTACAAGCCCCCTTTTGTCTGGTACAGTTTCTGTGATTCTGCCAATGATCCAGGAACCACGAGGTGCAGAGTCATCCACTATGAGGACCACGTCTCCAGGAACAAAGTTGCGTTTAATTTTCATCCATTTTTGGCTGAGTTACAACATTATTTAATTTCCCTTCGGGAAATTGTCTTCAAATAGACAAAATCTCGGCTCATGCCAACAGGCCAGCAAAGTGGCATTTTATCTGATGGAGAAAATGATCTTTAGCTGATGTCTGTTACGTTCTCTTCCTTCCCAGCTGATTTCTGGTCTGCTCTGGGTGGCAAAAAAGAGTACCAGACCTCAAAGAGCCTGCAGAGCACAGCCAGACCCCCTCGTCTGTTCGGTTGTTCCAACAAAACCGGGAGACTCATTGTAAGTTGGAAGTGAAGTGATGACAGCAGAATTTCTTTGTTTTAATCCACAGATGCTAAATATCAGTCAAATATATTGTATTACCGAGTTATAATGCATTAGTCTGAGCATTCATTCCTACTGGCACTCAGGTGGAAGAGGTACCAGGAGACTTCACGCAGTCAGACCTGGCCACTGATGACGTCATGATCCTGGATGCCTGGGATCAGGCAAGATGAGTTTTCTTCACACCTGAACTGTCATTTTATCACTTATAGCTCTCCAGACTGTGCAGTCACAGCTTTGATTTGAGCATCAAACTTGGCTGTAGGCTGTCAGAATGAGTTGTTGCTAAATGTGTCTCTTTCCTCCCTGCAGCTCTTCCTTTGGGTTAGCAATGAGGCTAATGCGGAGGAAAGGAACGGAGCTCCCAAAATAGGTTGGTTACATTAGAGCTGTAAAGACGGAAACAAACCCACAGGGGATTGTCTTGTTAGGTGTTTTGAATTTCAAAATGGGTTTGAATTCTAATAAAGTTACATTAAATGTCCAAGAAGTGTTAAGAAAAATGGCGCTTTTAACATCGCTAGAAATTCAAGTGCAGTGATTTTATCAGGTTTTTGTTTAATGTAAACTAAAATATGCAGAGAAAAGGTGGCTATAAGAGGTGCTGATTCCACATCCATTACACCTTAGATGGGGTTGCTGAGCTAACAGGTTCTTCTCCATAGCTCCTCATGGTAACGTCCAAGATATTCCCTGGATAGAACGGATAATTAGGCTGTGTTTTATTTGTCTTGGAAGTCAGCTCAGAGCTGAAGATGTTTTCACACTCAAGTTGAGCGCATCCTAGTTGCAAGTTAGAACACTATGAGATTTGTCTATCCACTTAGAAATAAAGGCCACTTGGCCTGAAAAAAGAATACACAATGGGATTCACCTCTTGTTTTTAGCACCAACTATTTTTAGCAAGACCAGCCAACAATGTACTTCTCTTCGTCTTGAAACGGTAAAAGAACAAGTTTTGAAACACATATTCTACAGGAATATGTGTCTCACTGGTTTACTGAGATACAAATTGTTCAGCAACCTTCACTAAATCCTGTCAGTCATCTTGGATACCTAACGTGAATACCAAACTGAGGTTTCCCCTTTTGGCTCTCTTTTTACCCGGAACTTGCCGTTTCCAAGTTCCCAGTCAGAAAACCTACAAAAACCCCCCCTGAAGTCAGAATCCAGTACTGTGTATGTGCAGGTAGAATATGCTGATATAAAGGATTTATTAGTACCTCAGTTTGTATCTCTTTAAAATAGTGGGACACATGGTGCTGTAAAATATTATTAATAAGCATGTGAACATTCTCAGTATATTCTGATGATGATTAGCCTGGTCCCACAAATCCTTTTACTCTGATCTCAAAACAACTAAAAGACATTAGGACAACATATGACATACATTTACACTTGAAAATGGCACGTGGTAGCAAAAATGCGAAAGCTGTGATTTTGTGAACCACTGTGCCCTGCAAATGTGACATGATGTGCAAATATTTTAGTGCATGTTTCCTATAAAAGCTTTGAAACTTGAGTACAAATAGATATAAATGTCATAAAGGAACTCCTAAATGGGACCTGTTCTTAGTATTAGTGCCATGCTTGACTCAGCTAGGTATTTCCCTTCTGAACTGAGGTTCTGTAGACCTTCAGTTCATAGTTCGGTCATACAACTTTACTTTATACCTTACAACCTCAGTTTGGCATTGTGGAGGTTCCTCCATATTTTCCTCAGTGTTAGTATTTATTTAAATGTCTTCACACAATATATTTTTTGCATTAGGTTGTTTACTATTATGGGTGGACACATTTAGTTAACACCTTTTGTTTATTTGAATCATTAATTTCGCTGTTTAGCTGAGTTTGAAGGACTGGCTGGGGGAGAGGACTGGTTGAAAGGCAAACCAGGAAGTGGAACAAACCATCAGGCTGCTGGAAGCAGGGGACTTGATGTTAAAGAATCTGCCTCTCTCTCTACTAACAGCATAACTGCTAAAATATCTGTGGTGTTAGGTTGTTTTGTTTTGATAGTTGTGTTGTAGTCAAAATATGTTGGTTTGAATTAGTTATTTATGTTTATGCATTGTTGCCTTTGTCTCATCTCCCACCCCTCCTCGTTTGTGTAGGCTAGCCTTTGTGTATAAATTCCCCTGTATTCATTGTAGTAGGTCAGTTTTTGGTTTGTCATCCTGAGTTAGGTATGCCTTAGTTGATTTCTTTTGGGCCCATTTTGTTATATTTTTGAGATTTGATGTTGGAAGTCTTTTGTGAACAATTTTGGAACAATAAATAGAAAATACTTTTTTATATATGCCTCTGTCCTTGTGCCTTACTGGTCAGACCGTCACAGGCATCTTTATTTATCATTTATTATTTATCTTCAACCCAGTTTGGCTTAGGCGGACCAGAGCAAAGAAAAAACGCAGACGTCCACCATCTTTAAACAACTCGCGTGTCATGACCATCACACCTGTATACATGAGCTATTTTAGAAACATTTAAACCATTGTCACAATTCAGATGCAAGTTTAATTACACAGAAGCAGATTATTATTTACACATGAAATCGGAGTAGGAGGCAGTGTACCACCAATTATCTTCTCGTGGGAATCATTCTGAGAAAGGAACATGTAAAGTGGTTCTGGTCAAAGTATCTACAACATGGGTCACCAACATGGTGCCTGGAGGCACCAGGTAGCCCCCAAGGACCACATGTGGTGGCCTCAAGCCTGTTCAAAAAATAGCAAGACCCTCAAATGAGCTTCATTTAAATGCTATTTTATTCAGTTGCTCTTCCTTTTTAATGAATAGATTTAAAAGCATTAAAACATGTTTATGTGTCATGAAGTTAAGGTGAGCTCTGACACTTTGGTTCAAAGGTCAGTACTGGTAGCCCTTTGTATGACACAGTACCAATGAAGTAGCTCTCAGTTTCAAAAAGGTTGGTGATCCCTACTCTACAAAATACAAAAATTGAGGCAGTGAAAAGACCAATAAAATAGTGTTCACCTAAACCAGCTTTGATTCTAGATCACAAAGTTACTCAGCCCAGAAAAGCTTTATATGTTCCGTTCTACGTGTTTCACCTAGGCAGATCACTGGTGGTGTACAGTACCTCCTGCTACCTCCATTTCCTGTGTAAATAATCAGACCTATTTGTGTAATTGTCCTTCTTAAAGTATCTATTAGCTTTAGCAAGCAGAAACAGTTAAGCTGATTTATGCTGAATAAAGACCCCAGCAGACTTATCTACTGCAGGTAGAATATTATTAGCTCATATCTTTTTGTTGCTTTAAAACTGTCTCTTTCTCTTTTCACTTCTTGTCACACAGCCAAAGACTACGTGGACTCAGATCCGTCTGGTCGCAAAGGACTGCCCATCACCACCATCAAACAGGGGGCAGAACCTCCTACTTTCACTGGCTGGTTCCAAGCTTGGGATCCCAAGATGTGGGAGAAGGATCCGCTGGACAGAATCCAGGCCCATTTCTGAACACAAAGCTCCAGCCTTATCTTTTGCACTCTGGCTCTTTACCTATCAGCGCTTCATTTTGCAGTTTAATTCCTGCTTAATTCAAATATCTAAGTGCCAATCGCAATGTTATTACAGTTATCAGGTTGAATGGCGTCGCCATGGTTCCTTCATCTTACAATAATACCTACAAAGAACCTCAGGTAACTAGAAAAGCAAAAGAAAAAAAAACCAGCAAGTTTGCTATGTTTCTGTCTCCTAGCCCTGCATATGTCAATCGATAAACTAGTACAGTTAAAGCCAACTGCATCACCCCTCGTTTGTGTCCTGTTTAGTACAAGAAGGTTGTACAGAACATATTCCAGAAGTTCCATCCTACACTTTCTTGTTGAATTTCCTGCTTGTGAATTTGTGGACGTGTAACATTAGTAAATGGTAACTGTGTCCATTCCCTTTTATACAACCCTGATATGTTCTTGTGAACTGCTTTTAAATAAAACTTTGTATTTTAAACCTTTGACTTTGTGAAAAAGATATGTGAAATTTAAATGCTATCAAACCACAGGTAGTGGACTCTGCCCCCCCACCAACTCCCGTCACTGGAAAATTGTCTCTTGCAACATCTGTCAAAGGAAGACAACAGGGAAGCACTTATTAAAAATGCCCAGGCTACCACATTCCTTCTGAAAAAAAGAGATGCAATTCGACCTCATGGAAATTTCATGTCATTGCAGCATTATTATAAACTGAGCAGTAAACATTAGAGAAATCCATCCATTATCTATGCACACTTATCCCTCATGGGGTCACGAGGGGTGATGGTGCCTATCTCCAGCTGGAAGGGTACACCCTAGACAGGTCACCAGCAGTGGCAGCTGGTGGAAAAAAATCTTGGTGGGGCTGGCCAATAGATTTCCCTGCCTAACCCAGTACATGCATTCAAATTAAAAGTCTTACTACGATTCCACAATAAGCATTTAATTCCCTTCTCAGAACCAGCAGTTTACAGATACATTCAACCATTCACAGCTATATTAGGTCTTATTTTGGAAAGGAACAGTATGAAATACAACACTCAAATTCACTATTTGTCACCAAACACACAAAGTAGGCATACACCATACTGTACTGCCATTATCTTCAGCCAAACAGTTTAACAATCACACAATGGGTTTCACAACAGAACAGAAACGGAACAGAATTTCAAAATATGAAAAAAATCATCAGCTGACAAAATGTAATACAATGTTCACAGTACCTTCCAAAATCCTTTCACTCTCTTCAAAATAAATAGCCCAACATTCAAACTCACTCACCACATGACAAAATGTGTGTCTCTCTCTGTCGTCGTCACCGTAATCTCTACGTCACTGCCTGACTGACTACTAGCTAAATCACCTATACTGTGTAGCAGGGGCGAAAATTCCTGGAGCCCTAAAGCCATTCATTTTGGCGATGCTGATTGGCCAAATATTTATAAATTTTCCCTAGCAACAGTATACAATTGGTTATTTCGCTACACTTCTGGGGCGCTTTGGATGAGCGCACCAGAAGAGAAATGATACGTTCTGTCGGTGGAAATGCACTGTTAAATGAGTCAATTGGTAGAAGTGTTTTAATAATTCATATTACATGTAGCCACATACTATTAAGTAAAAACTGACATTGATAATACTTTTAAAATCTATATACAGTATATTATAACTTTTCCCCACCACATCTTTGGAGGACCAATCCTGCCATAATTAAAAATACACACATAAATAAATGAAGGATTTAATAATATAAAATGGCTTGAAAAAGTATCTAATAATATGAATTTGTGTGCCATTAAATGTGACAAAATAAAAAAAAGAAGATATTTCTTCAACAATTGATCAATTATGCATCAAAAAATATATATTTTAACTTACACTTTTATTTTTACTTCTTTTTAGTCTTTTTATTTTTACTAGTGGGCTGCACAGTGGCGCAGTGGGTAGCGCAACTTGCACCAAGAAGGTCCTGGGTTCAAGTACAACCCTGGGTCTTTCTGCATGGAGTTTGCATGTTCTCCCTGTGCATGCGTGGGTTCTCTCCGGGTACTCCGGCTTCCTCCCACAGTCCAAAAACATGACTGTTAGGTTAATTGGCTTCTCCAAATTGTCCTTAGGTGTGAATGGTTGTTTGTCCTGTTTGTCTCTCTGTGTTGCCCTGCGACAGACTGGCGACCTGTCCAGGGTGTACCCCACCTCTCGCCCGGTGAACGCTGGAGATAAGCACCAGCAACCCCCGCGACCCCATGAGGGACTAAGCGGTTTGGAAAATGGATGGATGGTATTCATTGCAAGTGGGGGTTTTTTGTTCCATATTTCCACTGCAATCTTTTTTTATTGTTTCATATTTATTCACACCAACATTTTTAAAAGATGTTTTTATTTTTGTTTCATACTGATTTACAACACAACATTTTTAAAGCCTGTTTTTACTCCACCATAAATATTTCTTTTCTAATTTATTTCAACCTTCTATTTCTGAAACAATGATTTATTTCTGCCTCTAACATTTCTGTTTTTTTTACCCAAAGTATTTTCACCTGCCCTTTTTATTTCCTTCTCTTTTTCCACTTCGTGTATTTCTACTTCGTGTTTTTCCACTTGGTCCGTCTGACTGCAGCTGTTAATGTCAATACGATGCCGGGGAGGGAGGGGGCGGTGTCACCGGCGAAGCTTCACAACTATTGGCCAAGGCCTGGCTCCCCGGAAATGAGCTTGCATCAGAGCAGACGACTGGCGTCTTTCCCAGAATGCACCGCGGCCACAGCTTGATTCTGGACAGCGCAAACAGTGGTAAGTTAAAAATTACCTTTTCTGCTGCTGTTGTTCTTTAAAAGTACGTTTTCAGATCGTTTGAGGCGACATTATACTTTTAAACGTTCCTATACAGAGTTGGTGTGTAATTTTAAAAAAAAAGTCCGACGTTGAGCGGACCAGAGTGACCCGCAGACCTCCGAGCCTAACCGCAGCCAGGGATAATGTTAGACGGTCTGTAGTTGCCTTCTCTTGGCCTAGACGTGTGTGAAGTACTGCTGGTTCTGATGGCGCTTTTGTTGTTGTTTTAATTCGGCAAAATGGTCATTTGTTTTGTGTTTATCTGACTGACTTGTGTTGCTTTGCTAGCCCATCTGTGCCAACTGGTAGGCATTTTAAGATTGACAGCCTACTTCCTACTTTTATCTTTAAAAAAAAACATTGAGGATGGTATTAAACAAGTGATAAAGTTGAAATTGTGACTATTTCTCTATAAATCATTAAAATGAAAACACAATTTTAACATTAGTAACAGTATGACAGCAGGGTTAAGGTACTTTGTTGTACCTACTAACCACAGCATTGATCATTAAGAAAGGAAAAGTCATTTCTATGTCTACCCACCTTTACAGTGATTAATCTAACTAACTTATGTGCAGTTAGTTCAGTTCATTCTTTCAGTGAAATGGCAAAAATAATCAATACATCTTACAATGAGACTCTTCACATTATAAAAACACTATAGTTAATACCAGTGAAGGGAAGCCATTTGTTACATTTACTATACTTGATTCGTTTTACAGAACTATACATTTTACTTTTTCTTTCTTGAGAACTATATTAATTTGCATGTTAACCAGGTATAACCAGAAGGCCCATGGATGGCCACAGGAGATAGAGGTGCCCCTCTACTGGCTGGCCTGCGATGCATCCTATAGGGCAACAGCCGACATGCCCTTGTGTGCCAGGTGCTGCACAGAGTTGTGAACTCCATCATGGGGATCATTCAAAAAATAATTTTCTTCCCAAAAAGACAAGATTTGGAGGGTGTGGGTGCTGGTTTTGTCCGCCTTGCCGGGAACGAGGCCTTCAAAGGAGCAGTCGGTGCCATTGATGGGTGCCATGTGCGAATTGTTCCATCTGCAGAGCCACAAAAGAAATGTTATTTAAACAGAAAACTCTTCCCCTCAATCATCCTGCAGGGTGTGTGTGACGCAGGGGGAAATTTTGAATGTTTACATTGACAATGTCGGCTCTGTCCATGACTCACTGGTACTGTGGCGCTCTCCGTTGTATAAAAATGCCTTATACCCACCTGAGAGCTTTTTTCTACTCTGCGATGGTGGGTTCCCATGCCTCCGGTACCCAATCACCCTCCTGACGCCCTATCGCCAGCCAGTTGCCAATAAGATCTCTTACCTTCTTGTCCTTAAATAGAGCCAACAATGACACACAATTGATAAACAGATTATATTAATTGGATAGAAGATTAAGACATATCAGCATATTACCTAAATTACAAGTTATTTTATATTTGGTACAGTCCAAGTGGAGATTGTAGAATGTATTAACTTTGATCCGTTTCTTACACTTTTATGAAGGTTTAACATGTGTTTATATGCTTTAATATGCTTTTAAGATAGCTGGCAGAAAGCTTCAAAACCGGGCCTGTTGGTAAAAGAATTTGGAATTCTTGGAATTTGCAAGACGGGTTTCTATCTTGCAAAACCTATTGTTTAGCTCAAGGTTCTGGGTTGTGGTCAGCGGCTTGCAGGCGATGACCGGAAGAACTAGTACAGTGGGCAGCCATAGAAGCAACCCCATATAGGGTAGAAGTATTGTTAAGGTGTTGAACTGATTGGGCAACAGTGTGTGTCATTCGCTCATGTAACGGTGTGTCATTCGCCATAGAAGCAACCCAATATAGGGTAGAAGTATTGTTAAGGTGTTGAACTGATTGGGCAACAGTGTGTGTCATTCGCTCATGTAACGGTGTGTCATTCGCTCATGTAACTCTGTGAGACCCTCCCCTTTGAAGTTAATAAAAAGAGCCTGCACAAGGAAGAAGATAGAGTTGTTGCTCGCAGGGGTTGGCTGGTGCAACTTCTCTCCTTTTGCAAAGGTAAAACTTCAATTCTGTTTCCTTGGCTAAGTTTTTGTTGCACTCTTAAGTCCTGCACATGACTCAACGGACCCGGGGAAGAAAGCGGCTTCAACAATTTGGGGGCTCGTCCGGGATTCAGGGTGACAGGCTGAATTGGACATCGGACTGGGACGAACGGACGCGGGACACAGGCTAGCCACAATAAAAAAGGTAAGCAGAACCTGTTTTATCGAATCTGCATTTTCGGCTTAGAAGAATATAGGCTAAATTATATGTGTCCCAAGTCCTTGTAGACCAAGTCTGTTAAATTAATTATTTGGAGTGCCTTGGAGCAGTTTTGAATAAGTGTGGTTCAGAGATGTATAAATAGAGTCTTGAGCGTGGCGGCTCGCTGTTGCTGGGTTAGAGGCCCGAGGACTAAGAAACCTCGAATTCTACATATAGATTGAGAGCAAGACCAGGCAAAATACACATTGTATGAATGCGGAGATTTAACAGGGGGTAACTCTGTGAAACTCCGATTACAGACGTATAGAGTTCTGACATAAAATGACAGAACTAAGAACAGAGTAGAAAATAATAAGTTGTGCGGGATAACACAACAAGAATAAGTCCTGTGCGTTCAATAAATCTTTTTATAAGGAACCGTGACCTGCCGTAAAACCAGGAAGACCGGAATGAGCCGTGAGCTGGAACACACACAACCAGCAAGACCGGACAGGGAATAATGATTAAAAAAAATAAATAAATAAATAAACCGTGAGCTGGACACACACAACCAGCAAGACCGGGCTAATTTAGCGGAAAACAGTGTGAATGTTAAGAGTGTGACTGGGGAAGACGCCAAGAGCGAGCGATTCCCATTGCGGGTTTTAAGGCAATATAACATTGTGTAGTATAAGTGATTGTGTAGTATAAGGATATATTATAAGTGAACAATATATACAGATTTCATAATGGAGGGTGAATTTGATAGAGAGACTCATGATGATGGGTGGGGACCCGATATTTTGTGGAAATCAGCAGCAGAACAGTTGGTGGTATTGCGGCAGGTGATTGAAACAGCTCAGGGTAAAAAGAAAAGAGGAAGATCCTGAAACAACTGCACATCTGGGCATCCTGTCGGTTTTCCAACAGTGGAAACCCTGGATCACCTCCTTGGCTCCCTATGTTCCTCCCCCTGACCCCCGCATGTTACTCTATTTTATGATCGCAACAATTGTGAATGGTTTCAGGACTGTTTTGTATCTGAGTTAGAAGGTGAAAATTGGACCATCACCTCCCAAAACATTTATGTAGCACCAGAAGGCGTTGTAGCGCAGGTGCTGCTTACAGAGGAACAGTTCCCATGGTTCCAAATGAGTGCAGACGGGGCACCGCATGTTTCACTAGCATTGCATCCAGGCCATCAGGCCAAAGAACTGGGAGGGGTGCTAAAACGCTCCCTGGCTCCAACTGATTATCAGCAGACCCACATTCCACAGGTGTCTTATTCACCATCGACCAAAACATACCGCATTTCCTGCCAGACAAGCGACACAGGTCGGTTGGAACATGTGCAGTTGGAAAGACATCATGGGCGTGAAAAAACAGATCACCCTTTAGCGGCAGCACTAATCGAGGACATGCCCCCAACTTTGTGGGCTTCTGGACCCACGGATGTGGGACTCATTGCATGTCCACCAATAACATTTGATCTAATCCAGACCCCTCCTGTGTGGGTGCATCAGTATCCTCACAAACCACAAGCAGAGGAGGGCATCACAGACACAATTCAGGGTCTTTGGGATTCTGGAGTGCTGGAGTGCTCACATTCACAGGACTGGAACACACCTATCCTACCTGTTGAGAAACGCGGTACAGGTAAATGGCGCATGGCACATGATTTAAGGGCAATTAATGACATTTTGGTAACTCCTACTGTACCAGTTCCTAACCCATATGTTGCACTTACTAATCTGAATCCTGACCATTGCTGGTTTACCTGCATTGATTTAGCAAACGCATTTTTCTGTTTACCATTAGCAGAAGAGTGTAGGGACATTTTCTCTTTCACCTTTAGAGGTGTTCGTTATCGTTACACACGTTTGCCACAGGGATTTGCACTTTCTCCTGGTATTTTTAACCAGGTACTGAAAGAAGTTTTGGCAGACTGCCCATTACCACCAGCATCCACTCTGATTCAGTATGTAGATGACCTTCTCATTGCAGCCTCCTCAGTGGATGAGTGTTTGGAGGCAACTGGGGCAGTTCTCTTACATTTAGCAAAGAGGGGCTTTAAAGTCAGCAAAAACAAATTGCAATTGTGCAGAAGACAAGTTGAGTTTCTGGGCAGAGTGGTGTCTCAACAGGGGACTGACATGTCTCCTGCGCATAAGTCTGCAGTCTTGTCTCATCCACAGCCAGTGACCGTGAAGGAAATGCTTTCATTTCTTGGTCTAACAGGTTATAGCAGAACATATGTCCCAGGGTACACAGAGCTCACAGAACCTTTGAGGGCTATGGTTAAACAGCAGGGGATGAGAAACCTCAAAGCTCAATTGACATGGACTCCAGAAGCTGAATCAGCTTTTACAGAATTAAAAAACAAACTGGCAACAGCAGCTCACCTTGCAAACCCAGACTATCAAGCGCCATTTTACCTGGATGTTTCTGTAACAGCACACACAGCAAATGGTGTGCTGTTTCAAAAAAAAAAAGGGGGAGTACGGATTGTATTAATGTACGTCAGCGTGATGCTAGACAACATGGAAAAAAGACATCATGAGTGCACTAGACATGCTGCAGGAGTAGCTAAGATAGTGCAAAAAACAGCTCATGTGGTGATGGGACACCCACTCAGGGTGTTAACATCACATGGGGTGGTTGCATATGTGAACTCTCAGGCATTTACACTCTCCCCATTAAGACAGCAAAGGCTGAGCAAGGTGATGGAAGCACCTAACATCACCTTCACGCATCAAGGAATTAACATGGCAGAAAGAATGACCACAGGAACTCCTCATGTGTGCGCAGAAAGAATAGAAATGCAGGAAAAAATCAGACCTGACTTACAAAGCACCTCACTTGTGGGTGCAAGAGACTTATACACAGATGGATGCTGTTTTAGGCATGACACGGAGGGGTTAAAGGCAGCATATGCGGTGGTGGAAGAAGAGAATGGAGTTTGGATCACTAGACAGGCAGAAAGGCTGACAGGGGCACAGTCGGCTCAGAGGGCAGAGGTGTTGGCAGTAACAGCAGCACTGAGATTGGGAGAAGGGCAGAAGGTGAACATTTACACAGACTCCGCTTATGCTACAGGTGCAGTGCATGTGGAAATGAAACAGTGGATGAGGACAGGTTTCAAAACAGCAGGACAGAAGCCCATAAAACATGAACAGGAAATGACAGATCTAGCAGAAGCTCTGCTCCTCCCAGAACAGGTGGCAGTCATAAAGTGCAAAGGTCATGACAGCAGTGACACTCAGGTGGCCAGAGGTAACCAGGCAGCAGACCAGGCAGCCAAACAGTGTGCAGGATATCAACTCAGGCTCATGGTGGTCTGCGCAGAACCTGAGTGGGAACCACAGCCCAGTCTGGAAGAAACAATCAGATTACAAAAGGGGGCATCCCCAGAGGAAAAAACTATGTGGAAAGCTAGGGGAGGAACCAAGGACCAACAGGGTCTTTGGAGAAGTCCAGACGGACGTCCCATTTTACCTCCAGGCATAACAACATCTGCCCTGGAAGAAGCACATGGTGTAGGACACGCAGGTGTGGGCCAGATGATGAAACATCTAGAAAATTGGTGGCACCCCTTCCTGAAACAGAGGGTTGCACACTGGATAAACTCCTGTGAAATGTGCAAACAATACAACGTGAGGCCAACATTGAAACCAGAACCAGGGAAGTTTCCTGTAGAACCAGTAGCAGGGAAAGAAATCATTACTGATTACACAGACATGGTGGAAAGAGCAAAGGGATACAGGTATCTACTGGTGTGTGTGGATGCATTCACTGGATGGCCAGAAGCATGGCCAACCAGGAAGGAAGACAGCAAAACGGTGGTAAAATGTTTAATCAATCATTACATTCCAAGACATGGTTTTCCCATGAAAATAAGATCAGACAATGGCACGCATTTCAAAAATCAAGAGCTACAGGAAGTTGAACGCGTGTTGGGGCTGAAACACTCTTTCGGCACAGTTTATCACCCTCAGTCACAGGGAAAAGTGGGAAGAATGAATCAAACGCTCAAAACCAAATTAGCAAAAATTTGTGCACGGACAAAAATGGATTGGGTTGACGCTTTACCATTAGCATTAATGTCAGTCAGAAGTTCTGTAATTCAGAGATGGGGACTGACACCACATGAGTTACACACAGGAAGACCTTTTCCAGGACCCCACACTAGGTTACCATGCCAACCAATGAATGAAACATCAATGTCCCGTCGTGGTTATTACAGTGCTCTCCACAGTCTTGTTTCAGCTTTCAAACAGGTCCCAAACGTGGTGGAAGGGGAGAGCAGCGAAACCAGTGCAGAACCAGAGTGGGTGCTCCTCAAAGTCATCAAAAGAAAGTGGTCAGAACCAAGGTGGACCGGTCCATACCAAGTCGTGGAAAGAACATCACATGCAGTCAGGCTTAAAGGCAAAGGCGACACCTGGTATCATTGGAGTCAGTGCGCAGCTGCAGAGGCACCTCAACGTTCTTTGGCCCAGGTCCAGGAGGACCTGAGGAACACACAAGGAGAGGGAAATGCAACTTCCACACCTACCATCCCACTAGGGGCAGAATAATCCCCGGGAGGAGGTGAAAGCTCTGAGGCAGTCTACCCTCAGAGCTGAAGAAAGAAGCTAGAAGAATCGACTCAACGCAAGGCAGAGGAAGAGGCGGAGGTGTTGGGAGTTTCCCTCACACCGGGGTGGTTGAGTCCCTCTCCCATTCCAGAAGACATCAGTATTTATAGCAATATTGATTACATGTGGTTGTTGTTATATTTCATGCATCTGCTCATTGGCAGTCCGCCTCATCTCCTCCACCATTGAGAAACAGGACCCCAGAGTAATGATGCCTTTGTTAGCAACAGCACCTGAGGAGGAGAACGAGGACACTGGGTTTGAGCTGATGCATGTATAAGATTTAACTTGAAGTATTACTGTTTTTGGGAAAATGTGTGTTTCTTTTACTGCTTATTGCCGTTACAAGACAAATAAGTATTTACCAAATGTGTCTTAACAAACCAGCTAATTCAGGGTTTTCTACTGCAATAGTTTATGGGTGAACTCTTAAAAGAGTTCAAAAGAGGGAATTGTAGAATGTATTAACTTTGATCCGTTTCTTAATTCAATTCAATTCAATTTTATTTATATAGCGCCAAATCATGAAACATGTCATCTCAAGGCACTTTACAAAATCAAGTTCAATCATATTATACAGATTGGGTCAGATTATACAGATTGGTCAAAATGTCCTATATAAGGAAACCAGTTGATTGCATCAAAGTCCCGACAAGCAGCATTCACTCCTGGGGAACCGTAGAGCCACAGGGAGAGTCGTCTGCATTGTACATGGCTTTGCTGCAATCCCTCATACTGAGCAAGCATGAAGCGACAGTGGGAAGAAAAACCACCCATTAACGGGAAAAAAAAACCTCCGGCAGAACCGGGCTCAGTATGAACGGTCATCTGCCTCGACCGACTGGGGTTACAGAAGACAGAGCAGAGACACAACAAGAGAGACAAAAAGCACAGAAGCACACATTGATCTAGTAATCTGTTCTACATTAGATGGTAGTAACGGGTGAGCCGTCTTCTCTGGATGATGTCAAAGTTAACAGAACGCCAGACCAGGTGTACCTACTATGAAGAAAAAGAGAGAGAGCAAAAAGTTAAAAGCTGAAATGACGACAGTCATTTCAATGTAATACAATGCAAAACTGGAGAACCGTAGAATGAAGAACAGTAGAAATCAGTAGAGTGAGAAAATTAGACCCTGATGTCCTCCAGCAGCCTAGGCCTATCACAGCACAACTATAGAGATAGCTCAGGGTAACATGAGCCACAACTATAAGCTTTGTCAAAAAGGAAAGTTTTAAGATTAGTCTTAAAAATAGATAGGGTGTCTGCCTCACGGACCAAAACTGGGAGTTGGTTCCACAGGAGAGGAGCCTGATAGCTAAAGGATCTGCCTCCCATTCTACTTTTAGAGACTCTAGGAACCACCAGCAGACCTGCAGTCTGAGAGCGAAGTGCTCTGTTAGGAACATACGGGGTAATCAGAGCTCTGATATATGATGGAGCTTGGTTATTAAGGGCTTTATACGTTAGAAGAAGAATTTTAAATTCTATTCTTGATTTAACAGGAAGCCAATGAAGGGAAGCTAAAATTGGAGAAATATGATCCCTCTTGTTGATTTTCATCAGGACTCTTGCCGCAGCATTTTGGATCAGCTGAAGACTTCGAACTGCATTTTGTGGACTTCCTGATAGTAAAGAATTACAATAGTCCAGCCTTGAAGTAACAAATGCATGGACTAGTTTTTCAGCATCACCCCTGGACAGAATGTTTCTAATTTTGGCGATATTCCGGAGGTGAAAAAAGGAAACTCTGGAAACCTGTTTAATATGGGATTTAAATGACATGTCTTGGTCGAAAACAACACCAAGGTTTTTAACTTTATTACCAGAGGCCAAGTTAATGCCATCCAGATTAAGTGATTGATTAAGAAGTTTATTTTTTGAGGACTCTGGCCCAAAGATTACAACTTCTGTCTTGTCAGAATTTAAATGCAGGAAATTTAAAGTCATCCAGCTTTTGATGTCATCAAGACATGACTGCAGTCGAAGTAACTGATTGGATTCATCAGGATTTATGGATAAATATAGCTGAGTGTCATCAGCATAACAGTGGAAATTAATCCCATGCTGTCTGATAATTTTGCCAACCGGAAGCATATATATAGTAAATAGAATTGGTCCAAGGACTGAACCCTGTGGTACTCCACAGGTGACCCTAGAGTTTGAAGAAGATTTATTATTAACATGAACAAACTGGAATCTGTCCGACAGATAAGATTTAAACCAGCCTAATGCTTTTCCCTTAATCCCTACAGTATGCTCAAGTCTTTGTAGGAGAATATTGTGATCAACTGTATCAAATGCAGCACTGAGATCTAACAGGACAAGTATAGACACAAGTCCATTATCTGAGGCCATGAGAATATCATTGGTGACCTTCACCAGAGCTGTTTCAGTGCTATGATGAGCTCTAGAGCCTGACTGAAACTCCTCAAGTAGGTCATTACTTTGTAAATGTTCACAAAGTTGATTAGCAGCTACTTTCTCAAGAATTTTAGATAAGAAAAGAAGATTAGATATAGGTCTGTAGTTTACTAGCTCATCTTGATCAAGAGAAGGTTTCTTAAGTAAAGGTTTAATAACAGCTACTTTAAAAGCCTGTGGTACATATCCATTTACTAAGGATAGATTAATCATGTCTAAAATAGGACCACTGATCAGAGGGAATACCTCCTTAAACAACTTGGTTGGGATTGGGTCTAACATACAGGTAGAAGGTTTAGATGAAGCTAATATTCTAGATAGCTCAGAAAGCTCTACTGCTTTTAAACAGTTCAGACACTGCGCAGGTTCTAAGGATTCCTCCAATGCTGCCTCACTTACTGAGGACGAGGTAATCATGTTTGGGAGGATGCCAATTATTTTATTTTTAATGGAATCAATTTTATTTATGAAGAATCCCATAAAATCATTACTGCTAAGAGCTAAGGGGATGGCTGGATCAACAGAGCTGTGGCTCTGGGTAAGTTTGGCAACTGTATTGAAGAGAAATCTAGGATTATTCTTATTCTCCTCAATTAATGATGAAAAATATGCTGCTCTAACTCTGCGAATGGTCTTGTTATACAACAATAGGCTGTCCCTCCAGATTAGGTAGGATTCCTCTTGGTGTGTAGAGCGCCATTTTCTCTCCAATTTCCTAACATTGTGCTTCAAGGAATGCAGCTCTGAATTAAACCAAGGAGCCAGCTTCCTGTGAATAATCACCTTCTTTTTCAAGGGAGCTACATTGTCTAATGCAGAACGCAATGACAAAGTCATACCGTTTACAAAGACATCTATTTGTGAATTGGAAGAAACAACATTGCTGCCATCTACTGGGCATTTCTGCAATACGGAGGATATTAAAAAGGGGACAGACTCTTTAAGTTTTGATACAGCATTATCCGATAAAGATCTACTATAATGGAACCCTCTTTTGGGGGTGGAGAACTCAGTTAGATTAAACTCAAATGTTATTAAAAAATGATCAGATAGGACAGGGTTGTGAGGAAATACTGTTAATTCTTCATAATCAATGCCATATGTCAGCACAAGGTCTAAAGTATGGAGCCAAGAGTGCGTCGGTTTATGCACATTTTGAGCAAAACCAATTGAATCTAGGATAGTTTTAAAGGCTACACTAAGGTTATCACATTCTGTGTCAACATGGATGTTAAAATCACCCACTATAATAACCTTATCAGTATTTAACACCAAATCAGATAAGAAATCTGACAACTCATCCAAAAACTGAGTATAAGGGCCTGGTGGACGATACAAAACAACAAACAGAAGAGGTTTTATTGCTTTGCAGTTTGGATGAGGGAAACTGAGGGTTAAATGTTCAAAAGAACTGTAGTTATTAATTGGCCTGGGACTAATTAATAAATCAGACTGAAAGATGGCTGCCACTCCTCCTCCTCTTCCCACAGATCTGGGAATGTGGAAATTTGAATAATTGGAGGGAGTTGACTCATTTATACTAACGTAGTCCTCTTGTAGCCAGGTTTCTGTGAGACAAAATAAATCCATCTGTTTATCAGAAATCAATTCGTTAACTAACAAAGTCTTTGGAGGGAGAGACCTTATATTTAATAGACCACATTTAATTGTTTTATTTTTAGGTTCAAAGTGATCCGTATGGATTTTTATTAGATTTTTATGATTTGTTCCCTTTAGATCAGTTTTTGATCTGTTAAGTTTTGGCCGTGGGAAAGACACCGTCTCAATAAGACGGTGTGTTAAACTACGGCTCTGCTTCCTGGTCTGGACCCTGGGTTGTCAGCATTTAGGAGAACTAATAAATCCGGCCAGATTTCTAGAAAGAAGAGCTGCACCATCCAAAGTGGGATGGATGCCGTCTCTCCGGATCAGACCAGGTTTTCCCCAGAAAGTTCGCCAGTTATCAATGTAGCCCACGTCGTTTTCAGGACACCACCTAGACAACCAGCGGTTGAATGATGACATGCGGCTAAACATGTCATCACTGGTCAGATCAGGCAGGGGACCAGAGAAAATTACGGAGTCCGACATTGTTTTAGCAAACTCACACACCGAAGCAACACCAACTTTAGTGACCTCCGATCGGCGTGACCGGGTGTCATTACCGCCAGCGTGAATAAAAATCTTACTGTATTTACGCTTATCCTTAGCCAGCAGTTTTAGGTAAGATTCTATGTCGCCCGTTCTGGCCCCTGGCAGGCATTTAACTATGGTCCCTGGTGTCTCTAGTGCCACGTTTCTGACTATTGAGCTCCCAATTATCAGGGTCGGCTTCTCAGCGGGTGTGTCGCTGAGTGGGGAAAATTTGTTAGAAACGCAGACGGGTTGGTGGTGAACTGGGGGCTGAAATCTAGAGCTATGCTTCCTACGAACTGTCACCCAGCCGGCCTGCTTACCCGGCTGCTCGGGTGCTTCTGGAGGACCACTAAATGAAGTAACGCTAGGTCTATGTGGCTCCGCGCTAGCAAAGGGGCGGCTATCAGCTGGTCTTTCCATAGCACGGAGCCGGGTCTCTAATTCTGACACCCTCGCCTCCAAAGCTACAAAAACACTACATTTATTACAAGTACCATTATCACTAAAGGAGGCAGAGGAATAGCTAAACATCTGACACAGAGAGCAGGAGATAAGGGGAGACTTAGTAAGAGACGGAGAAGCTGAAGTAATAGTAGGAGAGGAAGCCATTGTGGAGCTAAAGCTAGGCTAGGCTAAAGCTAGGCTAGCGCCCTTCTACCACGCCAAGAGAGCAAACCGTGAAACACGAGGAGTTCCCAAGCGTGATGTGCAGCAACAGAAAATGTTTTAAAAGTGCTTATGTGTTAGAAACAGATGTTACAGCAAAGAGATTAAAGATAAAAGCGAGAGAATCTGGAGCAACAAACCGTTGCTCACGCAGTGAAAACAGGAATTCGCCTTACCGCAAACAGGAAGTGACGTCAGCGACGTAAAAGGGTCTTACACTTTTATGAAGGTTTAACATGTGTTTATATGCTTTAATATGCTTTTAAGATAGCTGGCAGAAAGCTTCAAAACCGGGCCTGTTGGTAAAAGAATTTGGAATTCTTGGAATTTGCAAGACGGGTTTCTATCTTGCAAAACCTATTGTTTAGCTCAAGGTTCTGGGTTGTGGTCAGCGGCTTGCAGGCGATGACCGGAAGAACTAGTACAGTGGGCAGCCATAGAAGCAACCCCATATAGGGTAGAAGTATTGTTAAGGTGTTGAACTGATTGGGCAACAGTGTGTGTCATTCGCCATAGAAGCAACCCAATATAGGGTAGAAGTATTGTTAAGGTGTTGAACTGATTGGGCAACAGTGTGTGTCATTCGCTCATGTAACGGTGTGTCATTCGCTCATGTAACTCTGTGAGACCCTCCCCTTTGAAGTTAATAAAAAGAGCCTGCACAAGGAAGAAGATAGAGTTGTTGCTCGCAGGGGTTGGCTGGTGCAACTTCTCTCCTTTTGCAAAGGTAAAACTTCAATTCTGTTTCCTTGGCTAAGTTTTTGTTGCACTCTTAAGTCCTGCACATGACTCAACGGACCCGGGGAAGCAAGCGGCTTCAACAAGGCACGCTACAACAGGCACCACGCCAAGGCGAGAAACATCAATGAGCGTGCCTTTTATGCTCTAAAGACACGGAGGCGTTCCATTTTCTTTAGGACGCTGGAGGTCCGCCCGGCCTTTTCCCCAAAAGTAGTCACTGCCTGCTTCATCCTCCACAATATTAGTATAGAGGCAGGTGACCAGCTTGACGTGGAGGAGGAGGTCGACCCAGAAGAGGATGGCCATCCGGCGGCTGAAGACAGGGAGCTGTCTGGAAGCTGCCTCCGAGCAAGACTGGCAGCCAAGCTCTGCTCCAGCAGAGGTGGCTGCATGTTTAAGTGAACATGACTACATCTGACCTAACCTAGATCAGTTGTAGTCATGTACACATGCTGGTTCATTTCATTTTTTTTTTCACTACCTGTAAAAATACAGTAAATCAGTAAATTCATTTCCATTCCTATTATTTATCAATTCTGTTTGTGGGTGTTGTCTATTTGTCCAAGGTGTTTATAAAAGTTAATTCTGTTTTAAATCATATGTTAATAACTGTTTTGAACATGTTACATCTTGACTCTGTTCCAAAGTTAAATCATTTGTATAAAATAAATGTCTTTTTATATACTGTTACTATTGTTTTCTTTCTCCTCTCAATTCTTTGTGTCCTCACTCAGAAGAAACTTACTTAGATTGGAAAAACATTTATAGATTTTATTTATAACATGTCAACAAGTTTTTCAAAAGGGGACAATGATTTATGGCCCCTTTCGGTAGCCTCCCTGTCCCTTGCTTCCTCCCTAGCCAAGGCTGCCCCCTCTCTCCTCATCGCTTTCAGCTTGCTCCTTCAGGAAGTCAAGCTGAGACCATCAAGTCAAACGGTTTGCCATTTTAGTTAATCTGTACAATATCCTTCAACCCTGAGTTTTCTCTGGTAATACCAGAAATGTGGTGTGAATAATACATAATGTGAGCTAATATTATGCAGGGAGTTTTGTTATTTTACCTTATATTTTTGCACCAAATTGCACCACTTCTTTTTGTAATGATTGATTTAACAGAACCCGATATTCAACCAGACACGGAGCATATGCTTAATAGGTTTATTTACAAAAGATCCAGTGGAACAAAAAAAACCGTGGTTTAAATAACAAACAGAGCTTCCAGCAGCTGACCACTCCAGAACCGGGAGAATGCTGTCCATCAAAACAAGAAAGTTTCCCTGAGGCCGTCCAAAACAACAAGAAGCACCAGGCGAACTTCAGGCAGGCAACAAGAACAGAGGGAAGGCTCAAAAAACAGAAGGGCAGAGATCTGGTCGGGAACAAACAAGCAGAATAGCAAAAATAAGCAGAGGCAGGAAAGCTCTTACCGACAGCATGTGAGTGGAGAGGAGTAGAGACATTCTGGCAAGGTGCAGAGAACTGAGGGAGGAATAAATAGGTGTGCAGACAGGTGAAGAGGGAGGGACTAATTAACCAAAACCAGGTGTGAATAATCAAGGAGGGACGAGACTAAAAGGATAATAGGAACAGAGGCAACCCCAGAACTGATAAAAACCAAAACAACCCTGAAGTACAACCTAAAGACAGAACTCAAAACGGCCAGATAATCAAAGACAGGAGAGTGGAGGAAAACTAAAACTAATAACATAAACCAGAACTAAATTTGGAATATTACACTTTTTGGCCTGCTTTGGTGTGACCTGCAGGCCAGAGGTTCTCACAAAATCACTAGTTGAATAGAAAACAAGAGCTGTCACAAGAGCTGAACATAAATATTTAGGCAGACATAAATATAAATCACTTACTGCCATTCGGTTTTGGAGGAGTTCCTCCTGCCTGTAAATAGGCCCTCATTGGGAATACGCCAGTTGATGAGGGCCTGGGTTCTTTCTGTGGCCCCTGTTTAAAATATAAATGTCAATTATGTATTACTTCATAATAAAAGACGAACGGACAATAGAACCCATGTTAAGCCTAAAAGCAAGCCCATTTTACGACTGCTTCTGCTATGTGTAATTAACATGACACTCGCAGACCGAACATATTTTGTAACCTATATAATAGCTGATAACTAACTGCTTCTGCTTATGCGTTTTGTCCTGAATGCTGCTGTCGTCCCTGGGAGACATTTATAATTTATTCCAGCAAGTATTCAGTTAAAGGAGAAATCCAGTCAAAATCAGAATTCAAACTGCTGAAAGTACTTTAAATATAAAATTATTACATAATGTTCAATAAATGATAAGCTTTTTTAATTAAGAGTAATTTTCATTTGAAAGTCCTTTAGTGGGGGCAGCTATCTTGGTGAAGAACAGTACTGCCACCTCCCAGTTTGTGACGTCAGGTCGCGGGATCGGCTGTTCAGCAAGTCCCAATGCCCTATCTGTCCCCTTGTAAATAAATATCCGTTTTCATGCCAAAATATTTTTTTTAACCCCTTAAACAAAGATAGACATGGTATTAAGCATTTACATTTTTGTCTCTAAAATGTACATTTCAGAGACATAAAAAGACAAATAAGCATTAAAGTACGGTTTATGGGTTGGGTTCTGCAATGTTATAAGATGAGGATAAAACTCATCTTTAGAACCAATCTCTGCTCAAAATGGTGATCTGCACCGCCTAATCTACTTTCAGCAGTTATCAGTTATTGCAACCGTAAACTGCAGAAAATACGGGCAGAGCGGCTCCTTTACTCTCTGCTCCTGTCAGGATGAGCTGCAGTGCGTTATGAGGCGGAGGGATATTTTGGTGTCACTTAGTTTAGAGCCAAAACAAGCCACTTCACTTTCAGAAACAAGCCCAAAAAAAACCTGCCACCCGCTACTCATGAAATTTACAAGCGACTTTAGAAAAAATAAGACCAAAGTCGCATAAAATAAGTGGGCTTCACAACAGTGAGCATTCTTTCCAAGTCTGTCGTATCACTCCGCCTATGGGGGAATTTCTCTGCCATAATCCAAGAGCACAACATTTCTATTTGAGAAAAGAATTTCATCTTCTTGCACTCAAAACTTGTACCGCTCACACTCAAAACATACGCTCACACTCAAAACATATGCTCTCTCTCAAATATATTCTCTTCTCCCTCAAAACTTTTTTCTGCTCTCAGATTTAATGCTTCTTCACAGATATTTTCTCCTCTCTCTCGCCTCCTTCTCTTCGCACTCAAACCGATACGCGCTTGCGGATTTTTTTTGCTCTCTCTCAGATTGCAGTCGATCGTCGCCTAGCAACCTTTTCAGCCAATAGAACGGCAGCCTCAGAAAGGGTGCGGTTGTTTTACTCTACTGAGTGTGCCTGTAGTACAGCTTACAATAAAATACAATGCGACAATAAAATAGCTTTTTAATACAAAAGCTAGTAAAATAAGAAGCTGAAAAACCAAAACAATCAGGAAAATTAAAAAAAGGAAATAATAAGGGGCGATTCCAAAATCACTAATGAAAAGTCATCTAATTTCTGTTGGAGGCAAACTTCTTACTAGCAAACTCTGCGGCGGGAGTTTTCTGTTCACCTCACGTATGAAGATGGATCGACTCCAAGACTCTCAAGTAAGTTCCTACATTTCTCGAGGCTAAAATGGTTCAATGTTTTCAATTTTGTCGCAGCAGTTACATCTAAAGTTATGTCCTGGCCATTTAAAGAGGAGATCATGCCAACAGACTCAGAGTTAAGAAAAATACAAGCAACAAATATTGCTAAAATAAGGGGTTTTTGAACATTTACTAGTATTAACTGTTTTTCCTTAGTGTTATATTTTTCCATACTTATTGTACAGGCCTGTCGGAGTTTAAATTACTTCAGCTAGCTCTGTTTACGCTTAGAAATAGAGTGCTGTGGTGCATGTTAACCTAGAAAGCCGACCAGGACGGAAAAAAGTACAGAACCTTCAGTTCACTGCAGAGACACATTTCGGCAGGTTCTGATAGGGCTGGACGTTATAGAAAAAAAGCTTATCGATAAAAAACAATGCATATTGATCGATATCGATAGTTATTGAAAATATTTAAAACCATATTTTATGTGCAGCTTTGCCTGGACATTTTATGATATTGCTAAATTATTTAATTTTAATAAAGAACACAAACACAGAATTCCAATTAAATCTTTATTTAACCAACTTTTTTAACCATAACAGATTTTTTTTAAAGAAAAATAACTTAAAAGACCTGAGTTATGTTATTAAATACTGACACAGAATAAACTAAAGTGACCAGTAAAATGACCAAAATAAATATATCAAATAAATGAATAAATGGAATAGCCTATTTAGGTGGGAATGGTACACTAGTTACTACTCAGGTTTCATTCTCTTTCTATATAGTCAATTGAGAGGCTGATGCAGGGCTGAGGTCCGAGGTTGTGGCGTGGGATTGATTGTAGCTCATTTTGCACTGATTCCCTGCACTCGTTGCACAATTTGGGGAGCGCTGTTAGAGAAAAACTTGCATCCCAGAACTTTATATCGCGGATCAAGAGTGGCAAGTAGTTGATTGAAGCCAGGGTTTTCAGCTGCAGACAACAGCAGCATATCCATCACTATGAAGCATTTTACTGCATGCGTGATGTCCTTATGCCGCTTGGACGCTTTGTCATTTTATCACAAAGAAGGGAGCCCAGTTTAATTCAATTCAATTCAATTCAATTTTATTTATATAGCGCCAAATCATGAAACATGTCATCTCAAGGCACTTTACAAAATCAAGTTCAATCATATTATACAGATTGGGTCAGATTATACAGATTGGTCAAAATGTCCTATATAAGGAAACCAGTTGATTGCATCAAAGTCCCGACAAGCAGCATTCACTCCTGGGGAACCGTAGAGCCACAGGGAGAGTCGTCTGCATTGTACATGGCTTTGCTGCAATCCCTCATACTGAGCAAGCATGAAGCGACAGTGGGAAGAAAAACCACCCATTAACGGGAAAAAAAACCTCCGGCAGAACCGGGCTCAGTATGAACGGTCATCTGCCTCGACCGACTGGGGTTACAGAAGACAGAGCAGAGACACAACAAGAGAGACAAAAAAGCACAGAAGCACACATTGATCTAGTAATCTGTTCTACATTGGATGGTAGTAACGGGTGAGCCGTCTTCTCTGGATGATGTCAAAGTTAACAGAACGCCAGACCAGGTGTACCTACTATGAAGAAAAAGAGAGAGAGCAAAAAGTTAAAAGCTGAAATGACAACAGTCATTTCAATGTAATACAATGCAAAACTGGAGAACCGTAGAATGAAGAACAGTAGAAATCAGTAGAGTGAGAAAATTAGACCCTGATGTCCTCCAGCAGCCTAGGCCTATCACAGCACAACTATAGAGATAGCTCAGGGTAACATGAGCCACTCTAACTATAAGCTTTGTCAAAAAGGAAAGTTTTAAGATTAGTCTTAAAAATAGATAGGGTGTCTGCCTCACGGACCAAAACTGGGAGTTGGTTCCACAGGAGAGGAGCCTGATAGCTAAAGGATCTGCCTCCCATTCTACTTTTACAGACTCTAGGAACCACCAGCAGACCTGCAGTCTGAGAGCGAAGTGCTCTGTTAGGAACATACGGGGTAATCAGAGCTCTGATATATGATGGAGCTTGGTTATTAAGGGCTTTATACGTTAGAAGAAGAATTTTAAATTCTATTCTTGATTTAACAGGAAGCCAATGAAGGGAAGCTAAAATTGGAGAAATATGATCCCTCTTGTTGATTTTCATCAGAACTCTTGCCGCAGCATTTTGGATCAGCTGAAGACTTCAAACTGCATTTTGTGGACTTCCTGATAGTAAAGAATTACAATAGTCCAGCCTTGAAGTAACAAATGCATGGACTAGTTTTTCAGCATCACCCCTGGACAGAATGTTTCTAATTTTGGCGATATTCCGGAGGTGAAAAAAGGAAACTCTGAAAACCTGTTTAATATGGGATTTAAATGACATGTCTTGGTCGAAAACAACACCAAGATTTTTAACTTTATTACCAGAGGCCAAGTTAATGCCATCCAGATTAAGTGATTGATTAAGAAGTTTATTTTTTGAGGACTCTGGTCCAAAGATTACAACTTCTGTCTTGTCAGAATTTAAATGCAGGAAATTTAAAGTCATCCAGCTTTTGATGTCATCAAGACATGACTGCAGTCGAAGTAACTGATTGGATTCATCAGGATTTATGGATAAATATAGCTGAGTGTCATCAGCATAACAGTGGAAATTAATCCCATGCTGTCTGATAATTTTGCCAACCGGAAGCATATATATAGTAAATAGAATTGGTCCAAGGACTGAACCCTGTGGTACTCCACAGGTGACCCTAGAGTTTGAAGAAGATTTATTATTAACATGAACAAACTGGAATCTGTCCGACAGATAAGATTTAAACCAGCCTAATGCTTTTCCCTTAATCCCTACAGTATGCTCAAGTCTTTGTAGGAGAATATTGTGATCAACTGTGTCAAATGCAGCACTGAGATCTAACAAGACAAGTATAGACACAAGTCCATTATCTGAGGCCATGAGAATATCATTGGTGACCTTCACCAGAGCTGTTTCAGTGCTATGATGAGCTCTAAAGCCTGACTGAAACTCCTCAAGTAGGTCATTACTTTGTAAATGTTCACAAAGTTGATTAGCAACTACTTTCTCAAGAATTTTAGATAAGAAAAGAAGATTAGATATAGGTCTGTAGTTTACTAGCTCATCTTGATCAAGAGAAGGTTTCTTAAGTAAAGGTTTAATAACAGCTACTTTAAAAGCCTGTGGTACATATCCATTTACTAAGGATAGATTAATCATGTCTAAAATAGGACCACTGATCAGAGGGAATACCTCCTTAAACAACTTGGTTGGGATTGGGTCTAACATACAGGTAGAAGGTTTAGATGAAGCTAAAATTTTAGATAGCTCAGAAAGCTCTACTGCTTTTAAACAGTTCAGACACTGCGCAGGTTCTAAGGATTCCTCCAATGCTGCCTCACTTACTGAGGACGAGGTAATCATGTTTGGGAGGATGCCAATTATTTTATTTTTAATGGAATCAATTTTATTTATGAAGAATCCCATAAAATCATTACTGCTAAGAGCTAAGGGGATGGCTGGATCAACAGAGCTGTGGCTCTGGGTAAGTTTGGCAACTGTATTGAAGAGAAATCTAGGATTATTCTTATTCTCCTCAATTAATGATGAAAAATATGCTGCTCTAACTCTGCGAATGGTCTTGTTATACAACAATAGACTGTCCCTCCAGATTAGGTAGGATTCCTCTTGGTGTGTAGAGCGCCATTTTCTCTCCAATTTCCTAACATTGTGCTTCAAGGAATGCAGCTCTGAATTAAACCAAGGAGCCAGCTTCCTGTGAATAATCACCTTCTTTTTCAAGGGAGCTACATTGTCTAATGCAGAACGCAATGACAAAGTCATACCGTTTACAAAGACATCTATTTGTGAATTGGAAGAAACAACATTGCTGCCATCTACAGGGCATTTCTGCAATACAGAGACTCTTTACGTTTTGATACAGCATTATCCGATAAAGATCTACTATAATGGAACCCTCTTTTGGGGGTGGAGAACTCCGTTAGATTAAACTCAAATGTTATTAAAAAATGATCAGATAGGACAGGGTTGTGAGGAAATACTGTTAATTCTTCACAATCAATGCCATATGTCAGCACAAGGTCTAAAGTATGGAGCCAAGAGTGCGTCGGTTTATGCACATTTTGAGCAAAACCAATTGAATCTAGGATAGTTTTAAAGGCTACACTAAGGTTATCACATTCTGTGTCAACATGGATGTTAAAATCACCCACTATAATAACCTTATCAGTATTTAACACCAAATCAGATAAGAAATCTGACAACTCATCCAAAAACTGAGTATAAGGGCCTGGTGGACGATACAAAACAACAAACAGAAGAGGTTTTATTGCTTTGCAGTTTGGATGAGGGAAACTGAGGGTTAAATGCTCAAAAGAACTGTAGTTATTAATTGGCCTGGGACTAATTAATAAATCAGACTGAAAGATGGCTGCCACTCCTCCTCCTCTTCCCACAGATCTGGGAATGTGGAAATTTGAATAATTGGAGGGAGTTGACTCATTTATACTAACGTAGTCCTCTTGTAGCCAGGTTTCTGTGAGACAAAACAAATCAATCTGTTTATCAGAAATCAATTCGTTAACTAACAAAGTCTTTGGAGGGAAAGACCTTATATTTAATAGACCACATTTAATTGTTTTATTTTTAGGATCAAGGTGAACCGTATTGATTTTTATTAGGTTTTTATGATTTGTTCCTTTTAGATAAGTTTTTGATCTGTTAAGTTTTGGCCGTGGGAAAGACACCGTCTCAATAGGATAATGGGTGGGTAACAGTACAGAAGCTGCAGAGAGGTGTGTTAAACTGCGGCTCTGCTTCCTGGTCTGGACCCTGGGTTGTCAGCATTTAGGAGAACTAATAAATCCGGCCAGATTTCTAGAAAGAAGAGCTGCACCATCCAAAGTGGGATGGATGCCGTCTCTCCGGATCAGACCAGGTTTTCCCCAGAAAGTTCGCCAGTTATCAATGTAGCCCACGTCGTTTTCAGGACACCACCTAGACAACCAGCGGTTGAATGATGACATGCGGCTAAACATGTCATCACTGGTCAGATCAGGCAGGGGACCAGAGAAAATTACGGAGTCCGACATTGTTTTAGCAAACTCACACACCGAAGCAACACCAACTTTAGTGACCTCCGATCGGCGTGACCGGGTGTCATTACCGCCAGCGTGAATAAAAATCTTACTGTACTTACGCTTATCCTTAGCCAGCAGTTTTAGGTAAGATTCTATGTCGCCCGTTCTGGCCCCTGGCAGGCATTTAACTATGGTCCCTGGTGTCTCTAGTGCCACGTTTCTGACTATTGAGCTCCCAATAATCAGGGTCGGCTTCTCAGCGGGTGTGTCGCTGAGTGGGGAAAATTTGTTAGAAACGCAGACGGGTTGGTGGTGAACTGGGGGCTGAAATCTAGAGCTATGCTTCCTACGAACTGTCACCCAGCCGGCCTGCTTACCCGGCTGCTCGGGTGCTTCTGGAGGACCACTAAGAGAAGTAACGCTAGGTCTATGTGGCTCCGCGCTAGCAAAGGGGCGGCTATCAGCTGGTCTTTCCATAGCACGGAGCCGGGTCTCTAATTCTGACACCCTCGCCTCCAAAGCTACAAAAACACTACATTTATTACAAGTACCATTATCACTAAAGGAGGCAGAGGAATAGCTAAACATCTGACACAGAGAGCAGGAGATAAGGGGAGACTTAGTAAGAGACGGAGAAGCTGAAGTAATAGTAGGAGAGGAAGCCATTGTGGAGCTAAAGCTAGGCTAGGCTAAAGCTAGGCTAGCGCCCTTCTACCACGCCAAGAGAGCAAACCGTGAAACACGAGGAGTTCCCAAGCGTGATGTGCAGCAACAGAAAATGTTTTAAAAGTGCTTATGTGTTAGAAACAGATGTTACAGCAAAGAGATTAAAGATACAAGCGAGAGAATCTGGAGCAACAAACCGTTGCTCACGCAGTGAAAACAGGAAGTGATACAATACGCCTTACCGCAAACAGGAAGTTTAGCTGCTATACCTGCTTTGTTTTGGAAGAAGTTCCAGGAGATTTCTCCGAAGATGATGTGGAGTTGCGCGGGGCTGACACAGCTCGCGCTGCTGCGGGTGTGAGCGGCTTACGTGATGAAGCAAGTTGGTTGCGTTACCAGACTTTGTTTTTACCGGTTTCTTGCAAATTTTACAAATCACTGGTTTATTTCTGTCAGACTGGCGAACTAGTAAAACCTCGTTTTGGGACAATTTCCTCCGCCGCTCCTTGCTGCGACATATTCACATGCTGTGTGTTGTGGTTTGAGAGGGCGGCGCTTTGTGACAGCGTGCCTGGATCCGCGATTACGATTGGTCGAGAGGAAGTAGTGACTGTAGCATCAACTAATATGATAGGCTGAAAGGAAGGAAGGAAAACTGTCTCTATCGACCCGTTTTTTTCCTATCGCGCCACACGTCTATCGATCGATATATATTGTTATTGAATTATCATCCAGCCCTAGGTTCTGATTAAATAAATGTGACGAACGGTAAAAATGATAAACTTTGCTGAATCGAGCTATGGCCACAAAACTACTGTGAACAGCAGTTTCAGCTGACGCTCTTATGAGCGGCGTAGTACTACAGGCACACTCAGTAGAGTAAAACAACCGCACCCTTTCTGAGGCTGCCGTTCTATTGGCTGAAAAGGTTGCTAGGCGACGATCGACTGCAATCTGAGAGAGAGCAAAAAAAATCCGCACGCGCGTATCGGTTTGAGTGCGAAGAGAAGGAGGCGAGAGAGAGGAGAAAATATCTGTGAAGAAGCATTAAATCTGAGAGCAGAAAAAAGTTTTGAGGGAGAAGAGAATATATTTGAGAGAGAGCATATGTTTTGAGTGTGAGCGTATGTTTTGAGTGTGAGCGGTACAAGTTTTGAGTGCAAGAAGATGAAATTCTTTTCTCAAATAGAAATGTTGTGCTCTTGGATTGTGGCAGAGAAATTCTCCCATATCCGCCCCTCTGGTCGGATAAACAAATGTCCCGGCAAATTCTACATTATAAAAAGGAAAAACCTACCGAAAAGTCTCGCTCTCATGTCATCTTGAAGACATTCTTCTTTGAAATTTTGGCTACAGACAACATTTTTTCTCTCTGGCCAGAAGAATCAAGCTGCGGCCACGGTGCATTATGGGAAAGACGCTAGTCGTCTGCTCTGATGCAGGCTCGTTTCCGGGGAGCCAGGCCTTGGCCAATAGTTGTGAAGCTTTGCCAGTGACGCCGCCCCCTCCCTCCCCGGCATCGTTTTGACATTAACAGCTGCAGTCAGATAACCTGACCCTAGCCAGATTGATATCGCTCCGCCTAGCTCCGCCTAGCTTCACTCACATCCATCTGGGACCTCTCCCATAGAGAGTGATTTCTCCAACCAATTTTATTATCCAGCCAATCAGGACGAAGGGCTGGAGTTTCATAGATGTGATGTAGTGGAGAAGCGACCGTGAGACTGTTTTGATTCAGACAATGGCGGCTCGCATCGAGGAAGTAAGCGTTAACATTGATGCTGCTATTTCTTCCGTGTTGTCCAATCTACCTAATATTGTTTCATTAAAAGAACATCAGAGAACGGCTCTGAAGGCTTTTGTTGGTGGAAACCATGTTTTCGCCCTTCTCCCGACCGGATTTGGCAAGTTTTGTTTTCCGGGGCGCGCCCGTGGCGGAGCGGTTAGCGCGAACCATGTTAGGAGGCCTTTAGTCCTCGACGCGGTCGGCCCGGGATCGACTCCGACCCGTGGCGCTTTGCCACCTGTCTTCCCCCCTCTTCCTGTCAGCTCACTGTCAATAAAACGCGTGCCACTAGAGCCGCAAACACATTTAAAAAGAAAGAAAAAAAAAAGTTTTGTTTTTTGCTGGGTCGCTCTCACAGCGTCACGGGTTGGCTTCGGTGTGAGTGGTTGAAATAGCACGTCGATAAAGATGACAGACAAGTGGCTTATCCAATCATATGCAAGGATTTTTGATAAGGCCCAGCCTTCAAAAAAGGCCATTCCTATGGATCAGTCCCAGATGGAGCTAGGTGGAGCGAAATACATTTGGCTAGGGTCAGGTTAGCAGTCAGACGCATAGACATATAAGAGTAGACCCCGCATTGACTGTCGCTACGCAGGAATTACCGCATTCATCTTGGGGCGGTCGACCTGCTACCCAATCCTGCTGATTCAAGATAAGATAAGATAAGATAAGATAGGCTTTATTGATCTCACATTGGAGAAATTCACTTGTCACATTGGCTCAGTAGTCAATAATCAGAAGAAGTGCCAAAAGTAGGACAAGGTGCATCAGGGATGAATGACCTGCGGTAACGCTCCTTTTTACAGACAGGATGTCTGAGTCTGTCACT
Organism: Fundulus diaphanus; assembly: GCA_037039145.1. Classification (NCBI taxonomy): domain Eukaryota; kingdom Metazoa; phylum Chordata; class Actinopteri; order Cyprinodontiformes; family Fundulidae; genus Fundulus; species Fundulus diaphanus. Next base: position 49,564,190 of record CM073133.1, read on the forward strand.
AAAGGAGCTGCTCAGCTCCTCTACAGTCTGGTGCAGGGGGTGGAAGGTGTTGTCCATGATGGATGTGAGCTTGGACAATACCCTCCTCTCCGCTACTTCCTCCACAGAGTCCAGAGAGCAGCATAGGACAGAAGTGGCCTTCCTCACCAGCTTATTCAGCCTCTTTCTGTCCCTCTCTGCGCTACCAGGGGCCCAGCAGACGACAGCGTAGAGGAGGACTGAGGCCACCTCAGAGTCATAAAAAGTCTTAAGCAAGGGACAGCTCACACCAAAGGACCTCAGCCTCCTCAGGAGGTGGAGGCGGCTCTGGCCCTTCTTGTACAGTGCGTCGGTGTTATGAGTCCAGTCCAGTTTATTGTTGACGTGAACACCCAGGTATTTGAAACTCTCCACAGTTTCAATGTCCTGCCCCTGGATGTTCACGGGGGAGTGAGGTGGGGGTCTTCTCCTGAAGTCGATCACCATCTCCTTGGTCTTACTGGTGTTTAGACACAGATGGTCTTTCTCACACCAGTCCACAAAGTCCATGATGACCGACCGGTACTCCAGCTCATTCCCTTCAGACACACAGCCCACAATGGCCGAGTCATCAGAGAACTTCTGAAGGTGGCAGCTGCCTGTGTTGTAAGTAAAGTCCGAGGTGTAGAGGGTGAAAAGGAAAGGAGACAGAACAGTGCCCTGGGGGCCCCCGGTGCTGCAGAGTGCCACCTCTGACTGACAGCCGTGCAACTGCACGTGCTGAGGGCGATCAATTTCCACTGTTATGCTGATGACACTCAGCTATATCTATCCATAAATCCTGATGAATCCAATCAATTACTTCGACTGCAGTCATGTCTTGATGACATCAAAAGCTGGATGACTTTAAATTTCCTGCATCTAAATTCTGACAAGACCGAAGTTGTAATCTTTGGGCCAGAGTCCTCAAAAAATAAACTTCTTAACCAATCACTTAATCTGGATGACATTAACTTGGCCTCTGGTAATAAAGTAAAAAACCTTGGTGTTATTTTTGACCAAGACATGTCATTTAAATCCCATATTAAACAGGTTTCCAGAGTTTCCTTTTTTCACCTCCGGAATATCGCCAAAATTAGAAACATTCTGTCCAGGAGTGATGCTGAAAAACTAGTCCATGCATTTGTTACTTCAAGGCTGGACTATTGTAATTCTTTACTATCAGGAAGTCCACAAAATGCAATTCAAAGTCTTCAGCTTGTCCAAAATGCTGCAGCAAGAGTTCTGATGAAAATCAACAAGAGGGATCATATTTCTCCAATTTTAGCTTCCCTTCATTGGCTTCCTGTTAAATCAAGAATAGAATTTAAAATTCTTCTTCTAACGTATAAAGCCCTTAATAATCAAGCTCCATCATATATCAGAGCTCTGATTACTCCGTATGTTCCTAACAGAGCACTTCGCTCTCAGACTGCAGGTCTGCTGGTGGTTCCTAGAGTCTCTAAAAGTAGAATGGGAGGCAGATCCTTTGGCTATCAGGCTCCTCTCCTGTGGAACCAACTCCCAGTTTTGGTCCGTGAAGCAGACACCCTGTCTACTTTTAAGACTAATCTTAAAACTTTCCTTTTTGACAAAGCTTATAACTAGAGTGGCTCATGTTACTCTGAGCTACCTTTATAGTTTTGCTGCTATAGGCTTAGGCTACTGGAGGACATCAGGGCCTACTTTTCTCACTCTACTGATTTTTACTGTTCTCCAGTCTACTGTTCTCCAGATTTGCATTGCATTACATTGAAATGACTGTTGTCATTTCAGCTTTTAACTTTTTGTTCTCTCTCTTTTTTTCTTCATAGTAGGCACACCTGGTCTGACGTTCTGTTGACTGTGAAATCATCCAGGGAGGACAGATCACCGACTATTACCATCTAATGTAGAACAGATTACTAGATCAATGTGTGCTTCTGTGCTTTTTTGTCTCTCTTGTTGTGTCTCTGCTCTGTCTTCTGTAACCCCAGTCGGTCGAGGCAGATGACCGTTCATACTGAGCCCGGTTCTGCCGGAGGTTTTTTTTTCCCGTTAATGGGTGGTTTTTCTTCCCACTGTCGCTTCATGCTTGCTCAGTATGAGGGATTGCTGCAAAGCCATGTACAATGCAGACGACTCTCCCTGTGGCTCTACGGTCCCCCAGGAGTGAATGCTGCTTGTCGGGACTTTGATGCAATCAACTGGTTTCCTTATATAGGACATTTTGACCAATCTGTATAATCTGACCCAATCTGTATAATATGATTGAACTTGATTTTGTAAAGTGCCTTGAGATGACATGTTTCATGATTTGGCGCTATATAAATAAAATTGAATTGAATTGAATTGAATAGTCTATGGTCCAGTCAGCCAGATGTTTGTCCACCCCAGCGTCCTCCAGCTTCCCCCTCAGCAGCGCCGGTCTGATGGTGTTAAAAGCGCTGGAGAAGTCAAAGAACATGACTCTCACAGCGCTCCCGGTGGTCTCCAGGTGGGTGAGCGCCCGCTGCAGTAGGTAGATGATGGCGTCCTCTACTCCGATGTTGGGCCGGTAGACAAACTGCAGTGGGTCCAGGGTGGGGCTCACCACGGTGCGTAGGTGTGCTAGGATGAGGCGCTCCATGGTCTTCAGACCAGTCACTCTGACCTCCCACCTGATGAAGTGGGCCGGTTCCCTGGCGTGCGGCGTTTTGGGAACCGGTTCCACACAGGTCTTCCACAGGGTGGGGACCACCCCCTGGCTGAGGCTCAGGTTGTAGATGTAGCTGAGGACCTCACAGAGCTCATCTGCACAGTTCCTCAGCAGCCTTGGGGGGAAGCCGTCCGGTCGTTAGGATTTCCTCTGTTTCAGCCACATCAGCTGGCCTCTCATCAAGTTTAATCAAGACGACTACACCAATAAACATTGGACAAATCACATTTGTCCAATGTTTGTTCTTGCAGAATTTCCATTTTACTTGTTTACTGTATGCTGCACGGAGACACCGCTGGTGGACCAACCTGGGGTCTTGCTGCATGCAGTTTGCATGTTTTCTCCATGCATACAAGAGTCCAACAGAGGTTTATAGCTTAACTTTGCCACAATTGTTGTACAGTGGAGGGATGCTAAGAAAACCGATGTAAAACATATTGTATCAACTAAGACATAAAGTAATAAGTTCAATCCTAATGTCTCTAACTCATTGTTAATAGCTAGTGGAACCAGAACAACGCAAATGGACTTCAATATTACAGTCCATTTGTCATACAGTGTGGGAAAACGAATAGACTGAAAACAATTCATATAGGGACTGGTTTAGGCAGACAGGAGAAAACAATGGGCTGCACAGTGGTACAGTGGGTAGCACTGTATTCTTGTAGCAAGAAGGTCCTGGGTTCAACCCTGGGTCTTTCTGCATGGAGTTTGCATGTTCCCATGAACCCATGCACAGGGAGCATGGGTTCTCTCCAGGTACTCTGGCTTCCTCCCACAGTCCAAAAACATGACTGTTAGGTAAATTGGCCTCTCTAAATTCTCTTTAGGTGTGTGTGTGAATGGTTGTTTGTCTCTGACTGGAGATCTGTCCAGGGGGTACCCCTTCTCTCGCCCATTGACAGCTGGAGACAGGCACTCCAGCTAGAGATGGTGCCTATCTCCATGCTGGGTCAGCACCCACCCTTGCGACCCCACAAGGGACAAGCGTGATGGAAAATGGATGGATGGAGAAAACAATGGTATGGCTAGCTCACTTCAAATAACCTTCATTGACTTAGCCCACCTGAAAATATCTTTTCATCTGGTTTCCCCAACGGCTCCATCTACTTCCCCACTGTGGGCAACATGCCCTGTGATGGACTGGCGACCTGTCCTGGGTGTCGCCAGTCCATCTCTTGCCCCTTGACTGGATGGATGGATGGATAGCTTTACTGCTTCAAACAGATGTAGGGGAACTTCCCATTACTCTCAACACTCACATCTGAGACCAGTGCAGTGTCACAGGTTGGGGATTGAGAAGCTAGAATGCAGGTGGAAATGCAAATACAAGTCAATTAACAGAGGGAGCAAAAGGTCCAGAACTCAAGGCAGGATAGGATGACAGAACCGGACCTAAAGAGTACTCTGAAGACATGGGGAGGAAAGGAACCAGGGAAGTCTGACAATTAGGTATGTTTTATATAGAGGTACGCCAACATGTCAGGAAGCTAACAAATCAGGCCGATATTTATCATGTTTTGAGTATTGGCTATCAACTTTAACATGACCATACTTAGCTGATGTCAGCGGCACAGAGTTGCTGTGCAGACAGCCTGTCAGTGAAACTTTATTGTCATTATGTAAAGCATATCTGACATTTTGGTGAGACACCAGCTCAGAATTCACACAGATGTCCACATAACACATTGACATAAACAAGACTTAATGTTCAAATAGTTGAATGCACAGACAACACCTCATGAAAAGCTAAAAGTGTCCAAATAATCAGATAACACAAAGACAGATACCAGTCACTTTACAGACGATGTAACTTACTGTGCTATTGCATGAATGTGTCAGACAAAATATTTCCTGAGTGGTTAAAAACTGCAAATAGTCATTAACATTTTGAATCTTCAAGTTAAAAAACTGCAATTTCCATCTATGAATAGGGCTTTGCTTTTGTCACAGAATTCAGATTTCAAAATTGCATATTGATTATTAAGGTTGTCATAATTGAAGCTACTTTAAAAGTCGCTCAGAGGTCTAATAGCAAATAATAATAAAAAAAGAATACCGTAATTGTGTTAACTTTCAATTAAACAATGTACTCATTGAAATCAGACAAAAGAAAATGTTTATAATTTCATTAATATGTTAACAGTCCTAATTTAATGCTTCTATTATAGTTGAATAAATTCAGCTGCTTGTGTCTGTCCCCTGGTCACATTTGATGCACAATTTAACTGTTTGTATATAAATAATGTAAAACACAAGCAACCTGTATATTGGAAAAAACTTTTAAAGATGGCCTCTTCTTTCCAAATTTTTCTACTTGCCATTGAAACCGTGCCCACCAGTCGGGCAAGCCAGCCTAAAAGAGTAAATCATAAAACTAGCCTTGTCTCAGCTATTAATTTACAGCTGGAAAATCAGAAGGAATACCACAGGAAAGCACAAACCGAGTACATCTGCACCGGCATTTGGAATGCACAGGAAACCAGATTCCTTCTGAAAAAAAGGAAGAGACCCGATGAAAATTGCAGCATTATTAAAAGATTAAACTGTAAACAAAAAAGAAATATCAAATTTGCACAGCTATATTTTGAAGCTATAGACTGGCGACCTGTCCAGGGTGTACCCCGCCTCTCGCCCATTGACAGCTGGAGATAGGCACCAGCACCCCTTGCGACCCCACAAGGGATAGGAGTGTTAGAAAATGGATGGGTGAATGGATTTTGAAGCTATTTCTCCCATGTGCAAGCTAACAATGTGAAGTGACTGATTAGATTCTGTCAAAAGGTCAGTTTATGCTGCTGGCGGTCAATATGGCCTTGATGAGACTGCCAGCGGCAGTCGACGCAATCACGAGGTCTTTGAATGAACAAAACGGACGGCTTGATAAGCTGACCGCGGTTATGGTACAGAGATGAGACGGGATAAAACCTGGAAGTGTGAACGTTACTAGCCCATCGATTGGATTATTGGAATATTGGATCCTGGAGCCAGCAGCGAAAAGACTCTAAGGCTGACAGAAAAGTTGGTGTCAGCTTGTTCTCACAACAAATTGTGTTTTTTCAAATCGGACTCCCCGTTATCAAATTCTCCCTGAGTTGTTATGGCGACATCGCACAAATCCCCTGCTCCCCCCACCTTCCTTGCTGACATCTGTGGAGGAGTCAAGCTGGAGCTGCGAAGTGATAGACTTTCCATCAAGGACACTTGCCTGCCGGAGGGACGGCCTTCATGGACATACAGATTTCCACACAACATGCACCCAGACACACATATGCTCACAAATACAGATGACTTTACCCGACCAGCACTCAAATTTTTACCTTCTGCATACATTTTGTATTGTGTTATTTGTGCTTTCGTGCTATGAGGTTTTTTTTGTGTCAGTTGTTTGTTTCTTTATTGGTGAGAGCATAAATAGGCAAATATCTTTCTCTTTTTTTTCTCCCCCTCCTCTTTCCGCTATGTTGTCGCTCTTCCTTCGAAAGTTTCATGATGGCGCCGCGAACGGCTGCCACGGTGTGTTGGTGCGCTGTCTGCACCATCATCACCAAGTCAAATTCCTTGTATGTGCAAACCTACTTGGCGATTGAACTTGATTCTGATTCTGATTATGAATCACAGTTTACTCACAAGTTACATAAACATTTCAGAAATGCAAAAAGGCACAAACAATTAAGCTTGGACAATTCAAACAATGTTTTGATTCTGTGGTGGGCCCCAAAATCTAATTCTGTTCACGGGCCTCTTCAACCATGTCTTGGTTCTGTCACTAAAGGAAAATCCGGTTGGCATCTATAGGAGCCTCTCAGTAATGAAGAATATCACTCAACAGTTAAGTAATTACAGTAATTGAGTTAAAAAAAACTCTTATACTCTTATACTTGCATCACACATTGTTATGCATTGTTTTGTTAATTTGATAACTATACTTTTACAGATAATACAAATCCAAAACACAAGTCCACCGAAAATTAGAAAAAGAACAATAAAAACAATTTTTAATACAAAAATGTTATGGACACTTTGGGGCCTACTCAATAATGAGGAAGGCTAGTGACTTTACTTTTGTACACAAGGGTGCCGCCAGATATCTATCTATCTATCTGTCTGTCTGTCTGTCTGTCGCTCGCTCTCATATATATATATATATATATATATATATATATATATATATATATATATATATATATATATATATATATATATATACACACACACAGTACAGACCAAAAGTTTAGACACACCTTCTCATTCAAAGAGTTTTCTTTATTTTCATGACTATGAAAATTGTAGATTCACACTGAAGGCATCAAAACTATAAATTAACACATGTGGAATTATATACTTAACAAAAAAGTGTGAAACAACTGAAAATATGTATTATATTCTAGGTTCTTCAAAGTAGCCACCTTTTGCTTTGATTACTTTTTCGCACACTCTTGGCATTCTCTTGATGAGCTTCAAGAGGTAGTCACCTGAAATGAAGCTGAGGCGCAAGTTCAATCGAAGAAACTCATCACCAGCCTCCATTCAATCAGAGTCCGATACGCCTCTGATGTGAGCCAATCAGCTACGAACCGCGCCTCCATGAAGCCAATCAGCATCCCGCGCTCATCTTAAAAGCAACTTCAAATCCACGTCTCAGCCTGCTAACCAGCAAGCGCAAACGGATTGCATGTTGGATTTCGAATCAGATGTCCGATTCAAGACGATAACAACTAGTGATGGCGAGATGAAGCCTCATGAGGCATTGAACCACTCAGCCAACTGGTTCCAGAAAAGGTTCATTTCTTGATGGTTCATGTGCACACAGCACCACCTACTGGCAAGTTGTATAATCACAGCCAGCTGTATCTTAACACGTGTGATGCATTAATTTTTGTCTATTATGGCTCTTGGGAATGACTTCACAGAAGGTGTAGGACGAAATCATTTATCTACATAAATTTTGTAAACACATGTGTACAATAAAATATTGTTTGAATGTATTCTCTGTGTGTAATTATTCCCAAAATAGGAGTGTCATGTGATATGGCATGTTGTGTAATAATGTTTTTCTGTGACTCTACAAAAATGGCATAGCCTTAATCAGGCAGAGGACAGTGAAAGTGCTTATGGAACTAGGGAGGGGTAATGAATAGGCTGATGCTTGTGTAACTTGGATGATTTCATGCATTTTTATTAAGAAACAACAATTTCTCCACAGTTTTTGGTTTCAAACGATTTCTCTTTTTTGATACTACTTCTCTACTTGTACAGATTGGGGTACAGTGACCGATGATTAGCCCAGTACTCCAGGGGGTTCTCCAGCCTGCTTATGTTCGCCTCTGAGAGGTAGCGCTGGACCTCTACGGTGGCATCTGCTGAGACATTTGGAGTCCTCTTTGCCTCCATGACACTAGTGTCCAATCTTTGCCAAAGTCTGCTACCTAAATGGAAACCACAGGTCAGGTTAGTAAGTGTTTTAATAGGAATAAGTAGTCTCAAAATGTAATACAAAAGATTACCTCCACTGAATTCTTGAGAGGTGGAAGCCTGGGGAATCTCGTGAGTGTTCTCTTCTAGGTTCCGTCGGATTACGGTGGCACACTCTGAAGTCAAGCGCTTCACTGCTTCAGCAGCTTTTGTGTTGCTGAAAAATGCTATAACTTTAAATCGTGGATCCAGGAGTGTAGCCAGCGACAAGATGCTCATTGACTGGAGCATGTGCAGCTTCTCCCTGAGATGTCTGATGAGCTGCTCTCCTATTTGCACTGCTTCTGCAGGTGCCGACTTGGTGTCCTCCTCCTGAAGGGCATTCTCTATCATCTTCAGGAGGGGGATAACTTTTGATGCCGACACGTGTTGTTCTGCCGAGAGCTCCGTGGTGGCGTCATAGAAAGGAGAGAGTAACGAAAGGCACGCTACAACAATATCAAACTCACTGGCAGTTAAATAGGGAATGTCAGTGTGCAATCCAGCCAATGCCGCTCCTACTGGCTCCCTCAACTCCACCAGACGGTGCAGCATCAAGTAGGTGCTGTTCCATCTTGTTTCCACCTCCTGCATCAGCTTGGTTGCTTGCATGCCCAGCTGAAGCTGCACTTGTGTAAGCTTCTCCTTTAAAGATACAGAAGAGTAGGCCATTAAGTCACTGCAGTAGGAGTACAGACAAACTATTAACATTATATATTGGAATAAAATAAAAGAGGATCCCTTAGCAGTGGTGCTGCTTCTAAAGTAGCCAACCAGCTTCCTTGCTTTGGCCCGGAGGCCAGAGAGCGCAGGTTGGTGGTCAAGCGCCCTCTTCACAATAAGATTGAGGGTGTGAGCAACACAAATGTGGTGGCGAAGCTTCAGGTCTCTCACGCATGCCACCATATTAGGAGCACCATCGGTGACCATGCATGTCACCTTGCCTGAGATTCCCCATTCCTCCATCAGGGAGGCTTTCACACAAGCAATATTTTCAGCAGTGTGAGACTGGGGGAATGCCTGCACTCCCAACAACACCGAGCTCAGCTTTTCATTCTCCTCCACAAAGTGGCATGTCACTGCCAGGTAGGCATCCATGTTGATGGATGTCCACATATCTGATGTAAGGCTAACAGCAGCCACCTTCTCTACGTTAGCCTTAGCGTGCTCCTTAGCAGACTCATATTTGGCCTCCACCATGGCCTTCAGAGCCTAAAGGAAGAGATATATATATATATATATATATATATATATATATATATATATATATATATATATATATATATATATATATATATATATACATACATACATACATACATACATACATACATACATACATACATACATACATACATACATACATACATACATACAATAATGTAGTCATTCGTTTCATGTATGGACCCACACATACCTGCCTTGTAGGGAGAACATAATTGGGATCCAGCTTAGACACAAATGTCTTGAATCCAACGTCATCCACAACAGTGAAAGGCTGGGTATCCTTCACTATCATGGAGACTAGAGCTTCATCCAGCTCTGCTTTTCTGGTGGCTGGTTAAAAGGGAATAAATACAGTGTCTGTTACCTATCTTTATTTGCACAACAAGCAAACATCAGCATGCAAAAAATACAGTTCCTCATAAGCAAACCTATTGCATCTGCAAATGTTCAGTTCACCTTACCTTGTTAGGGCTTATCAAATCAAAATGTTCCCACATAGGGGACATCCTCCTCTTTCTCGCCTGCTCCATCCTACTCCTATCCTGTCCTCGCACTCCTAAATCTCCTATGTATCTCTTTCCTAAACTCTCCAAACACCAAACTAACTTTCTCAAACTAAATAACCACTATCCAAACTCTATCCACTCTCTCAACTGACCGCAACTCTCCTACAACAACCCACATTTTGAATGGAGCTTGTGGACTTTTTAAAGCCGTCAAACCCCGCGCAACAATCTGAGCCACTTCCCGAAGCAGTCACGTGGTACAGCCGGCCAGCGAGGCTTCGGACGTCATCGTTTTCGGCTCCTCCCCCAAATGAAGCAAGCCTCGATACGCGCATTGCGGAAACGCCCCCTCCATTACTCGACACACGCCTCGGAGCCTCGGCACATAACGTAACATCACTAATAACAACTCATCCTCTAATCCTGCTGCTCATAAGAACGCCATCTAGCCGCGCATCATCCTCTGCAATCTCTGTATTCGCTCCAGCATATCTTAAGCAGCACTGACCTGGATTCGCTCTCTTTGCTGGCCTTCTTCCGCTGTGGCGTCTCATCCCGTCACCCAACCTCTGTTTTCATCAGCTCCGATTCCTGGCGCTATGAACTTGCAAATCCCCGCTTTTCACAAGCGACGTAGACGCCGTCCCAACTCTGACTCAGCTCCGGTCCCGCTCTGCTTCGTAGCCGAGAGCGGCTATCGCCCCTGCGCAACTTTCAGCCGGATCTCCTCTCATGCCCGCTCCTAGCAGCTCAAGGGTAACACGTATCCACTCATGTTTTCATTCTTATTACATGCATTTCGCTCATCATGCTCCTGAACTGTCCGTCTGTTAGGCAGAAGTATCCAGTCCATTCTGTTTGTTTTCGTTTTCTTCTTCTTCTGGTTTTGGCGGTTGGCAACAGGCTTGTAGTAGCATTACTGCCACCTACTGGTTGCAGTATGGTTCGTGATGGACTCCATTAATCTTCTCTTATTTCATAATTATGTCATTCTAATTCAGCTCATTGTTCATATTTTCTACAGTAATTTCTTGTCCATAGTATGCTTGATTTTAAGTGTTAATTAAGTTTGTAAGTTGAAATGTTAACCTTACCATTTTGCTCTTTTGTTTTTCCCATTCCTGTGTTCTCTTACTATCTTTGATATGGCAACGTTCTTCTCGTCTCCCCTTTGTCATCAACCTGCAGGCTGTATTAGCAATGTCTCAGCATTTTAAATCTCTGATTTCGTCATTCAAAGACTTACTATTGGCAATCCTTCCGCATTAAGTACCTTCAATGTCATTCACGTTCAGTTTAACCGGACAGTAGGTTTGAGTTGTTACTTAACCCATTTTATTTCAGAAGTGCATTTTTAATCCAACGATTTATACCAATCGTTGTGCCCTTCACGAGCTCTGCTGCTCTGGCCAGGCGTTCATAAAGTATTCTGTCAAATTCTCTTCACCTACTTTCATCGTGCACTGCACGTGCTACGTTGTGTGCCTTGTCTCGTGCCCTGTCTCGTACCCCGCTCGTACCTGTCTCATACCCCTGCCATGTGCCCTGCCATGTGCCTTGCCATGTGCCCTGCCATGTGCCCGGCCACGTGCCCCGCCATGTGCCCCGCCATGTGCCCGCCATGTGCCCGCCATGTGCCCTGCCATGCGCCCGTCTTCTACTCCTCATGTACTCTGTATGTGCCTGTTTCGTGTCCTTCATGTCATGAGCATTCATTCTTTCATGTCCCCATGCATCAACCCCATGCATCAACCCCATGCATCCGCCCCATGCATCAGCCCCATGCATCAGCCCCATGCATCAGCCCCATGCATAAGCCATGCAGCAACCCCGAGCACCGGCCGAGCACCTCACCATTCATCTCACCTCATCTCACCATTCATCTCACCGTTCCCCTCACCTCACCTCACCATTCACCTCACCTTCATCTCCCATTCCACATCACTGTTTTGTAAGCCTTCGCGGCAAACGGCCCTGTTTTGTAGGCCTTCGCGGCAAACGGCCCTGTTTTGTAGGCCTTCGCGGCAAACGGCCCTGTTTTGTAGGCCTTCGCGGCAAACGGCCCTGTTTTGGTAGGCCTTCGCGGCAACGGCCCTATTTTGGTAGGCCTTCGCGGCAACGGCCCTATTTTGGTAGGCCTTCGCGGCAACGGCCCTATTTTGGTAGGCCTTCGCGGCAACGGCCCTGTTTGGTAGGCCTTCGCGGCAAACGGCCCTCTCATTAAGCTACGCTGCTTCTCCTTTTCATTCTTCTCTGCTGTCTGGAGCACGCTTTCTCTGTGGTGCCTGAATTAGCACAATGTTCAATTGGTGAATCCTCTTTGCTAGGTTGGTGAGACTTGATTGGGCTACTGGGCAAAATGAAGATAGAAAGAGGCTAAGGAACTATTTGCAAACAAAACAAAGAAAGGACAAACAAGGGTGGTTGATCAGGATAACTCTGTGAATCCTTGTTCACTGAGAGTCTGGTTCCAAGAACATGGAATGGAGTCGAGTCATTTGCATGTATTTCAATCTATTCACATTGCGGGGCCCAAGTTAAACAGAACATTATTTGTTGAAATAATGGCTCGGACATGTTCCCCAGGCGATGAGAGCCTCTCCAGATGCTGAAGCAGGCAGTCGAGTCTAGCAGACCCTGGATATAGCGTGGCTGGCCAGGCACCTTTCCCAGCTGCTGGCTTGTGTGTTGGTCAGGGCCGACCAGGCTTCATGGTTGGCCTTCTTTGTCTGCTCTGTGAGAGCTGCTAAAGAAGTCTGCAGGAGTGAGCTGAAGAAAGAGAGCTCTTTGTCTGTGGGAGGTAGGTTTTATTCGTAAAGAGGGTTTTTTCAGCAGGACCCGGTGGGACGAAAGGCGTCCAAGCATTGAGGGTCTCATGTTGCAGCAGGACAGAATTCCTGTTACCTTCCCCATACCACAGTTCAGAATTCAACCCGAGATCAATTATTTACCATGCCGTTATTGTATAACATTAGTTTAAATTACGGATCCTGTCTGCAGACTGGTGAGGCTAATTAAGCTAATAAGTAATGAAATTCATCAGTTTTATCAGAATGTAGTAAGAATCTAAGTATTTTCATTTCAAACATCATGGAATGAGCTTAATAGCTTAATCCGTTTATGACAGCATTTATTATGCGCTCGGCAGTTTATGCATTCATGAGTTAAGCAAACATTATTTGATAATTATGTCTTAAGACATGTTACCATCTTTATCCTCTTCATTCATTCATCTCGTGGTCACTTCCTCTCCTAGATCTTCCTTTCACTATTCTCAGTTTGTCCTTTTTAATTAAACCTGTCGGCCTGCAAATCGAGTTCTAGGTATTGATCTCAACTTGGTTCCAGCATGGTTCCTGCCTGCAGTTCAGCTCTCGAATTCACAAGATATCAGTCTCATTCCATATCAGTTATTTTCAACCGTCAGCTGCCCTCCTTGCTTGGTCACTTCAATCTCACAAATGCATCATTGCCAGAGTCTTGCTTTATTTCCAGGCAGCTAGAGTTCGCTAAATTTGTTCTTTCCTTCTTGAACAGGATACTCTGGTTGAGAGCTGCCGTTTTGACCGTCTGGTCTGCTTCTCGCCTGATCGAAATATATTCTATAATGCCTTTCTGTCGTGGATGTGTTTAAAAATTTACGGATGCTGCCATCCGTAGGTTTTGGGGGGGGTTCTTTATAATTGTTTCACAGGTTCCTGATCACTCAAACAATGGGCTTGGTCATCATCATCATGCCTCACACATCGTTCTGAGCTTCCATTCATTTTAGCTGCTCAATGCCTCTCGGCTTTAAGGTAATCTAACTGCAAATACTGGTGGTGGATCGAAACTTTTCACATGTTTCGTCAGACCCTTCATGTTTCACTCTTTCAAATTGAGTTTATCATTCATAATCATCACAGTTCGTAACTCTCCTATCATATAGTTGATCTTTCATGCTTCTTTCATATCATCATTCATCACATGTATACTTTCATTCATATCGCAACTCATATTGACAGTTATCCCGTCACTCATTCTGTTATGTATCCTTTCATGCATTCTTTACGTATCCTGCAATGCACTCTCTCGTGCGTCTCGTAGTTTCTGGTCCTGCGTCTTGTCATGTGTTCTCTCATGCCTGCGTCAAGCATTCTGTTATGCATCCCGTTATGCATCCTGTCACCTGTGTCGCAGGTGACAGGAAGAAAGCATAATCAAGACATCTTCCGCAAGAAAGCATACGCAAGACATCTTCCGCAAGAAAGCATACGCAAGACATCTTCCGCAAGAAAGCATACGCAAGACATCTTCCGCAAGAAAGCATACGCAAGACATCTTCCGCAAGAAAGCATACGCAAGACATCTTCCGCAAGAAAGCATACGCAAGACATCTTCCGCAAGAAAGCATACGCAAGACATCTTCCGCAAGAAAGCATACGCAAGACATCTTCCGCATGAAAGCATACGCAAGACATCTTCCGCAAGAAAGCATACGCAAGACATCTTCCGCAAGAAAAGTATCCATGCTCACATCTTCCGCAAGAAAGCATACGCAAGACATCTTCCGCAAGAAAGCATACGCAAGACATCTTCCGCAAGAAAAGTATTCATGCTCACATCTTCCGCAAGAAAGAATCTCTGCTCACATCTTCCGCAAGAAAAGCATCTCTGCTCACATCTTCCGCAAGATAGCATAAGCAAGACATCTTCCGCAAGAAAGAATCTCTGCTCACATCTTCCGCAAGAAGCATACGCAAGACATCTTCCGCAAGAAAGCATCTCTGCTCACTTCTCCTTGTTCATTTCGTTCATTTCATTCACCTAATCATCTCCCATTCAAATCACTATCCCGTCACACTGCTTTATGAGTCAGGCGCTCTGACCTCGGCATTTTTGGGGGGAACATCCCTGTTCTCATACATCTACTTATGCATATTAAAGTATAATTCAGCATTAATGTTCCTGCCGAGGTCTGAGCGCCAAAGACTTAAAATATTGTATCAATAAAATCCTTCTAATTGCCATTTCTTTCTCTGTGAGTTTTTCAGATTGAAATGAAGCTGAGGCGCAAGTTCAATCGAAGAAACTCATCACCAGCCTCCATTCAATCAGAGTCCGATACGCCTCTGATGTGAGCCAATCAGCTACGAACCGCACCTCCATGAAGCCAATCAGCATCCCGCGCTCATCTTAAAAGCAACTTCAAATCCACGTCTCAGCCTGCTAACCAGCAAGCGCAAACGGATTGCATGTTGGATTTCGAATCAGATGTCCGATTCAACCCACCCCCAACCCCTTCTCCACCATCATAGCTGAGTTCATCTAGCTTCCAAGACGTTCCTCCATCCTCAACCCATCAGAGTGTTTTCTCCCTTCAGTCTTCATCACTCCCTATCGCCAGTTATTGGTCCGGCAGAAGACCACCATGTTGGGCCCGGTTCTGCCAGAGGTTTCTTCCCAAAGGGGAGTTTTTCCTCTCCACAGTCGCTTCAAGCTTGCTCATCATGGACAGTTCATGTAAACCTGTGTTTATCAAGTTGGACATCTATCTTAAACAGATCATCATATGGACTGAACAAACTTCTTCTATCTCCACTCCACCACCAGTTTCAGACCTGGGGGGAACATCCCTGTTCTCATACATCTACTTATGCATATTAAAGTATAATTCAGCATTAATGTTCCTGCCGAGGTCTGAGCGCCAAAGACTTAAAATATTGTATCAATAAAATCCTTCTAATTGCCATTTCTTTCTCTGTGAGTTTTTCAGATTGAAATGGTTTTCACTTCACAAGTGTCCCCTCTCAGGTTTAATAAGTGGGATTTCTTGCCTTATAAATGGGGTTGGGACCATCAGTTGTGCTGTGCAGAAGTCAGGTGGATACACAGCTGATAGTCCTACTGAATAGACTGTTAGAATTTGTATTATGGCAAGAAAAAAGCAGCTAAGTAAACAAAAATGAGTAAGAAATGAAGGTCAGTCAGTCTTGACTGACCTTCATTTCTTACCTCTTGGGGGCGTCGGCATTGCGGTGGCTGGGGGATTTCCTCGGGGTCGTCTCTCCTCTTTCCTTGGGTGGGGGGGGGTTGCAGATTTCCTGTGGTGGCCCCTCTCGGGCGCACTGCTTTGGGGGCCCCTTTGGGAGTCCGGGGTTATGGGTCCCCTGACCCCTGCCTCTGTGCTCGGGGAAGGCGGGTCTTTGGTTCTCCACAACCACTATCGAGCTATTTCCTTCTGTATAATTTTCACTTAAACTAGTGCACTCTCACAAACTCCCACAGGTGCTGGGTCCCAGGTATTAAATGTTCACTTATATCCAGAAAGCCTATAATTTATTTATTTATTTTCTTTCACTTTCTTTTTTAAGGTATCACATTACACATGTCAGCTTAAATAATAATACATTTAGCAATTGTTTCGTTGATCCTAGTATTAATTATGCAGGAGCCACCGTGGAGCATCTGATTAAAATACTGACATGATGAACCGATCCAGAGTTTTATTGAGGTTGTAACATTGAAGTTATGAAATTGTGGTTTAGTTTATGAACGCACAACAGCGTCCGAAAGGCACGATAACTCCACAGCACGCAAGGGATCCTTCCGCCTCTCCGTCTCTCTGTCCACTGGCTCATGCGCATGCGCCCTCGCACCCCCAGTTAACTCCACAGGTTTAGCCACGAGGGTTGCACGCACAGGACGCATAGACAGTCAGCAAAAGTCTACCTGGTCATGTGAAAGTCTCTAGTCCTTCACAACAGCCGCCCCCAAACTGGTCACTGATCCAGTTTGTCCTCATCTGATGGACGTGACAGAACGGGGCGGGATTCCATGTCTGGGACGGCGGGCAATGGGATGAGTCGGGCCACCGGCCTTATGTAGCACCTGTCCTGGACGTTGACTTCCACTGTCCGGATGCGGCCATCGGTTCCGGGAAGTACCTTGGTGATCCGGCCAGAGGGCTCTGGGCAGCAGGGGGTCTATCACCATGACAATGTCTCCAGGCTGATGAGCTGGCGTATCTTTGTTCCACTTAGCCCGGGTCTGGAGTGTAGGAAGGTAGTGGCGAATGAAGTATTTCCAGAACTGATCAGCGAGGATTTGTGAGTGCTTCCATCTTTTCCTACTTAGGAGCTCCGACTCCTCGTAAACGGCTTGAGGCAGGGACGGATCCAGCCGCCCCATCAGTAACAAGTTTGGAGTTACAGGGTCTGCGTCAGCCACATCACTAGACACATATCCAAGTGGCTTGGAATTTAGGATTCCCTCTACTTCGATTAACACGGTACGCAATACCTCTTCTGGTATGGCGTGTGGTTGTACAGTGGCGTACAGAGCAGCTTTAACTGACCTTATTTCTTTCTCCCAAATGCCACCGAAGTGAGGTGCACTAGGAGGGTTGAACTTGAAGCTGATCTGGTGCTGTGACAACTGCTCTTTCAGGTCAGGATGCAATGCTTGGAAGGCTTCACGGAGCTCTCTATCTCCGCCCTTGAAATTTGTGCCTTGATCTGATAGAATTTCTGAAGGCTTCCCTCTTCTGGCGATGAATCGTCGTAAAGCCATCAGAAATGCGTCAGAGTCCAGACTTGTCAGAACATCAATGTGGACTGCTTTCGTTATCAAGCACTTGAAGAGTATCCCCCACCTTTTCTCGGAGCGCCGTCCAACTTTGATTATGAACGGCCCGAAGCAGTCGACTCCTGTAGAGTAAAAAGGGGGCTTAAACAGGCGAAGTCTGGCTTCAGGGAGGTCTGACATGAGGGGTACCTTGGGCTGAGCTCTCCACCGCTTGCATTCTGGACAAAACTGCTGATGCCGTTTAACCGCCTCACGGCCGTGTAATATCCAGAAGCGCCTCCTAAGTTCGGCAAATAGGCGCTCCGTACCCGGGTGCCTTAGGTCTTCATCCACGTCATGCACTATAAGTTTCGTGATCTTATGTGCTGGATCTAACACCACTGGATGGACTATGTCCGGTTCCAGGTCTTGACTGCGGCGAAGACGGCCTCCAACTCTTATTAGTCCAGTAGCCTGTTCCAACTCTGGAGCAAGTGTGAGCAACCTACTGGTAGATGTCAAGGGTTTACCAGCAGATAGGAGGGCATACTCCTCTCCAAAGCTATCCTGTTGCGCTTGTTGGAGAATTTCCCTTTTTATTGTCTTATAGTCTTCTGCTGTTGGACTGCTTGGACCTGTGGCCGCCCCGTGCCGAGAAAGTGTAACCGCATGGACTAGATCTCGGAATGAGGAGAACTGGTCTAGGTTAGGGAGGGCTGGAGGCGCAGTGGTGGTGACCAGGCTACAGAACATCATTCTTCGTGTCTCTGTTTCGTCATCTGTTACAGACAATGAAGGCTTTGTGGGCCAAGACTCAGGTGACTGTGCCAGGAATGATGGTCCATCCTTCCATCTGCCATCCTCTGCTATTTCCGTTAAAGTCTTGCCACGAGTGATGTCATCTGCAGGGTGATTACTGGAGTCGACATAGCGCCAAGAACATTCACTAGTCAGTTCTTGAATCTCAGCCACTCGTGTACCAACGAAAACTTTAAACCTGCAAGACTCTGACTGGATCCAAGTCAGGACTGTTGTGGAGTCTGACCAGAGGTTAATATCATTTAGAGGCAAGGTGAGCTCCCTTCGTAGAAGAGTGGCTACTTGGGCTCCTGTCAGCGCTGCACAAAGCTCCAAACGTGGCATGGACTGCTGCTTCTTAGGAGCTACTCTAGAACGTGCGGTGAGGAATGACACCTCGACATGTCCATCTTGACCCTCAGTGCGTAGGTAAGCAGCAGCACCATAGGCACGCTCGGAGGCATCGCAGAATATGTGAACTGTTCTGGTGCAAGCCTCTATGTCCATCTGAGGACTTACATAGCAGCGGGGCAGGGAAATGTGAGGTAGTCGCTGTAACTCATCCTGCCACTCTGTCCACCTCAGTATGGCGTCTTTGGTCAGAGCTGGGTCATCCCAGTCCCTTGTTTTGCTCCACAGGGACTGGACCAAGACTTTGGCTCTTGTGGTGAAGGGGACAATGAATCCCAGCGGGTCGTAAAGGCTAGCTAAAACACGATAGATGTGTCTCATTGTTGGTACATCCTGGTTCAACAGACGACATTTGTAACCGAGGGTGTCAGATTGGCAGAACCATCGTAATCCCAAAGCTAACTCCTGAGGATCAGTCTCGGTGGCATTCAGCCACAACTCGTTGCTCTCTGATCTTAGGTCCTTGGGAAGGTGATTGATGGTCTCAGGAGTGTTACTTGCCCACTGACGCAGCTGAAATCCTCCCTCTGATAGGAGGGACTGCAGTTTGTCCACCGGTGACTTTGCTTCGTCCACAGTTTCCACGCTTTGGAGACAGTTGTCCACGTAGAAACATTTTTCAACAGCTAAAACGGACATCTTCCTCAGGCTGGCTATGGTCGCTAACATGTTTCAACAGTGCGAATGTGGCGCAGCACAGGCTACATGTTGTCCCAAATGGAAGAACCTGCCATTCGTAGATGCTAATGGGGGTGTCTTTCTGCAAGTCCCTCCACAGGAAACGGAGCAATGCTTTGACTTGGGGCAGCAACCTCACCTGATGGAACATTCCTTTTATATCGCTACTGATAGCGATGGAATGCTTACGAAATCTCAGGAGATCACCAAGCAGGCTAGAAGTCAAGGTTGGGCCAGGGAGAAGCAGGTTATTCAAATTAGCTCCATTATGCACAAAGGAGCAATTAAATACAATGCGGTTCTTCCTATTGTGAGATACCATATGGTGAGGGATGAACCATGACTCACCATCACTGCTCAGCTCTTCTTCCTTGACTTTCACGATGTACCCCGCTCGTTCCAGCTTCTCTATTTCCTCGCGGTATGCAGTCGCCCGTTCTGGGTCCTTTGCCAAGCGACGCTCAATGTTGCGCAGTAGGGGAAGAACTACTTCCTTATGAGCTTGCAGCTTGGGCATATTGTTGACTCTCAGCAGCGGCGTGGCATAGCGCTGTGTCCCTTCCACATCTACGCGCACAGTTTTCTGCTCCAGCATGGCCATGGCTTCCTTATCCTGACGTGACCGAGTTACAAGTTTCTCGCTCCTGTATGGTAGAACGTCTAGTTGCCAAAGCCTTTCAACATTCTGGAACAGCTCAGTGGAGGGTGAAAGGGTGGACACATGGAAACACTGGCTTGACTGTAGCTGCTACTGAACTAACCTGGTTGGCCCTTGGAGTGTCCATCCGAGCTTAGTCTTCACTGCAGCTGGTCCACCTGAGGGACCAAGTCGCACAGGCTCAATGGGTGTGATTAGCTCGGGGTAGTCTGAACCAATCAGGATGACTGGGTGGACACTGTTGAGGTCTCTAAGAGGCAGCCCTCGGAGGTGTTTGTACTTCTGCTGCAGCGCCTTCACAGGGTAAGTATGGTCTGCTAGGCCTAATGGCTCTGCCGTGAAGGCTCCACTTATCCGAAATACTTTGTTTGGCTGGCCTACAGGGGATATGGTGAATGATACAGAATGGCCCTGTATTACTTTCACCTCCTGGCGCACGGTTCTCAGAGCTAGGCCTTCTGGTTTGCCGCAAAGCTTCAGTGTTTGCGCAGCTGTAGCCAGTAGAATCGTGCGCTCAGAGCCATCGTCCAATATGGCGTATGCCTCCATGCTTTCCTTTCCATTGCGCAGGATGACTTTGCTCACCTTCAGCATCACTGGACTGCCACCTGATCGTCGATCGAGGTAGAACACATCACTTGGCTTAGTGACTGTGTTGCTGCTCTCATCAGAGGGTACCCTGACATTGACGTCATGCAGGATTTCCAGATGCCTCCCTTTACACTTCTTGCAGGTGGTCTTGAGGCGACACTGAGAGGCCTGATGAGCACGCCCACATCGCCAGCACTTCCTGTTTGCCGTTATCCAGCTCTTCTTTTGTTCAGTGGTCAGCTGGCTGAAGTTGGAGCATTGACTCAGATAATGTTGATCATTCGAACAGTAAGAGCAATAGGCCTGTCTATCACTTTGCTTGTTGCTGAGTGTCGGGGGTTTCTCACTCACAGCTGTGCTGACTTGCTGTTCAGATCCATGAAAAACGCTGGTGGTACGGGCGGACTTTGGTTCCCTACGCTTCTCCTTCTTGGAGTCGTCAGCAGCCCCAATCACGCTGATCGTCTCCTGCATTTTTAGCTCAAAATCTAACCACTCAGCGAAATGGTGCAGGGTGGGGATGCGGATGTTTTTAGGGTACAAGTAACACTTGAACTGCGCTCTCAGGTCTTCTGGCAGCTTCAGCAGCAATCTCGTCACGTGAGACCCACATTGCATCTCAATCTGCCCACTCTCACCTAATTGGTCAAGCATCCCATGTAAAGCCCGGACACGAAGTGCAAACCTCTTAAACGCACTAGTGTCGTTAGCGCGGATATTGGCAGCATCCATCATTTCAGCAATATGTCGCAGGGCTAATTGGTGAGGCTGTCCATAATGGTCAGTGAGGGATGCCATAGTGTCTGAATATGGCCTCTTGGAGCTGGTATAAGAATCTGCAATTAGCAGAGCTTCTTCAAATCTCAAATGATCCACTAATATTTGATATTTAAATCGCTCTGTTGCATCATCCGGCAATAGGTTATCCAGCGCTGTCTTGAGCCTATTAAACTCTCTGGGGTCAGGTTTCGTGAAATGGGGGATCTTTGGTTTCGGTCCACGGTACACACGCTCTTGCTGGCCATTTTAAGCTTATATCTCTTATAAATGGTTGAGGGGGGGCAGAGTGGTCCTCAGCAGGTGGGGGAGGAGGAGGAGGCAATGCGTCGTATAGTTGAAGGTGAGTGGAATGATCCACCGTAGGTGGAGGAGGAGGAGGAGGCAATGTTTCGGGTTCTGATGCTCTGGTGTTTATTTGTCGCTGCATCTGAATGACTGTTCGGTGTAGCTTCTGATTATCCTCTTGAAGTTGTCTTAGTATATCCAAAATGGCAGATGTAGCCTCTGGAGCTGCAGAAGCAGGGTAAACTGGAGTGCTCTGGTACAGTGGTCTAAATAGTCCAGGCCGGCTTGGGCTGGTCGCACCGGCATAATCAGACTGCTGTGTGGGTAAGTAGAGAGCAAGAGGGTCCGTCTCGGCTGCCCTCTCCGCGCCTCTGTCTGGGACTCCAGCTACTCGAGGGGACTGTAAATAATTTGGATACTCAACATCATAGTCGTTGAACCACACTGGTGGCCTTCTCTCACGCCTTGGCCTAACATCTGCTGGATGGCTGGGTTGATCGGTATACATCATGAATTAATTCCACGGCAACTTCTCCTCCCGGGTTTCGGCACCATATGTTTCGTTGATCCTAGTATTAATTATGCAGGAGCCACCGTGGAGCATCTGATTAAAATACTGACATGATGAACCGGTCCAGAGTTTTATTGAGGTTGTAACATTGAAGTTATGAAATTGTGGTTTAGTTTATGAACGCACAACAGCGTCCGAAAGGCACGATAACTCCACAGCACGCAAGGGATCCTTCCGCCTCTCCGTCTCTCTGTCCACTGGCTCATGCGCATGCGCCCTCGCACCCCCAGTTAACTCCACAGGTGTAGCCACGAGGGTTGCACGCACAGGACGCATAGACAGTCAGCAAAAGTCTACCTGGTCATGTGAAAGTCTCTAGTCCTTCACAACAGCAATGGTATCAAGGTGTTACTCGATTGTATCTGTTGCTTTATGTCCGTTGGTTGTGCTGTTCTTTTTGCGTCTCTTTCCAGGTGATGGAGCAGACAGAGGACGTTTTATCATTCTCTTCCTTTTATCTCTTCTTTCTTTCTGCAGGAATCACAATAAAGCTATTTACATGCACAAATCAAACGGAGCATTATGGCGAAAGCTGTTTGCTCCACTTGTGAAAGCAAAATCTGTCGAGCTCTATTTGGCATTAAGACATCAATTCTTATTGCCACATTGCTAGACAGGACACTGGAAAAAAAAAAAAAAAAATTGAAGGCATACTGAACCAGCATGGCTACCACAGCATCTTGCAGGGGCAGGCTATTCCATCCGGTTTGCGTTTAGTTGGACCATCATTTATTTTTCAACAGGACAATGACCTCAAACACACCTCCAGGCTGTGTAAGGGCTATTTGACCAAGAAGGAGAGTGATAAGGTGCTGCGCGAGATGGCCTGGCCTCCACAATCACCGGACCTGAACCCAATCGAGAAGGTTTGGGGTGAGCTGGACCGCAGAGTGAAGACAAAAGGGCCAACAAGTGCTAAGCATCTCTGGGAACTCCTTCAAGACTGTTGGAAGACCATTTCAGGTGACTACCTCTTGAAGCTCATCAAGAGAATGCCAAGAGTGTGCGAAAAAGTAATCAAAGCAAAAGGTGACTACTTTGAAGAACCTAGAATATAAGAAATATTTTCAGTTGTTTCACACTTCTTTGTTAAGTATATAATTCCACATGTGTTAATTCATAGTTTTGATGCCTTCAGTGTGAATCTACAATTTTCATAGTCATGAAAATAAAGAAAACTCTTTGAATGAGAATGTGTGTCCAAACTTTTGATCTGTACTGATATATATATATATATATACTACCGTTCAAAAGTTTGAGGTCACATTGAAATGTCCTTATTTTTGAAGGAAAAGCACTGTACTTTTCAATGAAGATAACTTTAAACTAGTCTTAACTTTAAAGAAATACACTCTATACATTGCTAATGTGGTAAATGACTATTCTAGCTGCAAATGTCTGGTTTTTGGTGCAATATCTACATAGGTGTATAGAGGCCCATTTCCAGCAACTATCACTCCAGTGTTCTAATGGTACAATGTGTTTGCTCATTGGCTCAGAAGGCTAATTGATGATTAGAAAACCCTTGTGCAATCTTGTTCACACATCTGAAAACAGTTTAGCTCGCTACAGAAGCTACAAAACTGACCTTCCTTTAAGCACATTGAGTTTCTGGAGCATCACATTTGTGGGGTCAATTAAACGCTCAAAATGGCCAGAAAAAGAGAACTTTCATCTGAAACTCGACAGTCTATTCTTGTTCTTAGAAATGAAGGCTATTCCATGCGAGAAATTGCTAAGAAATTGAAGATTTCCTACAACGGTGTGTACTACTCCCTTCAGAGGACAGCACAGACAGGCTCTAACTAGAGTAGAAAAAGAAGTGGGAGGCCGCGTTGCACAACTGAGCAAGAAGATAAGTACATTAGAGTCTCTAGTTTGAGAAATAGACGCCTCACAGGTCCCCAACTGGCATCTTCATTAAATAGTACCCGCAAAACACCAGTGTCAACATCTACAGTGAAGAGGCGGCTGCAGGATTCTGGGCTTCACGGCAGAGTGGCAAAGAAAAAGCCATATCTGAGACTGGCCAATAAAAGAAAAAGATTAAGATGGGAAAAAGAACACAGGCATTGGACAGAGGAAGACTGGAAAAAAGTGTTGTGGACGGATGAATCCAAGTTTGAGCTGTTTGGATCACAAAAAAGAACGCTTGTGAGACGCAGAACAAATGAAAAGATGCTGGAAGAATGCCTGACGCCATCTGTTAAGCATGGTGGAGGTAATGTGATGGTCTGGGGTTGCTTTGGTGCTGGTAAGGTGGGAAATTTGTACAGGGTAAAAGGGATTCTGAATAAGGAAGGCTATCACTCCATTTTGCAACGCCATGCCATACCCAGTGGACAGCGCTTGATTGGAGCCAATTTCATCCTACAGCAGTACAATGACCCTAAACACACCTCCAAATTGTGCAAGAACTATTTAGAGCAGAAGCAGGCAGCTGGTATTTTATCGGTAATGGAGTGTCCAGCGCAGTCACCAGATCTGAACCCCATTGAGCTGTTGTGGGAGCAGCTTGACCGCATGGTACGCAAGAAGTGCCCATCCAACCAATCCAACTTGTGGGAGCTGCTTCTGGAAGCGTGGGGTGCAATTTCTCCAGATTACCTCAACAAATTAACAGCTAGAATGCCAAAGGTCTGCAATGCTGTAATTGCTGCAAATGGAGGATTCTTTGATGAAGTTTGATGTAAAAAAAATCTTATTTCAAATACAAATCATTATTTCTAACCTTGTTAATGTCTTGACTCTATTTTCTATTCATTTCACAACGTATGGTGGTGAATAAGTGTGACTTCTCATGGAAAACACAAAATTGTTTGGGTGACCCCAAACTTTTGAATGGTAGTGTATATATTCTTCTTTTTTTGGGCCCCCGTCAGTCAGGCGCCGTTGGACTTGTCCTAACTTTCCCCCTCTGGTACGGCGCCCTTGTACAGAAGTCAGTCACTGACACTCTACATGGAGGATAAAAGTAATTGCTAAAATGGTTGGCACTTCACAAATGACTACATTTATGTATATTGAGGGAAAGTTGAGCGGAAGGTAAAAGTGTGGCAGAAAAAGGCGTACACAAAGCAGAGCTGACTGCAATGCTTAGATGATTGTGAAGCAAAGAAAATTCAAGAATTTGGTGGAGATTCACAAGGCATGGATCACATGCAGGGTAGGACAACAGTCACATTCCTTGTGTTACGCCACTCCAGAACCAGAGTCAACATCAGAGCAATCTTACCTCTGCTAAGGAGAAAAAGAACTGGACGGCTGATTAGTGCTCCAAATTCCTTGCTGCAGATGAGAATACATTTTGGATTTCATTTAGCATCAAGGTCTCAGATTCTGGAGGAAGAGAGGAGAGGCACAGGTCCAGCGTAAAGTTTGCACCTATAGTGATTTATGAAGTTCATAGTCGGGGAACTGGTCCATCAGGAAGTTTTCGAGCACTGCTGAAAAGTTCAATTCAATTCAATTCAATTTTATTTATATAGCGCCAATTCATGAAACATGTCATCTCGAGGCACTTTACAAAGTCAAATCAATTATATTATACAGATTGGTCAAAGATTTCCTATATAAGGGAACCAGTTGATTGCTTCAAAGTCCCGACAAGCAGCATTCACTCCTGGAGAAGCATAGAGCTACAGGGAGCGTCGTCTGCATTGTCCATGGCTTTGCAGCAATCCCTCATACTGAGCAAGCATGAAGCGACAGTGGAAAGAAAAACCACCCATTAGCGGGAAGGAAAAACCTCCAGCAGAACCGGGCTCAGTATGAACGGCCATCTGCCTCGACTGAGTGGGGGTTACAGAAGACAGAGCAGAGACACAACAAGACAGACAAAAAAGCACAGAAGCACACATTGATCCAGTAATCTGTTCTACATTAGATGGTAATAGTGGTGATCTGTCTTCCCTGGATGATGTCACAGCTAACAGAACGCCAGACCAGGTGTACCTACTATGAAGAAAAAAGAGAGAGAACAAAAAGTTAAAAGCTGAAATGACAATAGTCATTTCAATGTAATACAATGCAAAACTGGAGAACAGTAGACTGGAGAACAGTAGAAATCAGTAGAGTGAGAAAAGTAGGCCCTGATGTCCTCCAGCAGCCTAAGCCTATAGCAGCATAACTATAGAGGTAGCTCAGGGTAACATGAGCCACTCTAACTATAAGCTTTGTCAAAAAGGAAAGTTTTAAGATTAGTCTTAAAAGTAGACAGGGTGTCCTCCTCACGGACCAAATCTGGGAGTTGGTTCCACAGGAGAGGAGCCTGATAGCTAAAGGATCTGCCTCCCATTCTACTTTTAGAGACTCTAGGAACCACCAGCAGACCTGCAGTCTGAGAGCGAAGTGTTCTGTTAGGAACATACGGGGTAATCAGAGCTCTGATATATGATGGAGCTTGATTATTAAGGGCTTTATACGTTAGAAGAAGAATTTTAAATTCTATTCTTGATTTAACAGGAAGCCAATGAAGGGAAGCTAAAATTGGAGAAATATGACCCCTCTTGTTGATTTTCATCAGAACTCTTGCTGCAGCATTTTGGATCAGCTGAAGACTTTGAACTGCATTTTGCGGACTTCCTGATAGTAAAGAATTACAATAGTCCAGCCTTGAAGTAACAAATGCATGGACTAGTTTTTCAGCATCAACCCTGGACAGAATGTTTCTAATTTTGGCAATATTCCTGAGGTGAAAAAAGGAAACTCTGGAAACCTGTTTAATATGGGATTTAAATGACATGTCTTGGTCGAAAATAACACCAAGATGTTTTACTTTATTACCAGAGGCCAAGGTAATGCCATCCAGATTAAGTGATTGATTAAGAAGTTTATTTTTTGAGGACTCTGGTCCAAAGATTACAACTTCTGTCTTGTCAGAATTTAAGTGCAGGAAATTTAAAGTCATCCAGCTTTTGATGTCATCAAGACATGACTGCAGTCGAAGTAATTGATTGGATAGTTTTAAACAATTGGCTATTTGTTTATTCCAGAAGGTCCTGGCACCTGCTCACACTAGTCAAAGTACCAATATCTATTCAGATGGATCACCTTCATGCAGCATTGATGCAGTAATTCATTCCAATGGACCCCTGACCAAGTTCTGAGTATTTGGTAGGCTACAGAGAACCGGTTACATTGACATACTGTTTTCATTAAGACCACATTCCTGTATTTCAAATATCATTTCTCTATCGGTTGGATTTAATATTCAAATTTTCTGAGAAACTGAATTGTGGGTCTTCATGAGCTGCAAACCATATTCATCAAAAGAAATGCACGTTTGAAATATATACCTCTGTCTGTGTGAACCAATATCTGAGTTTCACGTTTTGGGTTGAAGTTAATAAATTAATTCATCTTTTCTTGATATGATTAATTGAGATACACCTGCAGTTCAGTTTATGAAACAGAAATTATAAAATTGATCATTCTGCGTGGCTCTAAATCTGTCCAAAAAAAACTTAAAAAAAAACAAAGCTTTGTTTCCAAACTAGATTAAAGATGAGCTCATAATATTGGAATTAAATATGTAAAAAGGCCATCCTTTATTCTTAAGGTGCATAAAGAATAGCTGTCCACGGAGAGTCTATTGAACTCTGTAGGTGGCTGTAAATAACCGCGCTATTCCAGGCATCTGGCAGCACCGTAACCTGCATTAAAAGCCTCCATTGCGATGCGGCGGCGCTCCACACATCCTCCCCCGGCCTGATGTGTGTTGCTGTTTGGGGATAAAGCAGCACGGCGCTGCTCGGTCATGTGATTCCTGCCTTTCCCCCTCCTCCTCCTTCCAAGTTGAAAGGCAGGAGCAGAGCGGTGGAGGGGGCCCAGCGCAGACCAGCTCGTCGTGGAGGCAGCCTTTTCTGCCCCCTTCTTTTCCCCCCAGCGCACTGACATTTGTTTCTCGCTCACTTGTTTCTTTTCTCCCGTCCTTAAACGTATCGCTTCTTTCGCCATGGCGGGGGCTATCATCGAGAACATGAGCACCAAAAAGTTGGTGATAGTGGGAGTTACTCTGCTTTTGTTTCAGGCGCTCGCCTTCATGGTCGGCGGGTTAATTGGTAAGTTTTCCTCCTTCATCCTTCACTTTGTCTGCCGCCTAGCTAAGGCTCGCCTGTTGAAACACGGACGGCCAAAATGGAGACAAAAAGCGAAGTTTAAAGTTGATTTGGCGGTTTTACGCCTAACTTTGATCGGTGAAAAAAAAAGCCCTTCAGAGAAAATAGGAGCCGACGTGTTGTAACCTGTAGCTAACAGCGCAGGCGGGCAGCAGCTCAGCTAAAATCACTGCTGCCTACCAAGGTGTCTGCTGCATGCTACAACTGCTGCCTTCTTGTCTCTGCAGGCAGGGCCGGATTTAGCCGGACCTGGGCCCCTGAGCTACAGCCAGTTTTGGTGCCCGGCCTCTACAAGTTTTCTATTTATCTTTTTAAAAATACAATAGATTGATAGTAGAACATTAGCTTCAAGGTTTTTAGGTCTTGTCTACATTATAAATAATTTCTATGGTGACTGACTGGTGCAGATGCGCAGCAAACGGCTAACATGCTGCAAAAGAAAAGTGCTTTAGTCACAGAAAATAGAATGATGCAAACACACACCCCCCACCGCAAAAAACACACACACACAAATAGGAAACGTAACAGATGAATGCAGCAAAACAAAAATTCTGCAAGTACCAAAAAAAATGCAAGTTAAAAAGGGGAAGAAAAGCTGCAAACGTGCCCTAAAAACCAAAAGTGCACCAAACCACTAGGGGGAGCGATCCAATAAGTCAGGTGGGACCAGGACCTCAGTAAATACATTAATGTGATCCCCAGAAGAAAGTCTGAGGGAAGAAAGAAAGCGTATATTTTCGTTCATGTTGGTTTTAAACACCTGGCTGTAATATTTTATTATATTATAGAACATCAGTATATTTATGTTGGTAATATTAGCATGATTATCTTTACTTAGGCTCCCTACTCCCCCTAGTGGTCTGGTGCACTTCCTTTTTGTTTTGTTTTTTTAGAGCCAGTAGGCTGATTTATTTATTTATTTATTTATTTATTTATTTTGTTTGATACTTGCAGCATTTTTCATTTTGGTTCTATTTTCTGTGATTGCAGCATTTTTCTTAGGTTAGGAGGTCAGAGATGACTTGTTAGAGAGCTCATTGTGTCATCTCCTGCTGATGCTTCAAATAAGTGGTAGTTAATTTAACTAGCAATCACCAAATGACCAAAGGCACTGAGCACATGGAAAACAAGCTGTTAGATATGGGATTGTTTTTCCATGTCTGTTAACACATCTACATGACACTTTAGTTATGATCTCTGTACATGCGACTCTAGTAGAAATGCTTAATTTCCATGCCACACCACTAGTGGGCAGTATGTTCCTTAAAACTCAACTATATGTGCATGCGTTCAAACACGCCCTGCTTAATTTCTACTGATGCCGTCATACTTCACATGTGCTAGGGCTTCCCCATACAGGCAGATTCCCTTGTTCCTGTGTACCCGGCAACAGCGGCCGGGATGTTTTCAAGATGTTACACTCTGGAAGCCGTTTTCCAAGCGTGCTGTTTTCAGACATTGTGGAACAGTAGAAGGGTAGCAAAACGTTTCCGTTTTCACCAAAAACTCGTGTTTATCCTATCTGCTGATTCTCTGACTTTGTTGTTTATTTCAGACATCAATGTTAGCCCTAGCTCGAAACAACTGTTTTCAGTCACGTGGTTAAAGGGAGTGTGGGTGTTTGGAACAGGGCATCCAAGGTATGGTGTGACTGAAGTGCTGTTGAAAAGATGCAAACCCCACGTCCTCAGGCCAGTGATTTACTTAGCCCGGGGACGAGTGATGGCCACCCTCTGAAATCGACCAAGGAACAGAGAAAGAGGCACGGCACATGTGCTTAAACCGTGATGATGTAATGTGTGATCAGATTCAGGTTGAGATCAAGGACTAGCTTTGTGTTTGTGACCAGGGTGTGTTTTACAACTTTGTGTAGTTACTTTAGGATCTTTCTTTGGAAACTTTCAAAATACTCCACACAAAAAAAAAAAAGAAAAAAAAAAAAAAAAAAAAAAAAAATATATATATATATATATATATATATATATATATATATATATATATATATATATATATATACACACGAATGTTCTTTCTTCTCTTTTCTTCATTGCTCTTTCTTGCCCCCCCCCCCCCCCCCCCACACACACACTGTGCAGTGCTGTGTGTGGGGCCCTCAGGCAGCCTCTCTACCTTCCCTTTGCTCCCCCATAGGTGTCTTCTCTTTTCCCCCAAATTCCTCTGTAGCAGAACACAGAGCCTATATGTCCCACCCGCCCACCGGTGATGCACAAAAACCGCACACCCAGCTGTCAAACTTGAATTTTGCCTTCAGGTCTGAATAGGAGTTACTGTCAGGTTTCCTCACATCCAGCCTCCCCCACATCGTTTCTCTTTTACGCAGAGATCCACATTTATACCAAGGCACACAGTCGCTAGAGGTTGAGCTCTTGCTGAAGATGGCTAGATTTCTTTAGGGTTGAATCTGGGAACATCCGGAGTCTGTCTCCCTCCCTGCTGTCCCTCTCAGTCCCATTACTTTGCTGATAAATTAGCCTGTTAGGCTCTTTCCTGGCTGAGATGGTTTTAATGAAGCCAGATTCCTTTGTGTTTGCTCAGTAGCTGGGGGCTGTGGGGGTAATTGAGAAGAAAGGTTTTTTTTCTCCCCTTGTTTCCCGACAAACCCTGCAGCACGGCATGGGGTCAAGCGGGCTGCGGGATGGCTATTGTTGTGGACCTGCTGCGGTGGTGACTGGGGGAGAGGATGGGCTGCTGGTCTCACAGGTCCACTTGGTGACTGAATGCCCCGTGGGTTTCAGATGAGTGGGATTAACGCTGTCTCATGTCCCTTTGTTGCCGTGTATGCATATCTGTGGACCTGGCTTTGTTACA
This sequence comes from Fundulus diaphanus, assembly GCA_037039145.1. NCBI lineage: Eukaryota > Metazoa > Chordata > Actinopteri > Cyprinodontiformes > Fundulidae > Fundulus > Fundulus diaphanus. Next base: position 49,595,316 of record CM073133.1, read on the forward strand.
CCAGTAAAGATTACTGTTTAAGATTAGTCTGTAAAGGCCCAAAGAAGTCAGATTTCTGGTTTTGCCCCCTGTTTCCTAAAAATATCCTCTCTTAAAAGAAATCTCCCTTGTTTTCATCATCAGTTGCTGCAAATAAAAACTTGGTGTTCATATATAACCCAGTGTGGTATACTCAGGCTTGGTTGGGCTTCCATGGATGTGATCACTGTCTTCCTGACAATGTCATTATTGAACTTGGATTCAAACGTTTTTGATCACCCTCGGCCTCTTTCAGACCTGGCACTAACATACAGTAGTAGGCGTGAAAGACTCCAAAACATTGTTCACCTCTGTTATCTGCTGCATTAGCAAACCAGCATGTAGCCATGTGCAGCGGGTGACGGCAATTCTTCCAGCAAGTTTACTGATTAAGTTTATTGAAATGAGTTACAAATGATTAAATATAACCTTAGAATGCGTGACTATGTAGCCTCAGTTATATTTCACTTTAGCGCTAGCCAGGCTTATTGTAAAGGGTCAAAACCTGCATTTGTTACAAAGAATATACCTGGCCTATAACGGGGGTCTTCAACTCCAACCCTGGAGGTTTGGTGTCCTGCAACTTTTTATGCGTCCCTGCTTCCACGCGCCTGAGTCCAATTATCAAGTTGTTAGCAGGATGCTGGAGAGCGCGACTGCGTGCAGAGAAGGTCATTCCTGTTATCACCTCTCCAAACTCTGATCCAGTATGGGAGAGAAGCGCTATATCGGCTGCATTAGCAGACGTAACAATAACGGCTCATAGTCCAGACATTTACAATCCCACACAGCATACGATGCCGTTGACCTTGATTAACCAGGGGAGAGTGAATGACAGTAAAGTCTAAGTCTTGTGAAGCTCATTAATCTCGATAGATAAATGCTCCTAGTAGTGCTGCTGAGTGTGCAGGGACATATGTTGCCGCTCATAAGAGCCAACCTTGTTTGTTTAATGATTTTATTCAAACTTTTTATGTAAAACACGATCTCAGTGTGGGGCACTGAAACACTTTGCTGAAGTATTTTACTGCAACATTTCTCCTAATGTTTCTCCCCAACATATCTGTGTCACAGCTCCCGGCCCCACCAGTGCAATCGAATACATGGCAACAAAGTGTGTGGACAGAATCAAGCACCGACAAGAAAGCAAGTGGTTAATGCCTTGGGGTCCACAACAGTGTGAAAAACTGCAAAACTTCGAGGAGGCCATGGCAAAGAGGATCGAAGCTAACAACATTGTGTTCGCGGTGCACATTCCTATGCCCGGCAACGAGATGAGCCCCTGGTTCCAGTTCATATTGGTCCTCTTGCAGCTTGACATCGTATATAAGATGAACAACCAAATCGGTGAGAACCAAAGCAACTTTGAGTTTTGCTAAAGGAAGCGCTCAGGACATGGTTTTAAAACAGAGTGGGAGGGGCATAAGGTTATGATTAAAATGTATTAACTTGAATTTAAAAAAAAATGTAAACTTAAATTTCTACGTATCTTTTGCATTTCTGAAATTACATTTGAAACCAGATGTTTATACTCACTGTACACGACCCTTATTTTTCTCACTGACATTAAATCAGACTAAACTGTTCATGTTCAGGGTTTCCCCAGAAAACTGGCTAACCCTGGCAGGTGTCGCCAGGGTGGCCCACCTTGTTTCTGTGTAAAAGAAACAAGGTGGGCCACAAAAAAAACAACAACAAAAAAAAAAAAAAGTTGACAAGCAACTTTAAAAATATCACTTTTACAGTCTTAAAAAAGGCACACTCTTGAAATAATGTTTTAACAAACACAAATAATTAAAAGGACATCAATTGTTTGCATCTAAGTGGGATCCTAATTATGTAATCAGACAGCTAATCTTAAAACAAGCAATTTAATGCTGGTAAAATTTAAATAAATTACTAAAGAACACACAAGGAACCAACAAACTAATCACTTAAAGGCCAAGTAATAAAATCAGGAAACTTCTAGAAGAAGTAGGACGCTTTGACCTCTTCTACCTTTTCTGGCAGAGGCTGCATGTTGCATCACTACATGCAGTCCATCTAGGTTTTTCAAATAACTCTTCCAGAGCCTTTAGGTTGTCCACCTCAGCCACAGAAAGTCTATTTATTTTGATACGATTGTATTGTTGCTGCAATCTCAATGCTAGTATAATGGTGGAGAGAGCCAATATGTGGGATTAGCACATCCAGCCTATAGGTTGTGAAAAGAGCTTCATTGTAGACTGCTTGATGATCCTTGCATTGCCCCCTGGTGATGGTTCCAAAACACTCTATAAAACATACCTAAAAACACCACAAAAAGCCACAACTATATTAAAAACGGGTATGTAATGTTGAATTTAATAACTTTTTACTGTTAAACCAACCTAAAATTGGCATGTGTGTGGTATTTAATATTTTCAACAAGTACAAAACTTGCTAACCATACCTGGTCTTGCATAGCCGAAAAAATAAACAAAATTTAGGGTCAACTAACCATTCTGGGTTAAATCTGCTACTTTGATTTATATCAATAAATCAAACTAGCAGCAATACAGCTCGCAATACAGCTCGCAAAAGGCATGCTTGATGACGTGCTAACATCCATGCTATAGCTTGGCTCAAGGAAACACTGCTCCTCTGACTTCGGAAAAATAAAGTGTCCATTTTTTGACCCTTTCTCCCTGACACGTTGTTTTTCGAAAAAGTTGTTGGCTTGTAGACGGAGACAGGCAGTGGTTTTGAGGAATCGGCAGATGAAAAAGAGACCCGACCTATTACTCCCCAAGTGTTCACGTATTGACCTGACCATAAGATGTCACCAGTGTCCGAAATTAACTTTATTCACCGGCCAAGTTGGCCGGTAGATGTAAAAATCAACCGGCCAGGCATATTTTTTACCGGCCAAAATATTAATCCTGACCAGACCTCAACTTTTATAAAAATTAAGGGTGAGATTATGTTAATTTTGGGGGGCGTGGTTGGGGGCATGGCTGACTGGACCCTGGAAGAGAAATCTTTGTTTCCTGACTTAAAAAAAAGAAAATATTGTAGTTGATTATAAAAGACACAATATGAATTATCAGATTCACAACCAGGCGATAAAAAAATACTACAGATTATCATTATTCTATCCATGTTGGTCTTATTTGTGAATGAGGCAGAGTTTCATCAAGCCTGTACGGTCAGTGGGGGTTCTAGACCAAATTTAGCAGGGGGGCCAGGGTGGGGCCAGTGTTTTTTCACAGGGGCACAAAACAAAAGATTGTTGGGGGGGGGGGGGGGAACTTAACAGGTCAATATTTCATCGTTTAAAATATTAAGTAAGCCAAAGAGCCAATTGTGGCTCTGGAACTGCAGGTTGCAGACCCCTGATCTTTTCTCAATACAGCGGGAGCTTAACGTGAAACAGCTTACTTTTAATTGTTATTTTTTTTATATTTTTTAATTATTTTGTTATTTTATTATTGGGTAAAAACATAAATGAAAAAAATACAACTGATCCAAATGACCAGTCACGTTATCTTTGTCAGCATTTATCATCCTAAGAAATTTAACATCATGTTTTTAGTACAGGGGCCATAACAGGGGCCAGGAACAGTTCTACAGGCCCCTGTTGGCCCCTGTCCAGAACCGCCCCTGTGTACGGTTCAAAATTTTCCCCTCACCTGCAACACTTAAAACACTCAGGGTTCACGCTGCGTCTTTACGCTGATCTAGCTACTGGATTTTACCCTCGTGCGCTGCGCCCCCGATGTTACAGGTTACATGTGACGTAATTTTGCGCACCTGAATTCAAGCGCAAGGCACCACGCCCACCGAAGCACCACTGGTTCTGTGTCGTTAAAAACAAAACAGCATGAAAAACAGTTACTGCCTCTCCTACTGACTTTAATTGGGACATTTTGGTACGAGTGGAAGGACATTAAACGTAGCAATTCATGTTTTGAAGGCTGGCCGCTGATAAAAGCACCTTGCTGTGAGAGGGGGGGCGGGGGAGGCGCAGTAGGAGCAGTGAAGCACAGAGCCGCAGCGCAGGTAGTTAAAAAAAAAATCAGAATAAATAAGAACGAAACTTATAAACAGACTAATTGGCGTTTTAGACTGTATCTGGTTAGCAGATCTGTTTTCTGATCCAGAGTGCAGCCATGACTGGTTCTGAATGTGAAAGAAGCTGAACCAGCACCGCAGAAGGCGTTTTTAGACTGAGCTCTGGATGGACAGAGCTGTGAACGGATCATATGGGTTTCGTTATTTTTATGTTATTTTTATTTTATTTGGTACAAACATTTACTCGCCATGTGGCAGCTAGCCCTCTGAAATTCACTCGCCAAATGGGAAATTTACTCGCATTTGGCGACTGCCGAGTGTTAATTTCAGACCCTGGATGTCACCATTGTGTTTTCAACCGTGTCACTAAACATACTCCATATATTATCTTTTGAATCTCTGTTACTGGTGTATAAAAACCTATTTAAAACAGAACAAAAGCCACTTTACCTGGCGGAGGGGGGCAAGTAATGTCTGCCGGCCCGCCAGGCCTATAATACAATGGGGGAGACCCTGTTTTTTAGGCCAGTTGGGAATACTCAAATTATTTGAATTTGCTGAATGTCATCACAAATAATATTTTATTGCTTCAAATTCAGAGGTTTACATGCAATTCTTTGTATTTGGTAGATTTGTCTTTTACCTAAGTCCATCAAATAAAACAATTTTTCTTTGGGTTTCCTTTCACAAGATTCTCAGTTTGCTAGAATCTTTGTCAATTTCTCTTGATAGAATGAGTCGGGTTTATAGGTTGCCTTGCTCACTCACAGAGCTTTTGGGCTTTGCCCATAAACTGAGATCAGGTCTTTGTAATGGGAACATTCAATCTTGAGTTTTAAGCCACTTTGTAACTAACTTAGTGGCATGATTATGGTAGGGATGTCCAAAATATGGCCCAAGGGCCATTTGTGGCTCTCGTACTGATTTCGTGCTGCCCCAGACCACAACTCAAGAATGGCATTAATTTGGAAGAAGCTGGAGAGCAAAAATCAAACTGCTTTGCTTGTTTCATTAAAACATTTTTTTTTACCCAATAAACTAAAAACCCAATCGTTGGAATATTTATAAAAGATTAGAAATAACATTCGGTAGCCCCTTGAGTACTTTCAAATTAACATTATGGCCTCCATGGCAAAAGCTTGGACACCCCTGGGTTAGGTAGGGCCTTTGACCACATGGAAGACCCAGATGTGCCAAAGCTTTAACATTTCAACATGTTATTTCTCTAAGATGCCATCCATTATGTGAAGCACACCAGTCCCTCCAACAGAAGTAAACTCACAAGCCATGGCGATTATGACGGTTGGGATGGTATTCTCAAGGTTGTGAGCTTCACCCTTTTTTCCTCCAATGGCAAACCATAATCTGGTTTCCTTTTTAATAATGGCTTCCTCCTCACTAAGTGCCATTTCAGCCCATGTTGGTACAACTCTGTGGATAATGACTCTCACATCAGTTAGCGTCCACACAGGGCCTTTGGTTTTGGACTACAAAACAGTTGCTTCTTCTTTGGTTATAAGGATGAACCAGACTAGTTCAGGTCTAATATTCTTGATATTTTGATTGATTTCTTTAGATATTTCTTTTCATGATCCACAAGGAGCCACTGTGCTTGAGGCGTTTACTTAAAATACATCCAGAGATGAGCCTCCATTTAACTCTGTTACTCATCAGGAGCCTACAGAGCAAACAGTTTTAAAGGCATAAACTAATTATATGTAATCTTCTTAATATGAAGAAAGTAATAATGTCCAATTTAATATCATACAGTAAAGGTAAAGAAATCTGAAAATATTAAAAGCTTCAAACCCATGACTAAGATGGTCTTGGCAATATTTACCCTGGCAAATCTAATCGCTCCATCATAACTTTTAGTCGTTCTTTAATTCTTCTTTTTTTCAGCCTTTCTTTGCGAATGCTAGATAGTCACAGAAATTTGTTTAGTAGATTGGGATTTTTATCCCGGGAAAAAAAGCAACCAGTGATGGATCCCTGGCTTTTCTGTATAGCCTCTGCCTCTGGGCCTTTCTAGTCAGTTTCGTCCTCAAATGGATCCAGTTTGGGTTGTTTACCTTTGATGCCAGGACCTGCTAACATCATACAAACTTGCCCTGTGTTGTATTCTCTATTTCCTTGTTTTTCACCTAAACTGTATCAGAGGATAGCTACCCTGGTTTGGTGAAAGGCTCGAGTAAAAAGACAAAAAGCTGGTTGGTACTCTGGCTCAGAACTTGGGACCCTGATGGATGAGATTAAAGAGGATGACAGTCAAAATCCGATCCTGATTTTATCCTGGGGAAGAGGGTCTAAGGGTCTGTGTTTAAATGGTAAACTATTGCAACATGAAAACCATGGCAATTTAGAAAAGAGTGTGTTTTAGTCCAAAATGTTTACAAAAAATTCCATCATTAAGTAAAATCAGTGTAATGTTTTTGGTAAAATGTTTGGTAAAAGTGGGTAATTGTTGTTGGAGCTTCAGCTTGTCTAAACACTGCATGCAGAGTGTTGGCCTAGTCACAAAGATCGTTCACTTGCTCACATTCTTGGCCACGTTTCAGTGGAAATGTGTCGGGAGCCTGAGTTGTTTACAGGCTGGCCTGCTGACGGAACAAATTAGTGATTCAGCCGAGTCCACAGACAAATCTTGTTGCCAGATGCTACAGTCTCCTTTTTAATTAATCTTTTTATCTTTTTGAGTAACACAAGGTGCTGAGTTGCTGGGTACTTTGGGAGACCAGTGCTTTGCCATATTTCCTTCAACGTGACGCTGTGTCACGTAGCGCAATCAGTATTTACTTTGTAAAAACTCTTAATTCACACAATGAGTCCAAATGATAAAGATCCAGCGCTAGCCGTGCCTCTTAGTTAGACCTTCTCTCCCTGGCTGATAACAGATGAATGAGTTTCAGGTAAACAGTTGATATGTGACCCTGTGTAGCATTAGTCGCGTCTCCATCGATGTTTTCTAATGCACATTTTGAAGTATCGCATTTGAACGGGTTGATTGAAACGGCAACATTTGAATTAACTCACTACATTTCGCAAATATTTTTTACATTTTTTTTTTTAAAAAAAGAGATGGAAACACATTTGTCGAATCAGTTCGGCCGTGGTGAATGTTTACCTCATGTGACTGATCAGTTGTTTATGTTGCTGCCGTCTTCTCGGATGCTCCCATAACACTTGAAAACAGGTCTGGAAGCAACAACAGGTACGTGTGGACTGATGAAGAGACGCAAGCATTTTTAGACCCATCTGCTTAATGAATGTGCCAAGTGTTGTGTTTTTTTTTTTTTTTTTTTTTTTTTAAAGCCTCGCTCTATTACTGATCTGTGGTCCATGCTAGTTTGCAACAACTACTTCCTGTTTATTACAAACAACGTCAACATATGACAAAGTTACGCTGCACGTCTCCTGGTTAATTCGTTACAAACCAGTAAATGGTTGCATAAGAATTGAATGGAAACAGCAATTGTGATCATTAGCTTAAGATGGCCCCTGTGTTTATTGTAGCTTTAAACACCAGATCCATGCAGCTTTCTCGATCAAAAGATTAGTTCTAGCAGCAGAACCTGCTGTACCCAAGATGGGGAAGTTCATCCTCTCCAGTTGCTAACCCAGAAAGGCAAAAAACAGGCCTCCTTTAACAGCTAATATCTTATATGGTTAAATCATCTTAAAAGGGGTAAGAAAAATTATTGCCAATGGTTTACTCTTCTCGGCCCCGCCCACTTGTGAGCGAGCGTTACAGCTCTGCTAGTATCAGGTTTTTTTTCTGGGCCAGCCTGGGTTTCTCTGGTCCTGCTCAGGATCAGGGTAAAACCGAGTGGACTCAAGCAGAGTTTTGACGTGAACACACTGCTTTTCAGTGACTGGGAGAGGAGAAACAAGAAGGTTTTCCTCCAAGGAAGTCCAGAAAAACTCAAGCGTGGCAACGTTAATATTAAGGACCACAATGAGCCACGTGGGTCAAACCGAAATACAACTTTACTATTTACACACTATGTATCACGCCTGAAGGAAGGAAGAAAAGACACTTCAGCCTTCTATACCCAGATGCGCTGTATCAGATGTGAGAATTTACCGAGGCTTTCTCTCATTTTACACTGAAAGCTGTTAAGTTTAGTCTCTAAAGAGTGTTTGGTTCAAAAAAATTGTTCATCTGCTGATCCATCCACCGTGTGTGGGAGAGTCAGAGCTGTTTTACCGTTTCTCGCAGATTTCTTTATGGTGTTAATATCACAAACAAGACGTCAGGTGGGATGGGCTAAAGCCAACCCCCAGGAGGCGTTTCTCTAGGAAACATCTCCTGGCACTTCTAGGCCAGATGAAACATAAACCTTGCAGAGTTAAACCGAGCGGGGCTGGGCGAGCCAAATCAAGTAGGATCGGAGGAACTGGGGCTTTAGGTGTGTGTGCTTGTTCAAATTCTCAGGCTAAGGCCATGGTTGTCTCAAAACTGCCTACTGCAGCTTTAAAGGCAGCTATTCCGTCCACCGGGACAAATATGCTGTTGGAATGAAGAGCTTTATTGCATGAGACTTGGTGTCCGACCAGATATTATGAGATTCCAGTATTGCACACATTGATATTGTTTCCAACAGTTTTTTGATAAACCGTACACCTCTAGTTTTAATCATGTTCCTCTGTGTTCTAGCTAGGTGTTATTTTCAGTTTGGAGCAAATATAAGCGTTCTTGACAACTCTGGGTGTTTTTTTTCCCCTATTGGTGCTTATATCTTACTTAGCTCTTATCAGTGAATTAATTTATATTTGCCTAGAAAATAGGAAATACCAAAATGTCTATTGGTCATCACTTCAGGTACCTATGGTACCAACAGTGGTACATGTACCATACATTGCCCAGTAAGAGTGAACTGAAGCCAGTTGAGTCAGGTGTGCCTGGCTTATTAGCTTGGCCTTTTAAATCTGGATTGGTCCTGATGAGAGCCCTTGAAGTCAAAGTTCAGCTGCTTCTGCCGCTCTGCTTTCTGATTAGTAGGGCTGGGCGATAAATCGATGTAATCGATTAATTGGAATTTCCAAGTTTTTTTTATTTTAGGATCAGATTCTTTGGAAAATCTGGATTTTATTTTGCTAATGCACTCATTGGGCTTCCACGAAGAGAATAGCAATGCTGAATATATGTTTAGGAAAGTGTATTGTCAAAATATTGTAAAGCACTCTGAATCTTCTCATTGAAAAGTGCATTGTAAATAAACTTGCCTAGTCTAAAGAGGAAACTTATTTTTTTTATACAATAAGAGGAGGCGCTTTAATTTTTACATTTACTTTTTTAAAGTTTAAAGTTACACAAGTGCAGTGAAGCCTGTTCTTAGCTCGTTGTGTAAAACCACCAGCAGCAAACATTGTTATATTTTTATTGTTTAAAGTAGCAGGCCTGCCATCTTGTTTTACAAGCATGTTTCACAGCTTTTATTTAGGCTACGTTCACACTGCAGCCTGAAGTGACCCAATTCCGATTTTTTTTTTTTTTTTTTTTCCCATATGCGACCTGGATCTGATCTTTTCATGACAGTCTGAACAACATAGATCGGATTTTTTCAAATGTGACCCAGGTCGCTTGGATATGTGGTCCTGAATCCGATACGTATCTGATCTTTTCAAATGCGACCTGTGTCTGTGCGGCCAGGTCGCATTAATCCGACCTCATTGATACTTGACAAACGTCACCAACGGTGGACCTGGCTATGCCAAAGAGGTTGGCTTAAAAAAAAAAAAAAAAGAGGTTGGCTATTGTGCGGTAACAAGCACCTGTTGCAAGTCCATACAGCCCCACGGAAACGCGTTTACTCGCTGCTATGGCCGCCGAAGATGTGTGTCTTTACGTGAGAACGCTAAAGAGATCCAGTCAGACGCACATAAAGGTTGTCTTTGTCATTTCGAAAATTATGAATGAAGTCCGTATCAGTAAAGCCGCTCACATCACTAAAATTTGGCTCTTTTCCTTTTCGATCTTCTTAAAAAGATTGCGTTGGTAATGTGCTGGCTCCGGTTGGAGAATAACGTAAAGAACGCAAGATATGCTGCAGCACTACGATCCCTGTTTACTTCCGCAAACAATGAGCACGCTTGCTACGTATGACGTCTTTGCATCCTCTACTGCGCATGCGGGACACTTAGGTGTATGAATGCTGTTCACACAGGAGATCACATACAAGTCGCATATATTTGGAAATGTGAACGGACACGCAAAAAAATCCGATTTCACAAAAAAATCGGAATTGAGCATCAAGGCCTGCAGTGTGAACGTAGCCTTCCACTTTGAGTTCAGGTTAATTCCCAGATGAAATGCTTGACATAAAAGCAAGTTTTTAAAATCATTTCTTTAATTTCTTTTTGCAAAACAAAAAGGGAGGGAAAAAATTTATTAATCGGTCTTGTTATAATAAAATCTGAGATTTTCTTTTTAAGCGATATCGCCCAGTCCTACTGACAAATGAACACAAAGCATCTCCTCCTTAGCTGCCCTGTGTTTTGTTTTGAGTTCTGTTCATCCCAGAGAAGAGCCTTACCCATATTATCCGTTCCACTCACCTGGCCCACTCCACGCAGACACAAAGCACCCCTTGGCCTGTGTCCAGCAATAACACAGCTGTTGAGCAGGCTTAGTTTCTGTGGTAATAGCCTCTGGGTTGGAGTGGAATGTTTGCATGAAGAGAGCTGACATTTGAGGGCGTCAGGCTCGACCAATGGCACAGCGGAAGGCATTACGGAGACACTGGGCTGCCAGGTCTCATCTGGTTCTCCCCCTTTCTTTCTGTTCTCTTTTTGTCCCTTTTCTTACAGCACAGGCCACTGGGTTTCTGTCTTTTCTTTACACCGAGTTTCCTCGCAGCACAAGAAGCACTCTGGAGAGCAGAAGGAGGGAACACTTGGCTTTGTAATGTGATCTAAAGATGTAGTTTTAATAGATAACTTGCTGAGCTGGGATGTTGAAAGCCACCTTGAGCTCTAGTTGAGGTTTTTATCTAGCAGGAATGTACAGATATGGGCTGCCATGGAGAGAGCAGGCTAAATATGAATCATTTTCATTTGCCCGTTGGAGCATTTTGTTTTTTTATTATGTTAAAACCGCACATTTTCTTTTGCAATTTGAGCAGCAAACATTCCAAAGTGGCATGTCAGCCTTGGACTTTTATTGAAGAGTCCTTGGCCATCTGTCACCAGGGTCTAAGTTTGCAGTGCAGTTCAAACATGCTCAAGGATCCTGACCACTAGCAGGTGATATGAAAATCAATTGATTTTCTTGGCGCACTTAAACATTTAAATAAGCAAGTTCTATGTTTCCAGATGAATTGTAAAAGCACTTCCTTGATGCATTTGGTAGTTTGTGATATATTTAAAGTTTGCCTCCCAGTAATATATATATATATATATATATATATATATATATATATATATATATATATATATATATATATATATATATATATATATATATATATATATATATATATATATATATATATGGTCAACTGGGTCACTTTCACTGTTGTTTATGGGCATCTCTACGAAGATGATCAGACCTTGAAAAACTAGTGGGGGGGGGGGGGGGGGGGGGGGGGGCTGGAGATGGGTGTCTGGCAGAAAGCCCTGAGTCAATGCTGTGTAGAACCAACTATGCTGTTAGAGCAGCAGGGGTTTTTGTGTACATCTCCAACTAGTTTAGCTGCAGATTCTCAGTTGGAACCCCATCTCTAATGAAGTTGGGATGTTGTGTCAAATATAAGTAAAAATGATATATAATTTGTAAATAATTTTTAAGTTATCTTCAACTCAATGCACTACAAAGACAAGATATTTATTGTTCAAACTGATAAATTATGATTATCAGGTTACCTCTGATTTGCTTGTGTGTATTTCATTGTAATGGAGAAATTGGGGCTTAATAGAAATGCATGATAAATTTCTCAGATGTTCGTGAAAGCTTTTAGGATCTACGAATTTTCCTTCCATTTCAGTTATGTCCACGTTTGCTCGACAGTCACATAAAAAACCAAATTGGTCTGCAGTTTGCTGGTTACATGAATCATTTCAAGGAGTGTGAATACTTTTGTAAAGCACTATAAATTAATCTGGTATAATTATGTTAAAAACAGCGTTAATCGTTGCCGTGACGATTCTTATTTCCAGAGGACGGAGCAGTAGTCACCATTGACGTCAGCCTGGCCTACAGAGATGATCTCTTTAGCGAGTGGACGGAGATGGCTCATTCCTTTGAACATAGGAACCTAAACTGCAACTTCACTGCTGCCAAGGTAAAGAAATGTCTGAGGTTTTACAGCAACTTATTTTATTCATTTGCCACCCTGCAATGATATAGCATGTGGAATGATTTCAGGGTTGGATTTCAATTATCAGTTGCATACAATTTCTTCTGACTCAGCTCACAGTAACTCCACTGCTGTCATCGTCAGATGGGAGTGCTGCCAAATCACTGAAGCTTTAGTCAGAGTTGCCTCTCTTTGCTTCAGGGTTTCCGCGGGGCATTAAAAGTCATTAAATTAATTTTTTTTTTTAATTAAGGCCTTAATTGGCATTAAAAGTCATTAAATGTGATTATCTGTGGCATTAAAAATGGCTTATTTTTTTCTAAAAAAATACGGTCATAAAAACAGTTTTCGTCAGATATATTATCAGATTTAACTGATTCCGCGTGTTACACTTCATCTCCGGTAAAAACAACTTAATTTTGCACTGGTCATTGTTCTACTTAAATAATTATATAAATACAAATTTAGGATATATACGTAAGTCAAGACGTAAATGTTTGTTTCGTAATAGTATACATACATGTACAATGTATGCAAACCCTCTGGCATGAGTCTGTGAAAAGGATTAATAAGACAAAAACACCAAAATAATCCTTTGTGAACAATGTTTTTTTTTTTTTAACCTACCGGTGGCGGGTCTTCCTCTCTGCTTAGGCGCTGTCTGTGTCCGACTCCGCTTTCGTATGTTACACAAACATGTCTGAACATGTCCCGATATGAAATAATTGTAGCCGTCCAGTGGTTTCATGGCTTTCATGCTCTCTCGTGTGTACTAGCCTGCCGTGTTGATAAGGTGGCTGAATATGTCGCTGTACGGAACACTTCGCCAGCATTTCACAGACTCGCTCCATCCCTTCAGGCTTTTGCTTTGTGGATCTGGCAATCTGATACCATCAACCATCAACTTACTCTCATAACGATCTTGTGATACGTTATCTAGAACAAAAACACGTCGAGAACTCGTCGTTTCCTTTGTTTGCGTGCGCCTTTTGCCTACCAGTCCGGCACGGTAGGCAAAAGTGAGGACTGACCGATTCAGAGATAAAGAGAATTACACTAATCCAGCCATGATGAAATTAAGGCTTAGAGTAGTGTTTCCATATTTTTGCCTTGAAAGAATAGGTTTTACCTTTGCTTTGTTCCTTACATGATAAAAATGACTTAACTGAGGCCCCTTTTTGACTGTCAAGTTTAAAATCACCGTCCATTTTAAAATCGAGGGGCTAAACATTCATTGTCAGGATGTCTAAATCAACAGGATCAACAGTTCTTTGGGTGTTTCAACTGGTATATTTAACAATTCATGATTTGCAAAGACAAAGAGATTTGAGTTTTGATGTTCTCCTCATTAACTTTATCTCTTTTTATAGCTTCTATTTCTTATTCAATTTAGGACTTTCCATATGCCTTATCATCTACGTCTATATTGAAAAACCTACGATAAAGTAATGAAATGTTGATTCTGGATGTAGTGTAGGAATTCCTTCAATATAAACCAAAGAAAATTTTACATTACCTGCCAGAAGCTGGATAAAATCTTTAAAAAAGAGACAACAGTATTTTCACACCTCACGTAGTAGGTCAAGGAAATATTTTAATCTAAATGTTTTAGGCTAAATATTTTACGCTAAAATGAGTAAACCCTAGTGATGAATCTTTGGGTAAACTAAATAGAGCAGTGTTACATGTCGTTGTTTCTAAAACGGCATTTTTCTGAGCTGCGTCTAAAAGGGAAAACATTGAGGGTATACCCACTTCTCCAGGGACCACTACACCACTGCCGACAGACACTGATCAGCTGCAAGGGGCAGACAACAGCTAACAATGTCAAGTTACTTTTCTGTAACCAACGCAGTCACGTCCCCATTAGCTACCGCAAACAGCACAGCAGCAGCTGGAGCAAACTTTACTGCCACTAACGTAGGGAAATCAGACGGTCTTCGAACAACATTTGGATCCAATGCAACACTGCATGCGGAGGTGCTCTGTTGTCTGAACACAGCCATCAACAAGTACTATATATATATATATATGGGTACTTGTTGATGGCATTAAAATCACTTCTACGGGCATTAAAAGAGCATTAAAAAGCTTTAAATTAGGGTTACTCATTCCTGTATAAACCCTGTTGCTTATTTTTTTGAAATATTTTCTGCTTTGGAGCTGATTTTTAGATGGAAGTGTTTCCAACCTGTTGGTAACCTGTTGTGTTTTCCAGACCTATGAGAATGAGGGCCGGCAATATGATTGTGACCCCCTGCCTTTCATGGAGGTGGGGAGTGTGGCTCATAAATACTATCTCATCAACATCCGCCTGCCGGTCAATGAGCGCAAGAAGATCAACATTGGGATTGGGGAGATCAGAGACATGCGTCTTGTGGTAGGTCTGGTGCTTTCATACGCTGTCAATCAGCCATTTCTGGTGCTTTTTAAATGGGTTTTGGCTTTAGATGTTACATCTGAAAAAGTATAGAACCCAAGGCAAACACTAGATGTTTGATGCCTTTTAAAATTCTCTCTAGGGCATCCATCAGAACGGAGGCTTCACTAAGGTTTGGTTTGCCATGAAGACGTTTCTCACACCCAGCATCCTCATCATAATGATCTGGTACTGGAGACGGATCACCCTCATGACCAGACCTCCGATCCTCCTGGAAAAGTAAGGCTCCTATTTCCTCAACTGGACTTTACAAGGGCCTCGGAGAAGTATTTATTTAACCTGGAAACCTTTCACATTTTGCCACATTACAATCACATACTAAAATAGATTTTTGTTAAATTAATTGTGAGAGAGCCACATACTGTGTGGAGTCACGGACTCTTCGATGCCTCTACAGTTCTTGTGACAAATTCATACAATTCCCACACTGCCTTCAAAATTAGCAGAGCAGAGGAATGGTATAGTAACAAGTTTGATGAGGTAATTGAGTGCCTAGTGCTCTCCACCCACTGCAGTCCTGAGGGACTGTGACACTGCAAGTCCTCTTGACTGCCTGCTTAGAGCAGCTCAGTGATTGAGCTCGCTGCCACATATAAAACACTTAGATGTACAGAGGAAAATCCAGCTTTATGCATACGTGTTCGCCAGACTTTCACAGACTCAAGTTCGCGCAAGTATGTGGGAAGCTTTAAGTAGCAGTCTGCAGGAATCACTTCTGGAGTCATTCCAGACAAAGTGACAGCTATGGGATTACTGTCAATTTTTACACTTATTTCACCTTTTGATGGTTCAAAACCTTGATTTATTCCTGAGCCAGTATACTTTATTTGTGCTGATCACATGACGCAACCCTTTATTTTATTTGGAGAGGACTAGTGTTAGGGGAGAATAATAATGTCTATAATACATGTTTTTATAATCCACCATACACCTGGTTTATATATCTCAAATTGCTACAGTTTAAAGTGTAAAAAAGACTAAATCAAAGTAGCAAATAAATAAGAGGAAAATCAGAAGTGAGTAAAATAAAGTTAAGAAACTTTTGAACATCAGGGAGGTTTACCCATTTGTCTCAAGCTGTCTTTTGGTAAAAAACATGCTTACATTCAGACATGTCATACTTGCTGGTAGAGAGGAGTTTATTACAGCCTCTTAAAATCAACAATGTGATGATAACATTAACGCAAACTGAGCTCTGGAATCGGAATAGTATCGGCAGATATCCAAATTACGGTATCGAGATTGGATCGGAAGCGAAGAAAATGTTGGTCTGTGCTGTAAGGTAGTGAGGTCAAGGGTCAGCAAGGTGAACAAAAAAAACCCAGCCTCAGCCACCGATTCCAGCTTCTGCTGATGACTTTTATTTGTTCCTCATGACTCTGAACACCCCCTCCCGAGCTTCCAAGAACTCAATGTTTTTATATCCAAGTGGTATCACACCTGCACTTGAGTGGATCAAGCCACAGTTAAACAGGGGAGAAAAAACAAACAAAAGCTAACAATTTATAAACTCATCTACATAATGAAATGGTCTGCAAAATAAACCATGTAATACAAAATAACTCAAAAGTTACTTTATAGAAAAACAAACAAAGCAATACTCAAAAGAAAACCCTGTAATTGGTAGAACACAACAAGGCTATCAATGGCATCATCCAAACATTTAAACAGGAAATACTGAGCCGGCCCCTCCCATATTCCCGCCCTGCTGCAGATCGTCAAGGGACAAACACTGGTGAGTAAAAAGGAAAACAAATACCATGAATATACTTTGAAACCAAACAAACAAGTTCAACCAATAATCCAGAAGTAGTAGCTTTAACCTAAATATATAAATAGATGGAAACTGCAACTCGGTTTTTCCCTATCTCGGTTATCTGATAACGAAGAGCGCATGAGCAGACTGCGTCATCTCCTTACAGTCAGCTGACATTTCAGACATTCATAAAAATACTAGCTTCCCTACCATGACACATGGTTTCCAGTGACGATTCTGCTTAGCAGTGTGATGAACCTCAGCGTCTGTCGTTGTTTCTTGCGTCTGTAAATCCTTATTTACGTTCGTTTGTCTCATCCACTTCCCAAAAGCCGACTCTATCAAGTACATTCACCAAAAGTTGCCGTCTTCGCCTGACTCGCCGCAAACAACGAAGTATCACCAAGCATAACTGCCTGAATGTTACAGGCGCCGCCATTTTGATTTGCTTGGTGCCGCCTTCAAACCCAGAGAGCAGTAGTACCGCAGATCGTCACTAGGAGGCGAGGAAACCAAGGAACCGAGATAGCGTGATGTGTAAACGGTCGTCAGAACCAAGCTCGGCTTGGTTAACTGATCCAAGCTCAGACCGAGCTCGGCATGGATCGGTTTAACAAGGGTAGTGGAAATGGGGCTATAATGCTAACACAAACAAACCCGGCATAGTAAGTGAAGCAAAGTTGCAAACTAATGTTTAAATTTAAGCATTATGACCAGCTACAGAAAGTAAAAGAATCAGAAATAAGAATAAGGGACAAGTGGTGAACACAAACTGAACCACTTTGTCACATGTGCATCCCTAGTAAAGCAGAAGGGAATGGGTAAATGTTTAATTTTATTTTATTATTGTTGCAAATTTTAAACGTTTGGCATGCATTTGTGTGCAGCTCCTTTTACTCTGAGACTCCAGAATAAAATCCAGCATTACCAGTTTCATTCAGAACTCATCTAATTAGTAAATAGCCCATCTGGATCAATGTTAATGAGGAAAACGCCACAGTTTGCGAGACCAGTTAGTCAGGAGCACCACAGTGGACTGTACTTTGTGGCACTAGTGGCCTTTATTTGACCGTAGGCTGACAGGAAATGGGGTTGAGAGGGAAGAAGACATGCGGTAAAGGTCCACTGGTCGGGACCCGAACCCAGGACGGCCACGTTGAGGCCTCTGAACATGGGCCCTGGCCCTGTGCCACCACCGTGCTGCAGTATGCTGCAATTTTACTTTAGAAATGGATTTCACTGCTCAAATGTCTAAAACTCCTTATCCAGACATTGTAAAAGTATTGGGCACATTTGCCTGGTACAGGTTGTTTAAATGCCAAGCTGATAGAAATCTGAACCCATACACAGGATCCAGCATTTGCATAACCTCCTGCTGTGCTGGGATAGTGGATCAGTAAAAAGGCAGAAATCTGTGCTGCTGGTAGCACCCGATGAAGCGTAAAACATGTTATGAAATCTTCCAGCACTGAACAGAAGCATGCTGCACATCTTTGAGGAGCAACACACACACACACACACAGTGTCCGAAATTAACTTCCTGATTCACCGGCCAAGTTGGCCGGTAGATGTAAAAATCAACCGGCCAGGCATATTTTTTACCGGCCAAAATATTAATCCTCACCAGATCTCTCAATTTTTACCAAAAATTAAGAGTGAGATTATGTTAATTGGGGGGGGGGCGTGGTTGGGGGCGTGGCTGACTGGACCGTGGAAGAGAAATCTTTGTTTCCTACCTTTTGATAGGAAAATATTAAGTTTATTATAAAAGGCACAATATGAATTATCAGATTCCCATCCAGGCAATAAAAAACACTACAGATTATCATTATTCTATCCATGTTGGTCTCATTTGTGAATGAGGCAGAGTTTCATCAAGCCTTTACAGTCCAACATTTTTCCCTCAGCTGCAACACTTAAAGCACGCAGGGGTTCGCGCTGCGTCTTTACGCATGATCCAGCTGCTGGATAAACAGTGGTGAAAATGCATAAATAAAGACTGTAAAGGGCTCCTTTAGAGGGAAGAGAAGGAATAATGGGTCTGAGCTGAAGCCCCTGATTTTACAAGTTCCTTAAAAAGTTCGCACCTATATTACATGTAACGTAATTTTGCGCACCTGAATTCAAGCGCAAGGCAGCAGCCCACCGAAGCACCACTGGCTCTGTGTTGTTACATAGAAAAGAGCATTAAACATAGCTGCTGACTCTCCTATTGATTTTAATTGGAACATTTTGGTACGAGTGGAAGGACATTAAATGTAGTGATTCACGTTTTGAAGGCTGGCCGCTGATAAAAGCACCTGGCTCCGAGGGAAGGGAGGAGAGAGGTGCAGTTACAGCGCTGAGGCACAGAAACAGCGCACGTTGTTAATTGCAGAATTAATAAAAACGAAACTTATAAACAGACTAATTGGCGTTTTAGACTGTATCTGGTTAGCAGATCTGTTTTCTGATCCAGCATGCAGCCATGGCGGGAGTATCTGGGAGCCGCTCTCCCCAGAAATAAGATGTGAAAGAAGCTGAACCAGCTCCGCAGAAGGCGGGTCTAGACTGAGCTCTGTGAACGGATCATCCGCAGCCCAGATGGGCTTTGTTATTTTTATTTTATTTTTAATTTATTTGGTACAAAGATTTACTCGCCATGTGGCAGCTAGCCCTCTGAAATTCACTCGCCAAACTTGGAAATTTACTCGCAGTTGGCAAGTGGCGAGTGTTAATTTCGGACCCTGCACACACACACACCAGCTAAGCAGAAACCCCACACAGACAGAGCCACATGCTCACTCTCATCACACTTGTCTTTTCCAGCTCAGGGCTTTTAGTCCCAGATGACCAGCAAGCTCTCAAGAAGTGACTCGTCGTGCCCCATTTGTGGATGGTAGATGATTTTTTTATGTTGTAAAAGCTTTACTACTAGAGGTTCCTGCCATGCTTACCCACCTAGGTGTCAGAATGGCAAACCACAGAATCCCTCTAAACTTGGGTGATGGGAGGAAATATGTGTTTGGTTAAAAAGCCTCACTATAAAACTCATAAGCTACATACAAACATGATTTTTATAGACATACGAGCTCCTAAAAGTGTATTATCATTGCACATACAGCTGTGGAAGTTTTTTAGTAATTTGATTTGAAGTTCCTCAGAAAATTGCAATATTACACAATGTGCTGTTTAAAAGAATCAACAGCTAGTCCCAGACCAAATCCCAAATTGGCTGCCTGATCACAGTCCTAGACCATTTCCCTGCAGAGAGGAGAAAAACCAGACACCAGAGTGTATGCATAATTTGTCTTATTTATTAAAGGAATACCATATCATTTATATCAATACATGGTCGCAAAATACCCCTCCCCCACCTAGGGGCGGTCCCTAGGATCAGCTAACACTCTAGTCACAAAATAACAAGCTTGTCTGCTCAGCAACAGAATCAAAGCCAGTGTGTCATTAAAGTCCATTGTAAATACCAAAACTCGGGTCACAGGAGTGTGTGAGTTGGGGGGTGTTGATTGGTCATTTTGTGGCAGGAACAGCACAGTGCCTTAAACAGACTTGTGTAAACATGATGTATAGACAACTTCTGCTAACTTCTTTATTCGGCATGTCTTAGAAAATGTTTTATTTCATCCTAATTGCAATTTTATTTATTAATATTCCACATAAGACCAATAAAATTATTTTAAATTCATAAATATGACCCCATTCAGACATACACTATATTGCCAAAAGTGACATCCCATTCCTAATCAATAGAGGTTCAGTATGACGTTGGTCCATCCTTTACAGCTAAAACAGCTTCAACTCTACAGGAAAGGCTGTCCACAAGTTTCTGGATTGTTTATGGGATTCTTTTTACCATTCTTCCAGAAGCACATTTCTGAGGTCAGACACTGATGTAGGACAGAAGGCCTGACAGTTTCTACTCTAATTCATCCCAAAGGTGTTCTATCAGGTTGAGGTCAGAACTCTGTGCAGACCAGTCAATGTTCCACACCAATTTATCTCATTCGTGTCTTTATAGCCCCTGCTTTGTGCTCTGGTGCAGTTCTGTTGGAGGAGGAAGGGACCATGTCCAAACTGTTCCCACAAAGTTGGGAGCATGGAGTTGTCCAAAATGTCTTGGTCTGCTGAAGCATTCAGAGTTCCTCCACCAAACTTTACACTTGGCACAATGCAGTCAGATTAGTACCGTTCTCCTGTTAAACACCAAACCCAGACTCATCCATCAGATTAGCAGATGGAGAAGAACGCTTCATCACCCCAGAGAACGCACCTCCACGGCTCTAGAGTCCAGTGGCGCTGTGCTTTACATCACTGCATCTGACCTTTGCATAGCACTTGGTGATGTGTGGCTTGGATGCAGCTGCTCAACCATGGAAACCCATTCCATGAAGCTGTGTGCTGTTCTTGAGCTACTCTGAAGGCCACATGAAGTTTGGAGGTGTGCAGTGATTGATTCTAAAGAAAGTTGGCAACCTCATCGCACTATGTGCTTCAGCATCTGCTGACCCCGCTCAGTCATTTTACGTGGCCTACAACTTCTGAGATTGCACAGGATCTCAAGCAGTTTGGATTCTGTGCCTCTCCAATCTTCCTTCAGACTCTGGAACCATGATTTTCAAATAAAATGCAAAAACTACTCTCAGGAGGGTTGGGAACCCCAGCAGCAGACTGAAGAGGCCTGCTCAGCCTACAGGACTGTTTTCATCACTCAGACTGGCAGTGTTCAAAGAGGGCGCTGATCTGGAGGAATACACATCATCTGTGCTGTCCTATATCCACCTTTGCACTGACGCTGTCCTAACCAGATAATCAGAATGTTTTCTAACCAGAAACCATGGGTAGACGGCACAAGGCAGTCTCTGCTGAAGGCTCAGGATGCAGCATTCACATCAGGGGACAGACTGGCCTCCAGCAGGACTGGAAGTGAGCTGAAAAGGGCATCCAGAAGGCAAAGCAAAGGTACAGGCAGCACATTGAGGATCACTTTAGCAGCAACAACCCATGTGACGTGGAGAGCATCAGGACCATCATGGATTACAAGCACAGCAGCTCAGCAATGTCCAGCTCTCCCCGCCACCTTAAACAGCTGCTTCACACGCTTCAACTCTCCAAGCAGGAGAAGACCTGAAAATCTTCCTCAGCCTGAGGTGCAGCATCAGCCTGCAGCTGCACCAAGTGACCTCCACCTTAAGGAAGATCAATATCAACAAGGCTGGAGCTCTAGACATGCTATTGAGTCGGACGCTAAAATCATGTGCTGACCGACCAACTCACAGGGTTTTTCTGGACATCTTTAACCTCTCCCTGCAGCTCTGCATGCTCCTTGCCTGCCCGAAGTCCTCAGTCATTGTGCCTGTCCCCCAAAAAAACAACCATCACCTGCCTCAATGACTACCGTCCTGCTGCTCTGACCCCAGTCATCATGAAGTGCTTTGACAGGATCCTCCTGAAATACATCAAAGACAGCATTCCTGCTGGCCTGGACAGCTTGCAGTTCACCTACAGGGAGAATGGTTTAACCGAGGATGCTGTCTCGCTGGCACTTCATATGGCCCTGACTCATCTGCAGCATCCCAACTTCAGCACATCATAATTTGAACATACCGGTCTTGAAGCTCCACAACCTGGGATCTGCACCACTCTGCTTCTGGATCAGTGACTTCCTCACCAATGGCCCCCAGGTGGGTAGGATTGGGAAATGCACATCCGCTACACTGATCCTCAGCACTGGAATGCCGCAGGGGTGTTTCCTAAGCCCTCCTCTCTTCCCCGTCTTCACACACATGTGCTGTGCTATCCATCCCACAAACATGGTTGTGAAGTTTGTGGATAACACCTCTGTGGTGGGTCTGTTATCAAAAGTTCAGGCATGTTAAGATTTAAGACTGACTGGCAGTCAGGGTGGTACAACCAGTTAATTGGGTTTTGGGGCTATTACTCTTTCTGTCATGTCGTTTATTTCTCCCCTTCAATAAATGAAATGACATGAAGTTTACATTTTGTTTACTCGGGTCATGGTTGTAAGATATTAAAATGAGTCTGAACTGAAACATTTTAGTTGAAGCATAAACTGAAAAAATCTGTAAGGAAGGGAAGAACTTTTTCACATGCTTGGTCATAGCAGCAAGAGAAGGCCAGAGCTCATTCATCAGGATGTCTAATGGTAGGTCTGGACTCCTCCTAAAATATGGGCATCATCAGGAGGAGAATCAGATGCTGGGAATCTCATTCTGTTGAATAGCTGAAATCTTGTTGCCAGGGAGGAACAAAGATCCATCTTTAAAAAGAAATCGATTTAATTTCTTCTGTTGAACAAATTATTAATTTTTTCTGAATTATGCTTGTTTCTTTACCTTAGGGTAATCTTTGCTCTGGGCATCTCCATGACATTCATCAACATCCCAGTTGAGTGGTTCTCTGTCGGCTTTAACTGGACCTGGATGCTTCTTTTTGGAGATATCAGACAGGGTATTTTCTACTCCATGCTGCTGTCGTTCTGGATCATCTTCTGTGGTGAACATCTCATGGTACTGTATTCGTTGTATTCCAACACTGTCCTGTCTTCTAAGAGATCGATTTGCTTAAAGATCTACCAATCATACTTTTGGCTGATGTCTTTGTTTTTGTGGATCTTTAAATTACTGATGACTTTAGTTGATTCCAATTTCTCTTTCAGAGCTATAACAAAAGATGTTGAAGAAGCCTTTAGATGATTTTGTTTCTAGCATCTGGTCCTTCCTTGTAATGGGGGCATAGGAAAAATCCTAGAATACAAGAAGGCAACCTCTAAAGTTTCTTACCGTCATATACCCACCAATAAGCATGAAGTATCTACCAAGTTATATTAAAATAAACTACATCATGAAAGAGTACACAACCTACCAATAATGATTAGTTGGGTTAATTTACAGGCTGTGAGCTGCTAGTGACTCATTAATTATTCAGTCAATTAACAGAGTAAGTGTTTAGAAGAGACTCGATGCATTTAACAGGGTATTTATGGTTAAACTGCAGTTCTGCTAATAAACAACAAATGAACAAATATTTCTGAAACAGCATGTCAGAACTGAACAGTGACAAGCTGGCTTACAAATTGCACACAATTAGCACAGTGATTAACATCGTTAATAATTTCCTGCCAGACCTGTTATACTTCCACGGAAAAGTACCAGAGATAAAACTTGGGGAACAACTTTGTCTGGTCAGGAACGCACATCTTAAAAGCAGCCGAACCATTATTAACCACTTAGCTGTTCCCATGCTTTAACGCTCCATTCTTTTCACAAATCCTCTGAACCATACGTGAACCTTAGTAAATGGAATCTGATAACTAATATAATACCACATTATTTTAAATCAAATGGTAATCAACTTGGGGATTGCAGGTCAGTCTTTATGTTGAAGCCTCTATAACAGTTTTGATCAATTTTGAAAACCACAGACCAAATTGAATGCAGACTTTAAATCTTATACATTCTTTCAGTGTCTTATATTAGCTATTAGCAAGGTCAGAAAGATGTCAGTCTCCATGTGTACATTTTAGGAAATCCTTACCTTAAGTCAGGAATTTCCAAAAGGCTGCCAACATTTCCAGCATGTTCCATAACAGAATTTAAAGCTTCAGACGGATAAAAATCAGCATCTGTCCTGCATTAAATTCAGCCTCTGTGTGACATCATCACTTCATTTGCATATCTGACAACCCCCTAAATGTGTTTAAAACTTCAGACGATGTTTCTTTGTCACAATTCCAAACTCCCTGCTTTATCCAGGTTTCAGGACCGGCAAGAGGGGCCCGATAGAAACTGTCTGTCTGAGTCACTTGGGTTTATTTTTCATATATTAGCTTTTTTTCTCTCTTACACAACCCAAGAGTGGTAACACTGTACTTTTTGCAGGGGTTGTTCACATGTAGCCTATTTGCAGTCACAGCTTAGCTAAATGAGTTCTAAATTGGCCATCTCTTCATGGTCGTGTAGAACTGCTGACATTGTGATCATAAAAAGCAGACATGTTTTGGAGAACGACTTATCTCACCGCCGTCTCCACTGCAAAATGGGCTGAGGACAGTACTAGAGCAAAGCCCTTCTGTGATTGTCTTGTGTTTGTCTTGCTTCTCTCACAGGACCAGTCGGAGAGAAACCGGTTTTCAGTCTACTGGAAGCAAGTCGGACCAATTGTGTTTGGTTCTTTCTGCCTATTTATCTTCGACATGTGCGAGAGGTGGGGTGCAAAGGCTTCACTTGGTTTTCTGGTTTTACTTCAACACTTATTAATGGTGCTCATGTGGAATATTGCTAATTTTTTGTGTTTGTGTTTGTTTGCCTTGTGTTTTCCTATGAAGAGGGGAAAAAAGATGGTTTCTACCAACAGGCTTTGATTGTTGTCACTCTGTATGTCTTTTTGTGTCACCAGAGGTGTCCAGCTAACAAATCCCTTCTACAGCATCTGGGCCTCAGATATCGGGACGGAGCTAGCTGTATCCTTTTTAAGCCCTGTTTAACTGTACCATGAGGATAGTCCAGTCATTCAGAGGATATGTGTGAATATTGTTCTTGCTCCTTGTATGAAGCAGTAGGCTGTTATCAACCTGCACTTAGGAACTGGGTCAATCAAGATTGTTGTGATGAAAAATAACTGAGTGGTGCCACTTGTTTAAGCATTGCATAGGGATTCTATGTATGTGAATCTTGCTGTTTTTGCCGAGCTTGCAGACATGTTTTGTATTTTTTTTCCTTCTGTCAATCCCCATGATGTGAAGACATCTTGGAGTCAATCGTTTCCTTTACTACTCTAGAATAATTGGTAACCCATGTATTGTTTCTTGTCAGAAAGGCCAGTTTAAACATTAGGATTTCAAGAATATTTTATACAATGGTTGTATACTGATCATCTTTTCTCGTACTGGCTTGTTACTTCCTTGACCAGTACTTCCTCAGATGTCATTCATAATTGTTGCAGGAATATGCGCCTGTCTGTACTTCCTCTTCCTGTGTTTCATGGTGTTTCAAGTCTTCCGTAACATCAGTGGTAAAAGGACTTCCCTGCCTGCCATGTCAAAGGCCAGACGCCTGCATTATGAGGTGTGTCTGCTTGGTTCCAGTTTATCCCTGTGTAGTTGTTTAATAGATAAATACATACGTGCACTAAGATTACTGTACCTTTTTAAACTATTTGGGGGAAAGCCAGATGATATCATGGCTTTATAAGCTTCTGGTCGGTTAATTCACAGTATCTGAGTTCAATAGGGGCACACCTGTGCATGTATCTTGGGAGAACACTTCAAACACTGCTTCCTCATATGTCATCATTCAAGTAATCCAAGAAATGGACAAAAATATTGGGGAGAGAACTGTGAACCTCAGACAGGAAGAAGCTGTTACTCTAAAAGCAACATAAAAAGGCTGATTAGAGTCTGCAAATGCACCCAGGGCTAAAGACCTTGATTTTCAGGGAAATCTATTGTCTGAAGCTAAAATGTAAGTCTTCAGGCTATCGTAGGAAACTTGGGGGCAGGGCTGAAAAGATGTGTACCAGGAAGGTGATCTATAACCTGAACCAGGTACACCGGTTCTGTCAGGAGGAATGGGTCAAAATTCCAGCAAACTGTTTTGAGAAGCTTTGGAAGGATGCAGAAAAGGTTTAAAGGTAGAGTCCCTTTTTGAATAACTGTGCAAGACCGTCTTACCTGCTCTTCCGTTTCCCAAGGGGATCGCGTGAAAAAAACTCCCAAATCCCCTCTGGTCTTATTTGTTTCTACTGAGGCCTTCCTCTTCTGCTCTTAAACGTGAATGCGGTTTGCTTCTCGCAACTCTCAGCCAATTTCAAAGTATACGGTGAGAGCAGCGGAGCTACAATGAATGCTTACCCCAAAGCTAACTGGATACAAGTGCACAGCCAGCAAGCGGAAAATAACAAGGAACGAGCACAAACACTGGCTTGACATGAGCGCGTCAGAATGTTGACATGTGGGACAACCAATAGATAAAGTGATACCCCTGGACCTCAAGGGACAGAGCGGGGTGAGAGCAGGACCAGTCCTCTGACCAATCACTGCCATTCAGTCTGACTGGCAGACATGTACAAGCTAAACTGTCGAGGTGGGTTGGCAATACTGAAAAAGGCTAAACGGGTTCTGGATTGCAAATCACTTCATATTCTATAGTCTTCAATAGTTCTTCCAGACAAATAACTGCAGTGATTTGGGGTAATTATTATAAAGGTTTAATACAACCATGATACATTCTGCAAAAGAATACAATACAGATTAGTCATGGAGCTGGATATAGAGGCCACCCTAATTCATTATTAAATTCACTGAAAAGATGAAGGGTGACATTTTGAACTGACTTGAGATGGTCAAGATTCTTCTTTTTTTCAAACGCCTAAATAGGCTTTTTCAATGGTCAAGATGAGATCAAATAAAAGCATGAATAATCATCTTTAATTTAGCTTTTGAGACCAAAGTTCAAAGCTTAGACCTATTTATTCGCTGAATATAACGGTTTTAATTAATCCATGAGAATGGCACTTCAGTGACATGGCAGAAATAAAAATACCAGGGTTTCTGAGGTTTGGATTGATGGAGGAGGCCAATACACAAAGATATTGCTTGATTTTAGTGTTTCAGTCTTATCAGAGTTTACCTGCAAGGAGTTGTCACTGAATATTTCAGGTTGTCCTCTTTCATAAATTCAATTAGCTTAAAATAACAGTAGAGCTAAATATCATCAGCATAGAAATAAGACTCATCAGGAAACTGCCTGATTATCTGACATTGGGGGAATGTATATAGCAGAGAGAAAATTGGTCCTGAGCAACACCCCACACAGCAGGCTCTTAAGAGTCTGACATGAATTGGTGAAAACACTGAATGTTCATCCAGAGAAGCAGGATTTAAAGCACTTCAGAGCAACATCTGATAGGCTGACTTCATTGTGGAGGCTTTTTATTAAAATACTGTGATCAACTGTATCATTGTAGCTATCCAAATAAACATTCCTTACCATCACCATGTGGT
This sequence comes from Fundulus diaphanus, assembly GCA_037039145.1. Lineage (NCBI taxonomy): Eukaryota > Metazoa > Chordata > Actinopteri > Cyprinodontiformes > Fundulidae > Fundulus > Fundulus diaphanus. The sequence continues at coordinate 49,622,879 of CM073133.1, forward strand.
AGCAGAAGCCTATTACGGCCAGGTTCCGTTAGAAACCAGATTATTCTGTAAAGAACTCATAGTCACAACAACAATTTAAATTCACAGAAGTACTAAAAGTTGTGACCCGAGTGTAGTTAGCATGGCGCTAAATTAGTAACTAACCTGAAGACCTGGCTTTCATTCCGCCTTGTAAAATCTGTAAGCTCCATAAATAGAGATGAACCAATAGATCATGCCGATCAGTCAAACATTCCTGATTGTTATTCATGTTTGATGGGCAGGCTAAATAATAAAAATTTAGAAGTGTGTGTGTGTGTGTATAAAAAAACACAGAACTTGTCAAAATCTGAGTCGACAGGTTAGACCTCAAATTACATAATTTATTACTTGAAGAAAATGCATAAAGAATTCCCCCTGCCTTGAAAACCGGTAAATCCTTCCTGAGCGCCTCAATATTGACTTGGCCAGATGATCCGATGCATGGCACTGGAATGCAGTTTAACGAGCGCTGATGTGATTCTAAGTCCTCCCATTTCTTTCCTCCATTTTTAGGGTCTGATTTTCAGGTTCAAATTCCTCATGCTGGTCACTCTAACCTGTGCAGCCATGACTATCATCTTCTTCATCATCAGCCAGGTGAGCCTTGGTGGTGCTGCAAACAATCTGTCCGTTTGACTGAAGCCTGCACCCTACTGGGTTTCTGACTCGTGTGAAGAACCTTGACAAAGACCATCTGTGTGATACTGTGTGAAACACCAGATAAATTCCTTCTCCCTCTGAAGTATATCTGCAGACCTGGCAGCGATGTGTAGATGGGTTCATGAGAAAATGATCCTGAAAGAAATTGTTTGATTGCAGGTGAACGAGGGTCACTGGCACTGGGGGGATCACACGGTGCAGGTGAACAGCGCCTTCTTCACTGGCATCTATGGAATGTGGAACCTGTACGTCTTTGCCATCATGTTCCTGTATGCGCCTTCTCACAAACGTTACGGAGACGAACAATCGAGTGGTAAGTGCATCGCTGCTAACTACATGCTCCTAACTTTAATAAGGAGTTGGATTAATGGCTAAATTCTGTTAGTTTTACCCAGCAGGTTCTTGTTGAAGGTCCAGCTTAAGTAACATTTACTTCACTGTGTGAAACTATCAATGCTTTACTCTAACATGGAGAGAGAGAGCATGTCCTCTGCACTAAAGCTACACATTATTAACCCAGCAACGTTTTAAGGATTGGTGGTGACTGTGAAGAACCCAGATTCCCAGGGGAAAGAAGCCTCTCTGTAGCCTGAGACAGGGATTCTAATGGACACAAGGCTTGCTTCCAGGCAGGAAGGAAAACAGTGAGGAGAGGGAGGGGAGGAGTACAAGGAAGTAATGAAAACCATTCATCCATCTGGGGGGGGGGGGAGTCTGGGGGGAGGCAGGGATCTGCAGTTGTGGAAGCTTTCCCTGAAGTCTGTCAGGCACCATATGAGGTGAGGGTCTGTTTTTTACAAATTCTGCTTATGTTTGGAGAGACAGCAGGCTCAATTTGCGGCAGCTCCAGGTACTAGTGGCACTTCCTGTGGCAGCTCCAGGTACTAGTGGCACTTCCTGTGGCAGCTCCAGCTAAGAGCGGCACTTCCTGTGGCAGCTCCAGCTTAGAGCGGCACTTCCTGTGGCAGCTCCAGCTTAGAGCGGCACTTCCTGTGGCAGCTCCAGCTTAGAGCGGCACTTCCTGTGGCAGCTCCAGCTAAGAGCGGCACTTCCTGTGGCAGCTCCAGCTAAGAGCGGCACTTCCTGTGGCAGCTCCAGCTAAGAGCGGCACTTCCTGTGGCAGCTCCAGCTAAGAGCGGCACTTCCTGTGGCAGCTCCAGCTAAGAGCGGCACTTCCTGTGGCAGCTCCAGCTAAGAGCGGCACTTCCTGTGGCAGCTCCAGCTAAGAGCGGCACTTCCTGTGGCAGCTCCAGCTAAGAGCGGCACTTCTGGTGGCACTTTCACTGGTATGCGACTGCCAAGAAGATGTCACGGCTGTTGCCGCATTCCTGTTGCTGTGTGTGGGCAAACAACTTGTTATAGATGCCTGTTAGTCTATAACTACTTCCAAATAATAATTTTTTATTGATATTATTTCCAATAAAAGCTTGTGTAACTTTCGCCAGCCGCCTGCCACAAGGTGTCACAACGCCGCCAGTCCAGCCGTAACTAATGGCAGGTTCTCTGGCACCTTGTGGCAGCTGCATGCCACTGCAGCTGCCACAAGGTCACTAAGCCGGCAGGCCACCTGCCGCACTTCTGTTGCTGTTTATGGGTAAATGCTTTGATTTTTGGGGTTATTTAATACCTATTCTATATTTACTTTCAATTAATCATGTGCTAAATTCACATCATTTAATAAACATTTTTAAACAATTTAATAAAAAGGTTATGAGTGGTTTGACTCGTGATAAGAAAAACAAATGTGGTGATATAAAAACATCACGTGAAAACACGCTGGCACACTTTGGAGGTCCGTGGCCGTTGGGTGCCACGAAGATGCCACGATAAGGCCAGAGGATGCCAGGATGCTACCAACATGCCAGACCGGTTGTAAAAGCCTCCAACATCCCACGGCAGCTGCCGCTGTTTTCATGAAAGCAATGCTGATTATTGGAAAACGGTTAGGTTAGTTATGAGCTACTGACTGTTAGTAAATAAGTACTTTCAATTGATGCTGTCATTATTGTTTCTGAATTAATAAAAAGTGACTGTATACTATATAAAATGTTAAACTCTGGCCTATAATGGCTAAATCACCAAGTGACTGTATACTTCAGATAAATGTCCTAATAGCACAGTATGTGTATGACGTGCTGAAAGGATGGCAAAGGCTCACTGCACAAACAGTCGGTTACACAGTGTGAGAGATTACTGTGAGTTGTTACATTAAAAAAAATCACTGAAAACACACTGGCGCCAGGAATACGCCACAGGATGCTATATGTATATATATATATTAGGGCTGTCAGTTTTAATGCGTCATTAACGCGTTAACTTTGTAAGAGTTTGTGTTTTTCCCCGTAGCGCTCTACGAACTGTTTTTTTACCCTCGGAGCTTTCCGTAGTTCCAAGAATGCTAGAGACTAGCATAACAGACCCGCGCTTACTGTTGCCTTATTTTATGTGACTTTGAGCTTCTTTTTTCCTAAAGTTGCTTGTAAATTTCATGAGTCGCGGTTTTTTGGGAGTAAAGGCAGAGGGAGAAACTCTGCCCAAAGTCGCATAAAATAAGTGGGCTTCGCAACAGTGAGCATTCTGTCGAAGTGTGTCATATCACTCCGCCCCTCTGGTCGGTAAACAAATGTTCCGGCAAATTCTACCGAAAAGTCTCGCTCTCATGTCATCTTGAAGACAGTCTTCTTCGAAATGCTACAGATGACGTGTTTTCTCTCTGGCCAGAAGTTCGATGGCAAATCCTTCCTCTTCAAGTTGGCAATCCAACAAAAGAGCCCGTGGTGTATCATGAATTGGAAAGGTGAAAAAACTAATTTTTTAAAAACTATTTTTTTCCACTTTTACCCGATGTATTGTTACATCCAACGGCCATGCACGTGGACATTGTTGCTTCAACAATAGCTCTCGTGAATTTCAATGGTGAAGTCTTCTGGAAATCCGAAATAATTGTTGTTGTAGAGCGCAGTGCCTTACCACGACATTACGTCACAGGATGTGATGTCGGGTGGCCATTATTGCCCATATTTGGGCAATAATGACCGCCCCCCTACACAGTGATCGAGACGACAATTTATGCCAGGGGTCTGCAACCTTTACAGTCTAAAGAGCCATTTTGCCTCAATCCACTTAAATTAAACTCGTTCAGAGCTGCAAATGTTGCCTGGCCTTTTGAAAAAAAGACAAGTTGTAATTTTTGATAAAGATCTACTGTAGGAAATATGTTGTCATCGTTAAAGAAACGCCTTTTCATGTCTATTTTGAGGTTTAAAAAAAAGGATGGACGGGATGTTGATAGTGATGTAAAAAAATACATAATGAAAAAATATTGATTTAAAATTAAATATTACTGGGTACTTTTAGCATCATTCTGTTGTGAAAATTAAAAGCCATTGTTCCAAGAAAAACGTCTAAAACCTGCATTTATTATCGTTATTACATTTAAATACCATAATAAAAATAGAATTTGTAGCCAAAGTTATTAAGAGCCATTGTGGAAGGTCCAAAGAGCCACTTGCGGCTCCAGAGCCACAGGTTGCAGACCCCTGATTTATGCTTTTATTTTCTTATTGATTAATGCTAAATTCATTAAATCACCACGAACGTATTAGTTTTAGGTATAGCTAATGTTCCACTGATTTTTTTGTTTTTCCTTGTTGACCGGACTTTCGATCGCTTTACCCGATGGGGCGCCATTTTTTTTGTTTTGCTTTTCTAGACTTACGCCTGGTCACGTCGTACTTGCTTACTGAATGCCGTGTGCGTAACTTGTGTAAAAAACGTGACGTAAGTCGTGCTGCCCAGCTCTGGTGCTGCCTGCAATCGATAAGAGAATCGTTAAGCGAGCTGCCAAACGGTGCCATGGAATTGGAACACACGGAACCGGTTCTGAACAGGAACCGGTTTTCGATTCCCATCCCTATATACAGTCACTTTTTATTAATTCAGACACAATAATGACAGCATCAATTGAAAGTACTTATTTACTAACAGTCAGTAGCTCATAACTAACCTGACATCCCGTTTTCCAATAATCAGCATTGCTTTCATGAAAACAGCGGCAGCCGCCGTGGGATGTTGGAGGCTTTTACAACCGGTCTGGCATGTTGGTAGCATCCTGGCATCCTCTGGCCTTATCGTGGCATCTTCGTGGCACCCAACGGCCACGGACCTCCAAAGTGTGCCAGCGTGTTTTCACGTGATGTTTTTATATCACCACATTTGTTTTTCTTATCACGAGTCAAACCACTCATAACTTTTTTATTAAATTGTTTAAAAATGTTTATTAAATGATGTGAATTTAGTACATGATTAATTGAAAGTAAATATAGAATAGGTATTAAATAACCCCAAAATCAAAGCATTTGCCCATAAACAGCAACAGAAGGCTTAGTGACACCTTGTGGCACCTGCATGCCACTGCAGCTGCCACAAGGTGCCAGAGAACCTGCCATTAGTTACGGCAGCTGGAGTTGTGCCACCTTGTGGCAGGCGGCTGGCGAAAGTTCCACAAGCTTTTATTGGAAATAATATCAATAAAAAAATATTATTTGGAAGTAGTTGTAGACTAACGGGCATCTATAAATGGTAAATGGACTGAACTTATATAGCGCTTTTCATGTCATGCTGACCACCCAAAGCGCTGTACACTATAGCCACATTCACCCAGTGGCTCTCACTAACGCGCACACATTTGTACACCGAGACGCAGCTCGGTAGGCAACTTGGGGTTAAGTGCCTTGCCCAGGGGCATATCGATATGTGGCAAGGGGAAGCTGGAATCGAATCCACAACTTTCTGATTGCCAGACGACTACTCAATCCATCAAGCCACAAATCGTTTGCCCACACACAGCAACAGGAATGCGGCAACAGCCGTGACATCTTCTTGGCAGTCGCATGCCAGTGAAAGTGCCACCGGAATTGCCACTACTAGGTGCCGCTGCCACAGGAAGTGCCACTCTTAGCTGGAGCTGCCACTGGAGGTGCCACTATAAGCCGCCGCATATTGAGCCTGCTGTGTCTCAGCTTTTATTGCAAATATTATAACTAAAATATGATTATTTGGAAGTAGTTATAGTCTAACAGGTGTCTATAACAAACAGTTTGCCCAGAAACAGCAGTGCAGGAAGAGCCATAGCACCTTCTTGGCAGGCGCATGCCAGTGAAAGTGCCACCGGAAGTGCCAGTATCAGATGCCGCTGCCACAAATTGAGCTCGGCCCTGCTGCATGTTTGAGTGAGCGGGAAGTGTTTATGCAAATGGAATCCACTAAAGCGGCCTCATATGCAGCATGTTATTGACAGAAGCATTTCAAGAAGGGGTAGCTGCTGAAAGCTCATCCAGCACCTTGCAGAAACTAAACATATCCTTAACTTTTTCACATTTTGCTACGCTACACTTGCATACTTCATGATGGATGTTTTTTTTTCAAATTAATTTAGAGCACAAGAAATGTGGCGTGCATTTGTGTACAGCTGTCAACCAACACCTTGCATAGTATTTTCCATCTAGGTAAAAAAGGTCTGTTTTGTGTGTTCTCGCGTGTTCTTCTTGTGGACGGGCGGGCAGAGATTGTTGCCGTTGGCCTGGGTGGGTGAACTCTGCGGTGTGGTATTCTGTTCTCCATCGTGTCCTGGGAGGTGGTTGGTGTGGTGAGTGCTGCAGTGGAGTTGCAGCGTGCATGGTGGAGGGATTGTGTCCCCTCTCAGGGGCCGATTGTCGGATTGGTCGGGTGGTGGGGCTGACAGCGGTGAGGTTATGTATTTGTGTATGTGCTCGGTGGTGTGTGGTAGGGGCCCTAGGCCCCGCGGTGCCTACTGACAGCTGGAGAGTGCTTGGCAGGTGGGTTGTTCCTGTCTTGGTGTAGAGTTGGGTGTCCGGTGTTGTTGCATTGCTCACTGGCATCTGCTTTGTTGCGCCTATTTGTGTTGGCTGGGGTGGCATTTCATGGTGCAATTGCCTTACCACGGCGTTGCGCTGTGTGGTGGGGCAGAGCGGTAGGGATTGTTGCATCTGGGCTAGTGCTGTCTGGGTATGCTCTTGCCAGTTTCTTTGAAGGTGGAGCTCTTGTGGAGTTGTGCCCCTATTGGGGGGGAGGCTGGCTATCTGGGGTTCTGGTCTCCCCAGTGTCTGCCTCGACACCCTGGAGGGCAGGTCTTTGGCTCCTCACCTTACATACACAAGCACTCTCTCAAACACCCACAGGTACTTGGATCCAGGTGCTTACAGATTCACTGCTATACAGATAAACCCTATAAATGGCTTTGGCTGTCACTAAATACATCTTGTATTAAATAATATTACGCATTTATCATTGATCTTATCAAAGGTGTTGCTTGTTTGTACCTGTGATACTTTTGTTTGTTCTGTTGTTCTATCTTTCTCTGCAAGTGTAGAAACGGACTCCAAGGATGTTATCTTGTACCCTGTTTTTCCTCTAATTTTTTCACTTTATCTCACTTTTAACATTTTGCCTCACTTTTCTGCAGTTGTTTCTTTCTTTTACCTTTCTGTTTGTGTCCATTGAATTTGAAATAATCCCAAAACAATGTCCAATAAAGTTTTTTGCATCAAGCGAAGCACTATAGCGAAAGCAGTAATGATGCAGTTTTGAAAGTAAATCTGTTGGCCTCTCTTTGGTACTGAGAAAGCAATTCTTAGTGCTACACTGCCAGACAGGAGGCGTAAAAAAAAAAAGTTCCATTTTGGTTTCGTCTAACACATGTATCTTCTACATGTTTGCTGCATCCCTTGCAAGACGTATGGCAAACTACAAACTGGATTTCTTATGGCTTTCTTTCAGCAGTGGTTCCATCTTTGTACTCTTCCATAAAGGCCAGATTTGTTGAGTGTTAACTAATAGTCGTCCATTCAACAAATAGCCTCATCTGAGCAATGGATCTCTGCAGCTCCTCCAAAGTTACCATGGGCCTTTTGGCTGCTTCTCTAATAGTTATTGAGGTATTTTAATTTAAAGGTGCATAGGGCAAGTTTTGAAGTTGAATATAATTTATTTTCTTTCACATACATGCCCTTACAGTTGTCTGATGTGTAAAATTACTTACCATAAGCGGTGTATTAGCGAAAGAACTTCTCTGGAAACTTCCCCATCTTTCTCCCTGACCTGTCTGCTGCATTCCTTGGTCTTCATGATGCTGTTTGTTCTCTTATAAAGGTCTGCGGCCAGAAATGGAACAGCTGCTTTTATACTCTGATCATATTGTACACAGACTCTGTTTGCTTTTTAGGTGACATCAATTGGTTGCTTTTGATTTTATTTGCTGGCATGGCAGGGAATTGGGCTAAATAAAGACACACAGTCCAATTCAGATAATTTATACTGGTAAAGGATTATGAAATGCATATAACTCTCCCCACTATGAGCTGAATTACCAGAATGTGTAAAATTTCAAGGGCCTCATATACTGCTGCAAGGTATTGAATCCCCTTTAGGACTGGCATGGGATGGCTAGATGTTTTGGTTCTGATGATCTGCTTTGTATGTGTAGGTGATGGTGGAGCCACCAGTGGAGAGGACATCCAGCTGACCACCACAATCACCCATGCTGATGGGCCCACTGAGATCTACAAAATGACTGGGAAAGAGGCCCAGGAATAGTTTACACACTGTCCGAGATGCCCATCTTCTCCCTTTTTCTTTCATATCCCCCCGTCCCTGTGCGTTAACAATCCACCTGACAGACGGCTGCTCAGTGCTGCACTCTATCACAAAATATGTCCATAGTCCATGTAACCTGTATGTTGGTCCTTTTTATTTCATACATTGTAGTATTTGTAAATGTTGCACAATGCCTTTTTAAATGAAGCCTCATACTGAGAAGTTGCGTTAGATGGGTTTTAGAGAGGTTGGATGTTACGTAAAGCAGCTGTCAAACACTTGTTTTTACGTTGTTTAAACAGACTTTAAGAGACTGAGTTCACAAAGAATGACAGGAGAGCATTCAGCTGTCTTGCTTTATTATGTTATACTTTTTTTCCAAGGTCTTAGAACTGACCGTACAGTACATCTGTTATAATATAGATGGTGTAACGTGCTGCTGTCACTACAGTTTTTCTGGGGGGGGGGGGGGTTAATCACTGGGAGAATGTACACAGGCTACTTTGGTAAAATCATAGACATTCATGTTACAATGTAGATATCCATGTTCTTTTATACAAGTGTTTATTTTCAGCTTCGCACACTGTAGGCACCAAGCTAAGAATGTTTGGGAAGTTGACGATGGCCTTCTACACAAAGTATTTAGTGTATCCTTTTTCTTTTGTATGCTTATTTAAATAAAACCTTTTACTCAATACATTCCTCTGTTCTGAGCATATTTTTTTTTTCACTACTGAATGCAGGGAAGTATACACGGTCATTCCATTTCTCTGTGCTGGAAGAAAAATATACTTGTTTGGAATCGAGAGAAAAACAAAAAAGTGCCTAAAACTGTTCAGACTGTTCAAACTGTTCAGCAAACAAGATGACGTAAAGAATCGGTCTGATTAAACTGTGGAGAGAGGGCGCCCTCTTTCGGCTCAAAATAGAACAGAGGCTAAAAGCTGAAGCGATTCTTTAAAACTAAATTTTATTTTTAAGGGAAATGCACCTGTGTTCCCAGAAGAATTAAAAACTAAAGAGACTAACTTTTTTTAGTCTGTTTTTTGTGTTTATGCAATTTAATTGACATCTAGCTATGACATGTTTGAGATCAGGGTTAGAAATTTCATTACCAAAAAACGCATATAGATTGCGCCAGTATGCTGTCATTTAATCAGCACCAAAATATTTTACTGACTGATTTAAGGAACACTCTAAAGCTGTTCGGACTGTAACTACCGGTCTTAACAGCAGGATTTAATAACCGAATGGAGACCGTTTACAAGCTTCACTTTAGTAAAATTCTGTTTCATCTGAGCTGACTTTCAGTGAAATCATCCTTTCTGTAAACTTTGACCTGTAAACGTTCTTTAGGGCAGAAGTTTGCCGAAATCTAATCAGCATCTGATCTGACCTTGATGGCAGCAAAGGGAAGAAATCTTTCTAAAATGATTACAGGTCCTTCGGTTTGATCAGTAAAACTTTTGTTCCATTTTTCACAGCCCTTTAACGGAGGTTCTGCTTGGAAAACGGCATTCTTAGAAGTTAAATGAGCATTATACACAGATTGCAGATTTCTAAAAGCCGAGGTTGTAATTTGGGGGAAAGTGTGTTTTTATGTAATCACAATTTTTTATTTTATTTTTCCTGTTAGATCAACCAAGAGAGCATTAAAACAACTGTAAGTTTAAAAAACAAAAATATTTTACAGATATTAAAACCACATTTTAAAGATGTAAAATCAGTTCAAAATAGAATATTGATTCCCCCCCCCCCACACACACACACACACACATATATTTTTGTACTATGATTTATCTTTTACAGTCAGAACAAACTGATACAACTGTTACAAAACTTAATAAATTGTCTTGGGAGTCACAATCCAAGCAGACGACTGATGATTTTTTTTCTTTTTTTTTTCTTCAACTCATTTAAGATTGTAGTGAGTTCTTTGTCGCTGCTGTTCATATTGTCCTTTTTGACCATTTTTCATTGCGTTGAGCTTCTTGTAGCCATAGTCGGTGTGCCATCTTTTCTAAGATTTGGGTTTCTTCTATAACCTGTGTTTATTGTGTCTCTGCTGTCTTCTCTAACCCCCAGTTGGTCGAGGCAGATGACTGTTCATACTGATCCTGGTTCTGCTGGAGGTTTTCCTTCCCGTTAATGGGGAGTTTTTCTTTCCGTTGTCGCTTCATGCTTGCTCAGTATGAGGGATTGCTGCAAAGCCATGTACAATGCAGACGACTCTCCCTGTTGCTCTACGCTTCTCCAGGAGTGAATGCTGCTTGTCAGGACTTTGATGCAATCAACTTGGTTCCTTTATATAGGAAATGTTTGACCAATCTGTGTAATCTGATTGAATTTGACTTTGTAAAGTGCCTTGAGATGACATGCTTCATGAATTGGCGCTATATAAATAAAATTGAATTGAATTATTGTTCCTGGGGGGTCTTATTTTCCTGATTTCTTTGTAATAGCTTTCTTACTGGCTACCAGCACCAGTATTGATTTTGACTTTTAAGTAAGAATCCAATCATAGTTGGTCTCCATGAAGGGGGGGAAAAACGTTTCGTTTTTGTTTACACAAATCTTAAACCGGGTTTTAATGAACATGTGAACACCATGCAATAATCCCAACAGAGGTTTGGCACTCTAGAACAATAAGTGTTTAGCTGAACTCCATCTGATGTAGTTTAAGTCAAAAAGCAACAAATTTGATGTTTTTCTGGTTTCTAAAACGGGAGAAAATGTTTCACCTACAAACAATTTGAAAGAATGTTTAATCAGCGTAGACCAAGTTTGACTTTTTTTTACGGCTACGTAAATCTCCTTTTCCAAGGCTAACCCCCCTGCTAACCAAAGAGAATGCAACACCCTGTCTCATAAACATGGGGGTGGTAGTAGGATGGTCTGGGTATGCTTCAATTCTTCAGAACCCCGACAACTGACTGTCAACCATGGAACCATGAATTCTGCTCTCGAGTCCTAAAGGAAAATCAGCTCTTTAGCTCAAGTGGACTTGGGTTATGATCCACAGTTCAACAACAAATCCATCTTTAGATGGGCCCCAGAAAAAACAAAAAGGTTGACCTTTTAACCAATTAAGACCCTGTGGAATGACTTTAAACGGGTCTTTCATTCTCAAAACATCTGAACATAAACGGTAGTGCACAGGAGATTGGCCCGAATTTATCCACAGCTTTTTAAAGGACCCATTACCAGTTATCACACAACCTTGATGGCAGTTGTTGCCAAGCAGGGCCCATCCAGTTTCTAGGTTTGAGGAGAGATTACTATTTCATATAGGACAAGGTTCATTTTTCTCATAAAATCTCTGTTTAAAAACTCCTTTTTGTGTTTACTTGGGTTATGTCCGATAATGATTTTTTTGATGATATGAAACATTGAAGTTTGACAAAAAAGCAAATAAAGAACTAATCCTTAATGGGGTAAATACTTTCTCGCTGTCGGTATTTCTAGTAATTAACAGCACAATATGACTGGACCTCAGGACTCCCAGTATTGTGGTTTGAGACAGCTGATCTGTCTGCTATCTAAATTGGGCTGCTACTAGTCTGTGATAAAGACCTGCATCAAAAGCCCACAACCATAGCTGTTAGGTTTCTAGTCGTACTGACCAGTCAAAGACATCCTGATGATTCCAAGGCTTATTGGAAACATATTCTGTTGCCTAATGAGGCAGAAAAGCATATCTCGTAGAAGGGTTGACTCCTGATACATCTGGAGTAAAACTGTTCCAGTGTTTTAGAAAACAAGCATCATACCAACAGTTCACTGTGGTGGTAGAGTGATGTTCAGAACTTGGACGACTTGCTGTGATAGAACCAGGACAATGATCCGAAACACCAGCAAGTCCAGCTGTTATATTTATAGACCAGACTTAATGTAATGCCATTAAACAGGGGCTGTATAGAGATACAGCTGTTAGCGCTGTTGCCTTACAGCAAGTCCTGCGTTCAGATCCCTGCCAGGGGCTTTTGGGCATGAATAGGTGGGTTCTCTGGGTACCCTGGCTTCCTCCCACAGTACAACTGGGTAAGGTTAAATTGTCTCTCTAGATCAGGGGTGTCAAACATACGGCCCGCGGGCCGGATCCGGCCCAGTGTCCTTGCTGGCAATGTGGCAATAAGAATTGTTGTCTTAATGCCAAAAAGAGCTCATCAGATTTGACTTTCACAAATGCCATAGTGATCCGCTTGATTTATGAATGTGAATAGTTTTATTATGATTCATGCGGGGAATATCTCAAATTATATGGACACTACAATGGGAAAGTAGGAGAGGAAAGGAAGAACAAGAAGAAAAAAAGAAAAGGTGAAAGAGAGGAGATAAAAGGAAGAGAATGATAAAACAATTATTGAAAAAAACATGTACTTCGTTTAATTGAAAATCTGCAGTTCCTATATTGTCCACGAGGGGCTGCTGTGTTTTAATCAGCAGATGGTAGCACTGTGCTTCAGATGTGGAAAATTGATTTTAAATAATTTCTTAATTTTTATCTGTTTGATGTAATTTGTCATGCAGGACAGTGTTTTTAAGTTCCAAAAAATGTGAATAAATGTTTTTCAACATTGTACAATCACTGTGATCGGTTTTTATGCATTAATGCACTTAAGTAAATGTATTGTTGAAATTGCACATACTTTTCTTAAAAACGCTGAGGTTATTCATAATATATTGTGTAAAAGTGAAATTCATTTAATATAGAAATCAACAACAAGTCCACTTTTATTAGTTCTATTTGATCTTGCAATGAGTTTACACGTGTGGCCCTCTTGAGATCAGATTAAGTTGTATGCTGTATAAACCAAAATGAGTTTGACACCCCTGCTCTAGATTGTCCTTAGGTCTCTTCTGGTGGGCTGGTAAGGTTCATAAATCAATCACCAGCAAAGAGAGTGAGAAAAAAACGGAAATAACTATTTTTGCTATATTCAAGGCAGACATCTACTTCTGTAAGCATTCAGCGTCACCTGCCTTGTGTCTCGGCTTGGTCCGCCTCTCTGCCCTCCCGACGACGCTCGGCACTTTTCGCACTAGCGGAGGAGGAGAAAAGGCAAGGCAGAGTGCCCCGAGTGCTCGCTGTGACACGGGAGGAGAAAGTAGTCCGCGGCGGCCGTGCGGGGTCAGGGGAGCTGTGGAGCGTCCAGCAGCTGGTCTAGCCGCCGTGTTTCGCACACAGCTGAGCGGGCTGAGAGTCCTGAACGTCGGGGCCGAGGGAAACGTCACGGACACAGCTCGGCTTCAGCCTCCGGGAACCTGTTAGACCTGACAGCGCAGTGTTCCGGCCAGGTAAGACTGCCGTGTGTCGGCGACGCCTCCCTGTAGGGCAGGAGCAACAGTTGGGCTGAGGCTGGGGAGCTGCTCAAGCAGCGGTCTCAGCTGTCAGCCGGCCCGGGCGAGCAGCTCCAGCCCGGGCCGTTCTCACCAAGCAGCCGCTGCTGATCCACACCGGGACGGACCTCCCTGCTTTCAACAGGTCTCCTCACTCAGCTCTCTTGCTCGCCTCGCAGGGCCCGTTGCTCCCTTTTCCCCGCTGGCTCCACCTCCTGCCTTCACCACAGAGGGAGTTATTTAAAGCAAACAGATGATTCCAGAACAACTGCCCGGCTCTAGATCTGATCCCCAGGCAGCCACCTCATGGACGGTGGCCTCCATCAGCACCGCTTGTGGGCTCTGGATGGAGGATGAGGTGGAGGTCAACCACGGGGAAGAGGCTGAGATGTTTATGTGGGCCATCAACAACTCTGTTCATGTTCCCCCCCCCCAGCCATTAGCAGGACAGAATACAGACCGACCATTGATAGGGCCAACTCATTAGTATCCCATTCAGCACCAAAGCCTCCTCTCAATGCCCATCAGCCTGAGTGGGCCACCTGAGGCCCAGGATCAGCACCATTCCCAGCCTCGGGGCAGGTCCTCAGGCTTTATTTCACGGCGACGTCTCTCAGCCAAGTAGGAAGAGGCAGAGGGGTTCAGAATGGTGGAGAGGGACAAGAGCAGAAAGAGTCTGTGCCAGCGCGTCACTCGCTGTGCGTTCTGCGTACAGTGCAGGAGAAGCAGCTGGTCCGTTGGTTTTTATCAGAAGTCCAACTCGGTTTGTGCTGTGCGGTTGGATCAGAGGGTTGCGGTGGTTCCACACCACCTATTCAGCTCCTGCTGGTGTTTCGAACTGTAAAGCGAGCTCAGGTTCTAGGCAGGGCTGATGTGATGCGTGTAAAAGAGATTAGTAACAACATCCTGCTCAATGCATGGTTCACATGTGGCCTGAGGTTGACTCACGAACCAGGGGATGAACACGCAGGACACCATGCATCCTCTCTGGCTAAGAGAGAAGGCTGCTTGACCCGGTGGGCGGCTTGGGCCGCCGGCGGGCGGGTTTCTCTGACAGGCAGCGCCGGCTCTCATCAGCCAGGATCTGTTTCCTCATAGCGCTGTGGGTGGAGTCCCCTCTGTGGACGTGGTCATTTGACACAGGATTCAGTGACTCTAATACTTCCTTACAGAATAAGTGATTCATAGACTATCCTGACATCTTTCTTACAGTCATCTAACTGAGGACAAAGGGTTACGGTAGCCCTGGAAACATTACAGATTCCTGTTTAAAATGTTTGTGACATCACAAAATGAGACCATCATGAATCATCCCCCCCCATTTAATCTTTCCTCATACGATTCGCGTGAAAACAAACGGAGGAAAAAAAGTACACGTTTAGTAAACAACCCATTTTTAAATGTTTGTAGCCCTGTAAACTAAGCCTTTGTTAAACCAGCTTTTGCTTCACCTTAACATCCAGTCATCTTTATTTGGAATCCCTCACCATCCCACATCTTGATTTAAATGGGAAGTATCATGCTCTTTGATTTCCTTGTCATTGTTGCCCCACAGCTCCTTTTACCCCTGTTCTGAGGTGTGTCTCAGAGCGACTCGTTTTGGTGCCGTCACTTTAAATCTAAAGGAGGCTCATAACACCCCGCCCCCCTCTCGGTCGCCAACCGTTCCGCTCAGTCCCATTCGGCCATGTATGTAGTACGCTGGGGGATGAGGTAATGAATAGTGTGGGTTAATGCACCCAACAACCAAATATTTTCACTGATCCACTTGTAGCTTCGGCATCTTTCAGCTTGGACTACAAAATCAACAAAATTGCTAAGCCGGGTGTCCATGACGTTGTTCAGCAGCTCTGGAGCAAACACTGCGACGTAATTGTTAAAAAAATGATAGAGAATGATAATGATAGAGAAAACTGAACAGCTTGAAAAAAATGACCCAAACAGAATTTAAAGATGCCTACGCAGCCCCTGCCAGACAACATTCACATTATCTGCACTCCTAGGGATTCCAAGCACACAACCAAATGGATTTAAAGGCTAGAAAAGTGGATTTTGCAGGACATGTCCCCATTAACATTTGCCCACATTGCTTTAATATAGTTCTGTACGTGTCTCAGGCTGTGGGGACATCTCTTGTCCAAAGCCGCTTTTAGCTAACCCCACAGCTTTTCTGTTGAATGTAGTTCTGGACTTTAACTAGGCCATTTTAAAAAAGCATTATTTTCTCTCATGAAGTCAGACTTTTGCTCTTTGGGTTATGTACTAAACTCATCTTATGAAACTGTGGCTCAAAAGTTCAAGTTTGGCTTCATGAGATCATAACACATTCTTTCACAAGGTTGGCGGGGGCGGGGTGGGTAGGGGGGATTTACTCCAGGACTTGTTGTTTTCCTTGGAAGAAAAGAACTCTGTTCAGCAGCCCTACTCCTTAATCCAGACATGTGGAGAATACAGGTGGCTGCTGCCACATAACACAGTCGGTGCCTCCAACACCGCTTTCATTCTAGTCTCCTCATCCATTTTGTGGAGCTTTTTTTTCCCTCCTCCTGACCAATGTCTTTGTAAATGAGAGCCTTTGTAACATCTCTGTATGCTGTGGCTTTAGCTAAAGGATCCAATCAGCTGGACCTCATCTCTGCTTCATCAGATTTACTAGACCTGGTGGCTGGTGTGGATTCAACAAAATGTGCTTCAATGAAGCATTATTATAAAGAAATGGCACAAGGAAACTGCAGATATTTTTGCCTGAATAAACTAGTTTGATTTCCAGAGTGTACAGGATAAAAACCTTTTGAGATCACTGCTCCTCCTCCGTTCCTGCAAAGCATTGCACCACGGCTGTGGGGCTACAGGTATGTCCATCTTGTGTTCAGGGTTGACTGCTTTTAGAAGCCATTTACAGTTGAAATGGCCACTGATTGATCACAGCACATTTTGGGGTCATTCAGCAGCTTACAGGAAAGCTGTCCATGTGATTTACTAGTGTGCTTGTGAGAATTTTTGGCCATTCTTCCATGAGCGCGTTGTTGACATTGATGATGGATGAGGTGGCGGGGCTTACTGTATCCACCTTCATTCACCTCAAACATGTTCTTTCTGCTTGAATCCTACTCAGGCCAGTCAGGCTCATGCCCTTATGGTTCTTGCTTGTGCACAACCATGTTGGGTTGTGGAATCATCCCCAAACTGTTCTCAAATAGTCAGGAGCAGTAAGATTGCTTCCTTCACATCACGCACTGCCCCTGCTCACTGACTTTACAAAGCCCACCAGTCTCTGGCCGAGTTGCTGTTCTTCCAGGTCCCTTCTGCTCTTTTTGCGATACCTCCACAAGTTGACTATAGAAGGATTACTAATGAGGACATTTGAAGAATGAACTTAGGTGGCATCCTGTTACGGAACCACGGTCCTCAGTGCGACCAACTAATATTTGTAGAAGCAGTCTGCATTCTAGATGTTTGGATTTATGCGCCTGTGGCTATGGAAGACCTGAATTCAACAATTTGGGGAAGTGTCCCAATGATTTAGCAAAACAGTTTGACCGTTTCGTTAAAGACATTTGAGTTGTCCAGAAGGCCAGTCCTCTACAATTACCATTTCAGTTCTCACTCATGGCAGATGAAACAACATCCAGTACAGCCTTGCTGTCTAGGCTGAACATTTTAGGAATGAGCTTTCCCTGTCTTCACATAAATACAGTCCCATTGTTACCAATTCTGTGTTTCTGTGTTAACATAGGAAACCCAGCATTTTTTTAAATTTCTGAAATGTTTATCCTTTGGGCTGCATAGAACTGACTGGAGATTTGGTTTGATTCTTTTCAACAAGCAGGTATTACCACCTCCTGTTTAGATAAATTATACACACATAACACTACTTCAGAATGGTCAGTGTTGATGTTTAGGATATTTAAGACAGGTTTGCACCACTAAATCACTCTAGAGATGTTTTGATATATAAATACTGCAGTTTACCAGTTGAATGCACCATCCAAGCGCAGCTGTCAGAGAATCCTGGTGTTTGGTCACCTGCTATGTGGTGTTTAGGGTTAGGGTTGCAGGTGGCTGGGTTTGGACTTCAGCTGGATTAAAAAAAACGTAATCTTCCCAAATTGCAGTCACTAGTGATTGCTCGGAGTCCTCTGTCTCGTTTTGGTGTCACATTTTACAGTTGCACGACATAACCTAGCATTGTGTGCTTTTTAGCTCCACACATAAAGGTTCTGCATGTGTTCAGGTTTATAAATACGCTGTATTTGTTACGGACAGGCTTTACGTATAGGTGTACCATTATTCCACTGTTCAGTTAGAGAGACTTCTATTTACTGTAATTTTGATGGTACTTGATAGACCTGTAACAAAAAGCTACTGGAGCTCTAAGGTAATAAAGGGCCGAAAAATAAAAATAAAGACTGTGGAAAGTTAAGGGCTCCATTCCCATGTTCCACCTAAAGCCTAAATGACTAAATCTTTTTTGGGATAGATACTGAGTCATGCCAACTCCATGCAGAAAAACCCCAGGCTGGGATTCTATCCAGCTCCTTGCGGCAAGGCAGCGGTGCCACCAACTGCATCACCATGCAGCCTCAAAACAGTAATATTTAACCTAAAATATAGTTCACTTAAAATCTGAAATGGTGGAAACTCATATTTAGATAAATAGTTGGGTTAAAATTGAGATGGGTGTGCAAAAAAGGGAAACTGGTAAATAGGTGGTATTAAAGTAAATTGATACAATTAATATTAAGAGAGATTCAAGTCTTGAGTATAAAAAGGTAATTATTTTCAGTTTCTTAAAAGACCGTTTTCATGTAGTATTTACCACTTAAAACAAAACATGTCAGTAAAATCCTGTCCTGAAGGTCAACAGCCAGAATAACTCTAGTTTAAATGGTAGGAGATCTCCAGCAGACACAGAGAGGTCAAATACACATTGAGCGTCGGCAAATCAGGTGTTTTACTTTTTAGTAAACAAAAAGAAATCTCAGATATGGCACCAAACTAACAGCTAACCACTCTGAGTTTATTCAACAGAAAAATGGAATGACATTGCTGTGTTTGATAGCACATACTGACGTGGACAAAATTGTTGGTACCCCTCTGTTTAGTAAAGAAAAACCCATAATGGTCACTGGGAATAATAAATAAAAATTGACCACAAACTAACCAATGTAAATCAGACACTGCCTTTAAATTATGGTTCAACAGAATAATTTAAAAAAATTAACTAATGAAGCAGGCCTGGACGAAAATTACGGTACCTGTAACTTAATATTTTGTTGTGCAAGCTTTTAAGGCAATCTCTGCTGTCAAACAGTGTCTATAGATGTTCAGTTGGGTTTAGATCAGGGCTCATAGGCCACTTCATAATAGTCGTATAGCCGTTCTTGGGTGGTTCTAGCTGGGTGTGGGTCATTATGCTGGAGGACCCATGACCTACAACTGATACCAACGTTCTGACACTGAGCAGCACATTTCTCTCCTGAAGGCCTTGATAGTCTTGTGATTTCACTGAACCCGGCACAGATCTGAGACACCAGGGTCAGATGCAGCAAAGCAGCTCCAGAACAGAACCGAGCCTCCTCCATGTTTCACAGTAGCGACAGGGTTCTTTTCTATGTGTGCTTTATTCTTCCCTCTACGAACATAGAGCTGGTGTGCCTTGCCAAAAAGCTCCAGTTTTGCCTCATCTGTCCAAAGGAAATCCTCCCAGAAGTTTTGTGGCTTGTCAACATGCATTGTGGCAAACTCCAGTCTTGCTTTTATATGACTTGCTTTCAACAGTGGTGTCTCTTTTTGAAGCCCACTTTGGCTCAAACAGTGACGGATGGAGCAATAAGACACTGATGTACCTTGACCTTGGTGTTCATCTTTAATTTATTTGGAGTTTGTTCTGGCCTCTTTAATTACCATTCCTATGATCTTTCTCTTCAGTTTGTCATCCATTTTCCTCCTGCAGCCACGTCCAGGAGGTTGGCTACAGTCCTGTGGACCTTAACCCTCTGAGTAATTAGAATAACAGGAACATGAAGTTGCTTGGAAATGGTCTTATAGCCTTTACCTTTAACATACTTGTCTAGAATTGTCTTTCTTATTTCCTGAGCCCAGTCTCTCCTTCACTTCCTGTGATCCATGTTCAGTGTGGTCCACACCATGTCACCAAACAGCACAGTGACTACTGGTAACCCTTTGAATAGACAGAATGACTGGTGACAAGCTTGAAGACGTCTGTAATGCTAATTAGCGGACACACTCCAGTTTAACATGTCCCTATATTGTAATTATTTTCAATCTTTTCTTGGTGTGTCAATATTTTTGTCCAGGCGTGTTCATTAGTTTGTTTTTTAAATGACTGTTGAACCACAATTCAAAACTAATGTCTGATTTTCACTGGTTAATTTCCAGTACATTTTTATTTATTATTTCAAGTTATTTCAGAGACCATTGTGGGATTTTCTTTGATTAACAGAGGGGTACCAACAATTTTGTCCATGTCTGTATTTATTCCCTGATGAGGTAGAGGAAATGCGTGAGTCAAGGACCAAAACATCACAGAACGAGCTTGCCTGGCTTTTCTGTCCTCTTAGGTATGAAGTTCAACAGTGAGAATCAGTGCCTGACACATGATGAAGTGAATGTGGACGATTAACTCCGCTGTAATAGTGCCAGCAGCATTCCACATGGAGGACTTTCCGCTTCGTGTGTGTGGAATGCAGTCCTCCTGAACCAGATCCACTGTTTTCAAGTCAAGATGTCTGCTCTAAAGTATGTTGACATCATTTTGTGCAATCATACTGCAGGAACTCTTATGACTGGAATAGATCGGTACGTTAGTTTCTGTTTCAGAACAATGAAGCAGTAAAACTACAACAGTGAGTTTCTGTAGAAAGAGACTGGTGCTCAGTAAAATGCCAGATCGGGGGGTCGCCATGGCACCCACACACTGGGTTTAATGACTGATAAATGCAGGAAGTTTTACAAACTTGTTGCTTTATAAATAATTTTTCTACATATTTAATATCCTCTAAAGCTACCCCTCTCCAATTAAAATACAAAGGTTTGTCTCATGTGATCAGCACATGTTTGGTATACTGGCTCAACAACATATCGGTCCTTAAATATCAAATATTATAAAAAGGTGCAATAAGTGTGAATATTCTCTCAGGTTGTCTGATTTAAGTTCACCTTGTCTAGGAGGAGTCCAGAAATAAATCCTGCTGCCTGCTGCTTAAAGGCTGCCACATATTGCGTGTATCACTGTGGACGTCTGCCGGACACGTACAAAGATGCAATTTTCTTGGCACATTGAACTTTTTCATATGTGCCACCAAGCTGCTCCAAGCAGGCTGTGGCGAGGACGCGCAGCATCACAGCCACTATCTGCGCCACACGTGTGAGGACTCAACAAACTTTCTACTACCCATTCCCTCGCTTTGTTTCACTAGTCAGACACTAGACAGTTGGAACAAATGTTGGAATCTGTCACAAGAACTGTAGGAAATTGGTATGCTCATCTATAAAGTTCCTAACATAACATAAAACCAAACATCCTGGCTCCACGTGAAAAGGTTATCACCTCCTTAACCTTCTTGTTTGAGCATGAATGGCCTGTTTATCGTCATGACATAGCATCTCAATTGGAGTTAATTCTGGACTTGTACTAGGCCTCTCCAAACCCATCATTTTGCATTTTCTTTTGGAGTCATCCAGAGGTGGACCTGTTGATGAGCTTCAGACGATAGTCCTGCTGCATAGCCCACGCCTGCCTGAGTAAAAGGTCACAAACCGACCACTGGGGGGTCTCCTTAAGGGTTTTCTGCTTGAACAAGATTCATGGATCCATCAGGTCATCCAGGTCCTGAGATGGCAAACAATCTCAGACCATCACAGTGTTTGACTGTATCATCTTGTTTTTCTAGAAGCTTTCAAAAAGGTAAACTTTTGTCTCTTCAGTGATCAGTCCACAGATTTTTTTCCCCCAAAAGTGTTGTTGATCATCAAGATGTCTTTTGTCTAATGTGCGACGGGCCTTTGGGGTCCTTCTGGTCAGCAGTGGTTCTGGACTTGGAACTCTTCATGGAGGCCCTTTTAGCCTAGTCTCTGTTTCTGATTGTTGAATCACAAACTCTGACCTTAACGGGGGGGAGTGAGGTCTGCAGGGATGGAACTAGCATTCATTTTAATAATGATTATAGTGACCAATAGAAAGTAAATGAGTTCTTAGTCAGATGCTTGCTGATAATCAGAAGGGTCTGCTTTTTTTTAGTCTAACTCGTTTCTAACTTTCCAGATTTCACAAACTACCAGCATTGCAGCCAAAGGTCGAATTTTGCTCTGCAGGACTTGGAAAACTGCCGGAAGCAGTTTAATGACTGTCTTCTTTGGTAAACGTCTCGATACAGCAGATAAAATTCATTTTGACAAAAGCGTGTTAACATCAATACGGGGTTGGAATCTCACTTTAATATTTGATTACGACGCAGAACGTTACGAGGTGATTAGAAATAGATTATTAATGTAACAAGCTTCTTCTGAGCACTCACAATCAGATCCCCAGGTAAAGAAAGAAAGAAGTTTCAGTATTCATTTAAACATTCATACCGCCAGGTCTGGGGAAAAGGGGTTTTGGACCCTCTAAATGTTCTGAACTAGCCCTACAGCTGACATTGACCAGCTGATGAGGTAAAGATCTCGTACTTCTCCTGGAAAGCTAAATAAGGAATATTTCGAGAATACCCCACTCCTTGCATTATGTTGGGCATCGCAGGCTGAAATGTTTGGAAACTCCTGAGTTAAAGCTATCTTATCTACCTTTGATCAGCTCTCTGTGTTTTGGTGCTGTGCAGTAGTGTGTCAGATCACCTTTACTCTGAAATGTCCCTGAAGTGGGGAAACCAGAGGAAACTCCGTAGGCTCGCAACAGCTCTGGGGGTGTAAGTGGGGGGGCTTGTGACAATCACTTTTTCACATAGGACTTTTTCCTATTAGCTTGGATTGTTTTTTTTTTGTTTTTTTTTTTTACAGTTGATAGATGTGATCATCATTTGAAAAGTGCCTGAAATTCATTTGGTGATCTGAAATATTTGAGTGTGACTGCAAAGTGAAAGCAGGAGGAGCCATAATGCTTCTACCCAGCACTATGTTTGTGTGGTGTGAGTATGCTCTGTCACAGCTCACAGTGTTTGCTTAAACTGGATCCCACCCTGTGCAGGAGGAGATTCAGTGTGAGCAGCGAACATACAGTTAAACCATCTGTGGGTCTCCTGGCAGAAGTGCTGCAATAAAAGGCCAAATGTGGCCAGGGACCATTTAGTTTGGCCTGAAACAGGACAGGTAGATCACATAGTGAGCGGTATGAGTGTAAGGAGTGCTCATTTACTAATCGCGTCATCAACCCAGGAGGAAGTGTTGTCATAGCAACTATATCAGATAGAGGCAGCATCTCACACTCCTCTTGTCTCTGAAGCTACAGTATGACATGGTTTTCAGATCGTGTGTCATGATTGCAGCTCAGTTTCCACACTGATGTCGTAGCACTCTCTGTCTGCTTTTCCAGTTCTGGGACACTGAGGCAGAAAAAGCCAAAAAAAACAGAGGCGACGTCTCCACACATGAACAGAGCTGATGCCCCACAAGCCCCCACAGGCCACACATGTCAGCTTACAGGTCTAACTAATCACTGACCAGTCCTGATGCTTTCTCAGCAGCTCAACATTGCCACCCGGAGTCCCCTTGCTGTTGCTGAAACTGTTTTTATTTTCTTTCTCGAGTCTGTTTGTCCTTTCATCAATTCGTTCCCCTATTTTATACATATATGTTGTCTTTTCATTCCTACTTGCCTTTACAGCTGGTTATTATGCCCCATGGACAACCAAAGGACACGATCACAAGGTTTTTTTTCTAGAGATTGATAAAGAATGAGCAGAAAAGGCTATGAATACGTGTCCAATGCACTACATGTTTCAAAACTAGTCTATCTGGTGCTGAAACAATAATCAGTTTGTTTCCCCTGAGACCATTATATTCCCGTCTAATCCATAAACGTTCTGTAACACTACAGACACTTGAGGACCTGTTGCCTCACACAGGAAGGTCCCTCTAAACAGCCAACATAAGCTGCCAACACGTTTTTATTCAGTTTGCTGCCGACACAGAAACACACATCGCTGGCTCTGATTGGACAGAGATCAGGAAGTAAATGGTCATGTTTGGAGTGTAAACTGGGCTGGACCATGGCTGGCGTACCTGCCAGGCAGTTGGGTGAGATCAGATCTGGAGCCTTCCACGTCTGTCAATCTCTATATGCAAGGGAAAGCTGATTGATTTGCTATACCAACAGCGCCATGAAAGAAGTAATCACACCCCTACAACTTTATGTATTCTATAGGTCCTTTATGTGTGTAATGCATTTTAATTTATGCCCTCCCTTTAATTTCCTTAAATAAAACCCAAGAGCACCAAATTGCCTCTAGAAGTCGTCTAATAAGCAGACAGAGCTGACCAGTGTTATTAAATCCAATGTGATTTAGCCTTCTTCCAGCTGTGAAGATCTCGGAGATTTGTTAGAGACCAAACGGTGTCATGAAGAGCCAGGAACACAGATGCTCTGGCCACATGAGACAAGAATGAACTTTTTCACCTACATGTCAAATACTGCACACGTACTGACTCTGGGAGGCTGAGCTCAAATGCATGACACTCCAGTGAAACTTTTTTTATTAAAGTGGGATTCACTTTGCAGTTAAGGATTACTTAAGAAAAGTTCAAAGAATCATGTATAATTTTGCATGATATCATAATCAATTAAAGTGGAACAAGATTAAGCAACACCTTAATTAATCAATCATTGAAATCATTGATGAGCAAAAAGGATTTTACGGTTAGGGTGGTACAGACACCTCTTCCTGTCACCTACTGGTTCAGCCTCTGTGACTGCGTTCACATCGTGCAGTGGCAGCTCAGCATGCAGAGGAGAGACACGCATTCCTGCCAGAGCACAACAGAGACATGAGGCGTCCGTTTCACAAATCTTCTCTGCGCCGATGTTCAGGAAGGCACTTCTCCTGATCTGTTGTCTGATCCCATGTTTCCTTCCCACTGCTACATCACAGGAGGGGAGGAAGTCACCCAGCGGGGGTCTGATAATGGCGTCCATAGAACTTGAGCTCCTACAGCTCAGCTTGTGTGTTTTCTTTATGCGGCACGCTTGGACAGACTCAGATGATCAGATAAAAGTTTGAGTTTAGAAGTCCAGTAATTTCAGCAAAAAACACATCAGAGGGCTGCAGGCATGTGTAATCTAATGGGTACACATTTCATCTTATTTGTGAGGAAAGCCAACTGTATTGTGATGTCATTGTATGACTTTAAATATTGGAATATGTCTGTGTGTCGGTATCCTCACTTCTCAATGGGTTAAGAAGCCTGTTGGAAAGGGAATGATAGAGCACCGATAATATAAATGCAGTCAGGTCCATCCATCCCCCTATGGATGTCAGAGGTGGGGTCTTCCTGCAGTTTATCAGTCAGTCACAGGGTAAAAGAGACTGGAAATTTTACTAACCTAACATGCCTAATCTGGCATGCTAGTCTTTGGACTGTGGGAGGAAACTAGAGTAGACAGGAAAAACCCAAATATGCACAGTAAGAACACAGGAAGGCCCCATGGAAAATAGTTTCAGTTATGACATGTGTTTACCTGTTTTTTTGTAATAAAGATTCAAATAAAAGAAAAAAGTTGAAAGTTAAAGTATAGTTCCTTTCAGGTAACTTTCCAAGTTTTGTGTAAATTGTGTTTTAGTTTAGTAAAATACCTAAACTAACGTGAACGTTCAGGAACTGTTGTACAGTACTAACAGTTTAGGGATCCTTAGGAAAATTGAGTGAAACAAAATACAGCTGACTTTTAAAACTTTAACGCCCTGTTAGCATTATACAAATTTGCAACCGAACTGACCTATGCAAAATGAGGGTAAGTGGATGAACAAGCTGTGAAAGTGAAAAGGGATAAACAAGATCAGAAAAGCAAATTCTACAGATTCACATTAGAAAATAGAGAAAAAAGAAAACAGGATCCCTTTTTATGTTGAATTGGGCTTGAATGTTGAATTCAGTTTTTCTTTTACATTCTAGAGAATTGAATTGAATGAATACATTCATCTGTAAGCATCCTTAAATAATTGCATCATTAAATATCCAATAACTGGGATCTTCCTGAAATGCATTTGAAGACTTGCATTCATAAAATATCTGTCCATCACAGAATGTACAGCAATTAAAAAAAAAAACGATACAAAGTTATCTCAACTGGCTACATACCAAATACTGTACATGCACGCTATGGTTTTTTTCCTCGTATGTCATACTGCATGACAGCATGGGCACAAGCCGTTCCTACTGCAACCAAACGCATGGGCTCACTATACAACCAAGCAATAAAAGTGATGGATAAAAAGCCAATACGCCATCATCACTGTACCATCCTTGAGAAATATAAGTTAATGAGTTTTGATAGCTTTAGCAATCCTTGCTTCCTTAAACTGATTCACAAGTGCATTAATCATAAGTAAATTTGTTGAGAGACAAAACAGCATTCAAGTCACTAGAAGCTCCTCAAACCATGACTGTAAAATACGGTTCTACAGGACCAGCTTTGAGCTCTAAGCTCTGGAACTCGTTACCATCTCACATCAAGACTGGACCTGGTTTTAAAATGTTCTCTACCAGGCTTAAAAACTGGTTAAAGACAAACCAAAACTGTACTCATTTTTAATTATTGTAAGTAGGTAAGAGTTGCGTATGAATACATGTCTTAAAATTTGATTGTGTTTCTATTTTTTAAATTGAAGTAGTGTAGTATGTAAATTCTAGTTCGTATAAAAGCCCAACCAGGGACATGAGTTGAAAATTAGTATTAGCTATAAACTTTATATGCAGCGCTTCAGTGACATGGTTTGTTTTGTCACTGTTTATTTGCATTGTCCCTGTCAAATAAAGATGAAATTTAAAAAATATTGCACGATGTTATGAAGAATTTATAAATGGTTTCCTTTAACCTTTGGGTGGATCGCTAACAGCGGGGTAAACGTGTCCCGTTTTGAGGCGGGTTAAGATTAAGTTTCCCTTCAAGAAAGTTTCATAAAAGCTGTTCTGATTTTCATTCCTGTGAATTAGGACTAGTGAGAACTTGTCCATTCACCAAGGTTTTAGGAAGGGAAGGCCGTACATCATTTAGTAGCATGTTAAAGCCGAGGGTTTGTTTCCAATCATCTGTGTGTAGAGATGCTGAGTATCATCCGTGTTTATTCCTGTTTCACGCAGTTCTCTTTTGTGGCCACGTGGTGGTGCTCTCCGATGACTTTGATCTTCCTCTTGCATTTTCTCCACATGGGTTCAGCTCCAGTAACAACAGAAACCACAATCATTGGGAGTAGGCTGTAACGTAAAGTTTTCCGGCAAAAACAAATGTCTGCTACGTCTGAACACCAGAACTCGTTTCCACTCCATGCCAGCTTTACTGTGCAAGGGGACAACTCTCCCACCTTTTCTGATTTTTGTTTTTGTTTGAGGAGTCCCTGTGCAGGGCCATCCCATCTGTCACCCTGGCCATGCCAGGTGGTCCAAACATACTGTCCATAATGCTTCACCTTGTCCGTTTGTTCCCAGGAGAGAGAACCAGAACGTGTGAAATCTTTCTGAAAGAGGGCTGAGCCTGCAGCACAGGACGTTGTTTAGTGCATGTGTGCTGCTGCTGTGACGTGAATAACTTTGTAGTCATTTGTCCCATTAGACGATTCAGGTTGGCGTGCGTGTGTGTGTGTGGAGTCCCATGTATCATATTACTGTCAGGTTTATTTACTGAAAGGACTACACAATAACACAAGCAGAGTGTCATTAATCCAGTACACTTTGCACGGAAAAATCAATCATTCACTAACAGAATGATTGATTTGTGAATAATTATTGCATTTCTCAGAATGTCAGAATGTATGTGGTGTCCTACAGGTTTGCGTGGATTCATCTGAGCATAACTAAAAGCTCTTTTTTTATGAAATACTTCTCTGAAAGCAGAGCATGTTCCTGCTGGGCTGGGTTTGTAGAACAAGTAAAGTAGGTCTCTGAACAGTCTGACCGGTTAAAGAGCTCCTAAACTGCTCCCACATACAGTAAGGCATACTGCTGTTAGTTCCCTTCCTCCTGTCTCTACATTTCATAACCCTGAAGTCCAAATTTGGTCATATCCTGTAAGAGTGGGCAGTGGTTCATCCAGTGTAATGCAGCTTCCTGTTAGACAGGTATGGAAGAATAAAAGAAAGAGAATGCAACCTTTGATCTGATTTATCCCAATGACTAAATATGCACACATCACGGTGGAGGGGCATGACATGACCTCTGCCTAGAGGAAAGTGCAAGCTGCTGCAAAGGCTTGCAGCCCAGCTTCGGTTTCCAGTGACAAAATAAATCATTCCCCATGCTTGTGGTGGAATCGACGTGTAAATTTGGCCAAGAAACAATGTCACTTTGATAGATTCTCCTGTTTCCTCAGAGTCCCAGAGCATCTCCAAACAAAGGGCAGTGTGTGCTTTCTGACTGTGACCCAGCCGGGACACCTGTAGCTAGGGGGCAGAGCGTCTACAAGTTTCTGAAACAAGAAACCACACTCTTACACAGAAACGGAGCCCACAGTTTGTGTCGGGCAGGATGTACAATCCCACCCTGTCTTGTTCTTCCCCTGTCTTCTTCTGCACGTGTCTCGTCACTCACTGGGGCCAGGTGCCTCATTCACACTCTGTGAAATGTGTTCACTTTGTCATGATTCATTTAATTCATGTTGCCCTGAACAAAGCTTCTCATTTTGTGCATAATTTGCAGGACAAGCTAGTTGCTGATAAATGAAATTGAGCATGAAAAGAGGAGGCGAAGGACGATGAGGATGAGGGGGAGGCAGGGATCGTTTTTTTTTAAGGGGATTCGGGGTGGGCTGCAGAGGAAGTGGCCCCAACATGACCCACAGTGTGAGCCCCTTCCTGCACCCGACATGTCTTTGAAACTGTGGGAGCAGCCATTCATGTAGCCTCTGATTAATTGCAACTCGTACTGCTTTCGTGTGTGTGTGTGTCTGTGGAGGGTTGAGTCTATCAAACTAAGTGGGTCAGTCTGAGTTCCTGTCTGCCTCTGGATGGGATTGTTTGTCAAAATTAGTGGCGCCTTGCAAAAGCACTCTTACCCCTCAACCTTCTCCACAGTTAGTTTCATTTGATAAACTAACTCAAAGCCGTGTAGATTTATGAAGGTTGATGCATGCATGCATTTTTTTATAGATCAATAAAGTGTGAAAAATGACTTCTTGCTCATCACATGTCCCCTGTTTCCCATGGGGTGAGTTTTAAAATCACTTTACTTTCCATCCCCTTTTTAAATGTTGCCTAAAGTTGCACCTCCTCTGTCGTGTGATGTGAGCAAACTTCTTGCCACTCCCGGTAAAAATGTTTATAATGCCTTTTAAAGAAATTCATATTTAGTTTGTAACTAAATCACCAGTAGCAAAAGGATTGTTATCATCATTGTAATCATTTGTACAACCCTGTTTGGTATGCACTTAGGCCTCTCCTTCACCATATCACAGGGTTGGAGTATGGAGAGACGGAAGTCCTCCTCTGTGTACTACCTCTGAGGATTGGAGAGTGAAAGCCATGATTTACAGAGCCGGTGTCCTGCAGCCTTCAGACGTGTCCCTGGTCCAGTGCGCCTGCATCAAAGGACAGAATTAGATCTTCAGCAGGCAGTGCAGTTCCACAGTCCTGCTAATGACCTAAATATTGACTCAGGAGACTAGGAGCAGATTTGCAGGACTGGAGTTTGAGACTCCTGAGCTCCCTTGTTTTCAGCTCAGCCTACATGTTTTCTACAGGATTGCGGTATGGCATCTGAGGTTGCCATGGAAGAAGGAAAACACCATCCTACCACCGTGATGTGTTCAAGTAGATGTGCAGTGTTGCTTTTTCTCCAAACATGGCTATTTGCATGGTTTTTTTTGTCGTCATCTAACCAGACCACTACCTTCCATATATTTGCTGGGTCTTCTTTGCGGCTTTCAACAATGGCTTTCTTCTAGCCTCTCTCCCATAAAGGGCAGACTTGTGGAGTGCACAGCTTAAAGTTGGGCCATCAATAAACTCTCCCACATGAGTTGTGGATGTCTGCAGCTCCTCCAGAGTAACCCAGAGCCTCTTGGCTGCTTCTCAGATCGCTATCCTTGCCGGGACTGCCAGTTTAGGTGATCTGACAGGTCTTAGTAGGTTTGCAGTCGTGCCATCCTTTTTCCTGTGTCCAGATGATGAACTGAACAGAGCTCTGTAAGATGTTCAGAGCTTGGGATGTTGTTTCAGAGCCAGACACTAAATTAAACTTCTCCACGGCTTTCTGCCGGACCAGTCGGTTGTGTACCTTGGTCTTTATGATGCTGATTAGCTGACTTCTGAAGGCAATTGGTTGCACTTGATTCTATTTAGAGGGATCAGATTAAAGTGGCCTGAATATAAATACATGCCATAATTCTGATATTTATTTGTAAATAATTTTGAAAACCATAAATCCCTTTCCTTCTTTCGCTGTACAGGTGACTGCAATCCCAGCGACTTCTTTCACTGCAGCTAATGAAATCAGTTTTCATTTGCCTTTGTACCCTGTGCCTTTGAGATTGATAAAACAGCACATGTTGTAGAAACAAAACCAAAAGTACTTTTGCCTTTGGTGTGTTTCTTCTTCTCTTTGCAGTTGCTTTGAAATTCCCACAAGTACCATCCTCTGCTGTTTTTAGTATTTAGATGAAATGCTGCTATGTTTTTTGCACTGTTTCAGAATCTCCTGGTGGGGGGGATCCACCAGTTTCTACTCCTAGCTTTCATTTTCCACCTCACCCATTTTTCCTTTTCAGCTGAAAAGTCCCACTTGTCAAAGAAGTCCAGCATCATGCTGTTGGATCGCAGCTGGGATTTTCCACACAGGACAATGCAGAGAGCTGAAGTTAGCTTTAACAACAGCAGGAAGGACAGTTTAATCAAATGGCATTTCTATAGTCTCATGAGCTTTCTCTTGTTACCAAACAGACAAAATGGATTATTTATGCACACGATATTTCCATGTGGGCAATCACAGAGCCACATGACCCTCAGCTTTCCACACCTCTGTGTTCATAAAAGGATTTTCTGCTCTCTGCCCATTTGCCATGTCGTCTCACTTCCTGTTCAGCTCCAGCTCAGACCTTCAACTTTATCACACAGAGGTCATAAATTCTTCTGCCTGGACTTTGAAGCAGTGGGAAATAAACATGTCAAGACATAGCTGTAAGAATGTAGCGGAGTTGATGTGAATCTGTGACGTAGCATCAGCATTTGTTTGAAGGATTGTTGCATTAATACCATAGTGTTGGTTTTCTCCACATCACACACGCATGCATCCGTAGGCTTATTTTAGTTGGGAGTTTTCTCTTTCTTGTGTGACTCGTTTCGGGAGCTCATGTATAAGATTCTGCTGATCAGCCGCATGCCTGGCATTCCTTTTTCCTGTTTGTCCAGAAACAGCCCTTCACGCGTACTGCAAGTCTTTAGGTAATCATTAAGTTCTTTCAGTTCTGATAAAAGAAGAAAAAATGACTCCTTGTTCATCACATGTCCCATGTTTCCTGTGGGACTGGTTTTAAAATCTCTTTAGTTTATCCCATTTCAAACCGTTCCTCATAATGCACTGAACTTACTGTTAACCCCTGGTAAAGATGTTTAGAATACCTTTAGATGCATTCATGTTTGTCACCAGTCGCCAAATTATTGTCAATACTTTCTTTCGCTCTCCAATTCTCAGAGCCCGTGTACTGCAGCCTTTAGACGTGTCCCTGGTCCAGCGCACCTGCATCAAAGGCAGAATTAGCTCCTCAGCAGGATGTACAGTTCCACAGTCCTGCTAAAGACCTGAATATTGCCACATGAGACTAGGAGAAGATTTGCAGGACTGGAGTTTGAGACTTCTGAGCTAGCTCGTCCAGAATCTTGGGTCCTTTTTGCCACAATGCTCTCTTGTTTTCAGCTCAGCCTACAAGTTTGTGACATCTGAGGTTGTCATGGGTTAAGTTTGATTTTGTGTCTGGTGAACAAGTTCAATATAGATTTGTTAATATGTTTTGGATCATTATCCTGTCACTGTAAAGTTCACCAGACTTCTATTCAAAATTCCTCAATATATCAGGCTGAGTTCTTAGTGCCATGCACTCTGCCAGGGCTTTAAGAAGGAACACACACACACACACACACACACACACACACACACACACACACACACACACACACACACACACACACACACACACACACACACACACACACACACACACAGCATCATGGGCCCTACGCCAAACCTAAACATTGGGACAGCCTGATTGTTCTCCATTTAATCATGCACCACACACAAACTTACCACAACGCCCCAAATGCTCTCATCCAGTTAGCATCCTCAGATATCGCCTCCGTCTAAACCAGCACTTCCGTGATGACGCGTTGCTCCCATTTTCAAACAGAGTGCTTGTTTGAGCACAGTGTGACTGCCCTTAGTGGCTTGGTTGGAAAATGTAGGATGGATCCTTCTTCATATACAGTTGAGCCTTGTTGCTGAAACTGTGATCATCGTTGCTGCATTGCTGGCATCCTTTGTGTGGTCTTGGTGTTTGAATGGAAAAGAAACACACTAATCCCAAACAGGCTTATGTCAGGAGAGAAACCTGACTAGAACTGCAAAACAAATAACCCTGATGATCTGTAGCACTCGATGACGTGTTCCAGTGAAAGTCCCGGTAAAGTTGTGCAAACTGCGGGTGTTTGTGTTTGTGATGGTAGGACAAAAAAATAGTGCATGGTTGGTCACTGAACACGTGACTCCCCATCAGTCAGTTACATGTATGGTTCTTAATTTTAAAATTAATATACCACTATCCAGAGTACTGTAAAGACAGGAATTTTTAACAAATGTTTTATTAAAGACAAACAGGACACTGGATGGGTGAGCGAATACTCCCTGATATGGACACACTACATTACTTCTACAGAGCCCAAAACCTCTTTATGTTGAACCCCTAATCACTTTTACGGAGAGAATTGGACCTAAAATCTCTGGGCTGATGCTGAGCTCTGAAAAGTCTCACATTAATCATTCTGTTTCCTCACTTGTTGTCTATTAAACTAGAGGTGAGACTGCAGCATGTGTAGCAGAAACACCCGACAGAACCGTGTCTCAGAAGTGTTTCAGTGGCGTTGATGTCTGAATACTTCTATAGTTGAAGTGATTTAAAGGACGTCATGCTACATCAGCTGGCAGCACGCTCTGAGACGTGGCTACGGGTCTGTTCACATGTAGAGCAGTCAGCTGGGATCTGATTTCTCATGGTGGAGTTTAAAAGCCCAACTGGGGACTGTCGTCGGGTTAAAATTGGACGAGCCAAGGCGCATGTTAATACCAGCTCTGAACCGGACCATATGGACTTGGTGACCCCAAGATGTGGTAGTTCTCTAAGATTGGACATTTTCTTTACTGTCCTGCTCACTGTGTGGTGGCGAGATAACCACGGGTCCTCATCCAGCCTAGTGGCCAGGGGCTGGATAAACAGGCGTCTGTGCCATCTCATATTTATACACTAGAAAAATAGAAAGTCATAGATTACTAGAAAGTGTAAAATGGTAAATAAAACATTATTCAGTTATATTTATTTCAAAGGGTTTGTTGGGGAGCCCAATCCTTGTGCTATTATGGATTTAGTTTTATTAAACTACCTTTTCTGAATAAAAGTATTCAAATTAAATAAGATATCTGATATGCAAGTGACTTTATTTGAAGACTTTGTACACATCTTTACAAGTAATGACAATAAACGCGTCCATTTCTGCATGTTTTGCCCTCTGTGCACCTTTTAGGTGTTGGGGGAAAAAGGACAGCACCTCTGTGTATAACTGCCATTTAATTCTGATCTCAAATGTTATCTTTAACAAATATAAGACTTTTCATATTTTGGCAGAATACTGCTTTTGAAATAAACCTAGAATGGTGCATGTAAGCCCATGACCATATATTTTCATAGGGTAGTCAACAGGAAGTTTGGTCTTCCGGTGGAAATAAAGGAAAACATCAGATGTTGAGCTGCTCCTTCGTCGTACAACTGTTCAAAGCAAAGCATTGGTCTTTAGGTGGACTGTACTGAAGGTAGGAATCCCACCTCTGAGCCGTTCTTCCTGATGTAGACCCACGTGGACTGGTCAAAGATTCCACTTTGTTGTCTTGGATAATCCAGTGCTGAATTAGGAAGTTCTGCAGCTGCAGTGGAACATCAGTTGCTCTCAGTAACCTGAGCCTCTTTAACAAGGAAATCTCCAGTCTCAATATTCCTGTGCCTAGAAGTTCTCTAGAAGTTGTTGCATCTTTTGATTTGAGGAATAAAATGACCTTTCCTAATGTTGTTTGACCTTGCGGTCGGTAACAGTTGTGATTTGATGGCGGATCTAGGGTGCGCCATCCCTCTAATCCAGCCTCAGCAGAAATGGGCTAACTTCTGGCCCTCACAGCCTAGAAGGGTATAAATGGGATACATAGTATGAACATAACAGATGGATGCATGGATCTGAAGATGTCTGTGTATACTGAGTGCATTTTTAGTACTTTACCTTTGTAGATCATCTTTATAGCCGAATAACCATTAAGGCCATCCACTTACAAAGAGGTACTTTGCACCCCTGGATAAACAAACTCCTTTTTTGTTTGACAGACAAATACGCCATCGTTGTTTATGTCAGCCTCTGACTAATCCCATTTCCTCTTTCCATAAAACAGAAACGCCTTTACAACCTTTAAGTTGTTTTCTGATGACCTTTTGTGACGTCCAAGCTATCAATGACTCCATCCATGCGTGAAGGTTTTCTATACATGTGCTCCGACCGACGAGCATCACCGCAGACCTTTGGCCTGGTTTCTTCCACCTTTGCTGCAGTGACAACACAAAATGCAGGCAGTCAAGCTCAGGGGCGGGGCCTGGAAAGACTGAATACGTTTGTTTATTGTTCCATATAGGCAGGGCGGTGTCGGGCCAGAAATGGACAGCCATTGTGTTGTATCTCTCTGCCTCCATCATGAATAGTTGCTTTCACAGAGAGGGAGGGATTGAGGCAAAAGGCAAGCCCCTCACAATAGCTTTAAGTTTTATGGCGTTCCTGTCGCCAGCTCTAGATTTTTGGCATGAGACCAAACGCAACATACACACAGCTGCAGGCCTGCCTTCTTCAGCTGAACCCCCCCCCCCCTTCATAACACACACAGACTCTTATCTCTCTGCCTGCTCAGCAGCGGCTCTCTGCCCGCTCATTCAGTCCTCCTCCGCATACATTTCCAGCAAACTCCACTGGGTTTGCGCTGGGCCGTCTTTTGTGCAGGTTCTGGTCAACAATGCCGTTTGTTTCGCGAGGGCACAGCAGCGAGATCCTGCCCCGTGTCTCCTACATGCCACCCTCCGTGCGTCTGCAGTGACGTCTGAACGACATTATCTGTCAAAGGCCTCTGTTTGTTTTGGGCCGTACTGGTTTGATAATGGCTCATTACTGAGGAACCAGAGGCTCATAGGCACCACTGTGGAAACCTGGCTAATCTGGATGATAGCCAGCTGGCATCCAGAGTGCTTACGCTTAGCAACAGTTGGAGATGTTTTAGCTGCAGCCTGGTCCACAACAGGCCGCAGCAACTCAGACATGCGGGCTATTTTTAGTGCAGACTCCAGCTGATATCATAGAGGTGCTGGAAGCCCTCTGCTCTGGTCTGACATTTGACATCCTTTGTCTAAAGCCAGCAGTTTTGTCTGTTGAGCATCAGGAAAAGGTTTCCTATAATTGTCTGACACCTTGCCTCTCCTGTGAAAAGAATGCAAAGAATGAACATGACGGCTTCATCCCTGAACAGAAAAGAAAATCTTGGAAATTGTTTCTTTTAATGCGACAGTCATTCTTAACACCTGCAGGTTGCAGAGGATTTTTTAACGGAAATTTATAAATAAATATTTTTATTACGTTGCAGAAAGAATCGTCTGCAGAGCCATCACATCAAATCGTAATGAAATATACAGACAGTAGTGCAACTGTGAAGGGCAAGGAAAATTACATGTGGTTTTCATTTAGTGTCACCTGCATGTGTATTCACCCCTTTTATCCTGATACTCTAATTTAAATCCAACACAACACATTGCCCTCTGACTGTCTGACTGGTAAACAGAGTCCACCTGTGTGTACTTTAATCTCCGTTTAAACACAGCTGTTCTGTTTCTGGTCTCAGAGGCTTTTTAGAGAACGCTAGACAGCAAACAGCATCAGGAAGACAGGGGAACACAGCAGACAGGTCAGGGAGAAGGATCTGGAGAAGTCTTAAGCAGGGTTAGGTCACAGGACAATATGAACATCTCATAGAGCTCTGTTCAATCCATCATCTACAAACAAGCGTATGGTTCAGCTGCAAAGGTACCAAGACACGAGGGTTCCAGCTAAACTGACAGGCTGAGCAAGGAGAACATTGATCAGAGAAGCAGCCAAGAGGCCCATGGTAACGCTGGAGGAGATCCACAACTCTGGGTGAACTTTTGGCTATGTCCTCCACAAATCTGGGTTTTATGAAGGTTTTGCCATAGTTAAAAGGGAGCCTAAAAATCTCATTTTAAAATTTGCCACAAGTCATGCAGGGGTTCCCAGCAAACATGTGGGAGAAGGTGTTCTATTCAGATCAGATGAAAATTAAACTTTATGGCCACTAAACAGAACTTTTTGTTTGATGAAAAACTAATACTGAGACGTTAATGTGCAATCCCCACAGTAAAACAGGGTGGTGGCACTGTTATGTTGTGGGAATACACTGATTCAGCAGAGACAGTGAAGCTACTCAGTGTTACTGGAAAGATTGGTGGAGGCTGCAAAAGACTTGAGACTGGGGAAAAGGTTCATATTTCCCAGCAGCAGCGACCTCAAACATACAGCCAGAGGTACAATGAGAGGGTTTGGATCGATATCTATTCATGCTGAGAATAGTCCAGTCAAAGTCCAGACATAAATCCAATTGAGAATGTGTGCAAGACTTGAAAGTTGATTTTCACAGGCATTTTCTATCAAATCTGACTGAGCTTGAACTATTCCTCAAAGGATGGACATACATTTTAGCCCCAAGATGTAGATGGCTATAGCCAGTCCCAGAAGACTTGCAGGCCTAACAGTGGTGAAAGGCGATTAATGACCGAAGGAGAATGAATACATATGCATGCCTCAGGTTTTCAGATATTTTTAAATGTGCAAACCTTTCATAATTCTGCAGTGTTCTTTATGTTGGTCTTTGTGTTGGTCTGTCACAAAAACACATCTAAAGACACTGATATGTGGTTCTAGTGGAATGGTTATTTTTTGAAGGCATATTCAATAAATGAGAACATTATTGAAAAGCTCGTGTGTTTCAGTAACTCAGTGCACTAAGGAAAACACATTATATAGATTGACACAGACTGAGGATGTTTCTAACGCCTTTATTTCTCTTGATTATGGTCCCCCACCTTCAGCTAATAAAAGTACAGCATTTAAGATTAGAATACTGCATCAGACCACAAAAAGCTACATTTTTCATTCACAAATGGAGGCTTAATGAAAAGTATGTTTAAAAGCAGCTTAAAGAAAAGTTTTTTAAGAAAGGTACTTTTAATCTGACAAACAAGCCTCTTAGAAATTCAAATTCAAATTTATTGAATACAACTGCAGTAGCTATATGAGGGGCTGCACAAGCCAAAATCTATTCTGCCACCCTCACATACGTGCATCTTTCATAAACATATTCTTCTGACACATGTATTTTACCTTACACATTTAAACATTTTACCTCTCACATATATTTTACCTCTCACATACATATATTTGATATTTTACATGCATAAATTTTGATTGTAGATTTTATATCAATGGAAAAAAAATTCTCCAAACTTCCTTAGAATTAAAATGTCAACCAATGAATGAATGTGTATGAGAAGGAGACTATACAGGTGAGAGAAGGTATAGTGGAAACAGAAGGTGTTTAGTGGAAATTAAAGTTGGATGATTTAGTGAACTCCGTTACCAAATTGCATTAATCTCACATGCCCAAAGCTGCCAGTGACCTGACCATGGAAAACAAAGTGGGATATAAATATAAAGTCAAAATATAGTTATGTCATTTTTTTCCCCCTTTCAAACTAAAACACAAAAATATTTCCCTGATTTTAATGAACGCACAGCTTCAGTCACTATTCACCTCGTTCACTGTGTTCGCCGCTGATCATTTTGGTAAAATGTTTTATGTGATGGGGTTTTAGGCAATATATTAAAATTCATAAATAATTACAAAAAGCTCCTCTGTAGTTTGAAACACATTTAGTGTTTTAAACACTTTTTTGTCAATTCAATTCAATTTTATTTATATAGTGCCAATTCACAGTGGGTAGCACTGTTGCCTTCCTGCAAGAAGGTCCTGGGTTCGAGTCCACCCTGGGTCTTTCTGCATGGAGTT
Source organism: Fundulus diaphanus (assembly GCA_037039145.1). NCBI lineage: Eukaryota > Metazoa > Chordata > Actinopteri > Cyprinodontiformes > Fundulidae > Fundulus > Fundulus diaphanus. The sequence goes on from CM073133.1 coordinate 49,661,099, forward strand.
TGCATGTTCTCCCTGTGCATGCGTGGGTTCTCTCAGGGTACTCCGGCTTCCTCCCACAGTCCAAAAACATGACTGGCCTCTCTAAATTGTCCTTAGGTGTGAGTGTGAATGGTTGTTTGTCCTGTTTGTCTCTGTGCTGCCCTGCGATAGGCTGGCGACCTGTTCAGGGTGTACCCCGCCTCTCGCCCATTGACAACTGGAGAAAGACACCAGCACCCCTTACGACTCCAATAGGGATAAGCTTGTTGGAAAATGGATGGATGGATAGTGGCAATTCACAACACATTTCATCTTAAGGCACTTTACAAAGTCAATTTAATCAAATCATGCAGACAGATTGGGAAAAAATGTTCCTATATAAGGAAACCCAGCAGATTGCATCGAGTCTTGAAATGCAGCGTTCACTCCTCCTGAAAGAGCGTGTTGTCTTGCCAAAAGCTTCTTTTTCCCACAGCCTGGATCACAAGCACATGAACAAACATGCAAATTTGGCAGTTCATTCCAAGACAGTAATTGGAATATTTGCTCCTCTGAAATATTGAAAGGAGGTCGGCCTTGGTGTCCTAACAAGACTCTTGGAGGCTTAAAGACATCTCTGTTTTCAGTTCTGCTTCTTTGGATCGATTCACTTGCAGCCAGCAAAATCTGCAGACATCCATACAAAGACTGTAGTGAATTGACTACTTCTCTATTCCTTGAATTCTGGCTGATTATTAATTCGGACAGAAATTCAAATAAAACATGAACACAGTCACAAAGTCTCTTTGGAGCCTATTGCTAACAAAAGAACCGGCAGAATCTCTTTGCATGTGATCCAAACATCCCAGAACACTTCTGAAAAACATTCTAACGTTGTTTTCATTGCTCCTCACTTATATAAAAAAAATACAGATTACAAAAAAAGGACCAATATCTTCATGGCTTCACTGTGGAGTTTTGATAAGCAATATTCTGTTTGAATAAGTTATATAAATACAGAAAATGAGAAGAAAATGTGAGAAGAATATATTTCAAAGCAGAATAAAGATATGCAAAAGGATAATGTATCTTTGTGAGAAGAGAATGCATGTATGTGAAAGGTGAATGTGTGTGTTTGAGAAGATCCTGTATGTGTGTGTCAAGAGTATGTGTGTGCGAGAGGTAAAATATATGTATGGGAAATTTAAAATATGTGTGTGTGTGTGTGTGTGTGTGTGTGTGTGTGTGAGAGAGAGAGAGAGAGAGAGAGAGAGAGAGAGAGAAAAAATACTTAACCCATATTTCTTTTGTATTTCTTGTTGGATAACAATTACTCAGACTAAGAGACATCCTTGGGATGCAACTTAAAACAACACTCCTTATCAACAGTACAGTTAATACTGCCAAGTAAAAAAAAAAAAAAAACATGACCTGTATAAAATGATTAGAAAGAAACACGAGTTGCTATATGAGGGGCTGTACAGGCCATAATTCTTTCTGCCACCCTCACACACATATACATCTCTCACAAACACACACCACACACACATACCCTTGTTTAAAATATAAAGTGAGGACCGTGCCTTGACATCTATTGACTTCCATTCTTTTTCAACCCTTTCTGCGGCCTACCCCTAACCTTAACGGAGCGATAAGTAATAATGACGCTTAGTGGTTCAAATCCGAACAACACATGCACAATGCCTTTCCCGGAGAGAAACGGTCTATTGTTGCTGTGAAATGCCACTGAATGTTTACCTACACAACACAGGTATATGATGTTGTATTCAGTTCTATTTCTGGTCTGCTTCTCTTACTGGGTTCAGGGTGAACAGGCTGCTCTTTTGCCAAAATAAAATGTTAAATGCTGCGCTCTGTTTTGTTTTGGGAACTCTCATATGATTGGCTCAGGATCCAGGAAGTAAAGATGGGCTACACACTGAACCGAAATAGTTCCTGACCGTACGTCTAGGTTTGAAATCTAAGACAGTGTTGATGGAGAGGACTGATTGTTTATTGGAAATCTTACTTTCATCCAAGGTGACAAATGAGAATGATTTAAGTTGATTTTACAGTAAATGTCTTATGTCCTTTAAACTTAACCTTTACAAGTATAAACCTAACCCTAATTTAAATGACCCCTCAATCCTAAACCTAATCCCTAGCTCAGAAAATAATTGATGCCCAAAAAAGGTCCTGCAAGTAAGCTGCAAGTACAAGTATGCACACACACCCAGCATGCAACCATAAAACGTTCACCTCTTCTCACTTTTGATGCATTCCACTTCATATTAAACCACTTGACTGAGGACTTCACAAACCAAAAATGTTCAGTGTCTACATACTTTAAGGCAGCTGGGTGGCTGACACCTATGTATTTAAAGTGCCTCCTTAGCAGTTCAGGAGCTACAGTTTCACAACTCAGTCTAAAAAAAAAAAGCAGAACAGGAATAAGTCGGGTAGTTTTTGGGGATGCAGTTTCAAAAATTTTAGCGATTATTTAATCGAGTATTGTAAAATCCTTGCGCTTATTTAAACCCAAATGGGCTAAAGACCTCAGAGCATGCAAGGAACCTGGATGGATCAGATCAAAATATTTGATAACCACCAAATTAGGTTCCTATCATCTCAAAAGCAACCAAGTGCTTCCTGTCTAAACAGGACCCAATAACTCCAGTGCAAACCTTCGGTTTTTGTAGGTTACATTGTTGTAACAGTGTCCAGCTCATCCCAATGATGCTGCCAGAGGCCTGCCAACACCAGGAAAATGGATCTTATCACACCAATTCTTAAATCACTGCACTGGACCCCTGTTTGTCAAATGAAAGATTTTGAAAGTTCTGCTATTGAGCCATAAAGCACTAAGTGGTTGTGGGCTAAAACATGTTTCCGAGTTGCTTGTCAAGTATGAACCATGTAGACCCCTCAGGTCTTTTAAGACTTGCTTTCTCAGTGGTCCCAGAATTTAACAAGACAAGGGAGCATTTAGTTTCTGTGCTCCTCAGCTCTGGAACAAGCTGTCTGAAAACCTGACATGTGCAGAAGCTGTTGGTTCCTTTAAATCGGGCCTGAAAACATTACTGTTTACTGCAGCTTTTGCTCAATCTGACTAATGAACACTTGGAAACATTTGTTTCTTTCATGTCTCTCCTTTGATGTCCTGTAAAGCGCATTTGATTGCCTTGTCTGTGAATGCTATATAAACACACTTGCCTTGCCTTGTTCCTTTTTCCTGTGTTATCGCCACTATCTCTCATTATGTCAGCCAGTCGCAGACCCTGACACTGTGTCATACTTCAGTTTTCTATCAGCCTCAGTCATGTTCGCACATTGTGAAATAACATCATGTTTAGGACACACATTTACCCACTTGACTGTCTATCTCGTGGCTGCATGGCTTATCTAACAAGACATTTAGCTTTTCCCTGGAGTCCTGGAACATTCAGTGTGTTTGAAATAAGTTCATAAAAACTGGGCTGACTTGTAAATCCTGCAGAAAAACTTGTCTGTCGTCTCATTTCTGCTCATTCTGAAATGCACCCTCCCCGTGCAGCATCACACATAATTCCACTTAAAAGGTCATTTTATAAAAGGTATTTTATAAAAGGTAACCCAGCTGGTTTTCTCTTTATTTTTTTATTTTTATTTAATTGTTTCAGACCATCAAGTCATAAGCCAAGTATTTCTTATTTCTCCATTCTACAGATCTGGCAATAATCTGCGCTGGGTGTCGCTGGTGCATTTTAACCAGTGTTGTATAAAGTACTGAAATCTCGGAGTCAAGTAAAAGTATAAGTACTTCTCCAAAATATGACTTTGGTAAAAGTCCAAGTCACTGACTGAAATGTTACTTGAGTAAAAGTCTTAAAGTATCTGAAATGTCTTGTACTTAAGTATGAAAATTACTGTAAAAATAGATGTACTCAAGTAATGTAATAAAAAGTATATGTAAAAGGTAAAACAAAAGCACATGCAGTTTGAATGACATTTTTTAGATTTTGGTAAACTTTGAAAGTCAAATTCACTTAAAATAATATAGTGCAGGAGAAATTTAGACCAAATTTAGACAGAAAATACAACCTTTTTGTAAGCTTTCAGTTTTCCTTCTTCAAGTAAGGTCAGTGCTAAGCAACCAACACACAACCAAGTGCAGGCAAAGGGGGTGTATACTAAGAACATGGTGAAGTGATAAACCAGGCTTAGTTAACCTACAGGAAGTGGTAAACCTGCTAATAGATACACCTGCAGGCCGGCCAGCTGACAGCTTGCAGTCTTTTTGGGCCCCCCCTCTACACCTGCCGCCAACACACCACACACACAAATCTCTGTATTTTATACTGGATATTTTCAACCCAGCTATTGAATTTAGTGCACTAGATGATCTTTTCTTCATGAGAGAACAGCAAGCACTGCAGCCAAAATATGGCCTTTTTTGACCTGCTGTATATCAGCCAGCCCATAACAATGTTTTCCCTTCCATTGCAGGAGGTAGAATATGTTAGATACTTTGGGAATTCTCTGCCCTCTGAATCTGCTAGCTCCGGCCCTGGTTTATACTAATTTATTAATGGACAGTGTGGAAATCTATGAACAATAAAACCAATGTAAATTGTGTTCCTTTGTTTTATTTGTCTTTATCCTAATTCTAGAAGTAGAAATAGTCAAATGAATAACACTATTATTTTGTGGAACCCTAATCATACCATTATAACTACGCAAAGGTCTAAACAAGAGTAGCAACTGCCTCAAATGGTCGAAAATAAATAAAAGCAACAATAACAACGAAATAATGGTAAAAGTGACACTCTCACCTTTTTCAGACGGCTGTGGCTAAGAATCTGAATTTTTATGACCTACAGTCTTTCCTTTTCCATCTTTCCAGCAGTCTTCACAGCTCCTGTCTGGCACAGGATATTTAGTTTTATAGAGGAGATTAGGTTTTTGTTAATAAAATGTGTTATACTTCAGAATTAAATGCTATTTTGAGATATTAACGTTGGTTACTTACATTTCTCAAGTTCAACAATTCAAAACTCTCTCTGCTGCTTCTGATCAGAACTGCACTCAGCAGCTTTGCGTACGTGCATGTGCGTACGTGCTCCAAGTACGTACGCACATGCACGCACACACGTAATAGACAACAGCCAATCAGGAAGAGGGAAGGCGGGATTTAAGACAGCACAACCAATGAGAGCGGAGTTAAAGGGGGGTCCCTACCTTGTCAATCAAAGGCCAGGCGCGTTAGTGATTGGCTGTGTGGAACACCAGGCCCCGCCCCCACTGGCGCACCATAGACGTCATATACGTAGACGCCCCATTGGTCGCTGCCGGCCGCTAGGCTGACGTGCCTACAGGGCGGCCATCTTGGGTCAGACCACAGATCAGACAGCTGCTGTCAAAATGAATAGGAGGCAGTTCAGATCTCATTTTAATCATATCTTCACAATGCTCGTGACCTTTCAGACAGATTACACATATTTATTCAGAACCAAAACTATTTAAACTCAAGTCAAACTGGATGAAAAATGTACACGCACTTACATATTTTGCAGTTACATATTAATCTAATATACACACAGATTATACACACATAAATCTCTCTCTCTTTCTTCCAATATATATATATATATATATATATATATATATATATATATATATATATATATATATATATATATATATATATATATATATATATATATATATATAGGCTATATACACAGACACTGATCTACAGACAACAGCACTGATCTAAATAGGAGCAAAACTATATACAGACAAGTGAGAGCAGAGGTGCCCATAACAGCATTTAAAAATTATATAATACAAACCGCAATCTGGGGGAAAAAAAATCAACAAAAAAGCTAATAACGCATCATAGAATCAAATACATTACAAAATCATAGTAAAAACTGTACAATATTTTACCGCCCCCCCCCCACAAATCATGTCTGTCCAGTAATTTAGGACCATTTTTTTTTTTTTTTGGTGTTTAATGTACTTTTCTCTACTTCCATCCCTGCTACCCATTAGCACATATTGTGTTTATGCCGGAAAACTGTAACTGTAAAGCATGAGGATGATCTATCATAAAATCTTCCTTATGGAAGGTAATTCCCCAGGATCTGGTTCCTAGTGTCCTTTTATTTGCGCACCCGTAAGCGGAGTAAAAGTCGGGCTTCCTGGGACGTAGATCTGGAAGTTTGCTTACTTTCAATACAAAATCGAAATTATTTATTAAGTTAGACAATAATTTAATTCAATCAATTGGTCCCATGTAGCCCCTAAAGGGGTGACGTTTTCAGTCAGTTGATTTATCTGGAAATCGGGTGAGAATTCACCGGATTCAGAGTGTCTGAAAACATAAAGTACATTTTCCTGTATTGACTTGTATTCTGTCTGACTGCAGCTTGGTCTGACCTAAGATGGCCGCTCTGTCGGCACGCCTCTCAACCGAGGACGCGGTGTCTACGTATTCATGTCTGTGTGGCGCACAGCAACTTTGAAATGACACGCCAAGCGCTTCAAACGGAGGTGCTCCGGGCAAACTTGTGCATCTACGCACGACTGGCTGAGCCAAACCGACACTTTTTTTGTAACGAGTAACTAAACCAAACATTGAAAATGTATCGGAGTAAAAGTATGCAATTAAGTTCGGAAATATAGTGAAGTAAAAGTAAAAGTAATCAAATAAAATTATTCTTGAGAAAAGTATAAAGTACTCCAAAATATACTTAAGTACAGTATTGAAGTATTTTTACTTCGTTACTATACAACACTGATTTTAACCAAGTGGTTCATCAAAAGTTAGTTCGAATATCTTTATTCTCTTGATAAATTATTAGTTAAAAACATATCTTTTTATTTATTTACTCAGGTAATTTTTTTATTTTGTGTAACTAAATCAGAAAAAATAGAGGAAATCTATAGAGAGCACTCTTTCACTGCACCCTTAGTCATATTATTCCACGTTTTATAAGAACATATTCCTGGAAATGTTTGCTTTTATTGGAATATTCAATGCCCATCAACTAGGTGCAACCAAGCAGTTGTGAGGCAGTCATAAAGAGCAGCAAGCGTTTGAATGGGCGAGGCCATGTTAGCAACGCTAATCTCTGCAGCCATACCTGCAGCTCTATTGTTCCTCAGAGTTGCCCCTCAAAGCACTTACTGTACATTTCTGCTTTGAGTTGTTGAACATTGGCTGGAAGAATCTTCTATAACATCCCTCATACTTGTAACTAATACTAAACTTTTCTCTTCTACTTCCTGGTTTATTTGCATGAACTAAGGGATCCATTTCTAATAGATTTAATTTACAGTTGATTTGAAATAAATGATGTAGTGCATGCAAATGTCACCACAAAAAACATATCTATAGGTTTTTTCTGTTGTCTGCTAGAGCCAAACCAGCTCATAAACTTTTAATCACTGTTTAGACAGTTAAGTAGACTCTGCCCATTCTGTGATCAGACAGCATGCATTGTTTAGTCATTTTGCAGACCAGTATTTAAGTATTTCTCTGAAGTGGAAACAGAAGTCTGGGATCAGAAGCCAAACCCCAGTTGGCTAAATTTTAGATTTAGAATTGCACCATCAACTGGCTTAGTCAAAGTGAAAGTCTGCATTCCCACACACATCCATTCATGTGACATGTTTCGTGCTATTCTATTTCATACTCCTCACATGCACACGAGTATCTCATGCTGCATATTACAACAAACCCAGCCAGAAATATTTCTGTATAGTTTCATATGTGATGGGAGTTAAAGATGTAATCCACCATACTGCACTGCTATCCACCTTCATGTCTGATCATGAGTTGACTTTCTTTGTTTTGCTTAGACTACTTGATACTAAATGTTTTGCATTTTTATACTTTTATACATTCATACATTTTATACTTTTATTATTATTATTCAGGAAATATTTTGAGCTATAATTATGTCTATATAATTCTCCCCCCTACCCCTGCCCACTGCTCCCTCTCTGATAATATTTACCCATAAAGCATAACATAATGACCCCCGCCTGTGTGTTTGGTCCGCCTTTTGCTGCAAAAGCAGCCCCTACCTGGAAAACCATGGACTCCTCTGGAAGGTGTGTGGAGGCAACTGGCTAAGATGTTTGCAGCTGATCCTTTAAGTGCTGGAAGTTGCTAAGTGGTGCCGCTTTGAATCTGACTTGTTTATCCTGCATGTCCCACAGATGCTCAGTTGGATTGGAATCTGGAGAACTTAGAGGCCAAGTCAACTTTAAAAACTCTTTGTTGTGCCCCTAAATTGTTTTCAGTCTGTGTCTGTCAGGGTTTAGTTTTTGATCGGGTTTTTGTTTACTATTTTTCAGTTCTTCCTTCTTGTTAGGGTTTAGTTATGTTCTGGCTTTATTTATTGTTAGTTTTCAGTTTCCTCCTCCCCCTTTCACTCAGCCTTCCCTTCACTCCCGCTGCAGTTAGTCACACCTGTCGGTCATTAATTAGTCAGACTCACTCCACCTGCCAGCCTCCCTACATAAGCCTCCCTCTGCCTTCACTTCCCTGCCGGTCCGTCTTCAGACTCCACTTACTCCTCACCTGTCTACCTGATTCTGCCCTGCTTTCTGTTGGAACCCTGCCACCTCTGCATCTCATGTTAAGTTTTTGCCTGTTGCTGGATTCTTCCTGTCTCACCCCTGTCTGTAGTTTTGCCTCTGCCTGTTTACTGGACTATTTGGACTCGTCTCTGTCTCAAGCATCACCTTCTGTTGCTAATGTGGAATTATCCTGCTGTGGTTCTGGTCTGCAAGTATTTACCCAGCCAAGCTACTAATCCTGTTGTGACTCTGACCTGCAAGTATTCACCCTGCCGAGCAGCTGGTTCTGCTGTGACTCTGGCCCGCAAGTGTTCTCTCTGCCGTGCTGTGGATCCTGCTGCCGTGCTCTGGTCTCCAAGTACTCACTCTGCCGAGTTTCTGGTCCTGCTTGCCAGCTCCTGCACACATCTACACCTCTGCTCCAGTTCAGTCCTGCATCTCTGGTTCCACCTGCCATTGTTCATCTTCCTTACAATAAACTCTCTATTTTTAGCTCTGTGTGTGCGTGCTCTGTCCAGGTTCATCCAAGAACAAATCCTGACAGTGTCAGGATGCATTATACTGCTGAAAGGAACCAGAGCCATCAGGCCATCTGGTTTCCATGAATGTGGGGACATGGTCAGTAATAGAGCTAAGCTAGTTGGTACGCACATGTCGGAGTAAGTTTCACACGGATGGCAGGACCCAGAGTTTCCCAACAGAACATTGCCCAAAGCTTCATACTGCCTCTGTTGTCTTGCCTTGTTCCTTTAGCACACTCTGGTGCCATGTGTATTTCCCAGGCAAGAGATGAACAAGCAAGAGCTGCAGTTTTGGGGGTTGCTCTGATCCACTAACCTTGCCTGCAAGATAAATTCTCATGGTATTTGTGTGTTCACAAACACACGGAAATCCATATTGCACTGCTCCAGCTTCAATCGTTTGTGTCCGAACCAAAAATGGTTCAGGCCAATCATGTAGCGGTATTGAGGTTTAAGGCGGGACAAACCGATACGTTGAAGGCAAGAACGGTTGAGCCCACAGCTGAACCAACACAAACATGGCAGCGCAGGAGGACGCACGTGTAGCTGCTACTATCACATCTGTTTGGTCAGAGTCCACGATTTCTTCTTTGATAGAACAGCAAGTAGTGCCTTGACTAGCTTACCTTGTTGTGTTTCTCATAATGCATGCTGCTAACTTTTTAATTTGATACCATGATTGACTAAAACCAACCTTTGGTAGGCGGGCATTAGGTGTCGCTTCACCCAATCAGCTTAGAGTTCTGCTGAATGTCCCTCCTTTCCTCAAACGGATTCAAATGGAGCAGTCCCAGACTGATAATGTGCAGAACTAGAGTGCTACACATCATCAATCTGGCTGGCCAGGTTACTGATCCAGGTGTCCAGCTGTCAAATTGGCAAAATGCCACCAAAGTGGGCAGTGCCTAGAGACACTGAGGGGCAGGGCTAAGAGTGGGGATGAGCGGAGGGGGTTAAGCTGGGGTGTAGTCAGGACCAGGAAAAGGAGATGTTGAAACATGAAGCGTGACTGGGGGAAACCGGTGGTTTTGCCACTGATCGGTCTTTTGAGGTGAAAGATCTCCCCTACTACCTTGTCGCTGGAGGTTAAAGGAGCCCAGTAGGGCTGAGTGTTATTTGTTCGAGCTGCTGGCTCTTGGCACTGACTCAGCTGGGGCTGGCTAAGCAGTAGAGGACAAGATGGGTGTAGTTTCTGGGTAAAGTGATGTTAGCAGCATCATTGATAACATGGGCTAATGTTCAAAGCAGTAGTAAACACTAAACACTATCAATCAGTGCTCGTAATTCCAACTCCTGAGTCAGACTCGCCACGGGGGCGTAAGTCTGACCAAGATACTTTTATACCTGAACGTGAAGCTATGGTGATGACAGCATGCGCCGATTGAACCAATAGGAAAATTCAACTGCAATAAACTCTGATCAAACCTAAGACTGCAGCACTGAGATGATTTTATGACAGATATTGCAGAAGTTAACAAGTTTGTATTAAAATGTAAAATTTTGCACAGTAACATTAAAGTAGAAACCTTTAGCCCAGTTTATACAGTTTATCTGGAAGAAAAGTTGCGTTTGAGTTGAGTTACACTTTAAAGTTCCAATTTATCAACCATCCAACTCATCAACGTTGAGGACAAAATGTGCACCCACTAACTGGAGCCATGATGAAGGATAAGAAGTGTTATTCACTTCATCTCTTGGTGGTCATAATGTTATGCCCTGTTAGTTTATAATGCTGACAAAGTATTGTGTTGTCAGTTTTGTCTGTGAAACATCCTAAAGGTCGTCTCTCAACAGTTGTTTGCTCTATCAGCTGCTGCTGCCAAACAAAAACCTACTCGTTTCATTTTTCTTGTGGGAAAGTGGTGATATCACTCCCAGCGTTATGATCAGCGCTGCCTCACCCCTTCTTTTTAGAGTCTCCCCCCCTACTTCATAAACACAATCCCCCTTTACTCAGCAGCAGGACTGATGACTGGATGTTACTGCCCATGATAAGTCAGGTACCGAGCTGAGAACCAGTAAAGCAGGTACAGGCGCTCTGGGTCGTGTTGTAGGTGCAGGAGGCGACGGTTTTTCAGCCAGCTGGAAAAGTGCTGAATGTGTGCGAGAAGGCTACTTTTAGCTCAGCCTGCAGAGGGGAAGTCTGAAAGAGGTGTGTGTGTGTGTGTGTGTGTGTGTGTGTGTGTGTGTGTGTGTGTGTGTGTGTGTGTGTACACGAGGGAGAGCTAGTAATCTGGCCTGTGGCTGGTCTCCAATTTTAAAGTCTTTTGTTCGAAGCTTCAGACATCTGTCTGCGTATTGCAGTTCAGCCGTTTATTGTTCCCACCAGTTGCTGAATTCAGCCAGTTGCCAGACGGTTAGCTTTTTTTTTTTTTTTTTACCATGAATTAAGGGTTACAGCCAATTCAGTTCTGATTTGGATTTTAACAGATTGACTTGCACGATTATATACATGCAGCTGTGCTGCAGCTATATCAGGAATGAGTTGGTGTTAATGTTCTCCAGATAGCTAAACAAACCTATACTGATTTTTTTTTTTTTTTTTTGCTTTATTCGATCTTTGTTCATTAGCAGGTTCTCTTTCACTTAGCAGTAGCTTACGATAGCAGTTTAGTAGTTTCCAACTTTACCTTTTAATGGCTCATGTGGCTTACTTTCTCTGCTACTGTTTCTTGCAAAAAGTCCCAGATAAAAGGTGTTACTTAGCAGGAATTTAGGAAAGCTCAAACACAATGTAAAGGATAGAAACCGGTGGGATGGCGTCTACAGTAGAGTTTTAATGAACAAGGAAATGGTTGCAATGAACATCTGCGCAATTCTGACTTTCAAGATGTTGGTTCACTGCTTCGCTCCGTTTTCGCATAAAACAAGCAGACTATTGCACCATTTTCTGTCTGCCATGTAATAAACTTCAATGAGGTCTGTCTAAGCACTAATTATGTGGCGGGTCTAAGACTGGGGGCCTCTATATGCATTGTGCATAAGGGTGATGAATGTCGATGTTTGCTTGGATCTTCTTATTCCACTGTCGGCACAATAAAACGTTTATGAGTTTTTTGCCTAAAATAAGGGCAGTGGATTTAACTTCTGATGCATTCTCTGTTATCCAAATTCCTTTTTCCTGAGGTTCTAAGAAAACAGTTTCATCCATTAAGCAACATGCACCAAAATACACAGACCACCTACATATCAGCAGCTAAATTGCTAAGTTTAATTGAGCACAAGTTCTTAGATAGTCATAACCCAACCAAACAGCAACCAGGAATCTCACTTCAGCCCTTGCCATTCTTGGCCCTAACCCTGGGCTGTGCTTTTTGTAGAAGTGGGGTGAAGGGACGTCGGCTGATTTTTCTCCAGAACCAGTGCTGTTTATATTTAGCCTGAGATTGTTTCAGGTGAGTGATTCAGTTCAGTGCAAAGCGAGCTACATACTAAACACAAAGTTTTGGTCCGGGTTCTTTTTTTTCCTCCACTCTAGCTGTAGGAGGAGCTTCAATGTTCCCTAATAGCAGTTTATTGTGAGCTGGGAGTTGATTCGGTTTTGTTACGGTGTCACGTCTTAAAGTTGAGCTACAGAACGTTGCATTGCATCCCTTAGTTCCACACATAAACACTCTGCATGTGCTCAGGTGTAAAACTGCTGTATTGGTTCGGTACAACTGCTCACCAAACCAACAGGACTGCACCAGATATGTAAGAATACAAGTACTACTGCACTCAGCCCTGAACAGGATTAGGTAGTGTAATGGGAGTTTTTCATCACAGCAGAAGTAGAAAATAGTTTGATTTTTGCATTCTTTTACCAAAAAAAACTAACAATAGTTTCATTTGTCTGCTACTGATAATTCTAAATAAGGAGTTTTAGATAAAAATCCAACCATGAACGGGAGGCTTTGGAAGCAAAATACTTCCCATGCCTGTAATCACCTCATGTTAGCCAAGAGTGAAGGGCAGCCGACAACGCTTAAGCCTTAAAGTAGCGCATTTCCAGCAGTGTTACTTTATTACAAAAGCCACAGCGGCCCTGAAAGCCTCAGAATCACTGAGACCACACATGCTGTACAGCTGACAGCGCCGGCTCTCCATTTGGCTCTTAATGGACGTCTTTGTGTTCGTCAGCAGCCCCTTTAAGAGTTTTCTTTGCGTTTGAGCCTCAGCATAGTAACAGTTTGAGACGCAAAACACGGGTTTTCATCTCTGAGTGCCCGTGTTAATGGAATTGACTCATAATAGCTCCCTGTTCGTAGCGCTTTGAAAACTGCTAATGAATCGCGTGTGTTACTGGTGTGTGTGTGTGTGTGTGTGTGTGTGTGCGTGTGCCTGTGTCTATGTGTGTGTGTGAGGTACAGTAGAGCAGTGTGGCTCCACTGCTCCAAGCAGTAGGTGGTCCTGACTACACGTGTGAGTTATGCTTTAAACGAGGTGGTCTTCTTTCTGATCCTTTTTTATTTTACAGGTCTGTATGTACAGTATGTGGTGGTTCTTAATGCCACACTGGAGTTCAAATGTTGGTGCCCTCCCATAGAGCTTCAAATCATGCTGGTGATGCTGGTAAGAGCTGGCGTCACATCACAGGCTCTGCACAGTTTGCCTGGTTTGATCCGCTTTGGATGCGTTTCCTGCAACAACAAAAAAAAAAATCCATACCGTTTTAGTCTGACTCTAATTTAGCTTTCCTTTCCCTCCACAAGCTGCGTAAAATATTAGACCAGTCTCGTGCAAAAGAATAGCGGTAGAGGCAGTTTATTGTAAGATTCTTAGGATTCACAAATCAAGATCCTGCAAATGCAATCTCATAATGCGCTGAGGTCAGCACAATAATATCACATAACTGATGGTGCAATTATATGTTTTAAGACCTATAACTACCAGTTGAACTGGAACCAGGTCTCAAGTAGATTTCTGCCACTGCAAAACAGCCCTTTTCTTTAAAAGCTTCTGCGATACATTCAAACACCAGTTTTCAACGCTTTAGAGAATAGTTTTCTTTTTTTCTCTCTGCATTAAACAGTTAATTGATTTAGAAGTTGATGAGGTTTTACAGGGAACACCCTGGTGGTTCCCAATAATGTTCCATGAGACGCAGATTGCGAAACAGCTGAAATGAAGCAGGCATAACGGCATTAAAAGTGGTTCATAATAGCACCACAAAGGTTAGCGTAAGCAGTTAGTGTTACGTTGGATCAGAAGCGGAAAACTTCCCTGAAGCGGAATTTTCTCTTATTCATGCCGAGGTTTTCATGACAGTTAAATACAATACACAGATTGTTGGCCTTTGTCAATATAGCAGGACAAGTTTTGTCTAATTTTATCTCCTTTTTCATTGGTGGAGTTTCTCAGCACTTCTTCACTGTTTGTGTGTTGCAGTATTTCCATATCAGCCATGCAGTCTGACATGCCTTGTTGTACCTGGAAGCCATATTGACTTTAACAACAGGAAAACTGTTCGTCGCACAAGATATTTGGAGATTTTGAAGATGATCGAATTTGTTAGAAATAGACAAATAATTCCATTTATGAACAATTAACAGTAATTTAATTTGATTTGCATGTCATAGAACACTGCATATCACTGTTGCACACCCTTTTCTCCGTTGCACTACAGGAATAAACACAGCCCTCATTGTAAATGGATGAAAGGACTTCTTAGCCGTCTTGTCTCCTGGGGCCTCTCCTTTATGAGTAAGTCATGAATGTTTCCTTAGGATGTTTCCACTGCGTTCTGTAGGAAGAAGCTTTCATGTCTCATTGAGATGTTATCATTTAGCACTTGCGTCATCCCTGGCCCTGCTTTCGGTGGAGTGATTACTTTTCTTTATATGGAAATGAAATTCTAATCACACACTGCCTGAAAGAGGTCACAAACTAGAGAGTTTACTTCCTTTTCATTTTTTTTCCCCATGTTTTTGTCCTAATTTTGCCTTTACCATTTGCTCCCAGATAGAAGAACTTTCAGAGCGCTGACTGGAAGTCATCCATCATGCAGAATAAGATGTGCAGACAGGCTCTAATATAAATAAACTTCCTGTACAGTCCAGTTATGTTAGGCTCAATGCAAAAAAGGGGTTCAGACTTGTTGCAAGTGGACGTCTCATATTGTGATTTATTACCTTTTCCGCACCTTCCTTTATTGCTGTTGTTTGAAGTTACTGAAGTTTTCATTATTAAGGTTGGATAGCTTTTTCCCTTAAGTAAATCAAAGCATCATTTGAAACATCTTTTTGTATTTATTTATTTATTATTTACTCTTTTTCTTTATTAAAACACAAACTTGAAAAAATTAAGAACAGAAATCTGAGTTTTTAAAAGATCTGAGCAACATTTTAATTGATCAACTTTCCACAAAACTTTCCACAAAACATGGCTTGATAAATGTTAGTAGATGAAATCATGTTATTAGTAATTATGGTGTTTATGGTGTTAGTCATTACGAAGTTTTTATGTACTTTCTTTCTTCCCTGTTCTCTGTGCTAACATACTTTATATTTTTATCTTAACACATCATTTTCATTTCTGTTTCAAATAGACTGTGAAAAATAAATCGTTTTTTGTATAATTTAGCAAAAATATGGCATGTTGAAGATTTGCATACCCATCTCAATAATTAACGGAACACGTTTTATCAGCATTATAGTAACCATACGATCCTATAACTTCAACTAGGGCTGCACAATATATTGCAAATAAATTGTCATTGCAGCATCAGTGTGTGCAATATTCATATTGTAAAAGACTGTTGAGAGTGCAATAGTTGCTGGTTGATATATTCTAATATTTAGCCAGTTGGACCAAGTCTCACAGCAACAGATGCTCCCACTGGATAGAAATGACACGGCCCCAAAACGCTGAAGGTCACAGATGATGGATGCTCAGATGAGAAAGAGAAGAAAGAAGAAAACAGGCAGATATGGCACCTGATATCATCGCAGCTGTACCAATATTAGTGCCATTGCAAGATTGTCTAGTATAATGCAGCTCTAACTTCCACTGCTCTAACCAACTAGATGACTAGAGGACGAATGTATGGTTTCCATGACAACAGACAGTGATACTAATATTGTTAGTGCACTCGGGATAAATGGCTGTGAATAAGTTTTACTACCATTGAGTCTGTGTCAGCCGTTTGCTTATTAGTGGCTATGCTGCAGGCTGCAGAGTAGCCACTAAAGCAGGTCCTTGTTTGCTTTTGCAGTTTCCAGAATTCCCATTTAGAACGTAAAGGAGAGATCCCCAGAATATCATACAATCATTCATTCAGTCTGTCAAAATCATGTTTTATTGACCGATGGATAAGTAACATTTTCTAAATTACTGCAGTATGCTGAAAGGGAACCAACTGATCCCTACTGAAAAATTCAACAAAAAATACAGATGAGCAAATATTAAAACATCAGGATAATTAGTGTTTAATATTTTCACTAAATAGCTACTGCTCTTATTGCATCATTCTGTAGGCGGATTGCATTGGGCAAGGAAAGGGAAGGAATACCATCCTTATTGAATGGACATCTCTTGTGTCAGCCCCATGTCCAACAACCTCAAAATACCAGCAGACTGCAGCGGCAACAGGATTTCTTCTTTGTCAACCCGTGGTTTTTGAAATTGTGCTTGCAACCCTTTTTGGAAGCTATACTTCCTGTTTGCTTCTTAGTACTAGGTTTAGTAAAAGTGATGTGTATCAAGAAGGCCTTCGCAGCATGTTAATAGGAAGTTTGTGCTTTTTCTCAGACAAGTGATAGTAAAAATAACCCAGAGAGTGAAATGCTGATCCAGGAGCGAGGACTCCCTCGTGGACCGGGGGATGTGTCCAGGCTTGTTGTTCCCGGCCGGTCTGGTAATGATTAACAGGATCTGGAACCACAGGCCAGACTCTCTGCCGTGTTTGGCTGTTGGAAATACATCAACCTCCTATTGTTGCTCTCTCATCGGTCCTCACATCTTTACTTCATCTATCATAGGTTTTAATCCACATTTTCCTGACTTAGTTCGTAACAGTCATGTTTATTTTTACTCATGTGTTAGATCCAGGTTTATGCTTGGTTTTTACAAACCTTTCTGCACACTGTGCGTCTTTGTTGCGTAGACGCCGGTGATCCAGAGGAAGTAGGAAAGAAGGGCTGCTGGCTCTGGTCAAGTCGATGTCACAGGGGTTTACAACACTTCACCTGCGACACGTGTGGCCACATCCTTTACGGGCATGACGATAAAAGACAATCAGGGATTTTCTCCACTTACATTAGCAGTTTGTGTTACAGCTTGGTTTGTGTGAAGAAATTAAACAAACGTGAGCATTCTGCAGCTGGGCTGAAGGAACGTCTGGATTTGTCTCTGACCTGACCAGTAGGAGGAGATATCAATCTGGCCACAGACTTCTAGAATTATAGTGTGTCAAAAAGAAAACATTTTCTTCACTTTGTAAGCATGTCATTCCACGTTTGTGTGACCTGTGAGACCCTGCATTCTCCCCAGCCATGCTAAGGCTTCCCTTTGTTGTTCTCTATTACAGTGTTGTGCTGACCAAGATGTCTTCAAAGGCTCAGGGCTCCAATAACCTGAACCAGGCCCGGCAGGCCGTACAGCAGCTGAGACAAGAGGCGAAAAGAGGCAGGATTAAGGTAACCCCCCCTTGAGCTTCTGTCCCAGAAAGCTGCCATGAAGAAAGATGTTCCCAGGATCGGCTTCCTACAAACCAGGAATAATTTGGTTAATGGTTTTTGTATTTTCTGGCATAATGGAGAACAGAAAACCATTACAATTAATGTCTCAAATAAAGATTTTGGAGACGTGCTCAGGAAACTTCCTAGATCTGAAACCCACTGAGAACCTAATCTGTGATCGGTTCTGAAAGCTCAGTTGGAGAAAGGGAGGCCAACAAGTTGGGATCAACTCTCAGAGCTCAGAGCTTATAGGACAGAAAGGGGTCACCATAGCTCTGGATCTGGGGAAGAGGTTTCCAGCAGGTTCAGAGAGAATCACAGAAGTCAGAAACAGTGACTGTTCTTCAGTATGATAACAGACATGTACAAAAGTGGAAAGCTTTTAAAACAATATACCTGTGTCCACAAAATCTTTGACAATGATCTAAATAAATACATTTTTATCATATTTTAATATTTTTCAGGACATATAAACATAGTAATGTATTATTTGGACCTATATTTCTTACAAATTAACAGTCATTGTCTACTTGTACCGCACTCTTATTAATACATTGGAATTTTAATCAGTCAAACTTGAATCCGTCCTGAAAACATGTTTTTTACATGTCAGGGTTCCTATAGGGAGAAAACAATCCCCTGGACTTGCAGTTCCTGGCACTTTGGCATTTGTTTTTCAAATAAAATTAAATCAAAACAATCAATTACTGAAACCTATTTACAGCCTAAAGAGTTGTTTTAATTTTCTCTATATAATGACACCCGGCCTCTCTGGCAGCCTCAGGAATGCCTATTCTAGTAAACAAATCCAATCCAAAAATCGTGTAATCCCAGTCTGAATGTGCGAAATGCTCTCAGGAAGTTTTGCAGTCAGACAACTGCTCAGAAGCAGACAGGATGTTATGCTAAGACAAAACACAATGAGACAAGTGTGGATTGCAGTGGGCAAGAAAAACACCAAAACAATGGGAAACCTCGGAGGAGTCCACACAATAAATGGTGAACCAAGCCAGAATTACTGGGTAAAAACAAAATATCACGGTGCTACAGAAAAAAACAAAAACTACTTATTTCTCTCTAGCAAGAGAGTTAAAAATGTGTTTTAGGAACAATGTTCTAGTGACGGAAAGGAAGAAAGGCTTTTTAGGAAGGCACGCTGACTCACTGAGACCATCTGCGTTCTTCCCACCTCCTAAACACCTGAAAGTTGCTGGTGTGGAATGGGAGCCTAAAGTTGGGCTACCACTATTGCATTTCTTATGGGAAGTTGTCCATAAGAGGAGACTGTGGAGCCAGGATCACTGAACAAGTGTGATAAGCTGATATGATACAGAGCAAAGTCGGCAGCACCAGAGTCCTGCTTGGAAGCGCTGAGCAGCACCACCAGATGATCATTGAGTCCATCAAATCTGAGAAATACTTTGGTCAGCAGAATCCAATTAAGATAATACCTAATGCAGTGCTAATGCACTGCAACTTTGTTTGTATTTAGAGCATTAAATACCAGCAGTGAGACTCTAAAAGGCTCCAGTTGTCTGTTTCGACTGACGGACTGACTGGACGCCACTACTTATGGTCCCTGGTGCTAATCTAGGTTGCGGCAGCTCTTTAGGAATCAAACCTTTTGCCGTCACATCCAAATCAGACGTTCCTTTTTGATAGCTGAGCTTGGTGCTTGGGCAGTTTTAAAATAAATATATAAAATTCATGTTGATGTATACTTTTAAATAAATATTTATGAACCCAGTGGGCATCACCATTTACTGTACGAGAACACTAACTGCACACATCCATGCATCAATTAAAAAAACACTTCTTCACCTAGGACCAGGTTGCTTTGGATAGCTGTTTTCCATGTAATCACTGCGCTGTATATCTTCAGATGTGAGAACTAAAAATCTACTCCCCTAATGTGATGCTTTTGCTCCCTGTTGTTTCTCCAGGTCTCCATAGCCTCTCAAGACCTTGTGAATTTCTGCAACCAGCATTACAAATCCGACCCCCTCCTGGTCGGCATCCCTGCTTCAGAGAACCCTTTCAAGGAAAAAAAGTCCTGCACTATATTGTAGTGGACGCCCTCTTCTAGCCTGATTCTATTTTTCTTCTGCTTCTCAATGTTGCTGTATTCTTCATGTTGGGAGGAGCGAGAAATGAACTGCGATCATATCATTACACCTTTTAACAGTTCATTCAAAGTAATCCAGAATGATGTGCGGCTGTCCCATTAATGAGATCTTTACCAAAACTACTGACCTGCCACTGTTCTGTGTGAGCTTCAGGCACTTCAGAAATCTTTGGCTGCGGGGTTCTGATTATATCACATGTTCTTTAGCAAGTGTCAAGCTTATTTCCTAATTCTTCTAACAGTAAAGGCAGCATTCCGTGACAGGGTTGCTCTTTCAGTTTTTATACAGTTATCTCCAGTGGGTATTGACTGTTATTTACCGCTGGTTTGCCTTAAACTACCAACCAAAGTTCCCTACCTGTCCTTTTATACCAACTTCAGATGATTGAGAATCACTGCAGAAATTTTACACACAAGCAATTTATGCCACTAAATTCTTGGGATCACAGTTTCCAAATGTTGCCTTGATGTGGGTTTTTTTTCTGTTTAGAGAGAAGCAGGTAGTATTAAATCAAAGTCAATGAGCACAGAAGTATTTTACAGCCTGCCACAGCTCCAACTGGCCAATGATAATCCACATTCCATTTATTGCCAATTAGCCTTTTTGTTGCGGTTTGATACATTCCAGAGTTGTCTTCAAAATTATTTTAAAACAACCATGATGCAGAGATATCCTCCATGTTGAATATGGTTGGAATCCATTCATCTTACCAAGCTTTTTGGGGAAGTCTCCTGCATATTTTAAACTATGAATTTAGCTCAGTTTTTTTTTTAGTTTTTTTTTAACTCTCTGCATTGATCAAATTACTTTTTAAACTTTTTAATGTAGATTTCCTTTTACTAGTTTACACTGGATGCAGAATCGAACACTGTGTAATGAAAACCATTGGACAAAGCCAAACCTGTGCAGCGGCTTTTATAACCATTTCTTGAAGTAGAGATGCACTGATCAGATGTTTGTGGCCAATTAAAAAGCTTTGATTTGATGGTACCATTTTTAACATTATCCCAATTCTTTTTTTTTTTTTACTATAATTTAAGAAAATATAATCAGCAATACTCAGAATTGTTTTTCTGGTCTTTATGCTGTGCATGATCATTAATCATTCATACTATAACAAAAAGAGATGTCAATAGAAAACTGAGTTTTACAAAGATTTTAAACAAGGACTACTTATCAAAGTTTGCTAATCATAGATGCTAAGGTCAGTTTCAGTTAGCCCCCCTAGCATTACTGAAACAAGGTTCTCCGTATGCATACCCTAGAGTGGTGATTCTCAAACATTTTATAACAAAACCTGCTTCAGCAAATGCCTTAGTGTCCAATCTGTAATAGTTTTGTTTTTTGCAAAGATGAAAAAAGGAGTAAGGATGCTACTTATTTGTATATTGCATTATCACACAGAGTTAAATTTTGAATTATAAAAAATAAACAGGAATGCATTGAGTGAGTGTGAAAGTCTTAGGTTTCCCGTCAAACCCAAAAACAAACCCAGTATAGCTATCCGTACATTTAAAACGTATGGCTAGCTGCATAAGCTATGAGCTGGAAAGTTGTATTAAATCTTTTACACACACATATTACTGCACAACTGCTGTTATCAGCATGTTTCATTTGTACTTAAAAGCATAAGATGATAAAAGCACACTGTTACTAGCTTGTTGGGCTAACTATGTTAGTCGTGACGTCTGAGGTTAATGGAACACAGTCAAGCTAGCTACTATCTCTTCTTCCTGGTTCCCTGTCGTCCACTTGGGTTTATACTGGGAGTTCTCTAAAATCTATCCAGTACACTCCTCTTTTGAGAATGAGGGCAGTGTGTTTGAACAAGCCAGCTTATTTGCTGTTATCACAGTACGCTGGTTTCATAAATACATTCATAGTTGATACAGCATTTTTTCCAAGTATCACCCTTAGTTTTTTGAGAATCATAGCCCCAGGGAAAATCTTTAACTTTTGAATTTCCAAAAGACTGCCAATATTTTAAAATCCAGCATGTTACAAGGCAGACAGAGGTTGAAAGCAGAAAAGGATAAAAAAAAAAGCAACTTTCCCATAATTCCTCCTCTTGGCGTGTCATAGAACATTCGGTTTTAAATAGCTACTTGCATCTCTATGCTGCCTCTGTCTTTATTTTTTACTTATTAAAGCAAAAATTAGCTTCTTCCCTCAGTAACAACTCCCATACTAAAGACTATGGTAACCTTGTGGCACTTAGGCCCATCTGTTGGTGCATCTCTGTTTATAAGCATTCATAATCCAGAAACCATCTGTGGCGAACTTTTTTTTCTTTTTTTCTATCTATGGCTACACAAAACATGGCAAATGTTGCAGATCACTGTGAGCTTCGCCTGTTGACTCGTAACAAAAGTCTTAATCAAGTAAACATGCACATCAGGGCTTTTAAATGTTGTTGGTACATGTGATAAAACCACTCTCCCAGGACTACTTTTACATTTGCTTTACCTGTTTTATTACTGGTGGTTGGGTGAGGGAGGGGGCTGAATCAACATATCCTGCATATTGTGATAAAAAAAGAAAAAAAAAAGAACATTTCCCTTGGGTTTCATATCTGTTAGGGTAAATTTAGATAGTGGGAATAAAAACAGCCTTACTCATGTTTGCCTCATAAAAAGTATTTAACCTGTTGTATTTCTTTAAAAAAACATGTTCTTTTTTTGATTTGTGGAAGGATTGATTTGGTATTCTTAGCATCGCCATAAGGACACCTGCAGCTGATCCAGTGTTCTTACTCTTCTCTACATCAGTATGATTGTCTGTTTTTGCAGTCTGTTTTCTTACTTGCAATGAATTAGCTCGGTATGTCTCTGCCATTTGATTGTTTAGCAGCAAAGATTAGGAATTTATCTGCCACATGTTGCCACATCTGCATTCGCAGTGATTCTGTAACTCTTGTTGTTCCATTGAGAGATTAATCGAACTGTCAGAATCAGCTTTTTCTGTTGGATAAATGTTTTTATTAATTTACCAATCTTTGTATGAAACTTCATGGGGATTAATAAATTGAAACATTCCTACAGTCTGATGTTTTCACGTCTCAATAATACAGTTTTCTGTGAAGGATCACTATCAAACACCCTGTCTAACAGTTCAACAATGCAGAATACAGAAAGCTGACTGGGGACTGTTATAATCGCTCTACACATATTGGCACCCCTGGTAAACTAGTGATCAGGCCCCAAATCTGGGTGTTGTGATGGACTCAGACCTGAACCTTCAACAACACATAAAGACAGTCACAAAGTCAGCCTTCTATTACCTGAAGAACATTTCCAGGATTAAAGGACGGATGTCCCAACGAGATCTAGAGAAACTCATCCATGCATTTATCTTTATTTGCGTTGATTACTGCAATGGTGTCTTCACAGGTCTGCCCAAAACAATCAAACAACTGCAGCTGATCCAGAACGCTGCTGCTCGTGTTTTCACTGAAACCAGGAAGATGGAACACATCACCCCAGTTCTAAAGTCCTCACACTGGCTCCCTGTAGCTCAGAGAATAGATTTTCAAATACTTATGTTAGTTTATAAATCACTGAACGGCTTAGCCCCGAAATACATTAAAGACCTGTTGTTGCTGTATCAACCCTCCAGACCACTCAGATCGTCTGGTTCTGGTCTACTCTGCATACCCAGAACCAGAACCAAACACGGAGAAGCATAATTTATTTCCTGTGCTCCAAAAATCAGGAACAAACTTCCAGAAAACTGCAAATCAGCTGAAACACTGATTTCCTTTAAATCAAGACTGAAAACCCACCTGTTTAGAGTTGCTTTCGATCCATAATAACAGGAACATTGACCAACATATTTGATGTGTATTGATGTTTTCACTTGATACAATTTAATGTTTGTTACTGCTCTCACAACCGGTGACCGCTTTGATGTGTTTATGATGTTTTAATGTTTCCATGATTTCAAGCACTATGAACCGCCTTGTTGCTGAAATGTGCTATACAAATAAACTTGACTTGGTAAAGATGTTAACAGCCTTAAAATAAAGTCAGCTGTTAGTCATCTAAGCTTAAATTCCAGTATATTTATTTAGTGGGGGAAAAATCCCATGTCCAACTGTTTTTTTCATTGGATTCACTGGAAACCCACTTATTGGCACCCCTGCTGTCAAAACTTTGTAAACCCCCCTTTTCCCAACAAGGCAGCACTTGGTCTACATCAGTAGTTCCGACCCCTGGTCCTCAGGCAAAACGGTCCTATATTCTTTAGATGTACCCCGGCTGAGTAACACAGCTGATTCGTTAACCTGGTTACTTGTGTCTAAAAATAATGGTATTGTTTTATAATGGGTGATAGCTTGGAGACATCTAAAACATGCAGTACAGTGGGCTCTGAGGAGCAGGGATGGAGAGCCCTGGCCTAGATCACCCAGAGTCAAAGCTCCTGTCTTATGAACCCCAGCTCAGCCCACGGGTTTTCTACAGGATTTGGGTATGGGAAGGGAAGGATATGGTCATGGAAAAAGGTTGATTTTGAATCTGGTGAACCATTTTTTGTTAATTTGGTCATGCTGAAAGACCAAAAAACTGTTCAGTCCATATTTTTATTTAAAATCTCCTTCATGATGCCATGCACAAGGCATGGGGGCCTTTGGAGGAGCAACAGGCCCAAAGCATCCAGATCCTCTCTCCATCCTTAACAGTTGGCATGTGGGACTTCTCCACAAATTCATCTTTTGTTGCATTGCGGATGGTTTCTAATGGTTGTTATGGTAGATTGAGGTGCCACTCTTTGTTGTGGTTCTATCAGTGAGCTTTGGAGATTTCTTTCAACATCTTTACCATCCTGCTAACTTTGTGTGTTTGCAAGATGAGTATGGATCCAGACTAGTGGCTGAAAGTATTGGCCCTCTGTGTGCCATTATAATTAATGAACAGAAAGTTATGAATTATTAATAAGAAGCCCATAGAAACTCTCACAGGGCTTGTTATGGAAAATGGTGTTCATAAAACGAGTGGGTTTGTGAATTTATTTAAAGATTGCATTTTTTCCAACGTTTTCAGAATGATGGGATGCTGTTGAAATAAAGATTTATTTTAAGACTTTATAAACGTTTTGGCCCGGAATCTCTCAACACTTCTCTAGAACTGTATGCGGGCCCACTTCCTCAAATTAGTGGTCTGGTTCTGTCTAATTTAGCAGAGCAGAGACTGCTGCCCTGTCACTGAAGCCCTCAAAAAGCCTGAAACACTGGAGCTAAATTTAGAACCTACCAAGGCCAGGTTTCCGCTCTTGGAAAGCATAGGAACTATTTCTACTTAGCCTGAGGGTTGGGGTCTGACAGTCTGTGTTCCCCTGCTGGGGTTCTCTGGCCTCGTTTCTGGCCAGGTGGAGGCTGCACACAATGGGAAGATCACAGAGGAATATTACATTGTTCAAGTTGCACATGTGCTGCAGTGGTTGTGGCAGTTCTCACACATAAAGCAGCAGCAGTGGTGAAACAATGATGTCTCCTTTATTAAAAATCAGAAAGTTGCCTCAAGAGCAGTTTCCCACAAATGAGAGGTGTTGATGCAGGATGAACCAGGTGCATCTGTGTTGAGTAAACAGAAAAAAACACACTAAAAATAGCACGCAGTGGGAAGCTTATCACTGAAAACAAAGCTAAAAAAAGACAAACTGGCCTACACTCAGTGACCTGGTACAAGCCCAGTCCAAACGGCCCGGATGTTCCTCGCTGCCATAAGCTCCTCTGAGGGGTATGGGATCCCACGTTCGCCACTGATCCCTGTTGGGGCGTACGGTTCCTGTGTCCCACTGTGAAAAGCTCTCCTGGCCGTTCTAGTGTCAGTGTGTTGGAATGTGCTGTGCTGGGAGAGGAGAGGAGAGGAGAGGGAGGGTGTGTGGGCTGATGGGCCAGGCTGCAGAGGCACAATTATCTCAGCTCTTCCACCCACCAAGTTAAACCCATTTTGCTTCCTCAAACGTACACATTTTGAGTTCTGTGCCATAAAAAGAAAAAGCTGATGGATTTAATATGGCTTTGGGTGTTGTTCTGCATCTTGTTCCTCATTCCTTGAATGGGATCTCCAAATGCGGCACTATGGCCCCACCTACATCTCTCCCAGCATTTCTACCATCTTTCCACTTACGCTGCAAAACTGAGGTGGCACTAGTTCCCTCATGTGCTGTAAAGACCAAACCAGAATGAAAGAAATAATCAGGCCTTTTTGGCTACCTCACAAAAGTATTCATATCCCCTAACTGTTCCACATTTTGTCACATTGCAACCAAAAACAGTCAGTGGATTTTATTTGGAACAGACCAACAGAGTAAAGAGGGCCTAATAAACATGCGGAACACTCTAAACCAGATTGTTCTTTGTAAAAAATGTTGAAAAATCTTGTGTCCTTCACTATTATCCCTTCTCTCTCTCTCTCTCTCTCTCTATATATATATATATATATATATATATGTATATATATATATATATATATATATATATATATATATATATATATATATATTTATAAATTAACGATAGATGTGTATAACTACTTCATTCCATAATCTGCAGACAATACTACGCAAAGAACAACCTGTTCTGTAGCTTCACTCGAAAGCCAGAGTCGCATCAACTTTTACCTGCACGAGTCTTAAAATAACCTCTACCCTTCTATCACAACAATACTGCGTTACATCAGTCAGCGTCACACCCTTGAGTCACACGACATGCGACCTTTCATACACTGCCAACGGACACCATGGAGCCCAGTGGAGCAACTCAAATGCAGAGGAACACTTTGAGTCAGAGATTCCTGAGAAGCCTTTTTAAGCACTTTTCAATCATTTCTAAAAGCCAGAAGGAACTGTTGGTGTCTGGTGCAAAGTATTACAGAGTTCATCAGTTCTGCCTGTTGAATCAAATGAATGCATAAATGGTGGCTTTTGCAGTACACCTAAAACACTAGTTTCATCATTATAATGATCATCTGTTTAGGGTTTGTTTTTATATTTACCTTTATGTCGTACGTACTTCAAGTGGAGACTTTTCGGAAATTAGTGAAGTGAAAACTGAAAAAAGTCATGAATTGTTGTGCTGTGGCCAGCTCACTATTCCTCCCATCCATCCATCCATCCAATATAAATATCAATTAAAATAAAAGCCTTGTGATATTTTTTGTAAAATATATTTAAAAAAAAATACTGTTTCTGGCAAAGAATAATTTAGGACACCCGACATTTATTCCCGGCCAATTTTACACTCAGAAGTATCACACCAGGTGTAAATGATGAAAGCATAATTTCTAAGCAATTTGAAAGAAGTTTGCCCTGTTAAACTTCAGACCTTTACCTTGACAAGCTCCCTCCTGCTGAAGTGAGAGGGAGGTAAACCACCATGGTGGGATCAGAAGAGATGCCACTGTATGAAAAATAGTTTACAAGTGGAGGACATTCGGACCATCCAAGTAAGTTCACCTTGAAACGGACCGCAAGACGCTAAACGAAGTGTCCAAACACCCGAAAAGGTCTTCATCGAACCTACAGCTGGCTCTTGATACTGTTGATACGAGATTTCTGCGCAATCAGAAAGAGACTGCACAAGCTGAGCTTCCATTCGAGGTGTGTAAGGAGAAACCTTTACTCTCTAAGATAAAACACAAAGCCAGACTAAAGTAGACAAACAGCCGAACTTCCAAAATAAGGTTCTTCGCAGTCTTAAACTGAACGGACATGTTAGGACTAAATCAGATGCAGCATAACAGCAAAATAATGTCATACAAACTGTGAAGTTGGGAGTATCATGGTTTGGGAATATCATGCTGCGGGACCTGTCCAGCTCACCCTCATAGAATCCACCATGAATTCTATTAATAAGAGGGCGCTTGAAAAAAATAGGAGACTATCTGCAAAAACTGCAAGCTAAAGCTGAAGTGGGCCCTGCAACGCGGCAATGGATGAAATCATACCAGTAGCTCCACCAAGGCCTGGCTGAGAATATAAAAAAGTAAAGTAGAAACTCCTGAAACATCTCACAGGTAAAAGTGAGGATAACGAGGAAACTCGATGGTTACAAGAAGCTTCTCAAGTTATTTCAGCTAAAGAGGGCAAGCCTCGCTATAAGCGGGTAGGGGGTGATGCAATCATTCTCTTTTCCAGAGACAATGAGATTAGACATCAATATGTGAACATTTAGTTGTAAGAAAAATGTAAACATTTTTACGGGGTGTGCTATTTTTTTTTGCCGTGACCTGGAAAAATAAATCCTTGATTAATAATTTATCTATCCTGAAAAATATGCAAAGCTTCAACTGTAGCTGTATGAGAAAGTATCACATGACCTCTGCCACATGAGGAGCTGACCTAGATTGTGAAACTCCTTTTTGCCCTTTCGCCCACTCGACTCCGGATTATGACCTGGCACTTTCAGAGGGGGTTGCCCGTCTTACATCAGCCGAGTGACATCATCGACATCCAGCTTCTGGAAGATCACCTGCTGGGGGCGATTATGCGACTCTGTTGGATAGAGGGAAAGGGTGGAAAGGAGTGGCATGAGCAGCTCAGGAGGGCTTACACAACCGCCTGCATGCCAGAAACCACCTACTCACTAAAGTATTTCCAACCCTGAGCTCTCTTGTAATCTGCAGTTCTTGCTGTCCGAAGTATAGAAGCTGCCAGATGAAAACTTAAGGCAGTCCGTCTTGGACAATAAAGTTGAATCAATCTTGATTTTTTTTTCTGCATGAACTTTTCTTCATCTAAAGGCAGACCAGAGGCTGTGACATATGAGAGTTGTTGAAAAGGGAGACCTGTTTGGATGAATGCACATGGTCCTGCTGAGCACGGCAGAAGCCTGTGCCGGGAGCGAGCGCTGTGGATTATTGTTCTCTTTTTGCTCAGAGATGGCACTGGGGCCATGGTGGTCAGCGTGACCCCTGTGATCCACACGTGACGCCCCTTTCACACCCTCAGCTGCACCAGGTCAGCATTCAGCCTCGCCTCGTTGCATTTCCGCACCAAATGGAAAAGATTCAATAAACACATTCTGAATTCTGTTTCAAAAAAAGGTCTTTTTATTGACAGTAAAACATTTGTCTGGTACTCAGATCATTCAAGTAGGTAAAAAAATAACATAAATATGTATAAATATAATTAGAAATAACTTAAATTTGAACAAAAGAACTACTTCCATTGTGGCAAAAAACCAGCTGGTGTATTTATAGATACAGAAGAAACACTTAAACAGAATGTCTTCCCTGGATGTGTAGCCCTTCCCTTTTGAAATTATAACAACATCAACCTCAACATGAACAACTGTAATGAATAAGTTAAACTGCAGTAGGTCCAGTGTTTCAACAAGTGCTTTATTTCTGCAGAGACAGACGGAGGCCTTGGTCCACGCTCCGGTTGCTCCCCACGTCTTTGACTCGTCGTCGCAGAGACTTTACCAAACAAAGCCACACAGTTCTTGTGTTCAGCCACGGGCTTCACAATGAAAGGCACACCATTCCACCTGCCGACGAATAAAGTCCCTCGCCATCTCCTCTCGCTCGCAAAGGCCGACGGACGTAACTCCAAACAAACCCAGTTCGAAGTGGAAATTCCGACCCTACGCTTTTTATTTTCCTTTGAAACACATCCCAAGCTGACAGCATGTTTTATTTTTTTTAATTTTTTTCTTTTCTCTCTCACCAACTGGCGGAGCAGCAGAACTGGCTCTCTGGGTGGTGACATGTGTCAGTCGGGGTTTAAAGCATGCTTCCTGCGCAGATATGATTGCTTTCTGGACAGGTCTCCTGCTCCGGGGAGCTTCATCGCTCCGGTAGGTTGATGATGGGAACCCACTGATCCATGCAGCGGCTCTCTCTGCAGAACAGGCTGAGTTTGCTCAGAGCTGGGTCCTTCCACGACGGGGAGTGAGGGCTCTGAAAAAAGTCCAGAGAAAGAGAAACTAGCGTTAATCATACTGACTTCTCGCTGAGAAGTTCCAGGTCTGGTTAAAAGAAAGTGCACCTTTACTCACTTCTAGTGTTTTAAAACATAATAATTGGATCTTTACCACCTTGTCAAATCATTATATTCACTTTTTAAGCACTTATAGATGTCATTTTATTTAGCACATTTCATTTTCTTTATATTTGTATGTTACTATTATCTGTCACATTATCTGTCAGTTCTTTTTGTATTTGTACATCTAGTTTTTTATTTGCATCATTACTTCTAACTATTGGCATTTATTGGCATGGGTTTACATGCAGGGAAACTTTCCTGACTTTACACAACAATACAGCTGAATTCCCCTTCTCCAACCACCATCTCTTTCTCAGTACGATTGCTGCGGTCTTCCACTTTGATACACAAGTTGATAAAACAAATTCCCTGCACATTCCCCCTTTTGTAGAGCAAATCTGACCTGACACTGCAGGGCAACCAGAGCCTCTCACCTCAGCCCAAGCTAAGATCAGGACAAGAGCGCCCGGTAAATGAAATTATAGAAATGTAAGTGCACCGAACCACACGCCACAGATTGTAGCAGGTCATTTATTAAACAAATGTGCACTAAAAATAGAACAAAAGTTTGAACAATCAACAACAATCAAGAACACCCCAAGAATCCTAGAAACCTAAAACTATATGTTCTACCAAGAGTCTATATCCAGATCTACATGGTTGCCTCCCTGCCAGTCCCTGTGTCGGCATAAAGACACATTCCAAATGAAATTCTTCAGAAGTCACATGAAGGAGGCGCTCTGCTAAAGTTTTTTATCGCAGTCACAAGAACAAGTGCGGACAAGTTCCCCTCTGAGTAAGAGTTTCACTCACGTGCCCACGGCAGCAGATCTAGAGCTAGATCCCAGCACCCAATCACCTCTGAACCTGATAGAAAACACGCAGCGCAGAGAGAGAAAGGACTTACAGTGACAAGGACGCAGTGCAGGTCCATAGGTTCACCCCCACTCTGTTTCCCTCCTCCCAGGATCTGTGCCAGGCGGTGGGTGTTGTTCACTCTCAGGATGTTGATGTCGTTCTCGCAGCAGAAAGCTTGAATGAGCGTAAAGTGGATCTGCAGGGCCACGTCTTTAACGTCGTCCTCATCAGTGGCCAAGATGCACAGCACCACATTGTCAGGGTCTCTGTTGAAGAGGAAACATTCCAGTCAGGAGACGACGTCTTAGAAATGCTGCATCTACAGTCCGGGGAACTCTGTACTCACACGTTGAGGGACTTGGCTGCCTCGTAGACCCCAACCGTAATGCAGCCCTGTGGCAAGGCAGAGGTGAGGACTTCTTCCAAGGCTTTCGCCACTGTATCCATTCTGCAAAGCACAGACAAACGCATGAACACGGAGGATCTTTAGATTGCCCTCTCGCTTGTTAACAGGGTTGCGTCAAGTCGAGCTCCCCCATCAGCTGTGCTCCTACACAGCGTTTCACAGCAGATTTTTAATTCCAAGTTGTGCACCAGGCCGTCACTAGTGAAATAAATCCAGAATGACCCAAAAGTCACCCAACACTCTAAAAGTAACATCCTCCACGAGTTTCAAGTGCTTTTACCGGTGCAACCTGACTTTAACAAAAGGGATCAAATCAGCTTTCTACTGTCCACTTTTTGAATGCTACATGCTCTTAATTTAAAAGTAACATTGAAAATCGAACACTCTTGCTTTGCTATCAATTTAAAATAACAAATTGCAGGTTCTGCAGTAAATACTAATGAAAGTTTTTTTTAATTTATTATGGCACAGCATTTCAAAGGGCCCAGCATAAAAGTTACAGGAGTTTTAGTCATTTAATAAACCAATACAAACAACAGCACGACTTGAAGTTATGACGGATGTTGTCGCAGAGACAGTGGTGGCATTGGATGATTAAATCTCTTCAGATTTCTGTCTACACAGACAACCTACTGTGCGAGGTGTACTTGAATGCACCACGAAGCTGTCGCCCGCTGGCCGTAAAATGCGGTGAGAAGTGAACTGCAGAGACAGCAGAGCAGTGGACCTGGACACCACACAACAGCTGACTTCTTGCTAACCACCGACATCGTTTAAGAGAGCTCACAAAGGCCGTGCATGAACCTTTAAAGACAACGCCGCGTCTGTAACAAGCTCCAGGATCAAATCAGTCCACCTGAGGACCGTTTGGAGGCCAATACCGGCGTCAAGAGCAGTGCTATTACTATACTACTTATTACGGAACAAATATGTCCAGTTGTACCGCACATAAGATATAAAAAACATGCATAGCGATCAACAATATTCACCTTTCTTGAGAATAATCCCCACTTAGTTCCTCAAATGTCATGTTGTGCATTAAAACCAATTCCACCGTCTTGCAAAAAGTGCCGAACAGCCAAGCTCCGCTGGTGCCTTCTCGACTCGATGAG
Source organism: Fundulus diaphanus (assembly GCA_037039145.1). NCBI lineage: Eukaryota > Metazoa > Chordata > Actinopteri > Cyprinodontiformes > Fundulidae > Fundulus > Fundulus diaphanus. The sequence continues at coordinate 49,693,295 of CM073133.1, forward strand.
CTCTCTTTATCTGTACTCCACAGGGCTGCAACTGACAGATAAATCTGGCAGCTTCACATTAACACTGTCCCGAGACAGCGGGGTTGACCAGGCGATTTACATGGCTACGGTGATTGGTCGGCAGCAGACCCAGCCGCGCTGGGATTGGACAGAAATCCGGCGAGGGGCGTGTCCGTCTCTACCCGAGTTACTACCGAAACTTCAGCTGCCTGGAGCCTCTGATAGACAAAAACCTTTGAGTGTCCTCGCTGCACCAGGGGTTTAAGCCATGTTAAAATCACTATCATATTAATCTAATATCCCCAAACTTTCCTCCAGTGTGCAACTGAATCTGTTTCTCTGTAGGTCCGAGACTGTAAAAACAAGCTAACATAAGGCAAGAGGCGAGCAATTCAACACGGATTCACTCTTATAACTCCGCCACTTAATGGCTATTTAAGCTAGCAACGACCTATTTTACTTAACAGTTTGTGCAGAACTCACCCTAGCTGCCGTCCAGATCTGCTACATTCAACTCGGCTTCATGGCAACGGGACGCTTCCTGGGAGACCTGTCCTTTGATTGGTCTGTTGTGGAGCGTGCGAAACCCCTCCCGGAAACAGCGCGCGAGATCCAAGGGACTGGCGCGAGAGTGACAGGAAGATAGGAGCTGAGCTCAAAAGAAGCCTGAACAGTGAACACCAAACTTCTGAACCCGGGGGAGCCGGAGCCATAATTAACACCCATCCAGGGACAATTTACTGTTCAGTTACTCGCCAGGCCAATATTCTTTTTTGTTGTTTTTATTTGTCCCCCCCCCCAACATGTATATTAATATATAATAAACGGCTATTTTTGATTATGAGTTTCGTTCCAGATTTAGAGCATAAATCATACATGTTTAAGGCTTGGAATCAGTTTCTGAATAAAAACAAAAATGTACAGGAACCCGTTTAGTAACTTTTTATTTGAGTCTAGTATTAGCAGAAATGTTAATTTTATTTATTATTCTGTAATTACTATAAATGTGTTAAAATGTGTCTGCAAGGCACAGCTTCAGGGTTTCTTTCCAAATATTCCAGGACTCTGCATGTTTAAAAAGCTCGTATAAAATATAAAACCAGCTGCAAAGTGTAGCTTAACTTTTCTTATAAGTGAGCTAGTCTGGTTTGACAGTAACTTGTAAGATATCAATTATTCACCCTAACTTAAAATAGGAATTTACATCAATACACAATGATAAAGGAATAAAGATTGAACCATGCCAATGATGTAAAGACGTGGTTTGCTGCCCCCTGGTGGTTTTTGCAGACTAAAACACAAAAGAGTAAAACTTTTCAAAGCCATGATTCAGGCATAGGTACCTCAGAAGTTCAAACTTGGTTCTGGGAATGATATTGAGCAATAACTAACCATGTCCGTTTTCCAAGCAAGACAACCAGTGTGATTTGCCAAATTATATGTTCAGTGACCAGGCAAGCAATACTTGCTAATAATTTTGTATTTGTAGCATTGCAGCAACGTGTTCTAAAGGAAGTTGTATAGGGCTGTAGGTATTTAATGAGAAACATAATGTCAAAAGTTGCTTTGTTTGCCACTATGTTTTCTACGCAAGGTGGCCATATTGGATTTTGAGGTTGGAGTGGCTGAGAAACTTCAGACTATACCACTTGGAATTCTGACATCTTATGACCTTTCCATTTACTTTCCCCAGTACAAACTTGCATTTCAAGTTTTACGTAAAAATGAATGCCACAGTAGATCCTATAACCAGCCTTGCAGGAAAATCAAACTTTCTTTCTTTCGCACTGCATGCTGGGAGTTGGTGGTGGAGCGTGTGGTGAGTGGACTGAGAGATTGAGAATTTCTAACTTTGCTTTTTCTATCTGTGATGTGTTTTTCTGGGCATTAGTCTTAGATTAGATTAGATTGTGGAGTTAGATTAAGGGTTATTGGTTAGTTTTCGGACCGTAGCAACTGGTGTTTTGCTGGTTAGTCGCAAAACGCTGGGAATGGATTTCACCAAACTTACAAGGCAACATGGTTTTTAAGATCATACCCAGTAGTCCTTCTACTACAGTGAAGGAGTGTAGTTTGGCCAGCCCGGAGAGGTTATCCGGCCTCTGGTACCCCGAATGGATTTTCAAGGGACGTGGAGGAGCTCCTGGTCTCGGAGTGTCTCTGGGGCGTCGGCGCGAAGAAAGATGGGAACTCAGTTATTATTGTTTAGAATTCCCATAACAGGCGGTGAGAGGACTTGTGGGTTGTAGCAGCATTAAATTCACTGCTAGGATGAACAGCGCAGTGGTTGACAGTGTGGAGAAGGCAAAGAAAGTGAGTGAAAAGGGTATTGTTGTGAATTATATCTTTTTATTGGCTACTCCTGCTAATAAAGTCACAATTGCAAATATACCTCTGTTCATCAGTGAAGAATTATTGGTGAGAAAACTGTCATGGAATGGGAATATTATTTCCCTGATTATAAAACTACTTTCGGGTTGCATGTCGGCGCTGTTAAAGCACGTTGTTTCGCACTAAAGACAGGTTTTTATGATTCTGAATGATAATAATGAAGACCTTAACTTAGCGTTTGATGTGTGAGTGGAGGATTTTGATTATGCTATTTATGTCAGTTCGGGCACTTTGGTGTGTTTTGGTTGCGGAGAAGTTGGCCATTTGGTTCGAGCATGTCCCACAAGAAATCCTCCTACTATTACAGTTTTTTTACAATTGCTTAAACATATTTTCTGAAACCATTTACCCTTTTCTCAAAACATTGAACACAAACCCCATTTTTCAAACTACATTCCCAAAAACTCCAGATTATTGAAAGAAAACTGAACAATCACCACAGAACACTGTTAACTTTGCTGAAAACCAGCTAATGATCTCAGAATCACTCTCAAAGCAGTCAAAAATGAAAACCTTGCTGAGCAGTTAGTGCACAATAGATCACATAATGGAAGACACAGTGTTCAGGTCAGGGCAAATAGCTCCTGAAGAAATTAGTATTTATTGTATTTATCTGGCTTGAAGGTTTGACCTTGGATGAAAAACAGATGCTGGTGGACTTTTTTAATGGAGAAAAAATTCCTGATGCTACGGCTCCATTACCAGAAATGAAATTAATATTGATTTTTCAGAAGTGATGGGTCCTTTACTAAAAATTCATAAAGTTTTATATTATTTTTATATGTTGAATGGAAAAAATATTGTATAAAACATCTGTTCAAAGGTTAAATAAGAGACAATTGAATGGAACGACTGATACCGTTTGGAGGGAAAGGTATAAAGATGGAGAAAATTAAAAACCTGTATGGAGGGTCTTTTACAACCCCCCATGAAGAGGATTGGTGATTTACAGCTCTGTGCCTAAAATTAAAAGACGATACAACTGAATTATGTCCTTTTTGTCAGGAAACAGAAACTATTTTTCAATTGTCTTGAATGTAAGCAGCTTGCATCATTGTTTATTTTGTTGAAAGATGTTTTTAATAAATGTAGAGTTTGTTGTGCTGAAGTGTTTTTTATATTTGGTTCAGACTATAAAAAAAGTATATACTAAGTGGAAATTGTTATATTCTCCGATTGGGCGAGCAAAATTTTCAATTTATATTAGTAGAAGGAATAAATTAAACAATGTTCATACTTTGATGGTTAAGAAAAAACATTTCTGTTTAGAAAAAGATGAATAATATGAGTTTTTCTCTCTGTGGTTTAACAATGTTTGTTCTGTTGTTGATGGACAGTTAGTTTTTAACTCAGTGTTTTTGTGAATTTTTCTCAGGTTGATTTTGATATATTGTTATGTATTGAAAAATAAATATATTGTTAAAATCTAATTTTCTTTCTTTCTCTTTCTTTCTTTCTAAGTTTCCTTTGCCTTGAGTCAAGAGTTACTGGTATCTTTTTCAGTTAAAACTCCATTTTACTTTCATTTAAATTCCAAAACAATGCTATGCAAGAGCGGATCCAGGATTTTTCAAAGGGGGGTGCGCACCTTAGGGTCATGTCAAGACAATGTGAGGCTAAATGACCAAAGAATGCCATCTTTACTCTTTCACACTACCCTAATTATTCATCTAAGGGTTTTTGAATTGATAATCATTTTAATGGATGAACATAAGTGGAATTAGCATGATTACATTATTGTAATTGAAAAAGTATTTTTAAGCCAAAATCTCTCGGTTTTTACAGCATGCACAAGGTTAAAAAGTAGTTTGAAGAAAAAAAATTATCCTTATCAACAATTAATCAAACAAAGATTTTCTTTATTTCCAGAAATGATTTTTATTTAGTAAAATAAAATAAAAAGACCCAAGGACTTAAGAACAGTTTGATATGGTTCAAGTGATAAAGGACTTTTTAATATACATGTATTTTAACAATATATTTCAACCAGATAAACTATATTCAGAAAAAATGACTTAAAAAGACCCAAGGACTTAGAACAGTTTGGTATGGTACAAGTGATAAAGGATTTTTGAATATATTTTAACGAGATAAACTATGTTGAGAAAAAAACTTTAAAGTAAGTTAAACCAATGAACATGTATAGTGAAGTTAAGCCATAAGCCTATAATAGAACAGTAAGACTTGAGAAATAATATTGTTCTCTTCTACAACACCTTCAACTTTATGATGACGATGATAATGGGTTTACAAATGTCAACCTTCTGGGATGCTTCTGGGCAAATAATATTATGCATGCAATATAGGCAAATTTATGTGATTTAAAATCACATAAATTTGCCTTCATTTAAACTATAAAGTGATGTAGTTGGATTCTACTAACCCTTCTGTTTGATTGGACCAGAATTTCAAGAGAGATTGTTGTTTGGTTTTTTTGTTTGGCCTTAAAGGAAAAGTCCGGTCAAAATCAGAATTCAAACTGCTGAAAGTACTTTAAATATAAAATTATTACATACTGTTCAATAAATTATAAGTTTTTTTAATTAAGAGTAATTATCATTTGAATATGCTTTTGTGGAGGCTTCCGTGTTTGTCGAACAACAGTACTGCACCTCCCATTTTGTGACGTGACGTTGTGGGATCGGCTGTTGAGCAAGTCCCAAGGCTCGGGGCGCACTCGTGGCGTAGTGGGTAGCACAACCCATGTTTGGAGGCCTTTAGTTCTCAATGCGGTCAACCCCGGTTCAAATCCAACCCATGGTCCTTTGCTGCATGTCTCTCCCCTTCTTCCACCCCCTTCCTATCAGTCTACTGTGAATAAAAGCAAGCCACTAGAGCCGCATAAATCTTTAAAAAAAAAAGTCCCAAAGCTCTATGTGTGTGTTGTGTAGAGCGTTAGGTAGGAATAAAAATAAATTAGATATAAGGGAATTATTTCAGAGATCGTCTGGGGATGTAGTTTTTAGTAGTATTTTTAGTTTTCTAAGAAGAATAGGCATTATGGGGAGAATATAATAGATTAAGGTTGATCCATACTCCAATCTGGAAGGTGGCGGTAATGCACCTAAAAATTGTTTGCCAACCGCCATAAAAAAGAGAATAATAATAATAATAATAAGAGGCTCTATTTGTTGTATGTCACTGCGCGCTATTATCCGACCGGTGCGGCAGAGAGTGATGTATTAATTATTAATGCTAAATTCATTAAATCCCCACGAACGTATTAGTTTCAGGTATAGGTAATGATCCACTGATTTTTCCTTGTTTACTGGACTTTCCCTTTAAATCTCCTGTTTCACCATCTCCTCGTGATCGCTTCGACGCCATATTGTGGTATCACTGACTAATCGCGTCACGTTGTAATAACGCGAGACCTGAGCTGTGAGCAATTTAAATTCATCCTCGGATATCCGGAGTCTCGACCGCGGTGCCGGCGTCAGCACGTTCTAGATAACAGGTACTGGCTATTAATCTGTATCTGCCACTGCTATGCTTAGTCAATCCTAAATCAAGGTGTAATAGAACCCTAAAATATCTGGTTTGGAATACATTAACTGTGTCCTTCTAAAAAATATATTTCGAAAGGTACGCTCTGCCAAATACTATTGACAATAATCATCCCACACAGTATTTGCGCAACATTTGTCCTTGCAATCAGCATACAGTGGATCTTATACACAGCCATCATGTCCACAGGCCTCCTATGTTCAAGTGGTGTGAGGCCATAGTGACTTCAGAATAATATTTTTTATAACATTTGTTATAAGTACAATTGTTACAATATTTATGGAGATTTAATATCTCTCAACTAGAACACAAATAACTCAATAGCTCTTTTTAACCAGTTGTTAAAACATCCTGAGGGAAAAATACATAAAACTGAGTTTGGCTAACTGTTAACCTAGAGGGCTGTCAGATCAGGATAATTTAATGGTTATCGTCTTACATACAGAAAGGAAGTAAGATTAATTTAATTAGATTAAATTATGGGGACATTTTGGATCTGGTCAGGATGGCTGGGGGGCTGTGATGATAACAGGGTAACAGCTTGAAGGCGATATCAACGAATGAAGGTTTTCTCTGAGAAACATTAAAGCTGCAATGCCACCCAACATTGGAACTCCTGGCGTGTAAAGAACATCTTGAAAGGGACATAAGGTGAGGTCCTTACAACAAGAGACCTCATATTTCTCCAATTTTAGCTTCCCTTCACTGGCTTCCTGTTAAATCAAGAATAGAATTTGGTCCGTGAGGCAGACACCCTGTCTACTTTTAAGACTAATCTTAAAACCTTCCTTTTTGACAAAGCTTCTAGTTAGAGTGGCTCATGTTACTCTGAGCTACCTCTATAGTTATGCTGCTATAGGCATAGGCTACTGGAGGACATCAGGGCCTATTTTTCTCACTCTACTGATTTCTACTGTTCTCTAGTCTACTGTTCTCCAGATTTGCATTACATTGAAATGACTATTGTCATTTCAGCTTTTAACTTTTTGTTCTCTCTCTTTTTTTCTTCATAGTAGGTACACCTGGTCTGACGTTCTGTTGACTGTGAAATCATCCAGGGAGGACAGATCACCGACTATTACCATCTAATGTAGAACAGATTACTAGATCAATGTGTGCTTCTGTGCTTTTTGTCTGTCTTGTTGTGTCTCTGCTCTGTCTTCTGTAACCCCCAGTGGGTCGAGGCAGATGACCGTTCATACTGAGCCCGGTTCTGCCGGAGGTTTTTTTTTTTTTCCCGCTAACGGGTGTTTTTTCTTTCCACTGTCGCTTCATGCTTGCTCAGTATGAGGGATTGCTGCAAAGCCATGGACAATGCAGACGACTCTCCCAGTGGCTCTACGCTTCTCCAGGAGTGAATGCTGCTTGTCGGGACTTTGATGCAATCAACTGGTTCCCTTATATAGGAAATCTTTGACCAATCTGTATAATATGATTGATTTGACTTTGTAAAGTGCCTCGAGATGACATGTTTCACGAATTGGCGCTATATAAATAAAATTGAATTGAATTGAATTGAATTGAATTCACACAGGGGGGTGTGGAGACCCCTGGGGCACGGCACCCAGGGACAAGCTGCTGTGGTTTGGTGCTGTTGTAAACTTGTCACAGCTGGTGGAACCAGAGAGATGACGACATGGTCCCACAGGTTATCTGACACCTAACACTGACTGTAAGGGGTTTTGGGTTTTCAGGGTTGCTGAAAACAGAAAGCTTCGGAGAACCTTTAACCTTTCCTGACCAGGCACTCAAAACACATAGATCAGATTATATCAGATTATCGATCAGATTACCAAGGCCTAGACAAATAGGAACGCAGAGATGCGTTCATCCAAGAACTTCTTAATCAAAGTCCTTGAAACTCAGTTAAAAAATGGCAAATGATCACATGTATGGTTTACTTTATTTTAGGATTCTTAAGTAGCTTTGGTTGTTCAACAATGTTAGAACGTTTTCAAAAGAGCTCCTGTTCTCTACGTCTCCTGCTCGCTGCTTTGTTGTGAAGAACCTTTTGCATCCTTGAACAGATACCAGCATGATATAAATATTTTGTCTTTGCTGTGCAGATTTGCACCTCGCTTGCACATCCCTCTTAAAAAAAAAGAAAAAGAGAGAGAGAGAGAGAGGGAAAATGGTTTGATGGTAGTCAATGTGAAGTTGGAAAAGGCTTCCACATGGAAAGGCTTCCTCTTTTCTCAGATGGGTTTTCAAAATAAAATGGGAAATGACATGAAACAAATATGTTGATGAAATTATGTTACAGAGAACTTCCAACTGTCAGACAATAAAAGTTAAGACACACATAGAATCCATTCTTTTAAGAATTACTGGAAAACTACTGCAAATACATATGAACTTAAAGATTACTCTTTTAATTAATAATTAAATTGCAGAATTCTGAGAGCTAAATAACTGTGCACAGAAATATCTTGAATGTGAAAGTGCTTGGAGGATGTTTTTAATAAATGACACATGAATGGGGGTTTTGATAAGAACAATAATTACACCTTGTTTCTGTTCCCCAATAGAAACAAGGGCTTGTGTCTGCAGACCATCTTCACAAAGTCTTTTATTAGAGAGAAATGCAAAATAAAATGCTAATTGCCCAAACCATCCAGCTCAATCGTCCAGCCTGCAAGGGGGAACCAAGAAGAGGACTGGGGATGAAGAAGCCAGAGAACTCTGATTCCTTATTCTTCAATGGGAGGAGTTGCCTGAAGAGACCCTATGCGCGATTAGATTAATTTCTGCCTTGTGCCCTGAATGGCCTGAAGGCTTTCTTAACTTTGCGTTCTTGTCGTTTCGGACTCTTCTCATATTGTGTTACCGTTTGTTTAACTGCTCTGTTCCACTGACTTACATGTTGGATTTTTTGTGTGAAAAGACATCTACACCGTGATGTCGCATTATGTTCAATATGGTTGTATGATAAAGAATGGAAACTGTTTGCTTCAGACACACAAAGACCTACGGTTTATGCAATATTTTGCTTTGATATAGGAAGAACCAGGATCTGATTGGCTCTAAAGATCCTTTAATATTAGCTGGTAATGGTAACACCTAGTTTTAATACAGGGACTTCTTGCTCAGGATTGGCCGAGAGCAGGATTTCACCTGGGGTTTTTATCATCTTTTAGAAAGGATGAGTTTTTCTGGTGAGCAAAGGCCCAGCCTGCCCTCTGATGCCCCACACTGGTACTCCTGGGTTTGTAAGGTATGAAAGTGATGGATGTTTATCCATGGGAATGGAGAATGGAGAACCAAGTAAGGGGTTTTACAGGGTGGGGGTAGAGTAGACAGATTCGACCTTACTGAACAGGTTTAGCTTATCTAGTCTAATGTAAAATTAAAATAATGTGCGCATAGGGACCTAAAACAGGCCTTACATAATTAGATTAACCCTAAATTGTAGATAAAAGCTAAACTTTTGATCTTTTGTGATAAAACTCTATGAAGCATTCATGTTGATCTCCACTAAAAGTTCCAGCACTGCCCGGTTCCAACACGGGAACCTTTTGGGTCCCACATTACGAGTTTACAGAAATGGGTCCTTTGTGTTTTGTTCACATTTTCTTGTGATGGGTCATCTGGTTTTGTGTGGATCATACAGATCCTGCCGACAACCCCATCATAAAAAAAAAAAAGAGAGGAATGTTATAAGAAATATTATTCTGAAGTCACTATGGCCTCACACCACTCGGACATAGGAGGCCTGTGGACATGATGGCTGTGTATAAGATCCACTGTTTGCTGATTGCAAGGAAAAATGTTGCGCAAATACTGTGTGGGAGGATTATTGTCTAGGATAGACTGTCTCTGTTTTGTCTCATGCCAAGGCCACGGTGCAGTATTAGGAGGAGCCGAAAAGCGAGACAGGCAGAGACAGGGCAGACGCAGACTGCAGTGGGACCGTGGGGTGCGAATACTTTCCAACTATGTGATCTCTGCTCTGTTTCTCAATAAAAGTGCTGGAACTTCATCACCGCCGTCTCTTCATTTAGTAAAGATGGAAATTCAGTTATTATTGTTTAGAATTCCTATAACATTCACACAAACACATAATATATTTCTCTGCCACGCGCATCGCACGCATGTTAATTGCACTTGTGTGGGTCAGGTGTGGTGATGGTTTTGTGTGTACCCTCCGATAAAATCCTGCACGTACCCTTGATCTTAAGCATGCTGCTTGTACAAGGACCAACACAACCACATTGGCTAACTTGTGACAAAGGCTAATTGAAGAACGGGATTTCATCCCACAGCAATGTGTGACCAAACTGTTGATCAGCATGGGGAGGTAGTGCCAGCCTATAGTGGCTGTGTACCTTTCTCTCACATATTATTACTAAGATACTTGTTTGCTAAAGGGATAAATAGTTAAATGAGCAATATTTCTTGTCTCTTCAAGCTTCAGACATCCAGTCCAGAAAATCTCCATTCTTGGCACAATCTCTGGTGTGTGCAGAGACCCTAATTTACAGTAAAGTGAGTGATTCATGTCTCCAGCCACTCAGGCCACAGATGTTCCTCTCTCTCTGAATTTGTGTTACAGTAAGGTGCAGTTAATAATGTCTTTTCATGTGTACTTTTAGTGTTGTCAGGGAGGTCTGATGAATGTTGTAAAAAACTGTCGATCCAGCCACCCTGAGCATGACTCATGGTTTATCTGCCTTGTCCTTGTTCCTCTCTTCTGTGGACTCCTCCTGTCATGTTCCTTATTTTAAGACTCTGTCCATTTTTTAATAGTGTTTATAACTGATTGGTGTTTTAAAAATCAAGCTTTCACCTGTTTGGAAAACTGGGGGAGTGTTCAACCAGTTGCTCTATATGTGTGATCAGTTAAAAAAACTATTCTTTGAAAAAGACAAGCTAGTAAAGTTGTGATATTTTCTCCATGTAAAGCAGACAACTGTCTGAAGTTTTGCAAATCACTGTGTGAACTGTTAGTTCTGCAAAAAGGGTGATACTGATTCTGTGCTAAGATCTATGCAGATTTCCACTGCTGTCTGCTAATTATGAACCCCTTTGGTTTTTAATATATTGTGTTATATTCCAACCTCTAATTTAAATGTTTTTTAAATCTGATTTTATGTGATGGATCTGCTCAGAATAGTCTAGGTTATTAAAGTGAAATGAGAAAAATATGTATAAAAATCATTTGAAAAGAAAAACAAAAACTGTAAATTTGCATGCAAACATGTATCTGTCCTCTTCGCCATGAACCCCCTAAAAAGTTTTGGTGTGATCAATTACCTTCAAAAGTCCCATAATTGGTGAAATGAAGTCCACTTGTGTTCAATCTAGGGTCATATGATCTGTCAGTGTAAACACAGCTTTTCTGAAAGGCCCAGAGACTGCAGTACCATTAAGCAAGAGGCATCACACCAAGAAAAATAGGCTCTCCAAGCAAGTCAGAGACAAAGTTAGTACAAGTTAGGGTGGGGTTTGAAAAAAAGATCAAAATCTTTGACGTTCCCTGGAGCATCATCAGATCCATTATCTTCAAATGGAAAGCACACGGTACCACAACAAACCTGCTAAGAGAGGACTGCCCACCAGAACTCCCAGACCAGGCCACAAGGGCATTAATCTCTAACCCTAACCCTAAGTACAGCAGACAGACCTAAGGTCATCTTGAAAAAGCTGCAGAGCTCCACAGTAGAGACTGCAGGATCTGTCCATAGGACCACAATAAGAAGAGCACGCTATAGATCTGGGCTTTATGCAAGAGGGGCAAGAAAAAACTCATTACTTGGTGTTAAAAATAAGAAGGCATGTTTTGAGTTTCCTAAAAGGCAAATGGACAGCTCTCAAAACATATGGAGGAAGGTGCTCTGGTCAGATAAAACCGTAACTTTTGGCCACCAAGGAAAGCGCGGTCTGGACCAAACCATCACATCCCACCACCCCAAGAACAGCATCCCCACAGTGAAACATGATGGTGGCCGCATCATGCTGTGGGATGCTTTTCAGCAGCAGGGACTGGGAAACTGGAGTTAAGGGAAAGATGGATGGTGCTCAATACCGAGATGTTCTAGAGCAGTCAGTCTGCCTGTGATTTGAGAAGGATGGAGGTTCACCTTCCAGCAGAACAATGACCCGAAACAGACTGCTAAACCTTCACTCAAGTGATTTAAGGGGAAACTTATAAATGGGTTGGAATAGCCTTATCAAAGTCCAGACCTCACTCCAATTAAGAATCTGTGGGTAGACTTGAATATCGCTGTTCATAAGTGAAAACCATCCATCATGAAGGAGCTGGAGCAGTTTAGCCTTGAAGAATGTGGTGAGCTCATAGAGGCTGATCCAAAGACACTGGCAGCTGGAATTGCCACAAAAGGCGGCTCTACAAAGTGGTGACTTTAGGAGGGGGTGGGGGGTTAATGCTAAAACATTCTGTTATTTTGTCCTATTTGTTGTTTGCTCCAAAATAAAGAAATTATACGTCTGCTAAGTTGTAGGCATGTCTTGTAAATTAATTCAATTCAATTCAATTCAATTTTATTTATATAGCGCCAAATCATGAAACATGTCATCTCAAGGCACTTTACAAAATCAAGTTCAATCATATTATACAGATTGGGTCAGATTATACAGATTGGTCAAAATGTCCTATATAAGGAAACCAGTTGATTGCATCAAAGTCCCGACAAGCAGCATTCACTCCTGGGGAACCGTAGAGCCACAGGGAGAGTCGTCTGCATTGTACATGGCTTTGCTGCAATCCCTCATACTGAGCAAGCATGAAGCGACAGTGGGAAGAAAAACCACCCATTAACGGGAAAAAAAAAAAAAACTCCGGCAGAACCGGGCTCAGTATGAACGGTCATCTGCCTCGACCGACTGGGGTTACAGAAGACAGAGCAGAGACACAACAAGAGAGACAAAAAAGCACAGAAGCACACATTGATCTAGTAATCTGTTCTACATTAGATGGTAATAGTCGGTGATCTGTCCTCCCTGGATGATTTCACAGTCAACAGAACGTCAGACCAGGTGTACCTACTATGAAGAAAAAAGATTAAATTAAATTAAGTGGTGAAACGATTAAACAACCGTTTTTAATTCAAGGTTGTGAGGCAACAAAACATGAAGAAGGGGATTGGATAATTTTGCTAGGTATTGTAAGTATTTTATCTAAGTCTATGCAAACTAAAAACTAAGTTCAATTGTATTACAATTAAGCTATTTCATAACTGTCCAGCAGGAGGCGTCTTCTGATCAATTTCTCAGTTTCTGCTTGCACCATTCCCCAAAGGTCTTTTGTTAAAAACACACACAACACACAAAACACCACCATGATTTTTTTTTTACTGCTAAATCCCAGTTCAACTATAGATGTTAAGTCTCCAGTTTACTTCTATGGCACCAATTTCATTCTAAGACACTTTACAAACAGATCCAAATCATTTCCAGAGATATAGCATGGGGACAGTGGGAAAAATATGATTCCCGTCCTGATCATCCAGGATAAACTGTACCTATCCTGTCACACAGATGGAGATCGATTTATCAATGCTGTCAGTTTCTGCCCATTGTAGCAAATACTGAAACTGGCTGTATGTGTGACTGAGGTGCAGATACGTTCTGCAATAATGCGCCGATATCAGCCTGCCTCAGAACCACCATTTATCTGTAAAACGATCACGTGGACAAGTGGTTGCTTACAGTTTTAACTGTAAGAAGCAGATGGGGAAACGCCCAATAACATTTTGCAGACTTTTTCACCTATCTGAAAAGAGTGCTTGGACAACGTCTTGTGCAAGAAAAGCTTAACTTTGACATTTATTTTGATATTGTGAACATTTTTGCTGTTTCTTCTCAAATCTTCCTTTTCAGACTTAAGGAACTGGGCAGTAATGTATTATTATTATTATTATGATCAATCATAACAGTAAGGTAAGTAAAGTTTATTGAGATAGCACCATTAATGGACATGGGACTCAAAAGTGTTTTACAGGACATCATAGGAAAGAGAAAATAAAATATCAAAGCAGAAGCATAAAAGCAATGTATAAAAGAAACAGATTAATATTGATATTAAAGGCAAATTAAAAACTGACTTTAGATTCAAGTTTGATTATAAATGTATATCTCATTAAATTCTGAAATCACGTTTCAAAGACGTAAACAACTCAGATTGATAAAATGTTGCTGTAAACAAAACCATTTTCTGTACTGATTCAAAGGAACCAACAGTTTTCGCTTAGTTCAAGTTTTTTTCCAGAGCTGAGGAACATAGAATCCAAATGCTGCCTCACTTTGTTCAGTTCTAAAACTGGGAACACTGAGTAAACATGTTTCCTTGCTTATTTGGTCAAAAAACACATAGTTGCACATAGTCTCATCCAAACGTTTATCTGTTTATTTATTAGGATCCCCATTAGTTTCCACTAATGTGGTTACTAACCTTGAACAATGGTCTATGGACAGATGAGAACAAAGCACCAATGTTTGCGCCAACTTTCAAAGAGTTTTATAGCTATAGTAATTGTTGGTGGAGGGCTCAAACATGTCCTGTAAACTGTGAAGTTTTTAGAAAAAACAGCCTCTTGTTTAGACTTGCCATGAGAATTCACGCCAACAGTTGGGACTGCAAAAAGTCTGCAAAAAATGGCTCTGCACAGTAGGGCTAGGTGGAGTAAAAGAAGGTTAATATTATAATCAGAATTATCTTTATTTGGATATGATTGTGAGCACAGTCAAGGAATCTTACTGGTTACAGTGCTCACAACGTTCAGACTTTTGGTATTAATATCAAAACAGTAAGTTTTTTTATGTAGAGAAAAGATAGATTGCAGAATTCAAGCAACAGTGATGAGATCAGCAGGCTAGAAGAAAAATGGAACATTTCCTCTGACTAAAATTGTAAAAAATTAATTGAATCATCACCTTCACTTCCACACAGTAAAGAGTCCTCATGGCATCTACCAGTCCTCCAGAGAAGAATCTGGTGAAAGATAACAACAGTTCAAGTCATATTGCACTCCACAAATGGGCCAGTGGGCCAACAAGACAGAGTTTGTTTTTGCAGTAATTGGAAAAATCATAGGTTTGGGAAACGTTTGGAGGTTTCCCTATCTTTGCTTCAGGAATGGAGGAGGTGAGTGGTGGAAAATGTGTCTTTGTGAAAAGCTGAGCAAGGATCAGCTGTTACATACAGTATTATACATCACTGATTTACTCATTCTGCCTTAGGCATTTCCCTGGTGCCCTATGTTTTGATGCTGCTCAGCTGTGGAATCCCCCTCTTCTTCCTTGAGCTTTCTTTGGGACAGTCAACCGGTCAGGGTGGGTTCACGTGTTGGAGGAAGTTGTGTCCTTTATTTGAAGGTACTGAAAAATTCAGTGCAATATTTTATCACCAAGCTTTTTATTAGAGTTGGTACCATCATTTAAAATCGACACAGTCTTATAGGTTTAGGCTACAGCAGTGTTATGATTATGCTCTACACTTCAATATATTACATCGTCATATTAGCATGTGCCATCTTCTACCTCTTCTTTTCCTTCCAACCTGTGCTGCCCTGGGCAAGCTGTAACAACACCTGGAACACAGGTACGACTCCCTATACTATACTATACTATACTATACTTTCTTAGTTTATTACCCTTTAGTGTTTTATTTTTACTCCTGTCAATTAGTTAGTGTTTCTGACCTTAGTTCATTCTGTTATCATTCGTCATTTATCCTTTTGTATCTTGTTCTGTTAGATTCCTGTGTTTTCTCCCTGTTTGCGCTATGTATTATTCTCCCTCAGCTCTCTGCCTTCATTGTTCCCAGCTGTCACCCATTATCAACTGATTACTCACACCTGCTTCTCATGCCTTCTCTCCCCATTCCCTGTATATATCAGCTGTCTGGTCCTTTGTTATGCTACCCCGAGTTCATTTCTCAACTCTTTGTTCATTCATCGTGTTTCGCTCATCTCTGCAAGTATCTTTGTTCTATCAAGATTAAATATTCTCAAAAAGACATACTTCTGACATGGAGACAAGGCCAAGCGACTCAACTTGGCATGGAACTGGACCGATGAGTCAAATTTGAGCTACAGCAGAAGGCAGTTTGTTTGGCAAAGGGCTAGAGAGCGGTAATGAATTTCTGCTGGCAACAGTGAAGAATAGTGGAGGTTCCTGGCAAGTCTGGGGCTGTGTTTCTGCAATTAGAGTTGGAGATTTGGTCAGGAACAATGGTGTCCTCCATGCTTAGGAACACAGGTAGATACTTATTCATCATGCAATAACATCAGAGAGGCATATGACTGGCCCCAAATTTAATGATGAAAATAAACTATTAACACTTCCAATGTTGAAAGCATTTTTAGGTTACAGCATTTTTCATAGCTGACAAAAACTATTGTATTGTGCTGTATATCTTAGTAGAGATACATCAAAAGCCTCTGTCATGGTTCTGCTATATCTCAGTGTTTTCAGTACAGGTGATCATATCAACATGACAGATTGGAAAAATGAGTGACATTGTCTGGTACTGTGCTAAACTGATTCTGGTCTTATAAGAAAGGCTGGAATAACTTTGTGTCATCTTATAAACCAATTATAAACCAAATAAAACAAGAACCACATGTGATGTACCTCTATTCTCAGGTCATGTTTATGTATGTACAACATTTACTCACTGCCTTAACCCAGGGGACTGGGCAGTGAGAAATGTTGCCACTGGAGGATGTCAGGCCCTCAGGCCACCCTCATGAAGTCTGTTTCTAATGGTTTGGTCAGAGACATTTACACCAGTGACATGCTGGAGGTCACATTGTGGTGCTCTGGAAGTACTCATCCTGCTCCTCCTTGCACAAAGGAGCAGATAGCGAACCTCCTGATGGGTTAAGGACCTCCAACGGCCCTGCCCAGCTCTCCTAGAGTAACTGTCTGTTTCCAGGAATCTCCTCCACGCTCTTGAGACTGTGCTGGAGACACAGCAAACCTTTTGGTCACACATTGATGAACCATCTTGGTGGAGTTGGACTGCCCGTGCAACCTCTGTAGGGTTCAGGTATTTCCTCATGGTACCAGAAGTGACTCTGACCCTGGTATAATGCAAAGCTACTGAAAAGCAGTTTAAAGAAAACTGAGAAGGGAAAGAAATTCTGTGGCCTCCGCTTGCAGAACCATTCTTGTTTTGGGCTCACCTCATCGTTGTCCCTTTAGTGCCCCTGTTGTTAATACTGTTATGATATTTTTCTAGGATGAACCCGGACACAGCACGCACACACAGGGCTAGTTCTTAAGAGTGAGTTTATTGAAAAATGTGGAAGATGGATGATGATGGAACCAGAGTCTTTCTACAGACGGAGGTGTAGGGTGCAGAAGCTGGCCGGCAGGAGGCATGTGGAGTGACTGACCGGGAGGAACTCTGGAGCCGAAGACTAGCGACCAGGACAGAGCATCTGAGCTGAGGTCGTGGAGAGCAGAACCTCTGAGCCGTGGATTTGAGCGCAGAACCTCTGAGCCGTGGACTTGAGAGCAGAACCTCTGAGCCGTGGACTTGAGAGCAGAACCTCTGAACCGAGCACTGGAGAGCAGAACATCTGACCGTGCACTGGAGAGCAGAACATCTGAGCCGTGGACTGGAGAGCAGAACATCTGAGCCGTGCACTGGAGAGCAGAACATCTGAGCCGTGCACTGGAGAGCAGAACATCTGAGCCGTGCACTGGAGAGCAGAACATCTGAGCCGAGGACTTGAGACCTGAACATCAGAACCGAGGACTTGAGACCAGAACATCAGAGCCGAGGACTTGAGACCAGAACATCAGAGCCGAGGACTTGAGACCAGAACATCTGAGCCGAGGACTTGAGACCAGAACAGCTCTCCAGGAGTGAGAACTGGAGTGGGAACAGAGCTGAGCTGGATCTAAGCAGAGACTGGGACAAAAACAAAGCTAACGGAAACTCTAATGGCTGACTGGAACAAAAAAACAAAGTTGAAGTAAGTCTTCTGGCTGACTGTAACAAAAACGGAGCTGACAAGGATTCTGGCAGAGACGGAGCGGGAGTGAACGCTATGGACTGGCGACGAGAACAGAATGCGGTGAGTCTTATAAAGAGGTGAACACAGGTGGCAAGAGATCAGGGGTAATTGCAGCCTGACAGGTGACGGGAATGAAAACTAATTAGTGTCCAGAGGAGTGACTAAAGCTGAGCAAGGAAGAGCTAAGTGAACTACAAAATAACAAAGAAGCCAGACAAAACTTAAACCATGACACTACCCCCCCCTCAAGGCCGGACCCCGGACGGCCTAGAACCTCTACCCTGGGTGGGTGGAGGGGGTCCCAGGAAGGCGGGCAAGAGTCAAACAAAAAACAGAACACAGGGGAACCAAAAGCCTAGGAGAAACACTGGGGAACCAACAAAACTAGAGAAAACGTGAAACCAAAAGGTCACGAACACGGAGGACCAAAGGCTAGAGAACACAGGGAACCAAAGGGGCTAGAGAACACTAGGGAACCAAAGGGGCTAGAGAATACAGGGAAACCAGGGGTCAAAAGCACGGAGGAACCAAAGAGGCTAGAAAACTCTGGGGAACCGAAAGTCCAGAGAACTCTGGGAAACAGGCGAAAGGAAACACCAGGGAGACAAGACAGGCGTGCACAAACGCCAGGGGGGAAGAACGGGCGTACGGAAACGCCAGAGGGAAGGACGGGCGTACGGAAACGCCAGAGGGAAGGACGGGCGTACGGAAACGCCAGAGGGAAGGACGGGCGTACGGAAACGCCAGAGGGAAGGACGGGCGTACGGAAACGCCAAAGGGAAGGACGGGCGCACGACAGCGCCAAAGGGAAAGAACGGGCGTACTTAACGCCAAAGGGAAAGAACGGGCGAACTTACCGCCAAAGGGAAGGAACGGGCGCACAACAGCGCCAAAGGGAAGGAACGGGCGCACGACAGTGCCAAAGGGAAGGAACGGGCGTACTTAACGCCAAAGGGAAGGAACGGGCGCACGACAGCGCCAAAGGGAAGGAACGGGCGTACTTAACGCCAAAGGGAAGGAACGGGCGTACTTAACGCCAAAGGGGAAGGAACGGGCGTACTTAACGCCAGAGGGAAGAACAAGCGTACAACAACACCAGAGGGAAGAACAAGCGTACGACAACGCCAGAGGGAAGAACAGGCGTACGAAAACACCAAGGCTCAACAACACATGCTGGAACACGACTGGTGTACAGAAACGCCAGGGGAAACTCGCCGGGGCGTGAGGGAAACACCGGGGCTTGGGGAAGAGAACGCCGGGGCGTGGGGAGAACGCCGGGGCGCGAGGAAAGAGAACACCAGGATGCGAGGAAAACGCCGGGGCGCGAGGAAGGAGATCGCCGGGGCACAAGGGGAACGCCGGGGCACAAGGGAAACAGGAACTTCTAAAACGCCAGGGAACACTAAATCTAAACGCCAGGAATCTAAACACCAGGAAACCAAGACCTAAACACCAGGGAACTGAGGATGTTCTAACATGCCGGAGAACCGAGAACAGAGGGCGTCTAAACACGCCGGGGAACCGAGAACAGAGGACGTCTAAACACGCCGGGGAACCGAGAACAGAGGGCGTCTAAACACGCCGGGGAACCGAGAACAGAGGGCGTCTAAACACGCCGGGGAACCAAGAAAAATGCAAACACCAAGAACTAGAGGGTGAGCTAGGCAGCAACAGGCCAGGCGTGCTAGAGGGCACAGACAGCGACTATAAGCACTGGAGGGCTCTGGCGGCGACCTGCGTGCGCTGGGCAGCGACAGGCCAGGCGCGCCAGAGGGCACAGACAGCGACTTCTAAGCACCGGAGGGCTCTGGCGGCGACCTGCGTGCGCAGGGCAGCGACAGTCTGGCGCACTAGAGGGCTCAGCCGGCGACTTAGGAACGCCGGAGGGCTCTGGCGGCGGCTAAACAGGAAAACAACAAGAACTTAAGAGGGCTAGGTGAACAGAACAGAGACACTAGGGGAAATCAGAACAAAATAAAAACTACTGTAGGCTAGAGGGAACTAGACTAACCTGAGCAGGGCCAAAACAAAACAAAGAAAACAGGGGAAGTAAAGCATAGGGACCTTTAAGGAACCCATACAGCGCAGGAACCCAGACAGCGCAGGAACCCAGACACATAGATACTAAGGGGGGGAAAAAAACAACAAACAAAACTTAATAAAAAACAAATACAGAACTAAGACTAGAACTACAGGGCTAGGACAGAAACTACAGGGGCTAGACTGGAACTACAGGGGCTAGACAGGGACTACAGGGGCTAGACAGGGACTACAGGGGCTAGACAGGGACTACAGGGCTGACGAAACTACAGGTTTGAAACTAGAACTTGGACAGGAACTACAGGGTCTAAAACTGAAAAATCAAAACAAGACTGGTAAACTAGGAAAGGAACCAAACGCTAAAGCAAAACTATGAACCAAAGCAGAACCGGGAGATGAGGGCAAGTAAAGCTAAACTGATGAAAAACTAGATAACTAGAGCTAGAAATAACACAAACCAAAACAGGAAGTCTAAGGTAAAAACTGGAACTCAAGAACAAAACTCAGAAAACTAAGCTAACCTAAAAAAATAGAACCGAGCTGGATAAACAAAAGCTAAATAAAACTCAAATACTCAAAAGCAACATAAATCCCAAAAAATCCTAAGTAAACCAAAAACTAAGGATGAGCCTAAACAAAAGAACAGAAGGTGGAAATAATTCTTCTAAAACAGTAAAAATATAAGCAGAACTAGATCACAACAAACCAAACCTAAAAAACTCTAAGAAATAAAAAAAAACACTGAAGAACTAAGGAACGTTAAGTAACTCAAAACACAAGGACCCAAAAAATAACTCAAAACAAAAACAGAAACCAGAAGGCGCTGGGCAGCAAAGTCTTAATATGCTGGGCAGCAGCAAAAGTTAACGCTGGGCAGCGACGACGAGGAGCGCCGTCTTTTAATTGCTGCGCAGCGTGGGAGGCGGACTTCACGGAAGGCGATCCAGGAAACAGAGTCAGAGGCGGGGCGTCGCGGATGCGACCTCAGCAGACGAACCGGAAGCGTGACGTCGCAACTCTGCGACCATGGCGAGACGAAAACAGAGGCGAGGCGTCGCTGTACGGCGACCCAGGCTAGATGAACCGGAGGCGAGGCAGATCCTACCAGCTTCTGCACCAGGCTCTGTGCGTGCTCGGGTTCATCCCTCGGCCGGTCCATAATGTTATGATATTTTTTTTTTTTTTTTTTTTCTTCCCAGTGTCCTGTCTAGCAATGTGGCAATAGGAATTGATGTCTCAATGCCAGATAGAGCTCGACAGATTTTACTTTTACAAGTGGAGCAAACAGCTTTCGCCATAGTGCTCCACTTGATTTATGCTTGTAAATAGCTTTATTATGATTCCTGCAAGGAGAATTTCAAATTATATGGACATGACAATGGGAGAGTAAAGGAAGAACAAAAAGTGAAAGAAAAAAAAAAAGAGTAGAGGTGAAAGAAAGAGGAGATAAAAGGGAGAGAGTGATAAAACCTTCTTTGTCTGCTCCATCACCTGGAAAGAGACACAAAAAGAACAGCACAACCGACAGACATAAAGCAACAGATACACTCGAATAACACCTAGATGCCATTGCTAAATCATATATATTATTATGTAAGCTGACATGTGTAATGTGATATTTGAAAAAAGAAATTATAAATTATAAGATTACTGTATATAAGTGAACACTTAATACCTGGGACCCAGCACCTGTGGGAGATGTGAAAGTGCACTAGTTTAGGTGAAGATTATAGCTTGATAGTGATTGTGGAGAACCGAAGACCCACCTTCCCCGAGCACAGAGGCAGGCGTCAGGGGACCCGTAACCCCGGACTCCCAAAGGGGCCCCTAAAGCAGGTCGCCCAGGAGGGGCCGACACAGGATATCTGCAACCCCCCCCCCCCCCCAAGGAAGGAGCAGAGACGACCCCGAGGAAATCCCCCAGCCACCGCAATGCCGATGCCCTCAAGAGCCGCGGAGACGAGCCCGTGGGCTCCGCCGGCAGCTAGCCTCGCTGAAGTGGTCCCGGCCATGGGCCCTGAGGGCCAGAGGCCCCAGGGGCGCCCCGCCCCCGCGACAAGGGCCCCGGCCGCCCCCCGGGGGGCCAGGCCCCGCGAAGAGGCCGCCGGGAGTGGGCCGGCGCACGCCCGGGAACCCGCCCCAAACCCGAAGCCAACCAACGCGCCAGGGGGCCAAGGCGCCCGCCAACGAAGTGGAGGAGGGCAGGATGTGGGGGGATGGGCTCCGCACCTAGCGGAGACTTCAGATGTTCTTGGGAGAGGGAGCGGACCACACCCATACCTTGTGCCCCACTCACCACACACAGAAAAAAAAAAAAAAAAAAAGACGCAGTACACACATTCCCACATAACACTCACATCCAACACTGACCAAAGGGGGGGGGTCACCCCAAATCGACTATACGACTGCTTGTGCCCGACCCCTGGCCCCGGCCCCAGACCAGACGCCCCCCGGAGCGGGCCCCCCCAAGAGGGCGGGCCAACACGACCCGCACGAGCCACCCGGCCAGAGCCCCCCCTCCCCCTAAATACCTAATAAACCCCCTCCCTCCCCCCACCTTACCCTTGCCATCCCTGCCCCCCGCCCCCTGGGGGGAGCAGAGGTATCAGCCCCAGACCTGGCAAGCCGCTGACTGCACACCGCAGCCCCCCACCAAGACCCCGGACACAGTGGCCCGCACCTCCTCCAGGCCCCAGACTCCTTGCCGCCATCGGAGAACGGGGGTGTGCAGAAGACCCCGACCCTCCCTACGCCTGCTCAAATGTTGTGTTGTTGCATGTTGTTCTCAAGTGCGTTTAAAAACTGGGAGCGCCGAAGGGGATGCACGGCACAGCCCACCCCCCTTCCGGAAGGTAGCTGTTGCCAGCGCACCCCCTCCGTGTGACTGCCCAGAACCCTCAATGTCTAAGTGGGAGAGGAGGTGAAGGGAGCTGTCCGAGGTGAGGCCCACACAACATAAGCCCCCCCCAGACGTCTTCCCCCCACCCCCCCCCCCCCACCATGGCCTATATGAGTGTGCGATGTGAAAAATGTTTGAAGTGAAAGTGTCTAAGATGCATGATAAAATTGGGGAGAGGGGCGTCACCAGAAAGTGGCAACCTCCAGTAACGCCCCCTCCCTCATGACCTACATGTGTGGCGGCATGATGGAGCAGGCAGAGGGAGGAGTCCGGGGATGGGGAGCAAATGACTGGGAAGCCAACCCAGGGAGCCAGCTCCCCTACTGACTCCAATAGGCACCCCCGCTCCCCGAAAGCCCCACCCAGAGAAGGGGGCCCCGCCAGCGGCACCACCGTAGCCCGGGGGACAGGGAGAGGCCGCAGGGCCCGCCAGCCAACCACCCACCAGGACCAACACCTCAACCCCCCCCAGCCCACCCACCAAGCCTACTTAAACTAACTAACTAAATAAATAAATAAATAAATAATAATAATAATAATAATAATAATAATAAGTTATGATATTTTTCTAGGATGAACCCGGACACAGCACGCACACACAGAGCTAGTTCTTAAGAGTGAGTTTATTGAAAAGTGTGGAAGATGGATGATGATGGAACCAGAGTCTTTCTAGAGACGGAGGTGTAGGGTGCAGAAGCTGGCCGGCAGGAGGCGTGTGGAGTGACTGACCGGGAGGAACTCTGGAGCCGAAGACTAGCGACCAGGACAGAGCATCTGAGCTGAGGTCGTGGAGAGCAGAACCTCTGAGCCGTGGACTTGAGAGCAGAACCTCTGAACCGAGCACTGGAGAGCAGAACATCTGAGCCGTGCACTGGAGACCAGAACATCAGAGCCGAGGACTTGAGACCAGAACATCAGAGCCGAGGACTTGAGACCAGAACATCTGAGCCGAGGACTTGAGACCAGAACAGCTCTCCAGGAGTGATAACTGGAGTGGGAACAGAGCTGAGCTGGATCTAAGCAGAGACTGGGACAAAAACAAAGCTAACGGAAACTCTAATGGCTGACTGGAACAAAAAAACAAAGTTGAAGTAAGTCTTCTGGCTGACTGTAACAAAAACGGAGCTGACAAGGATTCTGGCAGAGATGGAGCGGGAGTGAACGCTATGGACCGGCGACGAGAACAGAATGAGGTGAGTCTTATAAAGAGGTGAACACAGGTGGCAAGAGATCAGAGGTAATTGCAGCCTGACAGGTGACGGGAATGAAAACTAATTAGTGTCCAGAGGAGTGACTAAAGCTGAGCAAGTGCAGACAGAAGTCATTGTTTTCCTGTTCCAAATATGCAAGGTTACACATGATGACTTCGAAGCGTTGGAACCGTAAATATCTGAGATGTGCAGGAACAGCTGGTTCCTTTATATTAGGACTGAAAACTGGCCTCAAAAAAAGCCAAAGACTCAAAGAAAGCCAAACCACTTCTGACATTTCAAACAATTGTGTCTTTTCCGAAGACTCTAACAGAAATGAACTGTTTAAACTCATAAGAAATAATGGTTTGATAGATTTGTGGAGACTATTTAACCCAAGGAGAAAACAATATACAAGAAAACAAATTGTACTCAGTAAACTGAAACAATCCAGGATCGATCTGTGCCTGATCTCGTCTTCTCTTATCCCCGAGGTGTCGTCCTGTCTCATCAGGGAGACTGTTTGGAGCGATCACTCCTTCCCGGAGGTGGAGATGGGACGAGGCACCAGAAATGGGGGTCTGTGGTGTCTGAATGCTGCTCTTCTTTGGGATGGGAGGTACAGAGATAAGATCGGTGTCCTCCTGCAGACCTTGGGTGAGGAAGTGGATCACGTTGACAACTTGCTGGACTGGTGGGATCAAGCAAAACAGAGAATCAAAAATATTACAGTAAAATATAGTAAACAAAGGAAATGGAAGGTGTAGAAGTTTGATAAACATTAGTAAGGTCAGTCTGATCTGGCTCCCATCGAGGGGAGTACAAGCTAGAGGAAAGGAAGCATCTGGATAACATTGTTTAACTGTAGGTTCCAAGATATGTCAAGTAGCGGAATTAATAGGCCTGTTTTTGTACTCAACATTTCCCAGAAGTGGGTCCACCCTGCCAAAGAGGCTGGACATCATCAGATTGCAAATACACACCAATGGAGACACACAGACTGTTGTTACAATGCACACACATCTTTGGGCTATAAAAGGCCTCATTACTGTATTCTACCTTAGAACTTTTCGCTCAAAGGAACGATGTCTCCCCAAGTCTTCTTTCTTTTTTAAGGTTCAATAGTTCAATATTCTCCCACATAATTGGTGAACCTCGACGTAATTTTTAAGGAAGGGAGAAACTCATCCCAGAGAGGCGGCCTAGGTTTTCCTCGGGGTGAGCTGGCCACTCCACTCCAGGTTCGGAGAGAAGACAGAGGTGAGTCTAAATGCTTTTTATACTGATCTTTGTCTCTTTCTCTGCTTGTTAATGACAAAACTGCCGCCTGTGAGGTTTGACATGGGAAGAGTGCTTTTGATTGTTTGACAAATGGGAGCAGTCGTTCCTTTCTCTTGCCATCTACCGGTATTTTTCTGCACAGGAAAAGGTTGTCTTAAACACAAAAAGATTTGGAATGATATGGCATTCCTACAAAATTGAGCACAAGGAAATCTTGGTGGACCAAGGTGTGCATACTTATTGAAACTGCTGTGTTGAAAAGATGTGGGTGCAGATATTTAAACTTTGTGCTTGAAAGTTGGATAATAATAATTGTGCAAAGTGATTTTGCTACTACGAAAACGTTCAGCTGTAGACTTTACAGAATTGTCTGCCTTTTTCTTTTTTTGCCTGTCAGTGGGAGTGAAAAACAGCAGCCTGAGTTATTTTTAGTCCGTCAGTGAGCAGCTGCCAAGCTGCTCAGCCCCGCCCGAAGGAAAATCTTACACACAAAGGAAAATCACACACACACACATAGTTCTCTTCAAGCAGAAGAACCACACACAACAGCTGTCCCAAGCCAAAGAGGCCCCCTCCTTTTCCTCTCCTCAGAGCGCTGCTCCCTCTCTACCGCCCGCGCAGAGACACACGGCCATTTGAGAGGAGGCAGTTCAGTCTGCAAGAGTTTTTCCTTTTTTCTGCGAGAGAAGTTAACCCCACGTTACCTCTTAATTTTGTTAACTTAAACTTGGTTTAACTAAACTAATAAAGAATAAAATGGCAAACATTCCTATCGTTATTATCGGGTTGAAGAACCCCGAGTATGCTTCAAAAATTCAAAAGATTTCTAAGAAATGGAGTAAAAGGACAGAAAAGTTAAGTTCGCCCTGGCCTGAAACAGGCAGTTTTGACACGTCTCTTTGTGAGCAAATGGAAGTCAGAGTTATGGATTACAAAGCAAACAATAACACTAAAAAGAGAAAAGAGAAACGTGACCTCGAGCTGAAGATTTTAAACCTCTTTAAAACAGGAGAGGCTTATAGACGTGCTTTAAAGCAGAAATATATGGAAATGAAACAGCAGTCTGTAAATGATAAGGCAGAAAATTCAAAACCTGCTGGAATCTATCCATCTCTATCCGGCACAGTCAATATTATGGGAGATTTCCAGTACAAAAACAAGGATTCTCTGATCATAGATGCAAGAGATGGAACTGAAGAGGGTTCTACAGAACATAAGGAGATTATGACTAAAGCTTCGCATATCAATGTTACAAACGCAGGAGGGTCGCCTTACCAAAAAGATCCCGCCCTAGTAAACATATATTCTTCTGTGCATGAGTCAGCATCTTGAGCTGCTTCAGTTGCAAATCATCAGAACAATGAAGGCCCAATAAACTCAGATTCGCCTGTAAATGCAGATAATCAGACACCGAAAGATTGTAGTACCGCAAGAAAAACATCAAAGGATGCCAGAAAGTCGTTAACTTTGAAACCTATGGGAGGAATTGATTGCTATGCATACTACGTTGAAAAGAGAAATTGACTGCACCATAATTGAAGAGTTGAAACAGGAAATCGAAGAGGAAGCCATAAGACAAAATATTGTACCAGGAAATCCCAGCGAGCTCTTAGTGGAAAATTCACTTATAGCAGAACAACAGGCAGAAAAAGACCCTGGAGCAGGAACACAAGCCACTACTAGAAGGAGAAGTGATTTTAATTTGAGACCTAACATACATTTACCTGAGAGATGCACAGATAATAAACAATTACCAATACTCGTAAAAGGGAATGTAGCGAACTATGTTCCATGGGCAAGCCAGGACTTGGTCGGAATGGTCGCAAAATTGCCAGACATTAACGAGGGTGCCAGCAAGTGGATAAAGGTGTTTGAAGAGTTAAATGTGGGGAAAATGTTGGCTATTGGAGATCTAAAAGCTGTCTTTGCACAGTGCATGGGAACACATACAATGGAAAATGTCTTGAAGGAACGTTTTGCGTGGATGCTCGAACAGAGAGCGGATGGAATCGGATTCAATTTATTTCGCACAGCAATGTGGGAAGCGCTGCGAAAAGAATTTACAACGAAAATTGATCCGAAAGCCTTAAAAGCTAATCCAATTGATGCTACAGAAACCCAGCAACTTACATCGCAGGCCAGATGAAAAGATGGAAGCAAGAAACGGAAGAGGAAATTGAGAAGAGCCCTGTGCTGACAACTCTGTTCCGGAACTCCATCGTTGAAGCAATGCCTGGTCCAGTGAGGAGCAGGCTCGAAGATGTGGTGGCTCTGACGTCAATGCCTCACAGAGAGTTCCGTGATCATGTGATACATGCAGTTGAAAAACACAGAAGAGAGGAGATGAAGATTGCAGAACAAGGTAAAAACGTTCAGAGAAAACTGGCACAAATGCAGCTTGGAGAACTGTCAGTAAAAAACAAAGCCAAGACTCAAGCCACAATGATTAAAGCGACTGAACATGTGGCACCACCACCCCAAGGGTTTTCAGAACCTGTACCTGATGTGACAAATCAGGCACAAAGGAGTTTTCCGGCTCCTCAACCAACCCAGCTGCAACAACCCGCGGTGAATGTTTATCCTCAATCATTTAACTCACAGCCATATGGGCCTCGTGGACGACAGCAAAGAGGTCCCGCCTGGACTAACAGAGGCAGGCCTGGCACACCTGGAATAATGGGAGCATGTTGGACATGCAATGAACTTGGACATCGTGCCGAGCATTGCCCAAGAGGCAACAGCACCTACCGAAGGCAATCGCGTGGCCGGTTCCATCCAGGTCCGACAAGACGTCCTGTAAACCCAACATAGTTTGGTTACTAGGGGGGCCCAGAGAATTATGCAAAGCACCTCCCCATGTCTGATAAATTCATTTCAACAGTAGGGTTCTCGGGAATAAATCAGCTAATACAAATGACAGCTCCTGTACGACTGGCAACTGATGATGATGAGATAAAAATACCAATCCTTGTCTCTGACCAAACACCAATTAACCTGTTGGGAAGAGATGCATTGTGCAAGATGAAACTAAAAATGTGGTGTTCTCCACAGGGTTTGTATGTTGACAAAACAGGTCTGGATCTTCAAATGTACATGCAAACACATGAAGCTAATGTTTATTGGCTAGGAGACATTTCAGGCCCAGTTGAAGATGTAGTCACTAACTGGGGCAGGTACATTAAAGCTCAAATTCCAGAAGCCAGAAAACCTTTTCTAGATTACCACTGCACCATGTGACAAAGTGGGTGAGAACACCATTTGTCTGTTTATATACATTTGGTAACATTCTGGTTTGTTTTGATTTAGCCATATTGTATTTAGTCTTTAGTTTGCAAATATATACTATCCCGGGTTTGTTTATGTTTTGCATTTTTAATGATTATTTACTATAAAATCGTGGTTTAAATCATTCAGTTTGTTTGTAATTGTTTAATTTATCTTGTGTATTTTATTTTAGTGAATTTACCTGATGTGTTGCAGGAGGAGGTGTTACCTCACTTCCTGGAAATTAGGCCTTCCTGTTGGAGGATTGGCACAGGAAGAGACCATCTGAAGAGGGGGAAGCAATAATTACTTCAGTCTTTTTCTGATGACGTTTTGGGCATTATGTACTTTCATGCTGTTTGTATTTCAATTTGCATTGTTTCATATTCAGATATAGTGCTGAATTGTATTGATTTAAACAATGATAGGGAATGTATCAATTGTTTGGGGGTGCCTGTGTGGGAGAGTCCATCGGAGGCCATTTTGTCTACCTTGGTGGGGAAAGGTATAAAAGACAAGCAGTTGAGAGGTTCGAGAGAGAGAGGGGGAGAACCAGGTCAGTGTAGCTGTGTGCACGTGACATTAATTTTGGTTGCTTTATGTTCAGTTTTGATCTGTTGAGCAATGTTAAACCTTTTAGTTATTTTTTTTTAGATTTTTTGTAAATATTTTTCAACACCTTTTTTGTGAATAAAACCACCTGCTGCACTGGACATCTTTTGCCTGACTGCCTTCCTTTTAGCCACTTTGGCCAGGCTAACTCACACACCATGTTCTATGACATTTCAAAGAGCATGGAGTTTGAAGAAAAATGGGACTGTTCTACAAAAAACAGAACTGTTAATCTTGAAACACAATACATTGTTATTGGAAACCAAGGTGTAGCTTTAAATGTGAAACAAAATGATTTCATTTCAGAGTGGTACAATGTTCCCGACTCAGTACCACACATAACATTGTTTGTAAATAAAGGATTTCATGCAAAAGATCTGGGACCAATGATGAAGCTTGCAACTGAAACAACATGGGAAGAAACAGATAACCCATTAATTTCACAATCATGTGATGGAACAATGATCAAGATCCTATGTGAAGCGACAATGACAGCAAAACCACAAGTTGTGACAGTGCCTGTGGATCTTAAAGTCTGGAAGAAATTTTAGGGGAATGGGGCGCTTTGGCCGCCAAAACAGGACTAATTTTGGTGATAACACTGATTGTAATCTTTTTGTTTGTGTGTTGTGTTGTGCCTATTTTGAAAAGGTGGATTGTGGGAACGATGTACAGATGGATGACATCAGACAGCAGCCATCCAGGGCTGATCCCCGGCCGCCTGGACACGTCCATGAACTCATGCCATATGGAAAGGAGCCCCGTGGTCGGGACGGACTCTTTTTGTTTTTGCTACGTGTCCATGGACTCATTCAAACCAAGCACACGAACTGAAGATGACTAACCCTATTAACCTTGTTTGAGTTACTCAATAAAAGAATAAATAAGTATAATACAATATAATGCGCTTTAATAGATAAGTTAGCACAGGCGGCCGGTTAGTTTAGATTGTCATAACATTATATTCTAACATCCGTTTTTTTAAACACTTCGTATCAGTATTATTAGCAAGATAATTTACATATACCTAATCCATGTATTTGATATGTTGTTGTTGCTTGTATATGTTACATTTTATGATGTTATGTTATTGTATTATGTTTATGTACTCTTTTTGATTGACAAGTGCTGAATGTCATTGCGAGTAGCATGGCTGATTTCCAATTCATGCCGTCGGTCAGGTTGTAGTGGATTAATATCTCACAATGAATATCTTATAATAAATATATTCTTATCACAATGGTTATAAGGTGTGCTGTAACATTCACCTAAGAAACATGTGTGTGTGTCACGCTACAAGTCCAGAATAGGAGATTGGGGGTCAATGGAAATTAACCAGGGGAAATTGAAAAACCTCTGGGTCAAAAGAGCAAGCCATTTGCAATGCAAAACAGAACATGAAAGGCGGGCAAATGAACACAGAAAATGCATGGTCCAGGTTCGGAAAAGGTAATGACGTGTAACCATATGGAAATGAGCAGTAGCGAGG
The DNA here is from genome assembly GCA_037039145.1 of Fundulus diaphanus. NCBI lineage: Eukaryota > Metazoa > Chordata > Actinopteri > Cyprinodontiformes > Fundulidae > Fundulus > Fundulus diaphanus. The sequence goes on from CM073133.1 coordinate 49,723,955, forward strand.
GGCCATGATAGGGAGGAGCTGTGATGTGTAACCATGTTTTTAAAAAAGCACACCCTATGGAAGTTTCCACTGATAGGTAAAAAATTAACAAAGATATCCGTGGAAAAAGCAATGGAAATTATGTAAAATAGGAGGGGCTCAAAGGAGGAGCCCCAAGATCCAGAGAATGTATATAAGCTGAACACTTTCTGTATGTTGTCAGATGTTGTCCGGAGAACATCTCACGTGTGGTTGTCTTGTGTTGTTGCAATAAACCACCCTGGACTGAGACTCAGCTACCTTTGTTCACTTTTTGACTACTGTTGGATATTTTTAACTGCCTTATCAAGAACTTAGAATTTTTGAAGAACTTAGTGCAAATCATTACGTTGTGGGGAGGCCCATCCACAACATTTTGGCGAGCCGAGCCAGGAGGAAGCGTGATCCCGGACGACTGCTGCCACCGGTTGGACGCCAGGAACCCCAAGGGCCCTTAAGAATCCACCAATACAGGTGAGATACTAATTTGTTACAATTATCTAAATTTGTGGGGAACCGGCCTCCGGCAGGCGGCTAGTGGACGTCAGGAATCACACAGCTCTCCTAAAAGAACCTAGCAATCTAAATTTAGTAACATACACAAAACAATAACATAACAAGAAGAATATATACAAAAATAACATAAAAGAATTTGTAGCTACTAACAATTAGGAAACTAAAACGTGTCCATTAGGTGTTGGTAAAACGTTAAAAGTGGGGTTGCCTCCACCTAACAAGAAAGACAATAGCAGCAGAGAGATAATCTAATTTTATTACTGGATTTGGAAGTCTCTATAATCATACGTAGCATAAAAATACAGATCAATTAGTTTAAAGCTAGACTTGCCTGTAGACTGCACCTTAAAGTTAACAAGGATTAAATGTCCAAATTAACTAAAAGCTAGTCTATTGAATAACATTCTGATTAATAGAAACGATAAAGGTTCTAGGTGTAACTAGTCCTTGTGTACAAACAACTCTAGGTATAGGCCATTCTTTCTTTACCTACGATTAATGAAGAGGAAGGTCAAAAATTGCAACCTAGGTTAAAATATAGTTAGGTTAAAACACAATCATTGCTGTTCTGAATTTAGATGCGGTGAGTCTTTTAACAATTGAGCTGCACAGCAAGGAAACAAAGTAGATTTGTTGTTTGTATGTGAGTAAAATTAGATTGGAAATAATCACATTAAAATTACAGTAGCAAAGAGAAGCATAATTAGATTATTTCCAAAGTCGTTCAGCCCTAAGTAAATAGACACAGGCCACAGTGTCCGCTGACTGCTGAGTGCCATGGGAACCAACGTGAGCAAACAGACTAAGGAACTGACGCCTGCTAAATTAGTAATGATAACACATCCTTCTAACAAACGCAGAATTCAAAAATGCATGATGGAATGGCATAAAATAACATCTGGGAAAAACCGCTGGCCTATAGAAGGTAGCTTTGACCCGTTATGCTATGATGAAGTAGAAGAAAGGCTGCGGCATAACGATGCAAGAAATGACCAAACGCAGTTGCGTAAAAAACAGAAACATGCTGAACAGAGAGATATCTTGCGATATTTTAAAGTCGAAAGTAATAAAAACCCAACAGCACCTGAGTATACTGCTTCTAAGCCACCTCCTTACCATCCTGCAACAGCAGGGCAGTACCCAGTGTGTACAGATAAAATTAGTAGGGGTAAAATCACAGGGAGGTTAAAATTAGTAATGGATAACGAGGGGGAGGGAGAAAAAGGAAAAAGAGATAGACAGCAGGAAAATTGGGGAAATATAAGCCAAGAAGAGATGCCAAGTTGCTCGTTAGATGAGGAGGAGGATATTGCATGCTCCAGCCCACCGACACCTCCTAGGGCTCATTTGCCCGCATCAGTCGGATGGCCCACGACTCTCCCTCAGGCACTTAGAAAATCAAATCCAAAAGAAAGGTCAGAATCGGTGGAAGAAAGAACAACCCCAGAGCTGGAGGAATTGCAGGAGCGCCTTACATTAATCCGCAGCTGGGGGAAACAAAGGGAACGTTTGGAGAGACAAAGGGAAGCAGAAAGTCGAAAAAAAGAGGAACAAGAGGAGGTGGAAAGACTGAGAAAAGAAGTAAGGGAATATGAGGAAAACCTAAAAGAATTACAAAGGTGCGCAAGAAAGCAACGAGAGGAGAAGCAAAGACAGGAGGTTGAGCAGCGGATGGAGGAGGCAGCCCAGATTGACCTCGCGGACCACCCTGACCAGCACATCAAAACTATGCTCACAGAAGCAGAAAAAGGGGAAGAGGACGAAATAGAAAGAAATATGGAACTGTGGGACACAGCTGAACGTCTGGATGATGGGAACGACATAATATCCCCACATTTTGTCAGTAGGACCAGACAGAGCGGGAAGGGCCCAGCTGTAAGACCTCGGGAGGTCACGGAAAGGAGAGCGATGTTTTCAGGTGTGAAAAAACAACTCGCAACTGAACTTGAGGTGGACGTGGAGGTGGAAAAGCACCACAATCACGCAATGGAAACGAGATCGCAGGCACAGCTACGTGCAGCAGCACAGGGGCAGGAGGCAAAGATCATGCCCTTAATTTCCAAAGGACCTAATGAAGACCGATACATGCCATGGTCATTTATGGACATGATAACGCTTGCAGGAAGACTGACGCCGCTGGCAGACGGAGCAGACAGATGGATAGAAAAGCTAGAAGAAATCACGGGGGGCATCAACTTGGCAGCGGGAGACATCAAAGCACTGCTAATAAAAATGGCAGGACACTCGGCAGCCAAAGAAGTGTTTGTGGAGGCCGGGCTTCCAGGGGTCATGCGCGGACACCGGTGTGACGGGTTACCCTTCAACCATATGAGACCCCGAGTATGGGAAGCCCTGAGAAACAAATATCCCTCACGCAGAGACCCAACCAAGCTGAAAGAAGAATGTCTAAAAGATGATGAGAGCCCAGCCCAGTTTCTGCACAAGTTTCAACAAATGTGGAAAGCAGAGACAGGAAGTGAATGGGATGAGCAAGAATCAACCAAGGCACTATTTAAAATGTACGTCAAAGGTGCCATGCCCAAAGAAGTACAGGCCAAACTGGATGGAGTGGTGGGACTCATAAAAATGGACTGGCCTGCGTTCTCGGAGCATGTCATACATTATGTAAACATGCACCGAGCTGAAAAACAAGCGCTTGAAGACCAAAGCAAGATGCTGGCCACAAAGTTGGCCCAACTGCAAATTGGAGAATTAACAAAAGCAAAGAAAGAAAGAGAGAAGCCTAAACATCAAGCGGCACTGACAGTTGAGAGTGGACCAGCAGGAGGGGAAGTCGTACAAGCCCCAGTGATATCTCCCACTATCCCTCCACCCACACAGCAGATGCAGTATCCAACAGCACCACCTGCAGGAGGGGCCCAAACTCAACAGGTCCCTCCCATCCATGTGCATCTAAATCAGGGAACAGGTCCCCAGCACGTGATGACTGGAAGAGGAAGAGGGGGGCCACCCATGCGGGGAAGATGGAGAAGACCACAAGGAGCCCCGAGGAGGCCCCCTCACGGACAATACCAGCGGATGCTCCAGGCGGGTCCAGACATGGGACAACAGCAGCTGAGGCTGCAGTGCTGGGGATGTGGACAAGTCGGACACATGCAAAGAGACTGCCCAACCAATCCATGGATGGGACCCCAGCACCCTGCCACAGGACCTGCCAACGGTGGAGCAGGGCCTGAAGCGTACTGGCAATAGGGGTGCCCAGAGAAACCTGAAAGAAAGGCCATTCTACCTGTATTAACACAACGCCAACAAACGGAACCCACAATTGATGTCACAATATACGACAGCCATCATCAATTCATGATTGATACAGGTGCTGCGTACTCCTGCATAGGAAAAAGTGGGATTGGCCTGCCTCTCTCAGCATCAAAGATTCGAACAGTAGGTTTCTCTGGGAAGACCCAAATAATACCCATGACTGAGCCAGTTCCCATGATTATAGGAGAAAAGACTGTGTATGCACCACTACTTTATTCAGCAGATACGCCAATTAATCTGCTGGGCAGAGATGTGTTATGCCAGCTCAACGCAAAGATTAAATGCACTCCAAATGGAATTTATTTTGAAGCAACTGACAACAGCAAAGCCTTCATGATGCCACTGGGCCCACAGATGACCCTACAAATGAAAAATTATGACCCCGAAGACCAAGTATTTTGGATGAAACTCACGTCACCTACTTCTTTCCTCCAATTGGAGTGGGAAACATGGAGACCTCTGATAATGAACCACTACGACGAATCCAAAGAGCCTTTCCTACCCCTCCATTGCACCATGTTTTATGACAAAGGACAGAAACATGAAGACTATGAGAAAAGCTGGGATGAAGAAATTAACAACAAAACAACTGTCATCCAATATGCTGACATAATGGTTGGGCCACAAGGAGCCGCAGCCGTTGTCAAGTTTCCTGAAAAAGACATTGCCGAATGGTTCCAGGTCACTGACTCAGCGCCGCATGTCACATTGCTGATTGCTGACCAGTACGAGTCGCATGACCTGGGTCCCATGATTCGAGAAGCCAAGAAAGTCACGGAATGGATCGATACTGCATGGAACCGGATTAGTGTATCAAAAGATGGACTATTCTTCAAAATCTAATTTTCACAAGCAGATGAAGTAATAGCAGAACACATCAAAGTGCCTGGGAAAAAACTAATGGCGGTGACTGAGGAGCACGCATCACTATTAGAACAAGTTCCTGAGCAGGTGTGGTCCAAAAGTAAAACAGATGTAGGTTTAGTAAAATCAGCTGACCCCATCAAATTCACCACCAAATTAAATGCTAAATTACCCTTTCAAAGACAATACCCCCTCAAACATGAAGCAGTAGAAGGCATACAGCCCATTATAACAGGATTAGAAACTGTAGGCGTTCTAAAACCGACAGTAAGCCCCTGTAACACACCAATTTTTCCCATCAAAAAGCCTAACGGTAATGAATATAGATTAGTCCATGATCTAAGATTAATCAATGCCATTGTAGCAGAAGAAATACCGATAGTACCAGACCCCCATACACTGTTAAGCAACATACCCCCGGGTACAAAATGGTTCACTGTGATAGATCTGTGTTCAGCATTTTTCAGTGTGCCTGTGCATCCAGATTCCCAGTATCTGTTTGCATTTACGTACAAAGGTCAGCAATATACGTACACACGATTACCCCAAGGGTTTGTACACTCACCATCTATTTTCAATCGTGTGCTGGCAAATGATCTGAATCACTTAGACTTACCATCCACCATGTTGATGTATGTTGATGACATTTTGATCTGTTCTGCCTCAAAAGAGCAGTGTGAAAAAGACTCCATTACGGTGTTGACTGCATTGGCAGAAGGAGGACACAAAGTAAGTAAACAAAAATTACAATTCTGCCAACAAACAGTAGAATACCTCGGCAGGCAACTCAGTGGGGACAAGAGGTTTATCGCACCGTCCTAAATAGAAGCCATTACCAAATTGCCCAAATCTCAAACTGTTGGTCACATGTTGTCTTTCCTTGGCATGGCAGGTTACAGCAGACCGTGGGTGTGTGATTACGCCATCAAATCTGCTCCATTGAGAGCACTTATTAAAGCCGCAGGCCAAGGACACCAGTCGGCTCAGTTACAGTGGACAGACGAGGCAGAGGGAGCGTTTCAGCTGCTAAAACAAGATCTCCAAACGGCTCCTGCTCTGGCCAATCCAGATTATGGCAAACCATTTCATCTGTACGTGGCAGAGCGACAAGGGTATGCATGTGCAGTATTGATGCAAGACACCCCCACAGGTAAACAACCAATTTCCTATTACAGTATAAAATTAGATGGAGTTGAAGAAGGCCTGCCTCCTTGTTATCAAGGCTTGGCAGCAGCGGCATTTGCATACAAAAAGGCCTCAGTAATTACTATGGGCCACCCTATTTTCTTGTATACATCACATCAATTGCATGCACTGCTCACAAGCCCACTCTTCGTGATAACCCAAGCTCGTCGCACTGGTTATGAAGTTCTGCTTTCAGGACCTGACCTTACCGTGCAACGTTGTGTCACGATCAACCCGGCCACAAGAATGGTATTGCCAGCAGAAGGTGAGCCCCATGATTGTCTCAAGGAGACGGACGCCTTCATGAAAGTAAGGGAGGATTTATACAATCACCCAATCCTATCCGATCTAACATTGTTTGTTGACGGATCATGCGTCAGAGGTGAGACGGGGAACAAAGCAGGATATGGAGTGGTCCGGCTTGACCCCGACGGCACCTATACAAAAGTTCAGTCCATGAGCCTTGACCAACCTTGCTCTGCCCAATTGGCAGAGATAAAAGCATTAACAGCTGCATGTAAATTAGCTACAGGTAAAAGAGTCACCATTTATACAGACAGTGCGTATGGGTATGGGGTATGCCATATAAACGCGAGCATCTGGAAACAGCGAGGTTTTGTTCGAACTGATGGCACCCCGGTGACACATGGGCAGGCTGTCATGGAATTAATACAAGCCATGCAGCTCCCATCTGCGTTAGCTATTGTAAAATGTACTGCACATCAGACGGCAAAAACACCTATAGCAATAGGAAATAACTTAGCAGATGAGGCAGCCAAAGAAGCCACAGGACCTGCAATACAAGGACCAATGGTTCTTGCAGCTGACTGTGGACCCATCACTAATTTAGCCTCATTAATTGAGGCGCAGAACAGTGTCTCTGAAGCAGAAAAACGATTGAGGGTGCAAAGGGGGGCGGTACGCACATCACACGCCCATGCAGGGTTGTGGCGAAGTTTCCGAGGACATTTTGTACTTCCTTTGTCCTTATTACCAACAGCTATCAGAATAATGCATGAACCTGATCATTGTTCGCGAGCCCAAGTTGTTCGGAAATTGCAGGCAGTATGGTGGTCACCTTATTTGACACCTATGGTAGACAGAGAATTAGCTATATGCCCACACTGCCCCAAGTACAATGTGCGAAAAATGTTCACACAACCCTTAGCACATATCCCCATGCCGGATGGCCCTTTTCGTCATCTGATTATGGATTATGTTGACATGTTAACTCGTGTGCAGGGAAAGAGATACATGCTTGTGGTTGTTTGTCGTTTCAGCAGATGGATAGAAGCCTGCCCCACTGCTAGGAACGATCACAAATCAGCAGCAAGGTTTTTATGTAAAGAACTGTTTCCCAGGTTTGGTATGCCTGATACTATTTCGTCTGATAACGGACCTCACTTTATTTCACAGGTCGTCCAGGCGATGTTCACCCAGTTGTGTATAAAACAAAAGTTTGGTTGTGTTTATCATCCCCAGTCACAGGCATCCGTTGAACGAGCCAACGGTGTGCTCAAAACCAAGATTGCAAAGATTATTGCTGATAGCAATAACCGCCTGACGTGGGTGGATGCGTTGCCGATTGCACTGATGGCAATGCGTTCTCAAACTAACTGATTAACCCATCTTACTCCTCATGAAATGCTTACAGGTCGACCTATGCCTCTCCCACAGGTGCGAGGGCCCCAGGAGGGGATTTCCCTGGCGCAACTTGAACGAGAACTGGGGGACTATCTCAGGTCCCTAACCCGTACTCACAGACTTATATTTCAACAGGTGAAAGCAGCTCACAACCGAGACGAGACACGTATTCCAGTGGACGTCAGAGACGTCCAAGTCGGTGACAGAGTGTTCATACGAGTATTTAGACGTCAGTGGAACGAACCTCGTAGGGAAGGGCCCTTTAAAGTTGTTCTTACCACTCCCACTGCCCTAAAAGTTGAAGGTAAGCCCTTCTGGTTCCATAAGAACCACTGCACACGTCATCGTCCACCAGACCCACCTGGCCTTGATCCAGGACCGACGGGCTCTGCGCATGCTGAAAGGGCAGCAGCAAGTCTCCCTCCGCATACTACCATAGCACATTCACAGGCGTCTGATGTCGTACCTGGGGCGAGCACTGATGCATCCTCAGCCCCGTCATCGTTTGATGGCCAGAGACGATCAGCCCGCTTGGCAGCCCGACGGGCTTCACTGTCAGGGGACTCTGAGAATGATAATGTTCATTCTTTTGCTTCCGATTCGCCTTCTGACTTTGGCAGCAGTAATGCTGATTCTCCTGCCACTCAGACTCCTAGCAGGTCTGTCTCAGACTCACCCAGCTCTGAGGCACTGGAAGAACCTTTTTTTCATCACTCATCAGACAGTGCTGGAACTGTTTCCCCTTCTCCACATCCCTCACCTTCACCTTCCCCACCCCCTCCCTCCCTTTCCACTTCCTCGGACGGCATGTCTGGGTTGGCGAGCGGGTCGTGTCCGCCCACTCCATCGTCGTCTGGGCGTCACTCGTATGCGTCTCCTTCCAAATCTGACTAGTTTTCTTCTGTTGTTAACCCTTTTCGGGTTAACAAGGGGGGACCTTATTAAGCTCACCACTAACAATGCACACTCACATGTAAAGCGTCAAACAGAGACATGTGCACTAGCAATGATAACACTAGCTACTAACCAGGGGATAATCAGTAATAACGGTGGGGAGAATAAATCATTAATGCATGTGCAAACCGAAGGTTATGACTATGTGATGTCTGAGGAAATTTTAGGAGACGAGTCAATGGGAAAACATTGGCTTGGAACTCCACAAAGCATGGACTGCCGTGGGGATGGGATGGTGATCATTACGGTAAGATGCAAAACAAACATGTGCCAAAACATACTAACAAAACAAATAATGACGATAGAAAGAGCTCATAGAGTAGTAAAATTAATGAACAAAAGACAGAAAAGGGATCTGAATAAATTAAAAACGTCACAATGGCAAATGAACATGTTTCAACAATGGATACAATTTTCGGTTCAAGCTATGTTTACAGCTAAAAAGCGCCCTAAAGATGATTGTATAGCCTGTTATAATGCTAAGCAGTTACCGACCCTTCAGAGTATACCCGGAAGTAAAATAGGCGAATGCCCAGACATATCAGAATGTTTTGCTCACTGTGTTATGCATATGGCTGCAGGTTTACCATCATGGACAAAAGACAGGAAAAGATGCCCCGAAGCACTAACCTCCTCAATAAATAAAGTAATGAGTACATCTTCCCTCCCTCCAGTAGTGCAAAAGCCGGCTAAACTAAGCTTTCCATTTTGTATAGCACGAGGAACAGAATTAGAAGAGGTAACCGAAAGAACCTCTAGCAAAATGGAGACTGCAGATGAGATGGTGAAATGTTATAAAATACCGTGGTACCCACCGGCAGCAGGAGGGAACGTTAGCTACATCAAACTATGTGAAACTAGCCTTAAAAGTAATATAAGTTGTAAACAAGTAGTACCAGATGGAGGAAATATTATCTATGACCTCCAACCTACAGCAGTAGCTCAATACCGAGTAAAGAGTCTGGCGCAAGGATCTGTCCCTTTAGGAGACATTTTTTGGTTGTGTCATAATACTGAGCAAATACTATCCTCACTGCCTCCTCAGTGGGAAGGTATCTGTGCTCCAGTAATGCTTACAGGACAACTAAAATTAATAATAGATAATCAAAAAATCAGCAACAAAACGCCTAATGAAATAAGAAACCGTACAAAAAGAAGTACTCCTACTGAGCACAAACAGAATTGGCAAATGTCAGATGAAGTATACATTACATGGGATCAGGTCCCATTAGGGGTGCCAGAGAAACATGCTGCTATAGGAAGTGATTGGATAAAATCTGTGAGAGGAGTCGGCTCGTTACCATTCTTCGGAGCAATTACCAATGCGCAATACATAGCTCGAAATAGTAGGTGGATAAATCTCCTATGGTACAATCAACAAAGGTTTATAAATTTTACAATAAAGGGCGTAGACCTTATAAAAGAACAATTACATGCTACATCACTAATGGTTTTACAACATAGGTTCGTACTGGAATCCCGTATGGCCGGGGACCAGGGGCTATGTGATTATATCGGGACAGATTGTTGTACTTTAATCCCTATGCATACTGATATTAACGGCAGCCTAACTGGTGTTCTTCAAGAAATGAAGCGCATGAGAGATGAACATGTGGAGAGATCCAACTGGAACACTCAGCTGAAGGGGTTTTGGGATTGGTTCAATAAGCTTGGGTGGACAAGATACCTCAAAGCGGCAGGAATAATACTAGGAACTATAATATTGATAATATTAGTAGTTGTCTGCTGCATCGTACCCCTAATTCGGGGGTTGGTCTCAAAACTTATTGTGAATGTAACTGGTCAATTCCCCATAATAGAGGTACAGATAGACCAAGTCATATAAAGTAATACCATGATCCCCTCTCACCCCCACCAGGTACGTGCATATATTTTTTTTGATATTACATATATAGTACATGGCATGCCAAGTCTTTATAAACAACTGTAGATGTAGTTATTTGTATGTCAAGTATTTATAGATTAGCTTAGAAATAGTAATTTGCATGCTAAAAGTATTTATAAATTTTTTTAGGAAAGTATGTGCCTCATGTGGATATATACCTATAACATACTATGTCTCCACATGCAGACTGCTGAAAATGGCGGACGCTTATTTTAATGTACACCACACACCCGCTGAGGATTGGCAGGGACGTGCAAATAGAGGAAACACAGACGCCGCACATGCGTCGTTAGGCACACAAGCATATGTAGGTACAGGCACTGGTCTCCCTAATAGGCGTCCAGACGATCCAGCAGAGGGCCCTAGCGCTGCACTACCGGGAGGTATGGTGGACCTGGGAGAGCTACGGATGGATGACCCACCATCACCAGGGGCCCTGAGGATCATCTTCAGCCCAATCAGCCCCGAGGACCCAGCAGACCGAGGATTGCCGGACACAGCTGCCTGGGAGTTTCCATCCACACCGGGCCAAGGAAGGCCAAACAGAGCTGGTCATGAGAGGCCATCTACATCGGGCACGAGGACTACGGGTCCAACCGCGATGGGAAATCCTGCACTGGAGCCGACTGTTAATATTTTTCAGCAGATGCAACTGAGCTCCCTCGAGATGAGCCACGTCTCGGGGTTTCTAATGAGCCCTCTGGATCGTTACAGAACCGCCCAAGACCTAAAAACTGAAATTGCCTCAATGGATACTGGAGTTTACACTCTGCTGGTCAAAGGTCTCCGGCGTCAAAGAAGCACATATTCGCAATTCGCCGCAGCACATACAAAGCCAAATATAGGGCTAGAGTATGCCAGTTAACCCAAGAACAGGACAATCTGACACAACGACTTCAAGATGCTCAACAGACTATTGTCAATTTACAGGAAAAACTGCTGCAAATGACAGCAGAACGGGACATAGCAAGACGGCAAGTACTGCAGTGGCGTTTAGCTACTACGACACTGGCACAGCTACAGGGACAAGCTCCTGGGACTTCCACAGAAGGACTGGGGAATCGACCTCCAAGGGGGGTGGATTTCCCTAATCCCCAACCTTAGAACTTTCAATAAAAAAAAAAAAAGAGAAAACTAAGCTGTGTCATGTTTGTTTACCGGTGTACTCAGGACGCGCACACGGGACTGAAGGTTTTCAAAGAGTTTATTAGCAAGAGGTACTGGATGGTGGATGATGAAGTCCGGAGGGTCAGGGTTGCAGAGGATCAGAGGTGTAGGTGACGATAGGAGCTGACGGCCCGGAGCTAGAGTCCATACCGACCAAAGTGGCCGGGAAGCAAAGAGGTGCGAGTAGCAGTTCTCAGGAGACAGTGTGGTTTAGAGCAGGGCATCTCCTGGGCGGCTAGTCAGGTTAGCAGTTCTGAAGAGACACCAAGACACAGAGCAGAAACTTCTCCAGGGAAACACAGAGGGTAACAGTCCTTAGAATGACTGGCTAGACTGACCTTAACTCGAGAGGAACAAATCTTCAAAGGCAAACGTGGATTGGCATGGGAGGTGGTGACTGAAGTCGGACCGGCACCAGAGTGAGACAGAGGGAGGCTTAAATAGGGAGACTAGGAGGTGAAATGCATCTGACTGATTACCAACAGGTGTGACTAATGGCTGTGGGAGGGAGAGCTGGGTGAACAACAAAACAAGAAAGAAGCCAGACAACTTAAACCATGACACTACCCCCCCTCAAGGCCGAACACTGGACGGCTCAGAACCTCTTACCCTGGGTGGGTGGAGGGGGTCTCAGGACGGCGGGCACGAGTCAAAACAAGAAACCAAGGAACCAAAAGGTCAAGAACACTGGGAAACCAAGGGGCTAGAGAACACTGGGGAAACCAAGGGGCTAGAGAACACTGGGGAAACCAAGGGGCTAGAGAACACTGGGGAATCAAGGAACTAGAGAACACTGGGGAATCAAGGAACTAGAGAACACTGGGGAACCAAGGAAGTAGAGAACACTGACGTGCCAGAGCACAACCAGTGCGCGGCACATCAGGAAGAGGCACGAGCGCTTGACAGCGCCGGGGGAAAGAGCGAGCACTTGACAGCGCCGGAGGGAAAGAGCGAGCGCTTGACAGCGCCGGGGGGAAAGAGCGAGCGCTTGACAGCGCCGGGGGGAAAGAGCGAGCGCTTGACAGCGCCAAAGGGAAGGAACGGGCGCAACACAGCGCCAAAAGGAAGGAACGGGCGCAACACAGCGCCAAAGGGAAGGAACAGGCGCAACACAGCGCCAAAGGGAAGGAACGGGCGCAACACAGCGCCAAAGGGAAGGAACGGGCGCAACACAGCGCCAAAGGGCAAGGAACGGGCGCACGACAGCGCCAAAGGGAAGGAACGGGCGCACGACAGCGCCAAAGGGGAGGAACGGGCGTATGGAAACGCCAAAGGGAAGGAACGGGCGTATGGAAACGCCAAAGGGAAGGAACGGGCGTATGGAAACGCCAAAGGGAAGGAACGGGCGTATGGAAACGCCAAGGGGAGACTACGCCGGAGCGTGAGGGAAACGCCGGGGCGCTAGGGAAGAAACTCGCCGGGGCGTGAGGGAAACGCTGGGGCGCTAGGGAAAGATCGCCAGGGCGTGAGGGAAACGCCGGGGCGCAAGGGAAGTAACTCGCCGGGGCGTGAGGGAAACGCCGGGGCACAAGGGAAGCAGGAACATCTAAAACACCAGGGAACAAGAACGGAGGGCGTACTAACACGCCAGGGAGCCGAGGGCATCCTAACATGCCGGGAAACCAAGAGTCAGAGGGCGTCCTAACACGCCGGGGAACCGAGAACAGAGGGCGTCCTAACACGCCGGGGAACCGAGAACAGAGGGCGTCCTAACACGCCGGGGAACCAAGAGGTCTAAATTCAAGAAGACCGAAAAACAAGAAGGCCAAAAACTTAACTAAGGAAGCTCTAACTAGCCAAAGCTAAGGAGCGTGAAACAGCTCATAATCAGGGGTCAGAAGTCTAAGCAAGCGCTAGGAACTAAGGAGTGCTGGAACCTAAGGAGCGCTGGGACCAAAATAAAGAATCAAAACCAAGAACCAGAAAATAAAGGCAAGACAAGAAAACTAGGTCAGGGATAACACCACAAAGAAAAACTATAGCAAAAAACTACTAAGTCAAAACAAAATACTAAGCAGAACTATGAGACTAAAGCTAAACTAGAAATTAAGGCAAAACAAGAAAACTAGGACATGAACAGGCACACTAACGTGAAGAGCTGAGAACTAAAGCTATAATGAGAAAGCAAAGCAAAGCTAGAAAACTAAGGCAAAATCTAGAACCCTAAAACAGAGCAGGAAAAAACAAAAGCCAAAACAGAGACTAAGAACTCTAAGAAAACAAAGACCCCCATAAATAATTCCAAACTGAGAAATTCTAAATTACTCAAATTTAGGGCCGAGGCCGCTGTGCCTCGGCCCGAGGCCTCCGAGGGAGCCGCTGTGCCTCGGCCCGAGGCCTCCGAGGGAGCTGCTCTGTCTCACTTTCAGGCCGCCGAGGGAGTTGCTTTACCTCAGTCCATGATTGGTGACATTATTTCCGTTCTTTGTTTTTCTGGTCGGGGTCACCGTTTGCGACGCTCGTCTCTGGTCCTGATCGGCCGGGGCCGCCGTTTGCGGTGCCCGCGCCAGATTTCTGAACTCGGCCGGAGACGCGGACAGCGGTCTCCATGCTTCCTGACTTTGTCTCGTCGGGGTCGTCCTCCACGACGCCCGATCCAGACTCGCCTACTCGGCCGGGCCCGCCGATTGCGGTCCCCGAGCTGTTGGACGTTGCCTCGGCGGGGCTGTCCACCACGGCACCCACCTCTGACTTTCCTGCTCGGCCGGAGCCACCGACGGCGGTCTCCGGGCCGCTTGACTATGCCTCGTCGGGGCCGCCCTCCTCGAGGGTTTAGTCGGGCGATGCTGCTTCGCCGCCTGCCTCGGCCTGGTCGACCTCCTCGAGGACTCTTTGTGGCTTAGCAGCTGTTTTTGCCTGCGCCCTTAAGGCCAGTGCTTTCTGTTTTATTTTGTTGTTGTCAGATGTTGTCCGGAGAACATCTCACGTGTGGTTGTCTTGTGTTGTTGCAATAAACCACCCTGGACTGAGACTCAGCTACCTTTGTTCACTTTTTGACTACTGTTGGATATTTTTAACTGCCTTATCAAGAACTTAGAATTTTTGAAGAACTTAGTGCAAATCATTACGTTGTGGGGAGGCCCATCCACAACAAGGTGACCGTGTAAGGCGGATGCTCGGAGAACAGAGATCCATGGAAGACTTTTTCCCTGAGGAAAACACATAAATAAGTGCCAACATCGGGTTTTTTTCACTTCCATATCTAATTGGAAGGATGTTAATGTGAAAGCAATGACTGTTTTGCATACTTTCTCTCGCTCTCAGTCTCTCTTAGTCCTTTTCTCTCTCTCTCTCTCTCTCCCTCTCTGTCCTTTTCTCTCTCTCCCCCTCAGTCTCTGACTCTCTCTCTATTACTGGAAATATGTTATTGATTGTAATCTGCACTTATTATATGTCATTTTAAATCAGTACTTGTGTAGACACCTTTATTACATTAGTATGCTATCCATTGGTTGTGTAAGCAATTACGTTTTTTACATCTTTGATATTATTGCAGCTAGACAGCTAGATTAGTGTGGAGTCAGATGTTCAATGTAGAGGTCTTTTATACAGTATATGTCACGTGTTCACGTGCCAAGGGAGGATGTGTAGAAGTTTGATAAACATTAGTAAGGTCAGTCTGATCTGGCTCCCATCGAGGGGAGTACAAGCTAGAGGAAAGGAAGCATCTGGATAACATTGTTTAACTGTAGGTTCCAAGATATGTCAAGTAGCAGAATTAATAGGCCTGTTTTTGTACTCTTTGAGATAAACATTTCCCAGAAGTGGGTCCAGCCTGCCAAAGAGGCTGGACGTCATCAGATTGCAAATACACATCAATGGAGACACACAGACTGTTGTTACAATGCACACACATCTTTGGGCTATAAAAGGCCTCATTACTGTATTCTACCTTAGAACTTTTCGCTCAGACCCGTTGTACGTGTGAGTTGTGATTAAAGTTCTCATTTGGCACAAACAAAGGAACGATGTCTCCCCAAGTCTTCTTTCTTTTTTAAGGTTCAATAGTTAAATATTCTCCCACAAAGGAAAGGCAGACCCGTCGAAAAAAAATTGATCAATAGGATTGAGAGACCAGCTTACCAGATCCATGTTTTTCAGAGTTCGGTTGATATGAAGAAAGTGCTCAGAAAGACAAGACATAGCAGCAGAAGCAGGAGAGGGGGGAAGGGCGGGTGAAAGCTGGAGAGGAGAGGAAAACACGACCGACCTCGAAGAGAGATGGAACAGAAAAGTAAAATTTTCCAGTACGCAGATGACACATCATTAAATGAAGAGAGTCTAGATCTAGCAATCAAACAAATCCACACCTACGGTTTAGCATCCGGAGCTAAGATCAATATTTCAAAATCCCAAATCATGTACTGTGGCGGGGTGACTCGGACACCGGGCAGGTGGGATTTCGGGGAGGTGGAGGACACAATCAGGGTCCTGGGCGTGCATCTTGGCAAACAGCAGGGGGTGGCGAGAGATGAGACCTGGAAGAATGTTTTAACTAAAGTTCAACAGCTCTTAAACCTTTGGAAGCAGAGAAAACTAACAATTAAAGGTAAAACAGTAATAGTTAACAGTTTAATAATTTCAAAAATCATCTTTCCACTTACCGTATATGATTTGCCAGGTTCAATACTTAAGCAACTAAATACTAAAATCTCATTATTTATCTGGAAACAGTAAAGGAATCTTGTTGCTCATAATACAATGATTGCTTCATATAAACAGGGAGGACTCAAACGTATTGACATCGGAACCAAAAAACAAGCTTTAAGAATCAAAATAGTTTCTAATTTCTTAACTTCACCCATTCATCAAATATGGCATGACTACTTTGAAACTGCAATATCATCTTTTGGAACAACTACCATTTTCAACCTGTGCTCTATCACAACCCCGGTACAAAGAAAACAGCTAAACCATTTTCATGCTGAAGTCCTTGAATCCTGGAACAAAATCAGACCATTTTTGACAATAGACATGAAGTATACGTCTCATCTCTCGCTGCGAATTTTCAACAGTCCTGAAGTGCAAAAATATCCAAGCCGCTCTGCCAATCCACTGGTCCCTGGTCATTGATAGGGGGAGACGATATCAGGGGGTGCAGGATGACGCCCTTAATTTCCTTCTTTCTCTGGGCAACAAGAAACAGCATATTCAAGAAATAAAGACCAAGACATGGTACAACATAGGGCTGGACGATAATTCAATAACGATATATATCGATCGATAGACGTATGGTTCAATATAAAAAACAGGGGTCAATAAAAAGTTCAATAAAAGAACAGTGCATTTTAGCCTATCATGTAGGTTAATACTACGGTCATTGTATCCTCCCAACCAATCACAAACCCAGGAAAGCTCCATCAGCCTTCAGAGAGTTCAGAGAGCACGTGTTCTTTTTTTCTTTTTTAACACTTACAGTTTTCGTAAAAAGTTGGTTGAATAAAGGGTTGTGTTTGAATCCATTTATTTAAAAATAGGTAATCAAGCAACTGCATAAATGGCCAAGGCTGCATTTAAAATGTATATTTTTAATTTTTTAGATAATTATCGATATCGATTAATATGATTTCTATTTTATCGATACGCTTTTTTTCTAGATTGTCCAGCCCTAGTACAACATCCTTGTTTCTCTAATCATACAGGAACCAACATCCCACAAAAAATGGCTGCAAATGTTTCCTAACAAAATAGTTCAGCAAATCTGGTCAAACCTACCTGCCAAGTTCAATTTACAACAAGCAAACAATACAGATTTTCTTTTAAGACAGGAGGGTTTTTACGGGCGTCATCCTGCACCAAATCAACAAAGAAAAGTTCGGCAGAGATTGCACCGTTTGTCTTTCAGACCATGAGACGCTGGAGCACATGTTCCTCCGCTGCCCTGGCCGCAGTATCTTTTGGGAGAAGATTGGCGAAGTCATGGAAAGTTTAGAACCAAGTGTCAGCAAAGAAGACAAAGAGTGGGAATGGATAAGACTGTTTGGATAAGGGAAGAGAGGACAACACAGTTTTCATCTGCACATCTTAAGCAATATGATCCTTTCCATTGCAAGACATTCCATATATATTTGCAGAAACTTTAAACTTTTTGAAAACAAATCACTGGACTGTTGGAAACTGTTTTTAGGACTTTTTAAGAACCACAGCAAAATACTCAAAAGCTGTCATGAATCAGAGACAGAGGGACCCAGTATTCAACCAGACAAGCAGAGGTTAGGTAAAAGATAATTTATTAACAAAATGCAAAAACCAAAACGGGCATCAAGCCAAAAATGGGAAGACTGCATCCAATAACAAAAAAATAACAAAAAGGTAGTCACAGACAAAACCATATGCAAAAACAGGGGACAGGCTAACTCAAATATCAGGAGGCAAAGCAGGGTCAGAAGAACAGGCAAACAGAGAGTATTGAAAGCTGAACTAGACTCACTACTGGGCACAGAAAAAACAATGATGTGGCAGATTGCAGGGGGCAGAGGCAGGTATAAGTAAGGGAGTGATCAGGTGAATAGAGTGAAACTAATTACTGGCATGGGTGGAGCTAATCAGGAACAGGGAAGTGCTTGGGAGTAAACTGAAGCTGATACGATGGTGACCGGAGAAGGGGAGTGACAGGGTGGAAGAATGATGGCAGGTGAACTGAATTAAGACTGGTGACGGAAATGGTCGGAGCAGGCCGGATAAACTAATAACATAAAACAAAATCAAACCACAATAAAACCCAACCTATTCAAAAACTAAGACAGAACCTAAAACAGAAACTGAACTTAAGGCAGGAGAGTGAAGTAATTGATCAAATAACAAACAAAAACCATAACCAAACCCAAATCATGACAAAAGCTTCGATAATCAACTTTCTCAGGACATATTTGGACTACTCAGAAAATGCAAATATTTTCAAGACTGGACAATTTAAAAAAAAAAAGGGGGGGAGAGATGGATTTGATGGACCGGAGTGTGTGAACATTCATTTTTTTCTTTGTTAATAATTGAAAAGTGAAAGTATTTTTGTTGAAATGGGCTTGTTAATTGTTTTCTGTGGTTTTTCCTGGGTTTTCCTGTAAACGTATGACTATGATTGATTATCGTTTTTGTATACAGTTGCATCTATTCTTTTAAATAGATTTTTCTAATATTAAAAGATAAAAAAAAACATGCACTCAAGTTCATTTTATTATTTAAATTGGTTAAGCAGTTTTCTATGTAAGGAAACCCAGGATTTTGCATTGAGTCATTAGCTTGCAGCAAACACTCCTCCTGGATGAACGTCTCGCTGGCATTCTGTCATTGCCTTTGCATCGATCCCTCATACCGAGCATGGATACAGCGACATTGGAGAGAAAAACTCCCCTTTAACGGAAAGTTTTATTTTACATAAATAAATAAGTAAATAAAGAAATAGAAATAAATCAAGATTTTATTGACAGAGGTACAGACATGGTTGAATGCACAGCTATAACTGATGCTAGACAGCTAAACCTAAAAAATGACAGCTAACACCAAGAAAAGAAAAACAGAATGCTGTGTTTTCAACAAGACATGGACTGCTATTTTTTTTTTTTTGCAGAGGTCGAAGGTAACGCCGCTTGCTTGGTGTACGGTACACAAGAGAGTGCGTTCAAAGATTACAATTTGCACTGCCACCGAGTGACCAAAACCGAGGAGAGATACAAGAACTCATAACTCACAAAATTGCCAAGAAAAGTAGAGTTACAGTTTTTTCAAGAGTGGACTTTGTGGTACTAATATGACCAGTGAAAAAGGCGGCTTTTCACAACCTGCCCCAGTCCAAACGCATTGTGAATAGCAGGGCTGAGGACATTGTAGGAAATCTGAAGAACAGAGCTTATTTTCCCTGGCTTTGCATGAGACCTGTGATGTTTGTGACACAGCCCGATAACTAATTCTCTTGCGTGGGATAACTACAGATTTTTAAATCACAAAGGAACTGGATTACCACAGGGTACTTCAAATTATCTGCATATAAATTCTGACAAGACATAAATTGTCATCTTTGGACCAGAGTCCTAAAAAAAAATAAACTTCTTAATCAATAACTTAATCTGGATGGCATTAACTTGGCCTCTGGTAATAAAGTAAAAAATCTTGGTGTTATTTTTGACCAAGACATGTCATTTAAATCCCATATTAAACAGGTTTCCAGAGTTTCCTTTTTTCACCTCTGGAATATCGCCAAAATTAGAAACATTCTGTTCAGGGGTGATGCTGAAAAACTAGTCCATGCATTTGTTACTTCAAGGCTGGACTATTGTAATTCTTTACTATCAGGAAGTCCACAAAATGCAGTTCAAAGTCTTCATCTGATCCAAAATGCTGCAGCAAGAGTTCTGATGAAAATCAACAAGAGGGATCATATTTCTCCAATTTTAGCATCCCTTCATTGGCTTCCTGTTCAATCAAGAATAGAATTTAAAATTCTCCTTCTCAACGTATAAAGCCCTTAATAATCAAGCTCCATCATATATCAGAGCTCTGATTTCCCCGTATGTTCCTAACAGAGCACTTCGCTCTCAGACTGCAGGTCTATTGGTGGTTCCTTGATTTCCTCCCTGTCACAGGGGAGTTTTCCTCTCCACTGTGGCTTCATGTTTGCTCAGTATGAGGGATTGCTGCAAAGCCATCAACAATGCAGACGACTCTCCCTGTGGCTCTACGTTCTTTCATGAGGAGTGAATGCTGCTTGTCAAGACTTGATGCAATCTACTGGGTTTCCTTAGATAGGACATTTTTTGACCAATCTGTCTAGATGATTAGATAGAATTTGACTTTGTAAAGTGCCTTAGGATGACATGTTGTGAACTGGCGCTATATAAATAAAATTGAATTGAATTGAATCTGGCAGCCATGCAGTCTTCATGGAAATAAACTAAGTTGGGACTGAAATGGGAGAAGCTTGCAGATCTGATAGTTAATGGTTGTCCAAATCTGATGAGGATTGAACAATTTGTGAACATTGTATCATACAACCAGAAATGTTGCGTAACTCAGCGTTAAAGGTGAACCAGGTTGTTGATGTTGTGACTAAAAGCTTTATTAAGGCAAGACCACTGAATCACAGTCTGTCGTAAATTAAACTGAACGTTGGGATATGAGTTACCACACAGTTATCAGGTGGTTCAGCCTGGACAAAGAGCTGAAATGTTTCTGGTGTTTGAGAGAAGAGCTTCAGGAGTTATGTGTGACAAAAAGCAATGACGTCCCACAGCTTTCAGATGCAGACAGGATCACAGACCTGGGGTTTTCTGTAGAAGTGAGAGCACTAATGAATGAACTAAATTTGGTACAAAAACATTTCTTTTTACAGCACCATCGGGCTGGAATCTGCTTCAGGATGAACTTCATTTGAAAGAGTGGGTCTCCTTTTATTCCTTCAAGGGTCTTGTATATGATTTAGCAGAAACAAAACTATATGCCACTGTTTAAATAGATTTTAGGAGACTGGGTTTTATTCAGTTTTATTTGTAACTGACTTTTTAACAACAATTGTTGTCAGGACATTTTTGTAAGAGAGATTTTTGATCTCAAGGAATCTTATCCTGGTTCAAGGATTGATGATGAACTATATATCAAACTGCAATCCAACTGCAATCCTTTAGTGCATGAAATGTACAGGTGAAGGCTTTCATGAGAAAGTTGCAGCTTTTCTCAAGCCAAATGAAAGGACAAAATTCTCAAACACTTACAAACACTGATCGCCTCTGCAGATCCTCATCCATGTTGGAAGCACTGCATGGGGACTTTTCAAGGAGAATTCAGGACTTCAAAACAACTGAAAGTGAAATACACCAGATTTCTTCTCTCTTCACCGGAAATGTTGATAATACACCTAGTGATGTGCAGACGGAACTCACTGACTTGCAGTCTGACATGTCTGTCAGAGCACTTTAGGTCTGTCTCACTGCTTGATTTTTAGTCTTCCCTCAAAGAGGAGAACTTTCCCCACACGAGGAGACATGCTCAGAAAATTCCAGATTTGTGTGGATCTGCTTCTGCACGTGAATAGACATTTTCAGCGATGAAGTTCAACGAATCCAGATACAGATCCACTGTCCCTGATGATCCCCTCGCAGCTGCACCTCAGATATTCAGCCAGGGTTTAATGCAGTTGTTAGGGCCAAAGAAAACTGGATTTTACTCCCTAAACGAGTATAATTAAATAACCACATGGTAAAACACGTTTTCATGATTAGTTTGTAAAGATTAACATGTTAAAAAAAGACTGCTTTTGTTCTTACTGTTCATTACCTCTGTAGAAGTATTTATCTGTTTGATCTACACCACAATGTCATATCTACAGATTATTCTTATTCTTCTGATTATTGGTAGCAGCTAATCAAAACACATCATTTGCTGCTTTTTACAATTGGAGATTCATATCGAGCGTAATGAAGTTTGAGTTATTGTTGGTTCGGACCTCCAACATAGCTTATATTTCTCATGTGGCCCCTTGTAAAAATGAACTGGCCTCCTCTGATCTCATATATGCAGGACAGGAAACCCTGTGGGTAAGTATGGGCATCGTGGAAACTTCTAAGTTCATATTTCATTTTCACCATAGAAGAAATTGTGATTGCATTTGTTGGCACATCTAGCTACAAATGTACGAGTAGTATGGTATAGAAAACAGTGCAGGTGATTGAGCTGCAGTTTAGACTTGTCCACCAGAGGGAGGCAGATATTAGTTATCTGGTTATGAGGCAGCCTTTCCGATTTTAGCAGCTGTGAGAGGACATCTGTATGGTCAGGACAGATCTATGTGTTAAACAGTTGACCTGGGAAATATTTGGAACAGCAAAAATTATTTAATTCATAGCAAACCTTAGCATGTTGAGGCAGATTTAGAAAGGTGCCTTCTGCTAAAAAATAAAAAATAATATTTTAAAAATATAAATTAGTTACCAAATTAATAATATCTGCAGTCTTGGGAAAGTATCACATTTTTTTTTTACAGCCAAATGCAGTATTAAGTAATGTACATGGCATTTAAAATTAAAAGATAGAAAAGGAGAAACAAATGTCAATAAAGCTCTCGGTGGGATTTATTTTGATTTCCTTTAAAGTCTGAAAACTTTTGGGTTAGGGTTAGGGTTTGATTTAAGACAATGAGCATGTTTGGTTTAACTGGTTTTTAAATACATGGCAAGAACAATTCGCTTTGTTGCTCAAGGTTTGGTTTAAATATTGAGCATTCATATCTATAGCAACAGATACCCGCGCCTCAGTAAATTAGACAGTAAATGTTGAATTTATTTCAGGAATTCAGCTCCAAAATTATTTAGAATCCTTATAAAGTGTTATATTTAGAGTATGTGTAATTTATTTCTGTTAATTTCGATCATGGCTTACAGCTACTGAAAACCCAAATTTAGTTTCTCTGAAAACTTTAATATCACTTTAGACCTCTGTAAAAGGTTTTTGACAAAGAAATGTTGTGGCGTACGAATCCCCTTCACAATGAGTTTCAGCTTCTTCCCTCTGGTAGTAGATTCTTACTCCCTGAATGTAAGACCAGAAGTTTTAAAAAATCAGCTTTGTTCTGACTGCTGTTACTGAAGTGAACCAATTTTACAGATTTTATTAACTTGCTTTTTTATGCCATTTACCCACAGGTTTTCAACAATTATTTCTCGTATAATTGCCCTATTTTTAAGTCTTGCCCATGTTTTCTGTGTTCTGATTGGATTTGATTTTTGAAACCTGGAGCATTTTGAGCTCTTTTATTTAACTGAATGGTTCTAGTTGTGTTAAGATGTTTGTATGAATGTGTGACTATTTGAACCACAACAAAACAAATCATTCTACACATATTAATTAAATAACCTTGAATCTTACGTAATCATGGTAAATACTGCGGACAAAACACTTATGTTAGGGACAGTCTCCTCAAGGAATGAAAGCAATGTATAGTAAATACTTATTTTCTGTTCAGGGTAGCACATTATTATCTAATTGTATTTCTCTTGTGCAATGACAATATTTATCAGGTTAAAAAAGTTTGCCATTGAGAGTCCTGTTTCTGAGTATTTTAATGGAAAGTTTAGTGGATGAAAAACATGCACATGAGTGTCCAGCAAATGGACTGCATTTGTCACATAATGTGTATTAAGCCATTTTTGTACTGCATCAGATATGTCTTACCTGGATTAAGGAGAAAAAGACTTAACTGTTGCCTATTGGCCACAGGTAATCTTTTCAGATCCAAATAAATATTGTATTGTATTGTATTTGGAAATCAAGGGCTAAGGGTCTGGAGGAAGAGTGGACGGAGTGTGAAGTTTCCACTGTGATGATTTGTGGAGGCATATCAGCGCAGCCATGTCGGCATCTTTAGCTCCTCAGCAGACCCACAGGTGACCGGCGCCAAGCTACTCTGCATTGATGAAATTATTTGTGCTGAGGAAGTCCAGACCCAGTTTTGAGTCCCTGTGCTGCATAACACAAGGACATACTTTTCAGCTGCCCCACATTTCTGCACATAAGTATCCTTTTCTATTACTCTGATGTCAAATTAAAAATGTTTGAAAAACAGAATTTTGGCTTTTCATTATCGATAAGCCATGGTCATCAAAACTACCTGAGATAAACACTTGAAAGGCATCACTCCATGCATAAGAAATCCATTTGAGCTTCACTTTTTAAGTGCTGTTATAGATCAACTTTTACATGACATTTTAACTTACTGACATGGATCTGTGTATCCGTCACGTCTCAGTGCATAAATTGGTTCTGTCTTTACTGCGCAGACAATTTGACAGTGACTTCAGAGCAACTGCAATCCCCTTCTCTAAAACATTCTCACCCCAAATCATAATGTCAGCACCTCCAGATAGAGTTTAAACAGAAATCAACAGGGGGAACAATGCAAACAAATGTTCTGCACCTGGCGGTCCGGTCCGTGTCATTCATCACAGGATGTTTTCTGCTAATGTATTTCCATTTGAAAATTTTACACGGACCCACCGGCGGGAGAAAAATGGGAAGAGGTGTGCAAATTGAAAGCTTTAAGACTGTGTGACAACCGTGATAAATAGAGGCGGCACTGACACGGCCATGGGAAAAAAGACAAAAGATAGCTTTTGTTGTTGGCACAGAATTCCTAATCTGCTTGAAGATGGGAAGGTTCTGTTTGAGAGAGCAAGAGAGAAGAGAAAGAAGGAAGCAGGCAGATTCCTGGTCAGCAATGATAAATGTTGTCGCATCAGAAACAGGGCTCACTATGATGCTTCTCTCTAATGGCCTGATTGCTCAATTAATTCTGCACCGCTCTCTGCCAGCCTCTTTTAATGTGAAAACAGCTATAATTTCTCCCAGATTAGTATAGATACCTGCTGACAGTCGCCACTGCTCAAGGTATTTCCGAGGTATAATTCATTCATAATGCCACAATGCACCCCATTTATCATCTTGGACTTTTCATCCTCTAACTTGCCACTTGCTCCCTCCTCTCATTCCAGGCTCCTGGCTCTTCTGGGGTGGGAGGTGGGCGGAGGCGGGTGAGGGCAAACTCGGCCTCCGACTGGGTGAATGTGCTTTTGTGCATACATGTATGCAATTTATTACAAACGTCAGGTTAGTGTTGAGGTATGAAGTGTGTGTGTGCTCGTAGGGGCTGCAGGGCCACGGGCTGCTGCGAGGTCGGCATCATCTCCTCTTCCTGATGAATTAGCTGGCATATGCAAGCGATGAATTACCAGGCAACGGGAGTCAATTATCCAGAGAACACGGATCCTGTGCCCGTGGCCCCGGGGTCCCTTTTCCAATTCAGAGAGTGATTTTCCTAAAATGTCGAGGGGAAAAGAAGAGGAGACAAGCAGTCTTGAAGGACTGCAAGCGAGATGACGAGGGGTTGGAGCCCCCCCAAAAAACGTATTACAATATATACACGTTCTCACCCTCCTCACCTTTTCCACTCCATCGTCCCTTCTCTCCCTGAACAAATCCAGAAGGCAGAGTGCAGTATGAAAATGCAAAAGGCTATTATCAGGCCTTCAGAGTCCACGCATGCCACTTATGATGGATGAGTGTGGGATTTAGAAAGGCCTGCCGTCAAACACATGCTATTTCGCTCCGTAAGTAGTCCTCGCTATTCCTCACCTGTCTCTTGTATTAAAACGGGCCTCCGTGGAAGACATTTGGGACTTTGGACAATAGGCAAACCCGGGCCGTCAGAATTACCTTTGCTAGTGCTGCTTCTCTTACTACAGAGATATGAAGACAGTGCATGGTTATAATGCTTTTAAAATGACATTATAAACTAAATAAAAATGTCTACTATATTTTTAATGCAGATGTTTTTATGGATCGATGGATGTTAGACATACTCATGCAGGAAATAAATGGATGCGTGAATCATAGAACATATTTTTCCAACCTTCTCTAGACCTGGACAATGCTTTAATAAGATTTCCTAACCTTCCAGTTTGCACAGGAAGCCTGGATACTGCTTTTACAATAGAATACAAAAAGAGAGGGAATTGGTTTATTCAATTAAAATTAAGTGCTGTAATGTTTAGAGTTGTTCTGTCTGTCTGTAACCACATCACATCCAAAGACCTGTCCACAAGTTTGATCCTTCTTGGAGCTGCTTTTTATAAACCAATTTAATCACAATGGTTGAGCTCCGAGTGAAACCAAAGACCATGAGGAAGAAAGAAAGAGGATGATATAAGCTCAGCAGGAGAGAGCATGGCCAAACGTCATTAGCTATTTTAAATCCTGAACTGCAAGAAGAAGACAAAATACCACTGACAAAAGATTCTTAAGTCAGAAGAATAAGTTCACTTCTGTGTGCATCAAAGCTGGATGAGACTCTCCAGGCAGATAAAACAGAGGAGTGTGCAAAAACAAAAGGCAGCAGGGTTTAGTTGGCACCCTGACTGGTTTCTGCACAGTCTTATCATGGGTAACCCTAAAAGAAATCACTGGAGGAGGGAGGGGGGCTCCAGTGATCTGCGCTGCACTGCAATCACACGTTCAGGGTTTTATTGCACATTATGAATAGAAGCTCCACATTTTCTTCAAACAACAGTGATTTACCCAAGTAACAACATGATGATCATTTTTCTTTCACGTTTGCTGTAAGCGTCAGGCACGTGCTGCTACCCACCCTGCAGCTGAACTTCCCATAAAAGGTAAAACATCAGCCGGATTTGTGGGGAGGGGTAGAAACCGCAGGGTAGAAATTTTCACAAACTCAAAGGGAATCTCTTCAATCCCGTTACCGAGCACTGCCAGAAAGCTGGCTGAAAAAAGGTTTCTTCAGCTCTCAGTTGGGTATAAGGAATAAAATTATTAGAGTAAGATAAAATGTTCACAGAAATAAAGGCACAGAGAGCAATGGTGTGGACACTAACCAACCACTTTTATTAACGCAGTACTGTTTGAAACTGTCTTTGATAAGCGACAAGCAGCTTGTCTGATAAACAGCTGACTGCAGGCTAGCTATTTAAATCAAGGTTATCAATACTGTGAGAATCTCATCTTGGCCTAGCCGTCTGGTGAATCTACTGCAGAACTCTTGAATTCATCTTTGAATGCATGTATCTTAGAGGAATTTAAGTTTAGTTGAAGTCATATCTTACCAGGTTAACTGTTGGAAAATTTTAACCATTGCTTTTGCTGGATTTCGGGGAAAAAAGAAGAAATGACATTTTTACAAGGGTCAGAGTCAAAGTCCAGAGAGAAGTCTCTACTTCTTTGGGGTGCAGTACTTCAGAGTGACTGTGAGATGTATGGCTTGGATGCAGCTCCTCGGCCATGGCAATCCAATCCATGAAGCTCTCTCTGCACTGTTCTCGAGGCTCGAGCTAATCTGGGGGTCACAGGAATTTTGGAGGTCTGTAACGATTGACCCTGCTGAAAGTTCACAATTTCTAATCTGCATGTTTTTAGGCTTTGGACTCCACAGTGTGATTTTACTTGTTTCTAGTCCCTTCCAATTTGTTACAACACCAATATGGAATATTCAGTAGTGCGTGAACCGCACAACTGGTGTCTCTGCAAAGGTGTCATCTTAGAGTGACCCATCATTTCACAAACATTTGTAGAAGCAGCCGGCACACCTCTGGCCATGGGAGAGATTTGATCAGCTGAATTGATCTAGGGTGGTTAATGAATACTTAAATATAACAAATATAACAAAATATAATGTATATGCTGGGTGTAATGACCAGCATATACCAGGATTATTATTGAACATATAATAATAATATTAATAATAATTATTATTATTATTATTAATATTCTTCTTCTTCTTCTTCTTCTTATTATTATTATTATTAGTAGTAGTAGTTTTACCTCTGTCAGAAGGGATTTTGACAGCATGTCTATTTACGCAGACAAAGTTGGGCTTTATAGTTTTCATTGTCTGGTTTCATCCCATCTGAGATTTATGTATATTTTGAATCTTGTGATAATGTTGAAATGTCCTCCTCTTTTTTTCCTACGTATTTCAGCAAAGCTGTTCGGACTACGATCTGTGCTATTCGACACAGTCACAGTACTCCTCTGGGACAGGCGGCTCCGTCACTTCCTCTATTACCCCTCCACACACCCTTACATCCTCCTACACACCCTCTAACACACACACATCATCTCCTTACGGCCCGAGGCGACGTGCGTTCCACAATGGCAAACGGAGTGGTTTGGGAAATGATGGTCATTTATAACTGCCTGACGCCGTATCCCAGTACCTCAAACTACCTCACACACGCGTTCACACAATCCACTGCGGAGAGTTTGGAGAAGGGGAGACGGAGATACAGCAGACAAAATGATAACCTAATATTAAAGCTAAAGTGCACAGATAATCACTGTATCAAAGTGTAACGTGACATGATAAAGAGAACACAATGCAGATAGTGTTTTCAAAAACGTAATCACACTTATTACGCTCTTGTTTGTTTTGTAGTCCACAACCAGATAAGACTAATATGGACCCTTTTGGTCAACATGAAAAAAGCTGTTTGGGGCAGAAAACACAAGAAAACACTGATCAAACATGGAGGTGGTAACATGATGCTGTGGGATGCTTTAGTTCAGCAAGAACTGTTAGAGAAAACCTGTTAGAGTTGCAAACGACTAGAGACTGGACAGGAGGTTCACCTTTCAGCAGGACAATGACATTAAACGTACAGCCATAGCTGTAACAGAATGGTTTAGGTCAAAGCATATTCATGTGTTGCAATGGCCCAATTAAAGTCCTGACCTTATTCCAATTAAGAATCTGTGGCAAGCCTTGAAAACTGATGTAAACTATTCATCCAATCTAAGTAAGCTTGGGTTATTTTGCAAAAAGAATTTCACAAAAATGTCCTTCCTTAAATATTGAAAGCTGCTTGTGCCCAAATGAGCTGCTTCTGCGACTGGAGTGAAAGGTAGTTCTAATGTTGTGGTTACAGGATGATGAATGCGAAAATCTGCCAGGGGGGTGAATATTTTTGGAAGAGAGCGGGTTTTGGAAATGAAAGCCGTCTTCGACTGCACTAATTACTTAATTTATCTGAATATTTTCTGCATGCTCACACTCACTGCTTTAACCAGTTTAGCAGATCAAATTTACCTAGATGCATGTTTCTTCACCTTTGGAGGGCACACAGAGAAAATCCTTACATCCAAGGGAATACCTGCAAACTCGTTTGATGATTATTATTTTTATTATTGTTTTTGTTGTTATTATCATTATTTTTTGATAATGAAGTCTTTCAAAGTTGTATTGATTAAATAACAATGTATTGCAAAACTATGACGTTCTTCTGAAGCAACAAATGAGCTCAAAGTGGGTAAAAATATGACATTTTGTTTTGCTCTTGTTTGTAAAATGATCTTATGGAGCACATTTGACAGCTGCTGTCAGAGAGCCCGTGTGTTTATTTAAATGAGCTTGCTTGTAACCGACATGGATGAAGGACCAGCAGTTTGTTACGGTGGTATATGTCTATGAATGCATGCATGCATGCAGTTGGGGAGGCCTCAGCCCTTCACTGCGCTGGATTGGCTGTCACTTTCTTAATTGCCTGAACTTGACCTCGCCCTGCTCTGCTCAACTGGTTAATTACTGGGTCGTTTCCAGGCAGACGACGGAAATTCATGTGACTCCCTCCAAGCTTCATTGGTGTGAAAAGAAAGCTTCTGACATTGTAATAATACAATACAGACAGTTTGTCCTTCTAGCCAAATTTCACACCCTGAGAGCTACATCATTCTCAAACAAGTAAATGCTGATAACAAAAAAAATTATGCAAAACTCATTAAGTCTTGTCATGACTCAAACAGCTAGGTACGCCTTTCAACAAGGATATTATTTGATCCTGAACCATTTCATGCAAATATGCACCTCAAATCTTTTCATTCAAGTCACAAAAAACAGCATAAAACAACCAATGTGAATTAACAAAATGGCATAAAACTCCCCCTGCTGAGACATGAGGAGGATGTAAAAAAGTAGAAATTGTGCAGACTCAATTAAAACCTGATTGAATCAAATAACATGCTAATGTGGTGCTAATGAGCAAAGGGAGGGAGCACAGGGGTTTGTCAGGTAGGAGGTAAAGTTTGGTTAGAGAGAGAGCTGGCGAGACATACAGCAAATGGGCAACGCTTGGTTGAGCAGTGAGCGGGCTACCCATGATGCCTCAATAAGAAAAGGAACATTAGGCGAGTGAAAGACAGCGAGGTGTGGAGAGAGAAAGAGACTTCCTCTCTTCTCATAGGCTAATGATTACTGATTCATTTCCAAATTACTATTCGTTACTTTATTTTGTCTTGTTTATGTTCCTCATTAAAGCCACCTCTGTGAGTTTTAAATGACTTTTAGTCTTTGAGAATGAATTCGCATTTGCTTGTCTTTGAAAGCTCCATTAAGCCGCAGTTAAATGCCGCTTGAGTCAGAAGTCATGCAATTGTTTGAGTCAATGTAAAACTTTTATCTAATGGTCTGTCTTTGCCACATGTTTTAGAAAGGGTGCGAATGCAGCTCACTCAAACTCTCAGACAGTGAGAGTTTATTGGGAACTTGTTGAAACAACTGAATTGATAAATTCTTGTATGTTCCTTAGTCCTGTACTTGCAATCTCGCTGGAGGTATTTTTAATCCACCTATCCATTTTCTATACCCACTTATCAGTGGAGGGTCGTAGGGGGACTGGTGCCTATCTCTGGCGGTCAATGGACGAGAGGCGGGGTCTGCCATGGACAGGTTATGGACATGGACATATCCTGGAGGTATTTTCTACCAGGTAACAGGTGTTCCTGCTCTGTGGCCACAACAACATATGTGAGTTCTTTCAGCTGCTCCCTTATCCTGGGGTCGCCACAGCGAGTTATTACAACTTGCACACAGACTTGGCAGAGGTTTTACATCAGATACCCCTCCTAACACAACCGGGATTCAGACCCAGACCCCCCATATAAGAGACGCAGACTTACCCCGCCATGCCATAAAGTCACTGGAGTGAAAACAATATGAACATTATGAACATTAATAAACTATTCACAACAAACAAACAAACAGATATTTCATACCTTTAACCATTCAGGTTCAACAGAATACAGTTTGAAGAAATATGATCGATTAGGTCGTATGTTATGCAGCAGAACTAATTACTATAATTCAACGGTCATTTATTGACCTCACAAAAACATCTTTCACAGGAAGTTCTTGTTGAATCGTTAGAAATCTATCAGTCTTCAACTCCCAATATTAGATGTGCTCCACAACATCACACAACAGTTCGGATAAAATATACCAAATTAAACATTGGTAGAATCCCTAATGTCAGCATAATTGTAAAAAAATGCTGCGTTCTTGGGGCAAAGCAAGCATTTGTCCAAATTTCTATCAAAATGACACACCTATTTGATGGTGTCAGATTGACTTTTATAGCATAAATCCAGACTATTCATTCCATATATTCAAAGTTATGGCGATATAGATATACAATATTATATAAGATGGAATTATAACTGGTGGAAATAAGAAACTACAGTAACAGAGACTGGATGTTTCTCCAAAACTAGTGAAAACACAATAAGCAAAAGGAATATCCCAAAAGTGAAGTAAAGAAAAAACATCCATGAATATCCAGTAAAGACTATTTCTGTTCTACAAAAGCAACGGTCTGCTGTGTTCTCTTTATGTCTGACTAAAGAATAGGGTTACAAAGACATTTTTTTTCATCAAAAACATAAATAGAACCTGGCTAAAATCTCCCAGAACCTTGTGGAAGAACATGTTATGGCCTGGAGGAATCGAGTTCTAATCATTTTTGTGGTTTTCGGTATTTATTTATACCTTTCTGATTCCAGCTCATTTGTGTGTTTATTATTGTTATTCAGATCTTGTCATATTCATTCTTTTGTCTTTAGATTCTTGCTGATTTCTGGTGTTCTGTTTGTTCATGGGGGTAATTCTATTATGTTAATGTTGGAATGGAAGTTCCTTTGGGTCTTAGATCAGGTCCCACTTGGTTTCTATGGCACTAATCACATCAGCTTTGTATTCGATCCGATGGTTTCCATTGTTCAGTGCTGGTTTCTTCCTATACGCCACCCTTGTTCCATGTTCTGCCCTCTTTGCGTCATCACTCTGCTTAGTTTTTACCCACCTTGTGGCTCCCGAACACCTGCCTGCTTCAACTGGAGGCATAAGTCAAGGGTTTCTGGTGCTCTGTAGCTGGATGCCCTGACAAGAAGAAAAACATCTGCAAAAAACGCTGTGCAGTGCTGTACCTGTATCTATTTGGTCTTAAGAACAATTTGAAGGACTCCTGCATTTTCAGAAGCTCTCATCACTGCCATCTTGCTACTAAATGTGACCACATTGTTGAAACCATATCAACTTTACCCAGATCTCTGATAATCCAGGGAATGTGTCACAAATTTGTACTCGTAAAAATATATTTTGGCAAAAATTTGCTTAATGAAACTTAGGTCATATAAACTCTGGACACATGTCATCCAGACCTAGGATGAGACATCACAGTAGACAATTTGGCATATGTGCACCAGAGGTGGGTAGAGTAATCAAACAGGGTACTCAAGTAAGGATAGCACTACTACAACATATTTCTACTCAAATAAAACTAAAAAGAAATTGCTCAAGTAAGAGTAAAAATGTATTCAGTAGGAAGGCTACACAAGTACTGAGTCACTAATCATAACATCTCATTTAATATTTAAAAGTGCTGATATCAGACAGACAAAAATATAAAGTACAAATTCTGGTATTTTAAAGACTAAAATATACAAGAAAATAACAATTTCAGACAGGAGAAACAATTTTCTAAATTGTTTTCAACATAACATCAATGCAACCAATACTTTACAGCAGTAAAGTATTGGTTGCATTGATGTTATCCATCCATCCATCCATTTTCCAAATCGCTTAATCCCTCATGGGGTCGCGGGGGTTGCTGGTGCCTATCTCCAGCATTCACTGGGCGAGAGGCGGGGTGCATTGATGTTATGTTTTATATATATATATATATATATATATATATATATATATATATATATATATATATATATATATATATACACAGTATTTTAGAACAGTGCAAACAATATCTACTGTTGCAAACATAACATCAATGCAACCAATACTTTACAGCAGTAAAGTATTGGTTGCATTGATGTTATGTTTATATATATATATATATATATATATATATATATATATATATATATATATATATATATATATATATATATACAGTATTTTAGAACAGTGCAAACAATATCTACTGTTTACTGTATGTTCACTTGACCTCCACTGGTACATTTTACGTTAAGACAAGTCTGGTCTTTATTCAATAAAGTTACTCACGGTGGGTAGAGTAGCTAGACATTTTACTCAAGTAAGAGTAGTGATATTTTTCAACAATATTACTCAAGTAAAAGTAAAAAGTACAGTGCAGTAAAACTACTCCTAAAAGTAAATTTTGTTCAAAAGGTTACTCAAGTAAATGTAACTAGTTACTACCCACCTCTGATGTGCACTGGCAACCAAGAAGTTAAGTCAAACTTTTACATGGTCACATTAGTCTGAGTTCAAGTTTGGTTACTTGTTAAAACTGACATTCTGTGTTTATTTCCTTATCTTAACTTCCTACACCACAGAAGGACAGAACAAATCCATCCTTTTAACTCCAATGTTTTATGTAAGTAAACACAGCACATTCCACATTGTTATTTATTAAAATCAAAATGTTATATTTAATTTCAAAATCCATTATTGAGAAAAATAAAAATAAAAAAAACGTTTAAAATCTACAGACCCCTACAGAACAATAGGCTCTGGGCATATTCCCACTTTCCTCAATGCAATAATGTATTATATGCAATTGGACTGGGCTTCAGGAAGTGCATGCAGGGGCAGAACTCTGGACCATTAGATTTTTGGGCCCCTAAATAGTTTTTTTTTCTTCTTCTGAATAGATGTTTTGCAAATATGATATTTTATCATTATCCAAAGAAAATATATGAGCCTATATCACCATGAAGTCATTTAACTTATTGGATTCTAATGCGGAATAACAACTATGATGATGTCATAGAACCAAGCAGATGAAAGTATCAAGAACTTTCAGCGCATGGTCCATGCCTCCTTACATTACCTACATTTCTAGAAGTAATGCTGTTTATCAGGAGCTTTGTAGAAATTACTAATACAAAGACTGTTATTTAAAAAAAACAGAAGACCCTTGAAGTAGATGTACAGGTAAAAGCCAGTAAATTAGAATATTTAGAAAAACTGTCATGGTTTTCAGATGACGAGCCCACATGCAGATACGAACGGGAGGCAATGCACAGTTTTTAGACTTTTATTAAAGGAAAACAGGCAGGTCTATGGATGGAACTACAGGTGACTCGGCTGGGTCAGAACGTCACGGCTGGAGAGTCTGTAAGAAAGAGCAAGTGAGTTCTTCTGAAATAAGAGCCAAGAAACTTGCTAGGAGTTGCGCTGCTTACCATTAGACTGGGCGGACCTAACCGGGAAGAAGTAGCGTCATGAGAACTCTATGTGACTACTCAGATGGAGATAGGTGGCTAGTGGCTGAGGGCGGCAGATGTAGCTGGCGAGGAATCCGAGGCAACCTCATCGGCAGCGGTTGACAGATGGATTGACCAGAGTGAGCACAGAACCAACAGAACCCGGGAAAGGGGATCTCAGGCCTCGCTGGGTAACTTCCAGGAAGTATGAGGGGAGCGCCAGAGCAAAATCTGAGCAGACGGGTCTGCTGGTCTGTTTCTTCGGACGGGACGTCAAGACAGGTGAGTGCATCCAAGCACCAAAATCTGGAGCAACAGAGAGGTACAAAAAATTACTCAAAAAAGAAGAGTAACAAAAAACTCACAAGCTGGTTTCCGAGAGTTGGGACAGAGGCCACGTCGTACCACGACTGGTTAAGGCTCCGGCGTCTTCCATCTGCCAGTGCTCTGCTTAAGAAGCCAGAGGAAGCCGCCTGCAACGAGCTGCAGGTGTGGACCACGCCTCCTCAGCCAACTAGACACACCTGAGGAGTAGAGTTAGAGCAGCCAACACAGAGAACCCTGACACTACCCCCCCCTCAACGGCCGCCTCCTGGCGGCCCAGACGAAGAAGTGCTGGGCTGAGTAGACCAGAAATCCCGAATCAAATCCTGATTGGCGATGGTAGCTGCAGACACCCATGAGCGATCCCCAGAGCTGCGACCCTCCCAATCGACGAGGTATTGGTGACCCCTACCTCGTCGACGGGCATCCACAACCCTGATGACGCGAGGATTCTGACTGTCCTGGGAGGGTGGAGGGGGTCCGGAAGGAGGGTATGAATCATTGTCTAAAACGGGCTTAATCTGGGATACATGAAAAGTGGGATGAACACGAGAGTGAGGGGGAAGACGTAAGCGGACGGTGGTCGGGTTGATAACTGTCTCTATTTCATAGGGACCAGTAAACCGGGGAGCAAGCTTCTTGGCGGATGGGTTAGTCAATACATCTCTGGATGATAACCAAACCCTCTGACCGGGGCGATAATGGGGAGCTGGTCTGCGGTGCTGGTCAGCAAACCTCTTACTCCGCTCTGCGGTGCGAGTGAGTGCTGTAACCGTCTCTTTCCATATATTCTGGCAGCGAGCAATATAGTCGTTGACGGAGGTGAAGGGAATCCTGAGTTCGTCTGTGGGTAGGAGTGGAGGTTGATATCCTAAGGCAACTTCAAAAGGTGAACGTCCCGTGGCTGAGGTGATGTGAGAGTTCAGGGCATACTCTACCCAAGGCAAATACTTGTTCGAGTCGGTAGGTGAAGATGATGTGAGGCAACGGAGAGTGGTCTCTAATTGTTGATTCATTCGTTCTGTTTGGCCGTTGGTTTGAGGATGGTATCCGGAGGTGAGCGTGTAACGGGCACCCAGAGCGGAGCAAAAGTGCCGCCAGACCTGAGAAATAAACTGGGGACCCCGGTCAGAGAGAATGTCAACAGGGATACCATGGAGCTTGAAAACATGTTTAATGAGGAGTTGGGCAGTCTGGAGGGCGTTAGGTAGCTTACGGATGGGAATGAGATGACAAGACTTCGAAAAACGGTCAACAACAGTCAAAATCGTTGACATGCCTTGGGAAACAGGGAGTCCAGTAACGAAATCAATGGCAATGTGGGACCATGGACGTTTGGGGATAGGAAGAGGATTCAACAACCCAGAAGGTGGCTGGTTAGAAGACTTATTCTGGGCGCAGACAGGACAAGCTAAAACATAGTCTCTGACGTCCTTGGTCCACGATGGCCACCAGAATCGCCGGGACACCTGAGACTGGGTTCTATAAATGCCCGGATGGGCGGAAAACTTAGCATCGTGACACCAGCGTAAAACCTCCGGACGAACCGATTGGGGAACATACTTTAGTCCCGGTGGACCCGTACCAGGATCCGGATCTAATAGTTGGGCCTGGTTAATCCTGTCCTCCAGATCCCAATGCAGACCTCCAACAGTGCATGTGGGGGGAAGAATAAGTTCCGGCTCCTTCTCTTGTTCAAATGGGGCAAACTGACGAGACAGAGCATCTGGTTTAATGTTTCTGGAGCCTGGTCTGTAGGTTATGGTGAGGTTGAAACGAGAAAAAAATAATGACCAACGGGCTTGCCTTGAGTTGAGTCTACGGGCTGTCTGCAGATAGGAGAGGTTCTTGTGATCTGTCCATATTATGATGGGCTGCTCGGATCCCTCTAGCCAGTGCCGCCACTCCTCCAAGGCTAACTTAATGGCTAACAGTTCACGATCGCCTACATCATAGTTCTGCTCGGCAGGGGACAAGCGACGGGAGAAGAATGCACAAGGGTGTAACTTCTTATCTATCTCAGACTGTTGGGATAGGACCGCTCCCACACCTGTGTTAGAAGCGTCTATTTCAAGGGTGAATTGTTTCGCAGGATCAGGGTGAACGAGTATGGGAGCCTGGGAAAAACGGGACTTAAGTCGATTAAATGCCTCATCGGCTTCAGGACTCCAGCTAAAAGGAACCTTGGTGGAGGTAAGAGCATGTAACGGGGAAGCTATCTGGCTGTAGTTCCTGATAAAACGCCTATAGAAATTAGCGAACCCAAGGAAACGTTGAAGCTGTTTACGTGACTCAGGAACTGGCCACTCCGTTACTGCTTTTATCTTTTCTGGGTCTGACCTCACTTGACCGCCTTCCAAAACAAGACCGAGGAACGAAACTGAAGTCTGGTGGAACTCACACTTCTCGGCTTTTACAAACAGGCGATTTTCTAGTAATCGCTGGAGAACAAGTCGCACATGTTGCTTGTGTTGTTCTAGGTCACGAGAGTAAATCAGGATGTCATCTAAATAGACAAAAACAAAAACATTAAAAAAATCCCGCAGGACGTCGTTAACCAATGCCTGAAAAACTGCCGGGGCATTACACAAGCCGAAGGGCATGACTAGGTACTCAAAGTGACCTAACGGAGTCTTAAAAGCCGTCTTCCACTCATCCCCCTGTCTCACCCGAACCAAATGATAAGCGTTGCGCAGATCAAGCTTAGTAAAAATCTTGGCATTCTGGACTGGCTCGAGGGCTGATGATAATAGAGGAAGCGGGTACTTATTCTTGACGGTTATCTGGTTAAGCCCTCGATAATCTATACAGGGTCGAAGGGTCCCGTCCTTCTTGCCCACAAAAAAGAAACCAGCCCCTAATGGGGAGGAAGAAGGACGAATTAACCCCGTAGCCAAAGACTCACTGATGTATTTCTCAAGCGATTGACGTTCTGACCTGGAGATGTTATAGAGCCGACTCACCGGTAGAGGGGCCCCAGGTAACAAGTCAATCGCACAGTCGTATGGGCGATGTGGGGGCAAAGAACAAGCCTGAGTTTTACTAAATATCTGCCGTAAGTCGTGGTAATCCTCTGGAACGCGAGAGAGGTCAATCATGTCTCCGGAATCTGTCAAGGAAGTAGAGGAGACGACTACGGGCCGAGCGGACTGCAAGCAGCGGGAATGACAAGTACATGACCATGACTCCAATCGGGACTCAGCCCAATTAAACTGCGGATTGTGGACCCTTAACCAGGCTATTCCAAAAACCACAGGTGAACGCTTTACCGGGAAGACAAAGAAGGAAAGCTGTTCCCGATGGTTACCGGAAACTATCACTACCAATGGTCGGGTGCGATGGGTAATAAGAGTCAATCTCTGCCCATCTAATGACGAGACCTGGAGTGGCTCGGGTAAAAGATCGACAGGTACTCAAAGCTGGTCCACAACCGCCTGATCTATGAGATTAAAATCAGAGCCTGAATCTACTAGAGCTGAAACATCAAAACTTTCCTGGTCGAATATTAAAGTAAGTGGTAAACAACAACGAGAACCAAATGACGCCTTAACAGCCTCCCGGGGAATAGATCCCAACCTGTCCACCGATCCCCCCGTTAAGAGCGGCGGACTCGGTCTTTTGGCCGAACAGGACAATCTCTGAGGTAATGACCCTCAGCTCCACAATAAAGACATAAGTTTTCCGAGACACGCTGCTGACGTTCCTTATTGGAAAGACCAACCTGCCCCAACTGCATGGGTTCAGGAGGAGGTGTAAAAGAACGGGGTTCCTTCTTGGTAAATGTAGAAGAGGTGCAGGTGGATGATTGCAAGGCAAGGTTGGATCTAAAACGGGTTCGGCTGCGTAATCGAGAATCCAAACGGATAGCAAGTGCTACAAACTCCTCAAAATCCTCAGGTTCCTCAACCCGAGCTAACTCATCCTTTAACGACTCGTCTAGAGCCTGAAAGAAAGCTGCCTTAAACGGTCTCGGCTGCCAACCCGCAGCAGCAGCAAACGTACGAAACTCCACGGAAAAATCAGATACGCGTCGACCGCGCTGTTTCAAAGTGAGGAGATGACGAGACTGTTGTGCCGAATCCAACTCAGGTGAAAAAATTGTCTTAAATTCAGCAATGAAGTCCTGAAAAGTCATCCCAAACGACTGACAATCAGGGAATCGAGCCTCGGCCCACCTAAGAGCCCTACCCGTTAGTAGACGTAAGACATAAGATATCCTTACCTCATCAGAGGCGAAAGTCTGGGGAGAACGGTTAAACACCAGTTTGCACTGGAAAAGAAAACCACCGCAACTTCCACCGTCACCGGAGAATTTCTCCGGACAAGGTGACGCGCCCTCAAGTGGTGGAGTCCAAACCTGATTCTCCATACTCGGAGCGTCGGAAGGCGGGGTAACGTGATCCTGAGTGACAGGTGACGTCTTCGCGGAAGTGACTGTGTCCACAAGTAGGCTAACCTGAGCGGCTAATCTCTGAAGCTGTTCCTGAGTAGAATTGACAGCAAAACCTAGCGACTGCATTTGTTCCTGCTGTGCGGCTATCTGCCGCCCGAACGTATCCGCTGGACTCTGGTGGCCGGAGCCTTCTTCTGTCATGGTTTTCAGATGACGAGCCCACATGCAGATACGAACGGGAGGCAATGCACAGTTTTTAGACTTTTATTAAAGGAAAACAGGCAGGTCTATGGACGGAACTACAGGTGACTCGGCTGGGTCAGAACGTCACGGCTGGAGAGTCTGTAAGAAAGAGCAAGTGAGTTCTTCTGAAATAAGAGCCAAGAAACTTGCTAGGAGTTGCGCTGCTTACCATTAGACTGGGCGGACCTAACCGGGAAGAAGTAGCGTCATGAGAACTCTATGTGACTACTCAGATGGAGATAGGTGGCTAGTGGCTGAGGGCGGCAGATGTAGCTGGCGAGGAATCCGAGGCAACCTCATCGGCAGCGGTTGACAGATGGATTGACCAGAGTGAGCACAGAACCAACAGAACCCGGGAAAGGGGATCTCAGGCCTCGCTGGGTAACTTCCAGGAAGTATGAGGGGAGCGCCAGCAAAATCTGAGCAGACGGGTCTGCTGGTCTGTTTCTTCGGACGGGACGTCAAGACAGGTGAGTGCATCCAAGCACCAAAATCTGGAGCAACAGAGAGGTACAAAAAATTACTCAAAAAAGAAGAGTAACAAAAAACTCACAAGCTGGTTTCCGAGAGTTGGGACAGAGGCCACGTCGTACCA
Source organism: Fundulus diaphanus (assembly GCA_037039145.1). Classification (NCBI taxonomy): domain Eukaryota; kingdom Metazoa; phylum Chordata; class Actinopteri; order Cyprinodontiformes; family Fundulidae; genus Fundulus; species Fundulus diaphanus. Next base: position 49,764,053 of record CM073133.1, read on the forward strand.
CGACTGGTTAAGGCTCCGGCGTCTTCCATCTGCCAGTGCTCTGCTTAAGAAGCCAGAGGAAGCCGCCTGCAACGAGCTGCAGGTGTGGACCACGCCTCCTCAGCCAACTAGACACACCTGAGGAGTAGAGTTAGAGCAGCCAACACAGAGAACCCTGACAAAAACTTGATTTATTTCAGTAATTGCATTCAAAAGGTGTAACTTGTACATTATATTTATTCATTGCACACAGACTGATGCATTCAAATGTTTATTTCATTTAATTTTGATGATTTGAAGTGGCAACAAATGAAAATCCAAAATTCCATGTGTCACAAAATTAGAATATTACTTAAGGCTAATACAAAAAAGGGATTTTTTAGAAATGTTGGCCAACTGAAAAGTATGAAAATGAAAAATATGAGCATGTACAATACTCAATACTTGGTTGGAGCTCCTTTTGCCTCAATTACTGCATTAATGCGGCGTGGCATGGAGTCGATGAGTTTCTGGCACTGCTCAGGTGTTATGAGAGCCCAGGTTGCTCTGATAGTGGCCTTCAACTCTTCTGCGTTGTTGGGTCTGGCATTCTGCATCTTCCTTTTCACAATACCCCACAGATTTTCTAAGGTCAGAGGAGTTGGCTGGCCAATTTAGAACAGAAATACCATGGTCCGTAAACCAGGCACGGGTAGATTTTGCGCTGTGTGCAGGCGCCAAGTCCTGTTGGAACCTGAAATCTCCATCTCCATAGAGCAGGTCAGCAGCAGGAAGCATGAAGTGCTCTAAAACTTGCTGGTAGACGGCTGCGTTGACCCTGGATCTCAGGAAACAGAGTGGACCGACACCAGCAGATGACATGGCACCCCAAACCATCACTGATGGTGGAAACTTTACACTAGACTTCAGGCAACGTGGATCCTGTGCCTCTCCTGTCTTCCTCCAGACTCTGGGACCTCGATTTCCAAAGGAAATGCAAAATTTGCTTTCGTCAGAAAACATGACTTTGGACCACTCAGCAGCAGTCCAGCTCTTTTTTTCCTTAGCCCAGGTGAGACGCTTTTTGCGCTGTTTCTTGGTCAACAGTGGCTTGACACGAGGTATGCGGCAGTTAAAACCCATGTCTTTCAAGCGTCTCTTGGTGGTGGATCTTGAAGCACTGACTCCAGCAGCTGTCCACTCCTTGTGAATCTCCCCCACATTTTTGAATGGGTTTTTTTTCACAATCTTGACTAGGGCACGGTGATCCCTATCGCTTGTACACTTTTTCTGACCACAGTTTTTCCTTCCCTTTGCCTCTCTATTAATGTGTTTGGACACAGAGCTCTGAGAACAGCCAGCCTCTTCAGCAATAACCTTTTGTGTCTTTCCCTCCTTGTGCAATGTGTCGATGGTCGCCTTTTGGACAGCTGTCAAATCTGAAGTCTTCCCCATGTTTGTGTAGGCTTCAGAACTGGACTGAGAGACCATTTAAAGCCCTTTGCAGGTGTTTTGAGTTAATCAGCTGATTAGTTTGTGGCACCAGGTGTCTTCAAAATTTAACCCTTACACAATATTCTAATTTTGTGACAGACGGAATTTTGGATTTTCATTTGTTGCCACTTCAAATCATCAAAATTAAATTAAATAAACATTTGAATGCATCAGTCTGTGTGCAATGAATAAATATAATGTACAAGTTACACCTTTTGAATGCAATTACTGAAATAAATCAAGTTTTTCAAAATATTCTAATTTACTGGCTTTTACCTGTATACATAACTCTTGCTCTATTGTAATGTGTAAAATTAACTTGACTGGGTATGACAACAAAACTGACCCACATTCTCTTAAACCTCGCCCTGCCATCAAATCTTCATTCAGGTTTAAAACCAATGTTGTACATGTCATGATTTGTTTATGGATGAACCCAGAGATGACACCACACACACGGGACTAAAATTGAGAGTTTATTGAAAGGTAGATGGAGTGGTGGATGATGAAACCAGAGAGGCAGGACTGAACAGGAACAGGGGTGCAGATGAGAGCAGGAGCTGACGAGAGAGTTCTTGGAGACCAAAGCACAGCAGCAGGATCCACAGCACGGCAGAGAGAGTTCTTGCAGGTCAGAGCCACAACAGGATTAGTAGCTTGGCTGGTTGAATACTTGCAGGTCAGAGTCACAACAGGATTGTTAGCTTCGCTGGGTGAATACTTGCAGGTCAGAGCCACAACAGGATTAGTAGCTTGGTTGGGTGAATACTTGCAGGTCAGAGCCACAACAGGATTTTTTTTCTGTTCTGACTCTCTTCGAGGTCGGTCGTGTTTTCAGCTCTCTCCAGAGCTCCTTATCTGCTTGCCCTGCTCCCCCCGTCTCTCCTGCTATTTGCTTTTTTCTGTATTTTTGTGCAATTTCTTCACAGCTACCGAAAAGCTCGGAAACAGAAGCTAAGGAAATTATGGATCTCATCAACTGGTCTCAAAATGCCATTGATCAAATTTTTTCAACTGGAAAGCAAAGGAACGGGGAGAATTCCTGTCCCGATGGAACCTTTTTTACAGGATACACCTTGGATCGGTGGAATAGATGGTCCACGGTGTGCCTCTCAATGATTTCCGTGGAGGACGCCGAAGACATGTATATATTTGGATTTATGATTCTCGGATTCCTCCTTATTGGATTTGGGGGATTTCTGATGTATCAGCAACTTCAGCGACTGCTGGTAGTTAATTCGGCCTAGATGAGACTACCAGCGGGGTACGACGCGATCACAAAGGCGGTGAATGAACAGAACATCAGCCTGGACAAGCTGACTACGGTGGTTGGAAGGGGTGAGATGGGATAACATCTGGATGTGAAGACGCGAAAAGAGCCCTCTAATTTGGAATATTGGACCCTGGAGCTAGTGATGAAAAGACTTTTAAAGCTGAAGGAAAAGTGTCTCAGCTTGTTCTCAAAACAAATTGTGTATTTAAATCAGACTCCCTCTATCTAAATTCTCCCCTGCGTTATTATGGCGAAATCGCACAGAACTACTCCCCCCTGCTTACCCCCCCCCCCCCCCCTTCCCCCTCCCCTGCAAGACATCTGTGGAGGCGTCAAGCTGGCTGTAAAAGTGATAAAGATTTTCCATCAAGGACACTTGCCTGCCGGCGGGACGGCGTTCATGGACATACAGAATTCCACACAACATACACACACTACTGACTTACATTTATCTCATGAACTTAACACACGACCAATCTCAAATGTTCTCCTTCGGCTATTATGTGTCTCATTATATTTGTGCCTTTTATGCAATGAGGTTTTTTTCGTAGGATTTCTCAAACTGTAACGTTTTTTACAATATGATAAATTCTTGTCTTTTTCTTCCTCCACTACCCCCATGTTTTTAGTCTTCCTTCAACAGATTTCAAGGGCAGCGCCCCGTGGGCACCGTGTAGGCGGGGTCCGGGGCTGCGCTGATTAGCAGCGGCTGCGTTCCTTGGTAACGCAAGGCCTCAGTCAATCGTTCCCCCAAAATGTTGTTTGTTAAGTGTATGTGATGGACGGTTGTACTGGAACTGAATTCTCGATTGCAATGCAGCAGCAGGCAGAGATTAACAAAGTAAAACTGAGGCAGGAAACAAACGGCTGGCAGGAGCAAACCAGGCAGATAGGCAAGGAGTGAGTATAGTCTGATGACGGACCGGCAGGAAAGTGAAGACAGAGGGAGGCTTAAGTAGGGAGGTTGGCAGGTGAAGTGAGTCTGACTAATTAATAATAAATAAAGCCAGATCATAACTAAAGCCTGACAAGGAGGAAGAACTGAAAAATAGTGAACAAAAGCCTGATCAAAAACTAAACCCTGACAGTACAATCTTACAATTCAATTCAATTCAATTCAATTCAATTCAATTCAATTCAATTCAGTTCAGTTCAGTTCAATTCAATCCAATATTTATATAGCGCCAATTCATGAAACATATCATCTCAAGGCACTTTCCAAAGTCAAATTCAATCATATTATACAGATTGGTCAAAAAAGCCTATCTAAGGAAACCCAGTAGATTGCATCAATTCTTGACAAGCAGCATTCACTCCTTCTGAAGAAGTGTAGAGCCACAGGGAGAGTCGTCTGCATTGTCCATGGCTTTGCAGCAATCCCTCATACTGAGCAAGCATGAAGCGACAGTGGAAAGAAAAACTCCCCTTTAACGGGAAGGAAAACCTCCATCAGAACCAGACTCAGTATGAACGGTCATCTGCCTTGACTGATTGGGGGTTAGAGAAGACAGAGCAGAGACTCAACAAGAGGGACAAAAAAAGCACAGAAGCACACATTGATCCAGGAGTCTGTTCTACATTAGATGGTAATAGTAGTGATCTGTCTTCCCTGGATGATGGCACAGCTAACAGAATGCCAGACCAGGTGTACCTACTATGAAGAAAAAAATGACAGAGAACAATGCAAATTGGAGAACAGTAGGAGAACTCAGCAGAGTGAGAAAAATAGACCCTGATGCCCTCCAGCAGCCTAAGCCTATAGCAGCATAACTACAGACATAGCTCAGAGTAACCTAAGCCACTCTAACTAGAAGCTTTGTCAAAAGGGAAAGTTTTAAGCCTAGTCTTAAAAGTAGACGGACCAAAACTGGGAGTTGGTTCCACAGGAGAGGAGCCTGATAACTAAAGGATCTGCCTCCCCTTCTACTTTCAGAGACTCTAGGAACCACCAGCAGACCTGCAGTCTGAGAGCTAAGTGCTCTGTTAGGAATATATGGGGTAATCAGAGCTCTGATATATGATGGAGCTTGATTATTAAGGGCTTTATATGTGAGAAGGAGTATTTTAAAATCTTTTCTTGATTTAACAGGAAGCCAATGAAGGGAAGCTAAAATTGGAGAAATATGATCCCTCTTGTTGATTTTCATCAGAAGTCTCGCTGCAGCATTTTGGATCAGCTGAAGACTTTGAACTGCATTTTGGTGCATTCCTGATAGTAAAAAAATATTCTTAACTTGTTTTAATTGATGTGGGTAAAATTTTATATGCAAACTGATAAATATTGAGCTGAACCAAAATTAAACTGCCTCAGAGTATTATCCTAAAGTGTACTTTAACTGTCAGTGCAGAAGTCGTCATTGATTGTTTTCTAAGATAAAAATTAAATCCTGCTCCTCAGTAATAAATTCAAACAGTAACTCTACACTTTCTTCCTCTTTATGCTGCACTCTGTGATAAAGACTTGTCCCAGGCTCTGCTAATGGTGCCACTCCGTCTTTTCTCCCACAACAACAATCTCAGCTGCTTCATTTGCTGCTGCCAGTGTTTCCAACTTAAAGACCCTCGGCGAGACAAACAGAGCAAATACCTTTTTTTATGCCTGTTGGGTTCTCGGCAGCTTTTGGAGAGCAACATGTACACATGCTCCCCGATGTAATCATCAGCTGGGAGGGAGAGAGAAAAAAGTGATCATCTCTGTATCACCCTGATGTGTTAACAGCGAGGAGGAGCATCACAATGCCAAACGAGCACGGGGAGGGAAAATGACAATATTTAAAATACGAGACAAACTCCATTTCTTTTTGAACCAAATATTAATGATCTTTCATTTGGATCTCATCACAGATGCGGCCGGGTGAAAATTGCATTTCAGGCGACAGAGGTCTGGGGGAAGACGTGAGATAGGATAATAGCCAATAGGTGTTTTGGAGAGAGGGAGTCAGAATGAGAGAGGAAAAGACAGAGAGAAACAGAATTGACAAATTCCCAAGATGGGTGCAGTAGGGAAGGGGCGTGGGTGTTTTGGGGGGCAAAATAAGACGAACGATTGGAAATTGAAATTTCTGACATTGAAAATGACTATGACGGAGACAGAGCCAGGTCCCTCTCTGCTCTCCCCTCTTTGGTGGCAGTCAACCTTGCAATGAGGGCAGATCAAACAAAAATAGGCTGTTGAGGGGGCAAAGGGGGCGGCAGGCATTGAGCACTGCGGATGGGATGAGAGAAGGGGGGGGGGGGGCAGAGGAGGGGAAGGCGCTGGCCAAGGTGGCTGGGCAAAGGGAGGGATCGAGGGAGGGGAGGAAGGTGTAGACAGAAAGGAAAGAGGACATTAGTGGAGGAAAATGGTGATGTTGTCAGTGAGCGATGTAAATCGTGGCAGATACATAGTCAACAGATACAGTCGGCTGGCTGTGTGGGCCGGGGCCTATCTCAGCTGCTGTGGCACTGACAAATGGAATATTTTCAGAGGACTTAATCAGAGGAAAATGGGCTTTCATCTGCTCGCCTACCCGCTCTGCTTCTCGCGTGGAGAAATGATTGCCTGTCGCTCTTCCTCTGCCTGACTCTTTCCTCTCGTACAGTCACAGAACGTGGCCACTGAACCTTGTAGAGGTTACAAAAATGACATTTATCAGACAGTCTGTTACAAAAGGATGCGGCAACATCGAGACAAACACAATCACATTCCCTTCATAATGGTCTTCAATTTAGAAGTGTTGATGGGACGTTTGCATATGCGCTTATGAAAGCTAAAAACAATCCATTTTCAGATCAAAGAAAGTAAGATTAAAAGAATCACTTTGGTGGACTCTAAAACTGGTAAAACTTTGTCTTCTGTGATCTCCCAGTATGCTTCGTACAGTCATCATCCACTCAGTAAAACCTATTAGGTGTCATCAAGGCCTCATTTCCTACAGTGCTATTTGATGTAGCGCATGTCTGCAGGCCCACAGGAGCAGCACATCAGACAGAAGTGACATGATCTATTTCTCCCCTGATGAATGGACCAATCTGCTGCCCTGTTGCCCTGTCCGCCTAATTTGTTACGATGTGACACCATGTAGACATTTTCTATGATGATGAACTTGCAGCTGGAGTGTGAGCTGGCGAGTAATACGCTAAAGATGTGAGAATGCTCTGTGACAAATTCCCCTTTTGCACTGTTCATGGAAAGTTCAGAACATCTTTTAGTATCTAAGTTTACCTTTTGGACAAGAATTTTCAAGGAAGATGCATGACATAACAATGTAAGTCTTCCTGGTTTAATCAGGGAAAGGATGAGATAACTCAGAAAGTTAAGGTTTGTGATTAATGGCAAGAGGTAGGGGGACTCAAAATAAGAGTGCTGTCTCAGTAGACAAATAACTGGGCAACATACAACCCAATGAGATGAATCCCCAGGGAAAAGTAAGGAAGGAACTGAAATTTACCAAAGATTAGACTCCATTTTTAATTGCAACGGTGTCTGCAGTGGAATCACTTTTATAGAACAATTGTATAGTACTATTCAAATTAAATTTTAAAATATTTTACTAATCCCATATGGAAATTAAACTCATATTATACAGGTTTCCTCAAAGAGTTGTTGCAGGGGTATCTCCTGTAGCGGTCTGTCTTACAGCAGTTCTGAAAATCTTCTGACTGAAGACACGCTGTTGTTGTATGACAGTGATGAAGAGGATGCTCAGCCGTGTCCAAATTGTTCTTTATTTTAGGAAGAGTCCTTCTTTGCACAGTCATCCCCAGAGGTTCAAGAAAACCATATTTTTTTGCTTGAGCGTATTCCTGTATGCTTCCTTGCCGTCTCCTATCTTGACTTTAAGTTGCTTCCGTATACTCCTCAATAATTGTCTTTCACCCTTCCTGAAGGCTCTTCCTTCTTGCTTACCAGCCTCTTCAGGTCACTGATGATCCAGTGTTTGTTATTGGGGAAGCAGCTTGCAAGTTTTGGTGGGGATGGTGTTATCGACAGTTAGGCCCAGAAATATTTGGACAGTGACACAAGTTTTGTTATTTTAGCTGTTTATGAAAACATATTCAGGATACAATTATATAATTAATGTGGGCTTAAAGCGCAGACTCTCGGCTGTAATTTGAGAGTATTCACATCCAAATTGGAGCAAGGGTTTAGGAATTACCGCTCTTAAATTTGTAGCTGCCTCTTTTTTAAGGGACCAAAAGTAATTGGACAATTGACTCAGAAGACTGCTAAATAAATAACAAGACTGCATGGGCTCTTCCCTCGTTAACCTGTCATCAATTAACCAGTTAAAAGGTCTGATTCCAGATGTGGAGTTTGCATTAGGAAGCTGTTGCTGTGAACACACAGCATGCGGCCAAAGGAGCGCTCAATGGAGGTGAAACAGAACATCCTGAGGCTGAAAAAATCCATCAGAGAGATAGCAGGAATGTTAGGAGTGGCCAAATCAACAGTTTGGTACATTCTGAGAAAAACAGAGTGCACTGGTGAGGCCTGGACGTCCACGGAAGACAACAGCAGTGGATGATCGCAGAATCCTTCCCATGGTGAAAAAAACCCTTCATAAGATCAACTCAAGTGAAGAACACTCTCCAGGAAGTGGGTGTATCAGTATCTAAGTCTACCATGGAAAGAAGACATCATGAGAGTAAATACAAAGGATTCACCACAAGGTGCAAACCATTAATCAGCCTCAAAAACAGAAAGGCCAGAATTGACTTTGCCAAAAAATACCCGAAGAAGCCCAGTTCTGGAACAGCATTCTTTGGACAGATGAGACTAAGATCAACCTGTACCAGAATGATGGGAAGAAGAAAGTTTGGAGAAGAACTGGAACAGCTCATGACCCAAAACACAGCACATCTTCTGTAAAACATGGTGGAGGCAGTGAGATGCCATGGGCACGCATGGCTTCCAATGGCACTGGGTCACTTGGGTTTATTGGTGATGTGACAAAAGACAGAAAGAGCCGGATGAAGATTGTGTCACTTCCACATATTTCTGCGCCTAACTGTACACAGAAGTTTATATAGTCAATCTCACACTGCACCACACACTCCGTCATGGTATTGATGTCCTCTTCATGTCGCTGGAATAGTTTATCCCAGTCTGTAACTTCAAACCAAACTTGCAAAACTTCTTCAGCTTAGTGTGACCATGTCCTCACAGTTCTCTTCATTACAGGTTACACCTAAACAAGGCGATTATACTCAAAGCTGAGAAAAACTAGATTGTCATCTAATGGGGCATTCCTCAAATGACGTCACATTTCCCCGGAGACAGCCCAGGTTTCCCAGATGGTCAGACAAGAAGAGCGCAAACTAGAATGGCAACAGCCGTAATACCAGTCATTTTGGAAGATGAAAATGTCCCAGGAGGTTCATTTCAACATGCTTTAGTCGAGAAACCCAGCTTAGAACAGCTGAAACGTTGACTGAAATGTAGTGGGCTCAAAATGAGCAGAAAGAAAGCAGTATTAGTAGAAAGGGAGAGACTGTTTTATCCTTTCGCACGATGGATCAATTCCCTGTAGAATTACAGCTAATACTAAAAATATATATATTATTACAGGCCTATGATTTAGATTATTATAGGGCTTACTGCAAAAAAACAGACTTAAAAAAAGCTTCTTTCTAAAGTTGCAAAGTCAACTTTAGAAAAGGGGGGATGGGGGACACTAATAACTCTTGTTGCATGGTGTGATAACCAGAAAAAGGCGTTTTGTCGGAAAAAAGCCAAGCCCAAAACGCAACTTCAAACCCAAGAAACCTCAACTGCAGACTCACGAAAGAAGCAAGTGACTTTTGTTCTGTGTGAAAGGAGGCGGAAAACAAGTTAATAAAAGATGCCGCCAGAGTTGGACTGGATAACACTATCTGTCTGCTGTTATCATTCCTAAGTTCTTAGTAAGTCCTCTAAGACGCTCGGTTACAGTGGTGGCAGCGGTGTTAAACCGTTTCTCAGGATGCCTGCCAAGTGATTGGGAGACATTCTGCATTTGAGTGCTAGTTACAAGTCGTGGCGGTTTCTGATCAGAATCAGAATCAGGATCAAGTTTATTTACAAGTAGGTTTGCACTTACAAGGAATTTGACTTGGTGTTGATGGTGCAGACAAAACAAAATAGAATAGATATATACAGGACTGTCTCAGAAAATTAGAATATCGTGAAAAAGTATACTAGTAGGCTATTCAACTAATCACTTGAATCGTCTAATTAACTCGAAACACCTGCAAGGGTTTCCTGAGCCTTGAAAAACACTCAGCTTGGTTCAGTAAACTAAATCACAAGTATGGGGAAGACTGCTGATCTGACTGCTGTCCAGAAGACCATCATTGACACCCTCCATCAGGAGGGTAAGACACAAAAAGAAATTTCTCAAAGAGCAGGCTGTTCACAGAGTGCAGTTTCAAAGCACATTCACAAAAAGTGTGTTGGAAGGGGGAAATGTGGCAGGAAACGCTGCACAACTAAGATCTGGCACCTGCCCACAGTGCCAAAACCACCAGTAACTGGTGTACTGACCATGGCATTACTGTCCTTGATTGGCCTGCCAATTCCCCTGACCTGAACCCCATGGAGAATTTGTGGGGTATTGTGAAGAAGAAGCTGAAAGACACCAGACCCAACAATGCAAATGAGCTAAAGGCTATTGAAGCATCCTGGGCATCCATAACACCTCAGCAATGCCACAGGCTGATTGCCTCCATGCCACGCCGCATTGATGCAGTAATCTGTGCAAAAGGATTCCCAACCAAGTACTGAGTGCATTAATGGACATTTTCAAATGTTTGATTTTGTTTTGCTGTTATAATTTTTTTTTACTTGGTCTGAGGAAATATTCTAATATTTTGAGATAGGATTTTTGAGTTTTCTTCAGCTGTACGCCATAATCAGCGATATTAAAACAATAAAAGGCTTGTGATATTTCAGTTGATTTGTAATGAATCCAGAATGTATGACATTTCATGTTTTTTAATTGCATTACAGAAAATAAAGAACTTTATCACAATATTCTATTTTTCTGAGACAGTCCTGTATACAGAATCTAGAGCTATATACACGATAGATTGTGCTTTAATGTAACGCAGAAGGTCTGGAGATGCTACGTTGGTGTAGCTTGTAGGTCCTGAACGGAGGAGGGAGAGAGGCAGTGTCAAGTGTCACGGGTGGCTCTTGGCCTTGTTGATAAGGCAAAAAACTGTTCTTGTGGCGTGAGGTTTTGGTCCTGATGCACCGCAGCCTCCTGCCAGAGGGAAGTGACTGAAATAGTCTGTGACTGGGGTGCGAGGGATCAGCCACAATCTTCCCTGCATGCCTCAGAGTCCTGGAGGCATACAGGTCCTGGAGAGATGGAATATTGCAGCCAATCACCTTCTCTGCAGACCGGATGACACGCTGCAGTCTGCCCTTGTCCTTGGCGGTGGCACCAGCATACAAGATGGTGATGGAGGAGGTGAGGATGGACTCAATGATGGAGGAGTAGAAGTGCACCATCATTGTCCTTGGCAGGTTGAATTTCTTCAGCTGCTGCAGGAAGTACATCCTCTGCTGGGCTTTCTTGGTGAGGGAGTTGATGTTCAGCTCCCACTTTAGGTCCTGGGAGATGATAGTTCCCAGGAAGCGGAAAGACTCCACAGTGTCAAATGTGGAGTCACAGAGGGTGATGGGGGTAGCTGGGGCTGAGTTCTTCATGAAGTCCACAACTGATATAGGCAACCCGGGCAGTCGTCCAAGGTGGCTTCTCATCTAGGGCGGCATAAGATCCCCCTGGACTGACAATGTTCACAGCACCTAATGTGCCACTCCACCTGTGGGTATTAGGCGCCCTCTGGCAGTTTGAAGAGGCCGTTAAAGCACTGGTTGGAGGAACTGGAACTGATTATAACTCTGAGCTTACATGGATTTTACCCACATGTCTGGCCAAAGCTGCTTTTCTTCTGTGGGATAGCTCACCACCAGCAACTCTATGGACTATGGAGCTACTAAAGAGAAGTTGCAGGATGCGTTTGGACAGCGACATTTTCTGGACTGTCATAGAACCAATCTCACTGCTCGTCGGTGGGCTCCAGGTAAAAGTCTAGAAGTGTATGCGGCAGAGCTTAAGTTGGTCCATGAGGCTTTTCCTGGGTATGGTAAGGTGGCTCAGGAGGAGGAGAAGTTTGGGAGGTTCCTCGCAGGACTACACCCATCTCTCTCGGGGCCAAATGCCACGAGCAAGGAGCCACCAATTTTGTCATGATCTCGGCACTGTTATCTGGTCTAATTTCTTATGTCACACACCTGTTTAGCTCCGCCCATTCCTCATCACCTCAGATCTGTTCCACCTGCGCCCATTAGTATATAACCAACTTCTAGACCAGACTTCAGTGGCAGATTATTTCAAGCCATTGGTGAGATCTATTCCAGCGTTCTTTGTCCTGATAACCTGATCCTGACCTGTTTTATCTCTGACCTGCCTTATCCCGCCTGACCTTATTGCCTGACCCATTTTCTGACTTTTGCATGACCTGACCGCCTTCCTGATCCCTGCCTGATTGTGTACCGAACCTGGAACTGTGTCCCGACCTCACCCTGGATCTCCCTCTGGCAGTAATTTATTAGTGATGACTTTCGCATGTCTGTGCCTAATTTACGACAACGACCGCTTACTGCTGAACTAATTATGGCACGTGCTGTGAGTGGTCAAATGCTTGACACCTTGGGCGCCATTGCTGCTACCCTTCATCTGGGGAACAAATGCTGGCAACATTTGTTTTATGTTATGAGAGGGGCAACCCATAAAGTGATACTGGGCCTGGACTTTCTGGTTCCTAATTGTGCCCTTTTGGACTTCAATCGGGGGAGGGTGATATTATAGGACACCGCCTTCCCTCTGTTTGAAGCTAAATCCTTAATCCAAGAGTGCTGCAATGTGTCCAAACAAACCGCAGTGACATTGCTCCCTCTCACTGAGGTACTGGTGCCTGCCAGTAAAAGTGAATGTGTGGTGGCTCGTACAGTGACGTCTGCCTCAGAGGGAATGACTACAGCACATCTGCTGAATCTGATGGACAAAGAAATTCAGTTGAAAGCGGGCCTGCATCTTGGGGAGTTCTACTCAGTGGAGGACTCGGAGGTGGTTCCATTCCCACTTTCCCAAATGGCAGGATGTGCGGTCATGTCGACAGACAGGGTTCCATGTGTGTCTTTGGAGGACTCTCCAGCCAAGCAGCAACAGAAGGGCATCAACAACCATATTGGACCTCACCAGAAAGGAGAGCAGAGATCGATCGGCAGGTGGCTATGCTGCTGGAGGAAGGGGTGATTGAGGACAGCTGCAGTCCCTGGACGTCACCTGTGGTCCTGGTCAAGAATAATTACACTAAACTGAAAATGTGAAAAGCAACAATTCAAAGTGACAAGAGCAAATATTATAAATCCCCTTCCTCCCTGAATTTATTTTGAAAACAATTGTGTTGCATTTTTGCTGTCAAACAGATTACCAATTAATGTTTATTAATAGATATAAATACATATTTTTAGTATAAAAATGAGCTTCTAATGTGATTCTTGGCATATATTAAAAGCTTTCGTTAACCAATAGCATACTCCACCTTGCTTTCCCGATGGTTTGCGGCAAATTCACAATAATATTCTACAACAGCATAGTGGGTTGAAAAAAGTTGAGTGAGATTAGTTGGAAATGAAGCATGAGGAGGAGGAGAGGGATGAAAAGTAGCCTTAAAGGGAGATGATGTGAGTGAATGGACTCGAATGGGTTGTAAAGAGCAGTGTTGGGATGGTTATTTTAAAAATGTGTCTTATTACAATTACAAATTAAACCATTTCATCACTTTAACTAAGTAATATAACTAATTAGAAAAGTTAAATTAAAATCAGAAAGCTCTATAACATTAATGCATAAATAACATAAATTTAAAGTTAAATATAACTTTTTGTAATGCTCCGGCTGGGGACCTGTAACTTGTTTAAGTGTTGCACTTAAAAGGTTTATTGTAAAATAAAAACAAAGGACAGGTGATGGCAGGAAAGAGTCCAGGATGAGCAGGTGATAAGCAAAGCTTCTTACAGGCTGCTCACAGCGGGGATGATGGCCAGTACAGGCAGATGACGGGTTGAACAGACTGGAGTCAGAGAGCATACCCGTGAGACATGCAGGAATCATACGCGGTAGAGCAGCAGAGCCAAAACGAACAGTCCAAGGGGCGAGGCAGGAATCAAAATCAGAAAACAGTCCAAGTTGTGACCAGTGTCAGAGGTCTCAACCTTGGCAAAGAGGGAGGAGGAAAATATGTGTGAAGAAGGGTTTATTAAGAGAGATGATGAAGAAGAAAATACAGAAAAAAATTGGTGGGATGAAAAATATTATATGATGCACGGAGGAATAAGACAGCCTCTGACCCAAATCTAAGTTAATACATTAGCTACCTCACTACATTTGATCTGAACCGGGCTCAAATGAGTCTCCTTCAATGGATTGAACATGTTCTGGGAGCACTCATTGCTGTTTATGGTTCAGAAAGAAACATAAACAGCAGTTCTTAAACTGTGGTTTAAGAACAAGCAAGTTTCTTAAACCGCAGGGTGACAAGTGCTCATTCTTTATTTCTTTGGTAAAGTTTGTAAAGACTCCTTCATGGGGCATAATTGATAGTTTAATGCTGTTTTAGTAGGTTGATAGTGAGTTATTCCCTTGTGGCACCTTCAGGAAAAACACACAAACTCACACACTCAGATAAATCCTGGTTCTGGACTGCCGGGCAGCAGGTTGCCCTGTGAGAGAGGCCGGTAATGGCTTGTTGAGCTTCTGTAAGGCCGGCCTGAGGGCCAGCCACGGACATACCTCACAGAGTATCGATCCGCTTGGAGCTAAGCGTGGCCCAGAGCACTTCATCCCTTCACCATCTCATCTGCTTCTCCCTCTCTCCCTGTTCTTGATCCTGTAAAGTTATAGCTTTACTCATGTCAGCCAGGTAATTATCATTGATCCGTTGCTGTGGACAGTGACAAATTCTGCTTTTGCTCTATTGGTTGCTCTGTAATCTGTCTGGCTTCACCGTGGTACAAGGAGCACGTTGTGGGGTCTGAGCCTCTAAGTGGACATATTGAAGCAGAAATATCTGACATTCCTATCATAAACAGAAAACAAGGATCAGTCAGTATTAGTTTGACTAAACACATTAGATTTCTTCGTGGACTTATTGTATTAAAATGATTGTATTAAAGAATAACTTTTCCTTTACTAATGAAACTGATAACAGACATAAAACCTTTGAATAGAGGAACTCATGCCTGCGTACAGCAACTAGTTGCAATATTATGATCTTAGGGAGCAATTTTTACAAGGATTGTCTTCACCTGCCAACAAAGTGGAAAAGAGCGAACATAGGTTTGAACAGAATGAAATATGAAAGAAACATTGTGTGTGTGAGCCATCAGTCCCTGCCCAGGGCAAATCATCTCTGAATGATTTCTCTGAGATCTCATCTACTTTTGCGCATACCATCTCACACATGTTGTGCCATTAAGCATGTTTTAAAGTTATTTAATGTTTATCAAATAAATCTTGGACTGTCAGATATTGTCCGGTGAATATCGGCTCAATCAGTTGATATCAGGACAATAGTCGAAAGAATGATTCCAGCACTGGCATTCATGTAACAGTAACCTCTGTACACCTATGGAATAAATGAGTGTCGACTTCTCTTACAATAATTTATTAACAGACAAAAATGCACTTCCAGGGAACACCATTATATAATATTGTTTATCTGAATTAATACTGTATTTCAATCAACAAATCCTCTCTACTAGTAGTGAAACTACTAAGCAAAAGTAAGATTAAATGAAACCAAGGAAATATGTACAAAAAAAGAGATCAAAATAGTTGAAAACCATCACCATGAGAATGAATCAGTGAATTTAGAGTTCACTGAATATCTAAGTTAGAAAAACCTAAGTCCATCTTAAAGAATATGGAATGAGGTTAAATTAGCTTAACTGATTTAGAACATCTGGTATGTGTTGTACTCATTCACAATGCAACTCCAAGTTAGATAAAACATTATTTGAGGAAATAACATTTTAAAGAATGATCTGCTAAATAAAAATCAATAACCTTTAGGACACTTGGTTTTTATTAATGTAATTATTTATCCAGAAAATAATTAAGTCTCAAATAGATAACTCAAAGGAGCAATAAGCAAAATTTCATTATTTTAGATAGAAATAACGAAAAAATTGTTTTGTGAAGAACTAAAGGTATCTTTTTAGATGGACAATGGTTAAACATCACACACCATCTCTCTGTGTTGTTCTCCAATCTCTTTTTTACATAGCCGGGCCGGCCGCGCATGCACATAAATGATTGTACGCTCGTGAACAGCTGCCACTCAGGGCTTACCCACTCCCTGCCCATAAAATGCCATGGCAAGGCACAAAATGGCAGAGAGCACATTCATCGGATCAAAAGGTTCTCTTGCTAACAGCATTATAAAGTAATGAGCTACTTACTTCTTCATTAGACATGTTCCTCTGACGGGTGATGTTGTTGCTGTGTTTTTATCCTTTGCAAATATGCTATGAGCCGATGTGTGAGAAGGGGAAATGGGTGCTGAGTGCTGGAGCGAGGTAAAGACAGCCGTGGCGAGATACATCTTGTTTTGGTCTACAGACAATGCTAAAGCTCCACCTAGTGGTGAAAAATCACTTATTGCTCCTTTAAGAAGCTAGAGGGCGCTGTAGGTGAAATTACATATTGGGGCACATCCGGGCCGTGTGGCCATTAGCATGATGAGTTAATCTTAAAGTGGTATTTGTTTGGGAACACTTTATCAATAATCTGGACTGGAAAACTATTTTGAAATTACAAGCTAGTTACATGATAAATGATAGGGTAAAATAAGTATCTTTAATTCACAGAGTTTATCCATCTAAAGTTTCTATGTTTTTATTTACAGTGTTTTAAGAAAGACAGACTTAACCTGCTCTTTTTGTGAAGGATACCCTAAAGATGTTTTTATTTTATTTTGGTATTGCTCTTTTTCTAACAACTTTTGGAAAGACACTGCTCCTTAATTTCTGTGAAGACAAAGCAATTTTACATAATTAATCTTGACATTTACAGTTAGGCCCAGAAATCTTCATGATTTGGGCTCTGCATGCCACCACATTGGATTTGAAGTGAATCAACTACAATGTAATTTTTGTTCAACCCCTTGAATGAAACCTTTAAGGTTTAAGGTTTCATTCAAGGTGTTGAACAAAAATATATTATTAAACATGTAGGAATTATAACTATTTTTATAAAAAACTGGATAAATAAACATAACCCTAAGTAAAATGTTACTTTTAAATATTTTGTTGAGAATCCTTTGCAGGTAATGACTGTCTGGAACCCATGGACATCACCAAATGCTGGGTTTCCTCCTTTGTGATGCTTTGCCAGGCCTTTACTGCAGCTGTCTTCAATTGGTGCTTGTTTGTGGGTCTTTCTGCCTTAAGTTTTGTTGAGCAAATTAAATGCATTGTCGATTGGGTTGAGGTCTGGTCATTGACTTTGCCAGTGCAGAATATTCCATTTCTTTGCTTTAAAAAACTCTTGGGTTGCTTTTGCATTATGTTTTGGATTATTGTCCATCTGTACTGTGAAAAACCATCCAATCAGCTTTGCTGCATTTTGCTAATATTTTGAGATACTCATCCAAATCATTGACATTGTGTGTTCCCATCATACCCATCAAGAATCAAGAGTCTTTATTGTTATTATGTAAACATAAAGAAATGTTTGGTGAGACACCAGCTCAGAATTCACACATAATACAGACACAAATCAACATATAATTTTGAATCCACCAACAACAACTCAGACGCTAAAACGTGTGCAAAGAGTCCTTAGCATCTGGTAAGATTTAAATGTTGGAGTCAAAAAAGACAGGTAGCAGGCAGTTTACAGGATGATGTGGAATACTGTGCAATTGCATCAATGAACCAGACAAACATTCCCGGAGAAGTTAAAGTGTGCAAATAATCATTAGCAAAAATGGAAATCTGCAGATACAGAACTGTGCTATTTGCATGGATGTCCAAAGCAAGCCCCCGAGAAACTAAAACTGTGCCAATAGGGATAAGTGTGTGAGACAAAGTATAAATAATTTTCAATCAGATCAAGAACCTGTGGAACCAGCAGCATGTTTGTAAACATGTAACAGACTATTAACTGGGCTGTGGATGTATGAAATTAAGCACCTAGACTGCTTCTACAAACTTTTCAAATAGGAGGAGCTCATTGAATTCAAGTGTGTAACTATGATAGGATGCCATCTGAGCAAATCCAGTAATTAATCATTCACCTAACATGCAAAGGTTGCCACTTGTCTGCAGAACCAGGAGTTACAGACATTCAAACTGTGCTGCCTTCAGATTAACTCACAAATAGAGCCAGCAGTAGAGATGTGTTTTAGGGAATCCTGCTTCTGTCTGGCAACCAGATGGATGACTCTAAGTTTAGGGGTTGCCAGAAGAACAGACGTGGTCTGGCTGCATCGTGCCCAGAGTAAAGTTTGGCAGTGGGGGGATTATGGTGTGGGGTTGTTTTCAGGGGTTGACATTTACTTCTTAGTTTCAGTGAAACAAACTCTCAATAATGCAGCATACAGGGACATTTTAGACAATTTCATGGTCTCGGCTTCAGGGAAGAACTTGTTCATGCATGACTGTGCACCAGTGCACAAAGCCAGGTAAGTAAGAACAAATCTAAGTGTATTTGGTATAGAGGGAACTGACTGGCTTGCACAGAGCTCCGTCCTCAACCCAATAATCCTCAATTGGATGACAGACGACAAGCCAGGTCATCTCATCCAACACCATTGCCTGACCTCATAAATGGTCTCCTGGAAGAATGGTCCAATATTCCTACACTGTTAAAGCTCCAAAGAAAGGGTGAATATCATGTTAAAGCCAGCATAGAAAGAATGGTATTTCACTAAATGACATGTTTTTATAAAGTTGTCTCAATGTTTAGGCAATACTACAGCATATGCTGAATGCTTTAGCGCTATTTTTTAATTAATTCAAACATTTGTAAGGTGTTATATCTCCTCGGGACCCTAGACTCAAAACAACTCTTTTGTTGGAAGTTTATCTAATGTGGAGAAATTTCAGGCAAATTAAGACCAGTAACCCCCTAAAACGACCAAGCTCTCTCTTTAATCACTGATTGACTTTTCATCCCAACCATTCACCTTAAATACTGATGATTTTCCATAGTGTGATTTGGGTCTCTCTCTCTCTCTCTCTCTCTCTTTCTCTCTCACACACACACACACACACACACACACACACACACACACACACACAGGCCCCTCTGCACACTAATCTATAGCAGACAAATGAGGCTGGGCTAACGGAGTGCGGCAGTGAGAGAAAAAATTGACTCGTAGGGAGAGGCCTAATTAGCAGAGACTCGTTAGGAGTCTTTAAGAGGCTGTGATTAGGGATGTTTGTTCACACAGCATGCTGCTGCTGCTGGGCTTAATGAATGGGACAGATCACTTGCTAGTTTAGCCTAGAGCGTGACGATGGTTGAAGGAGGGGGGAGCATTAAAGATCTGCACATCAACGTGGCTGTGTTCCAGAGAGTCATTTGTATTGCAGTTAAGTGATATTAAACACAGAAAGAAGAGCATCTTTGGAGCACTTTTATGTTTTCTGTAGTCCCTGATGAACATCCAAATCATTTAAGAATAGGCATTGGCCGGTATGGAGTACCAGTTTTAAACTTCATTAAACTTCACAAAATAAATACCAACAAACATGAAATAAAAAAGTCTTTGCCCCTTACGTATTTGTTGTTATTCTTGTCTTTTTGTAACTTAAATATTTCAGATCATTAAACAAATGTCTCAGACCAATCAGGCCCAAGGTGAAAATATAGTTGCCCTTCTTGTTAAATCACTAATAGGGGGTTTTCATGTGACGTCACGCTCACGTGACTACTCAGCGCATCCGCCATATTGGGTGGCAGTCGTTTCGCACCGTTGACCCTGCATTGTATGACGCCTTAGGCAGTATTGAAAGTGAACAATGGGGAAAACGTGTTTAACGGTTGGTTGCACGGCCCGTGGAGGTGGAGAACAACGCTCTTTCTATCGCCTACCAGCCGTAATCGTGAATCAATGTGAAAAAACAAAACAGCTCTCTGAACAACGCCGTCACCTATGGCTGACACGGATATCCAGGTCCGATTTGGACGGTGTTAAGCTGGAATACGCCAGAGTCTGCGGTGCTCACTTTGTCACAGGTAATTAACTGTTAAGCATTTAAAACATGTAAGAATATATTAATAATAGGGCTTGGGCGTCATGACGTATTACTTTCCGTGGCCGCCATGTTGACTGCCTCCGCCGCCGCTACTCAGACTACTGACTATGACTACCGCGTACTGTACTCCCTCTCAGCTGTGTTTTAATTTGATTAATTTCACCTTAACTTGATTTCAACCATGGTAAACCGTTGCTGTATTGTGGGCTGTAACAGCGCAACACATGATCGCCATGGGAAAATCATAGAAAATGGGTTAATTTTCCACCGCTTTCCTGCCTGGAGGCGCAACCACGGAGAACAACTGTTAGAGATAACAAAGAGTCGTCGGCTCGCTTGGATCGCGGCTGTAAGACGACCGAACATAACTTTCCACAGTATCCCGATGTCAATGAGAGTGTGTTCTAAACGTTTGAAACACATAGCAGCTAGTTAAAAGTACATGACATGCGTGAGTGGTTGTTAGCACTAACGGTTAGCATGTGCCAGAGCCCGTCTGAGCGCAGCTTACCTTTGTACGAGTTACTGTGTTCCCACTGTTTGCTGGCTTTATGATCTGCAGCTCCTGAACCCATCCATTCGTAAACTGCACATGAGACTCCAAGGACTTGTAGCTTCAGAACTGTTCTGAAGTATAGGCGCTCACACCACAAACAAGGTAGCCGAAGACGTCTGATATGCAAAGTGACGTCCGCGCTACTTCCGGGTTACGCCGGTAGGCTTTTGCCGGCGTATGATGGCGATTTCCTTGATGTACATAACTTCTACATCTCGTACCCAACCAGATGTGAACTGGTTGTGAGCCTCTAGACCCTTGTAAGCTCTCATTTCCTCAAGACTGTGCAGAGGGTTTTAACTGAACACCAGGTAATGCACTATGTCGCCGTGCTCTACATTTGGGCAATCATCTGGATTAGTGCTAAACAAGGCACCGTGGAGGGCATAGGGGTCCATATGGTCGATCACGGAACATTTCCTCAGATATACGTCCTTATCTGGTGGCTCTAGCGTGCTGGTGTACCTATCCATTCGCGATATGATATGATAATATGCCACCCAAGATGGCGGACCGG
Source organism: Fundulus diaphanus (assembly GCA_037039145.1). NCBI lineage: Eukaryota > Metazoa > Chordata > Actinopteri > Cyprinodontiformes > Fundulidae > Fundulus > Fundulus diaphanus. Next base: position 49,785,153 of record CM073133.1, read on the forward strand.
AAGCTGGCCAGTGACGTCACTGAAAACCCCCTATTAACTGTCATTAACCAAATTCTTTGGTTCAATCTCCCTAGCCACACCCAGTCCTGATTATCTCCAAACCTGTAGAATGACAATGACAACAAAAACTGGTCAAAAATATCTTAAAAAGCAACATATCATGTATGATACAAACTTCTCAGTAAGGTTTGTCACATTTCCAATTGTGCTCTTTTTGCCAGGCTTGGGACATGCAGCAAGTGTCGTTTTCTTCAATTTGGCTATTTTCTAACATTGCTTTTTTTGTGCAAAAATCATCTTGTGTGTAAACTATATGGAAAAAAGCATACACACAACAGAAATGCAGTGATTTATTTTAGAAAGAGAACATTTTATATTTATATCGCATCCTGACAGCAGACGGACCATTCAGCAAACAGGATTTATTAGCAGTTTGGAAGTGGAGAGCTGAGAGGACTAAGCCTCTTTTGAGTGTTTTGAGATTGAAGAGAGCACCATGGTAGCTTCTGATGCTTGTTGAGAAGACTAAAAGTCATGTGTGCATTCACGTCTGTCTTCAGTAATACTCAAAAATGTTGCTAGGTCTGTGTCTAGTTGCTTTTTTTTTAAAGAATTGTTAGAGGAGTCTGAAAAGTCATTAGATTTTCAACAGTTTGTGCAAAAGGACTTTAAAACAATCTAAAGAACCAGAAAAGCATATTGGGTGTTCAGTTAAATAAGTTACATTATACATTTTGACCTCCACAATGCAAAGCAGAAGGGAAAATAAAAAAATAAAATAAAACATTAATGGACAGTTGATTCTTAATGTTGTGTCAATCAGCCATTACAATGATGGATTGTATCAAGTTAGGTACTACCAGGATGGCGCTGAGAAGCGTGCATGGACTCACAAGATGGTGGATGGACTGATGGGTGGTGTTGTCACCATAGACATAATATAAGAGTAGACCCCGCATCGACCGCTTTCGCCTATGTGCGCTGACGAGATTTGGGGGCGCCATCTTGGGGCGGTCGACAGCTCAGCTCAGTGTAATGTGTTGACCAGACGCAGAATCAATTTTAATCAACTATAACTCGCTGAATATTGAACTAATTTTCAAGTTTTTTTTTTTCTTTTTGCTTAAAACTTTAAAACTATAGCTATTATAACAAATGGTCCAGTGCGTTTAAATAATCTTAGTGGGGTTAATTCAATTCAATTTCAATTCAATTTTATTTATATAGCGCCAAATCATGAAACATGTCATCTCAAGGCACTTTACAAAATCAAGTTCAATCATATTATACAGATTGGGTCAGATTATACAGATTGGTCAAAATGTCCTATATAAGGAAACCAGTTGATTGCATCAAAGTCCCGACAAGCAGCATTCACTCCTGGGGAACCGTAGAGCCACAGGGAGAGTCGTCTGCATTGTACATGGCTTTGCTGCAATCCCTCATACTGAGCAAGCATGAAGCGACAGTGGGAAGAAAAACCACCCATTAACGGGAAAAAAAAAACCTCCGGCAGAACCGGGCTCAGTATGAACGGTCATCTGCCTCGACCGACTGGGGGTTACAGAAGACAGAGCAGAGACACAACAAGAGAGACAAAAAAGCACAGAAGCACACATTGATCTAGTAATCTGTTCTACATTAGATGGTAATAGTCGGTGATCTGTCCTCCCTGGATGATTTCACAGTCAACAGAACGTCAGACCAGGTGTACCTACTATGAAGAAAAAAGAGAGAGAACAAAAAGTTAAAAGCTGAAATGACAACAGTCATTTCAATGTAATGCAATGCAAATCTGGAGAACAGTAGACTGGAGAACAGTAGAAATCAGTAGAGTGAGAAAAATAGGCCCTGATGTCCTCCAGTAGCCTAAGCCTATAGCAGCAAAACTATAAAGTTAGCTCAGAGTAACATGAGCCACTCTAGTTATAAGCTTTGTCAAAAAGGAAGGTTTTAAGATCACGGACCAAAACTGGAAGTTGGTTCCACAGGAGAGGAGCCTGATAGCTAAAGGATCTGCCTCCCATTCTACTTTTAGAGACTCTAGGAACCACCAGCAGACCTGCAGTCTGAGAGCGAAGTGCTCTGTTAGGAACATACGGAGTAATCAGAGCTCTGATATATGATGGAGCTTGATTATTAAGGGCTTTATACGTTAGAAGAAGAATTTTAAATTCTATTCTTGATTTAAACGGAAGCCAATGAAGGGAAGCTAAAATTGGAGAAATATGATCCCTCTTGTTGATTTTCATCAGAACTCTTGCTGCAGCATTTTGGATCAGCTGAAGACTTTGAATTGCATTTTGTGGACTTCCTGATAGTAAAGAATTACAATAGTCCAGCCTTGAAGTAACAAATGCATGGACTAGTTTTTCAGCATCACTCCTGGACAGAATGTTTCTAATTTTGGCGATATTCCGGAGGTGAAAAAAGGAAACTCTGGAAACCTGTTTAATATGGGATTTAAATGACATGTCTTGGTCAAAAATAACACCAAGGTTTTTTACTTTATTACCAGAGGCCAAGTTAATGTCATCCAGATTAAGTGATTGGTTAAGAAGTTTATTTTTTGAAGACTCTGGCCCAAAGATTACAACTTCGGTCTTGTCAGAATTTAGATGCAGGAAATTTAAAGTCATCCAGCTTTTGATGTCATCAAGACATGACTGCAGTCGAAGTAATTGATTGGATTCATCAGGATTTATGGATAGATATAGCTGAGTGTCATCAGCATAACAGTGGAAATTAATCCCATGCTGTCTGATAATTTTGCCGATCGGAAGCATATATATATAGTAAAGAGAATTGGTCCAAGGACTGAACCCTGTGGTACTCCACAGGTGACCCTAGAGTTTGAGGAAGATTTATTATTAACATGAACAAACTGGAATCTGTCCGACAGATAAGATTTAAACCAGCCTAATGCTTTCCCCTTAATCCCTACAGTATGTTCAAGTCTTTGTAGGAGAATATTGTGATCAACTGTATCAAATGCAGCACTAAGATCTAACAGGACAAGTACAGACACATGTCCATTATCTGAGGCCATGAGAATATCATTAGTGACCTTCACCAGAGCCGTTTCAGTGCTATGATGAGCTCTGAAGCCTGACTGAAACTCCTCAAGTAGGTCATTGCTTTGTAAATGTTCACAAAGTTGATTAGCAACTACTTTCTCAAGAATTTTAGATAAGAAAAGAAGATTAGATATAGGTCTGTAGTTTACTAGCTCATCTTGATCAAGAGAAGGTTTCTTAAGTAAAGGTTTAATAACAGCTACTTTAAAAACCTGTGGTACATATCCATTTACTAAGGATAGATTAATCATGTCTAAAATAGGACCACTGATCAAAGGGAATACCTCCTTAAACAACTTGGTTGGGATTGGGTCTAACATACAGGTAGAAGGTTTAGATGAAGCCAAGATTTTAGATAGCTCAGAAAGCTCTACTGCTTCTATACAGTTCAGACACAGCGCAGGTTCTAAAGATTCCTCCAATGCTGCCTTACTTACTGGGGATGAGGTAATCATGTTTGGGAGGATGCCAATTATTTTATTTTTAATGGCATCAATTTTATTTATGAAGAATCCCATAAAATCATTACTACTAAGAGCTAAGGGAATGGATGGATCAACAGAGCTGCAGCTCTGAGTAAGTTTGGCAACTGTACTAAAGAGAAATCTAGGATTATTTTTATTCTCTTCAATTAATGATGAAAAATATGCTGCTCTAACTCTGCGAAGGGTCTTGTTATACAACAATAGACTGTCCCTCCAGATTAAGTAGGATTCCTCTTGGTGTGTAGAGCGCCATTTTCTCTCCAATTTCCTAACATTGTGCTTCAAGGAACGCAGCTCTGAATTAAACCAGGGAGCCAGCTTCCTGTGAATTATCACCTTCTTTTTCAAGGGAGTTACATTATCTAATGCAGAACGCAATGAGGAAGTCACACTGTTAGCAAATGTATCTATTTGTGAATGGGAAGAAACAGCATTGCTGCCATCTACAGGGCATTTCTGCAATACTGAGGATATTAAGAGGGGGACAGACTCTTTAAGTTTTGATACAGCATTATCCGATAAAGATCTACTATAATGGAACCCTCTTTTGGGGGTGGAGAAATCGGTTAGATTAAACTCAAATGTTATTAAAAAATGATCAGATAGGACAGGGTTGTGAGAGAATACTGTTAGTTCTTCACAATCAATGCCATATGTCAGCACAAGGTCCAAAGTATGGAGCCGAGAGTGTGTTGGCTTATGCACATTTTGAGCAAAACCAATTGAATCTAGGATAAAAGTAATAGAATAGGTTAAAAGTAATAGAATATTCTGACATATAAAAATGAATGCCACTCATACATTTTTATATGTTTTTTATTACTATATAAACAAACACATTTGTACATGTGTGTGTATATATATATATATATATATATATATATATATATATATATATATATATATATATATATATATATATATATATATATATATATATATTAGGGCTGGGCAAGTTAACGCGTTAATTTCGCGTTAATTCATTAGACTATTAACGGCGATATTTACTTTATTGCGCATTAACGCATGTTGCTCACATGCTTTTATTTTGTGAAGGTCTGTTCCTACGGTGAGGGGTTTGAATCAGAACAGTAGGTGGCGATAATGCGCCAATAACCTCGCTGTCAGCCCAGCCTCGGATTCAAAGAGGAAGAAAGGTGCTGGCTGGAAAAAACAAAGCTGACATGCGGAAGGCGGTGTTTCCCGCAGGAATTTGCTTAGGCGAGGCGGTGAGTTGGCGGCCGGAACAAGTTTTGTGCGGATGACCGGAGCGAGGGGGGGGGGGGGTCTGCATCGACGCCGTCGGTGAAGTCGCTTCTCGCTTCAAAGTATCCATGTATTTTTGCCTGTTTTATCCCTGCCATTCACTACATGCACGCGAGAAAGCAACAACAAAAAAACGCGTGTTAAGGTCAAATAAACATGCAAGCATATCGAGTTAGCAAGGATTTCAGTTTAAAGTTCTTCCAGCAACGAATATGACAGAAACAAGTTAGTTGTAACCACTGCCAAGTTAAACTTTCTTATCACCGGAGCACCTTGAGCTTAACATATCACTTAAATGCCAAACACACTGTAGACATCACCAAACAATTCAATGACTCAGAGAAGCTAACCAATGTAATGGCGAAGTGGATAGCTACTGTAGACCTTTTTTTGTGCTTCACACTTTGGTATTGAACATAAAATGATAATGCTGCTCCCTGCTGTTACCTCAGAAATTGCCTGTTTTTGGTAGATTTTTTTCCCCATAAAGAGAATTTCCTGTCAGTGGCAATAAGCTTTAATTTATTATTATTGCTATTTTTTGTTTTACATGTTTAAGTTGAGCTTTACACTAAATATGTGTTACTGATAAGTGCTACAAATGTTACAACACTTTTGTTCATATGGCAGCAGAACATTAAAATAAAAGTGCTCTTTACACTACTTTTGAATTCATTCTTGGAGTTTGTGCATACAATGCGATTAATCATGATTAATCAGGCAAATTATGCGATTAATCGCGATTAAAGATTTTAATCGTTGCCCAGCCCTAATATATATATATATATATATATATATATATATATATATATATATATATATATATATATATATATATATATATATATATATATATATATATATATATATACTCTGGGTCCCTGGGCACTCTGGGTCCCTGAGCAAGACCCTTAACCCCCGATTGCTCCCCAGGCACCGCACAGTGGCAGCCCACTGCTCCCCAAAGGGATGGGTTAAGATGCAGAAGTGAATTTCTCCATTGTGAGATCAATAAAGTTCAATTATTATTATTATTATTATAATTCCTGCGCAGCGACAGTCAATGCGGGGTCTACTCTTATATTATGTCTATGGTTGTCACAGCTGGACTTAGTGGCTAAGTTAACAAAAAAAAAATGTCTGTGTGGCTCTAGCTAGCAGTCACCGTAGTCACATGTGTAACTTTAGGTACCATTAATACAAATACTGATGTGGGTATTTGTCCAGCGGTGTGCTAGAGCCGATCATGCGTGACAGAGTGAGCTGTTTAGTAAACAAAAGATAGCTAATAGTTGCTACCATGTTGCCATTAGCAGAGGTTTAGTGTTCATATTAGTGGGGCTTTAGCGTTAGCATTAGTAGCGCTTTAGCATTAGTGGCGCTTTAGCGTTAGCAAGTGAGATAAACATTTACCATCTTGCTCCTTTCTAAGCATTATTCAGTCATATATTCATGCAGGTTAGTGAGAGGAGATGACGATAAAACATAAATAAAACAGAATAAGTAGGCTACATGTTGCAGGAAAAAAAGGGACTCTTGAACTATTATTAACTTTCCAAAACACAGCCTGTACCGCTGATAGCTTCAGGTGAGCATCTCGGTGCCTGCCCCAAACAATTAAACCATTCTGATGGACATCCAGCATCTCTGATTGGTCAGTGAAGGGTGCCAGCCGAACTCAGTCTGGCAGCTGTAGTGAGGGTTTGCCTTGTACTGGTGCAATGTTGTCCTCTTCAGGCAGCGAGGAAAGCCACTTTGTTGACTTAAGTAGAGACCACCCCTCTCTTTGTGGAGAATCTATGCTTAAATTTTGCAGGGTTAGGGACGCACACAGCAGATCTCCATGTTCGGCTGTTAAGGTTTTGCCGCATACACAACAATAAGCTAAAAGCTTCTTCTCCTGACCTAAAATCTTTCACTCAATGAGCAAGATCAGGACATTCACGTGCATATCCCACTGACGCAGCTGGCTAAATATTAAATCATGTTTGGAACTGTATATTTCTATTTAGGCTGCATTGATTTCAAGATGCTGCAAGAAGTAAGCATATTCTTTTTAAAGGGAAATAGATCATAAAATTGCATCTGAACAAACAAAAAAAGATAAATGGAGCATTGTTCTTTCAATGGACATAGTCATAGTAGGAATATTTCTTTCCATAATGTACAGCAATGTCTGGATCAAGCCAAACAGTCCATTAGCACCAACATCTCATTTCAACTGTTTTGGAGGGCTAATGATTTGGGATTTCTGGGCACCTCTGAATATAAAACTGTAAAGTGGTATTTCTTTGTGTGCTTGATCTAAGCCTGATAATGCAACAGAACAACCTCTGCAAAAGTATTGTCCAGCATAGGACCAAGTTGCTACTATGTTGCTTTAAAATGTGTTTTTAGAGCTTTTACTTTTATTTTTTATAGTTTTTTTCTGCCGTTATAACTATAATTTTGTATTGAAGACAGGCACAAACCACAAGCATGTATTAATGATGGGTGGATGGACACATTATATTTCTTAAATTTTACATTTCTTTTTTCTTACAGTGTAATGGTGGAACTATTGTATTTATCGAGAAATCCTGAAAAAATAATGGAGCAAGGCTTCACAAAGATCCAGTCAAACTTTAGATCAGTGGTGAGCTGTGCATAAACAAACCACCTCAAAGAACTGAAAGAAAGTTATAAATGAGAGTGGCCTAATAGAGCAACCATGATTACCATTGGGTCTATATAAGATACATTTCCATGGTAAATAATGAATATCAGTGAAGACTCAGAACTTACCGGACTATGTTTCCAAACCAGCTTGAAAACTTTAAAAGCCAGTAAGCTTTCCCATCCTCAAGGCTCAGAGATCTTTCAGTAATCAATGCATATATGTCCTTTCAACAGTTTGAAAGTTAACAACTGAGTGCAAGCTGTCAGTGAACCCTAAACCACTTTGCATAAATCTGATAAGAGCCACGACTATTCTGACATGTTTTTCTCCCTCAAAGTCTGTCCATGATCGCACATTTTCCTGAGTCGCCCTCGTTCCACTTCCTGAACTAGGGCGGATTGTCTGGAATAAACTCCAATCCTCCTTAAAAGAAGAACGCATAGGATGGAGAAGTGCGGGGGTGGGGGGTGGGTGAAAGCTGGGAGGATCAAGGATGCAAGGGCAAAAGTAGAAGCTCTGTCTCCTGTATTATTCATCCATCCGCCCCCACCGCTTTATGTAGCCCTCTGCACTTTTCCCCCTGTCCACTGGTCAGCGCTAAAGCAGTGCAGCTCTGTGGGGATTGCAGTGACACTTTTGCAGCAGAGGGACTGATCCATTTGTTTGTTTTCTGAATCTCGGATTTGCCGAGATAGATTAGACAACAAAGGCATATGGAAAAGATAAAGAACACTTAGGTAATGGATTTTGGCAGACTCTCCACCACTCCACAGAACTCATCCTCTTTTTTCTCTCAGGCCCATATTCTCTCTCTGCTCTAAATATGTTAAATTTTTTTGTGAAGGAAAAAATTAAGGACTACAAATATGTGTGCACCCCTGTGCTATATGGAAGGTGTCATATTGTGTTATGAATAAGTGTTTGAATTTGGAATGCTCCAAACATCGCTTTCATGGTCTCAAAAAGGATAAAATTTATTAAAAAGCCATTTCATTATTTTTTGAAGGATGTGCAGTTGTGAAAAAAAGAATGTGCATCCCTTTAATTACTAGGTTTTACATGTTTTATACATGAAGTATGTCGATTTTTTGGACATACTTAGTTTTTCACATACTTGATGTTTACAGTTGAGAAGGCAGGCTACCTCCGCATGTATAATGTAGATTCAAGTCAGATATAAACTACACTGGATTGAAAAAGTATTCATACCCTTTGAAAATTATTACATTCTGTCAAGTTATAAACACAACCTTATAATGTGTTAAAATAAACACAAATGAGTGCAGAAATGAAGTCAAAGAAAAATGATGCACCGTTTTCAAATTGTTTTATAAAGTCTAAAAAGTGTGGCGTGCATTTATTTTCTGCCTATTTTACTCTGATACTCCTTAATGACATTCAGCTCAAACCATTGCTTGCTTAGGTCATAGCTACAGTATATTACACAAAGACTACAGTAAAAAGATCAGGAAAAAATATGTGCTCTTTTCACTCCATCACCTGAAAGAGAAAATAAAATAAAAACAATATGGCACAACTGTGAACCTACAAAGTCATAGCAGTCCACTGTCTGGAAAACTATTCAGCAAATTATACTGCGGGCATGTTTTTCTTAGACAATGACAAGAAAGCTGATGGGAAGATGTATGGTGCTAAAAACAGGACAATCCTGTAAGAAAAGGACTTGAGAGTGGGGAAGAGTTTCACCTCCCAGCAAGACAATAACCCCAAACATAAAGCCAGAGCTTGTACTGTTTAGACCAGGGCTCTCAAACTCCAATACTTTGAGGGCTGGAGTCCTGTGGATGCATTCATAGTCTAACTCACATGTAGCAAATGTCTTAATTACCTCCTCAGTATTCAAAAAAATAAAAAAAAAAAGTCCTGTTAATGATCTAATTATTTAATTTGGTGTGTTGAAGCAGAAAGACATCTAAAGGTTGGAGGAAACCAGCCCTGCAGGCCCGCAATTCAATAACCCTGGCTTATCAAAGCATATTCATATTTTAGAAAGACCCAGTCAATGTCCAGACCTAAATCCATTTGAGAATCTGTGGTAAGACTTGAAAAATAATGTTCCAATGATGTAATAAAAATGCTGTCCATGCAAGCTGACTGAGCTTGAACTATTTTACTGGCGTCCTAAACATCAGGCCTCTTTCTGAGAGTTCTCAAAAATGACTAAATGAATTGACTATATCTCATGAGCAACAAGTTTATTGTGAGGCAGGGGCAGCATGAAAAATATATACTCCAACACACATTATGGCCATAACTCCATGCGTGGTATGGTACCTCGGGTCATGTGGTCTTGTTGTGGTAAATATACACAAAATAGCCTCGTTTACTAATAAAGACAGCCAAAACAGAGCTTAAAAAGCAGAAATAAAGTATAAAAAGCCAACAACAGTAATTTAATCGGAAAACCTTTGTATACAACCAGCGTGAGCTACTGTTGTAGAAATTTGTGAAGTCATAATACGTGACTGGGCACCTTTATGGGCATGGATTGATTTTGAACTGCCACTGTCCCCAGAACCAAGGGTGCTCAGGTTATATAGTATAAGAAGGATGGGCAAAACCTCCAGTCTCTAGATGTGCAAAGCTAGCGGAAAGGTTTTTAAAGGAATACCTCTAAAAACATGCAGCTGTAAATACAGCAATTGGTGGTTCTACAAAATGTTGATCTGGCGAGCTGGATGCAAGGGCCCACCACATGTTTTATTTGAGTTTATTTAAGTACAGTTCCCTGTGGTGCTCCTGTGCTGCTGACTACCTGGTTAGCTACTCAACCCTTCAGTCTCCCAAACTGTGGTCTATTTGTGAGGTAGTCTCTGATCCAGGCCTAGATTGTTGTCTTATGGAATTTCTGACAAAGCAAATCAGGCTGAATAGTGTGGGAGGAATCCTGTATGAGAAGTCACATACACCATTGGAGACTACGCAATGATAATGCAGAAGACCCCTGACTGGGATTTGAACCAAAGACCGTCTTAATACAAGCCAACAATACTAACAACTATCCCACTATGCATCCTGGTAAATATATGGAATTTGTATTTTTTTATTAAATTTTTGGAAATTACCTCAAGCTCTCTTACTTGGTGTATCGGAGATGGGTCTGGAACACAAGTTTGAGAATCACTTGAATTTTTACAGATAACATTTGGAAACTCCAGAATCTTCATCCTCTGTGACACCAAAAAAGTTCTTCAGGATCTTAACTTTAGTCTAATGCTTGCATATCTTCTTTGTTTTAAATCTCACTGGACTGACAATAAAAATATTTCAGAAAATCATCTCTTGCATCACTTTTTCTGATGCACCAGGAAAGTATGACTGTTTACAAATCAGCATGGTTTTGGGTTATTTGCTGGAAACCCATTCGCATTATGTGAAAATAACTTCTGTTTAAAGCAGTTTTGCAGAAACTTTACTCATAGAGTTTGGACCCTTTTGCTCATTTTACGCTACTACAGGAGAATAATTTTAAAGCAATTCAGAAAACACCTTGAGTTTCATTACACTAATGAACAAACATCAGCACTATGCTTATTTAATGAGTTTAGACTTTAAACAACACTTGGAAAAATGATCATCGCTAATAGATCCCAAAGAGTTCATTATTTTATAAGGGGATTGACTGCGAGGCGCACACAGGCAGACACAACTGCACACATGCATGCTCACAACACAGGCTCTTTTAAATAACAAGAAGAAACCAGCTTCAGTGACACAACTCTTATGAATTATCACTTCCTGGCTCGTGGCGGTTTATGAATACAAATTGAATTTCCGCTGCAACCTTGTTGCCGTCATGGCTCATTTGATTTATTTCTTAATGAACATTTCTCCATTCAGCTCACGAGATGAGAAAACATCTCCAGACCAAATGAGACCTTGCTTTTATTAGAGCCCATCCTTTCCCACATCTAGAGGTACATTACACTTGTACATTACACTTGTGGTGTTGGTGCTTTGGATTGAACAGTTTGCTTTGGCAGACAAAGGAAACTAAGACAGCAGTGACAAAGTGTTATGCCTATGGATGTTTTCCCCACTTTAATGGCTGTACTATTTTAGTTTCCCTAATTCAACCAATAAAAACACCAGGTTTTCTCTGTCTTATACTGAATTAAGAAACTGTCACCTAGGTTAAAGACAGATAAGTAGATCTGCCTGATGGATTCAGAGAATAAACCCTCTATATCGACTGTCCGGTTTGACAAAGATGCTAGTAACCACATTGCTCAACAACTGCTGTTGGGCAGATTTTGTATAAACACTATTTACCTGGTAATGTGTAGATAATGTGCGATTGACTGTATGCCTGTTAAATAATGTAGTGGCTAGTTTGGGGCCAAAGAACTGAATTTAAATAATATTGACAGGCTTAGCTGCCAGGGTTTAGGATGTGGGCTGCCAGATACCCCACCCCCAACTTTCTATTGAGAGGCCAAAGAATGAGCTTCTTCTAGTAGAAATAACCCAAAGGAATGAAGAAGTAAATTAAAAAAGGGAAGTAAAGAAACGGCTTTGGAGTTCCAAGTCCAAGGAATGGACGAAAAGGAGGTGAGTGTGGGAGTAGGAAGAAGAGGGATGCCGTGTTAAGAGATGGAGAAAGAGTGAGACACAGGGACATCATTGCATGGCCAGGGGCAGCCGCAGGAGTAAAGTTGTTAACGAGTTTATGGACAGGGGTGTCAGGCAGAGCAGAGGTCCATCAGGGAAATGAGACGCCTGGGTTCTATTATGGCCCCAGGAGAATTATGGGAGGACAAAAGGAAACTTTGTTGGTAATAGGTTGTAGAGGAACAGACAATGGGAAATTCATTCCTTTCCCATTTTTGTTATTTTGTAGTTTTTTTAGTTAAAATAAAAATAACATGTTTCTTTACTATATATTCTCTAAGTGTTTAGTGTATTTTCACTTTTTGCTTCATATTGAAAATGGATTCATCTAAAATTGTACTACCTGCCACAATACGATACAGTTCAGGTGATTGATACATTAGTGCTGCTTGCATCTGCCAAATAAATCTGGATCAAATTAATTAGGACTACTTTAAAGCAACATATAGAGACAAATGTCTCTTTAAAACTACAGGAGGCTCTTCACACCCCACACACTTTAAGGTCACAGAGCGTTCCACTCCAACTTCTTTGGCTATTTATGTAGTATGCTGGGGGACGGTGTAATTAATTGGGTAGGTTTTTACATACTTCAGGATGGACTGCAAAATTGTTTAGCAGTTTCGCAGCAAATGCTGTGACATATTCATAAAAAAAAGTAATTAAAAAAACTGAATGGCGTGGAAAATATGATCGAAACAGAATAAAAGGATACCTTCATAGCTCCTGAACGAAATACATTCTCATTTTCTGCAGTCCTAGAGACTCGAGGTAAATGCATTTAAGGGCTAAAAAATTGGATTTTGTATAATATATCCCCTTTAATGGGACTCTGGTATCATGTACCAATAATCAATCAGTTAATCTGGATGGCATTAAATGTGCCTCTGGTAACAATGTAAAAATCATTACTTTTGACCAGGACATGCCATTTAAATCCCATATTAAATAGGTTTCTGGGGTTTCATTTTTCCACCACCAGAATATTGCCAAAATTAGAAATATTCTGTCCAGGAATGACACTGAAAAACGAGTTCATGCATTTGTTACTTCAAAGCTGGACTATTGTAATTCTTTACTATCAGGAAGTCCACAAAATGCAGTTCAAAGTCTTCAGCTGATCCCAAATGATGCAGCAAGAGTTCTGATGAAAATTAAAAAGAGAGATCATATTTCTCCTATTTTGACTTTCCTACATTGGCTGCCCATTAAATCAAGAATAACATTTAAAACCCTCCTTCGCACGTATAAAGTCCTTAATGATCAAGCTCCATCATACATCAGAGACTTCATTGCTCCATATGTTCCTGACAGAGCACTTCGCTCTCAGATTGCAGGTCTGCTGGTAGTTCCTAGAGTCTCTAAAAGTAGAATGGGAGGCAGATCCTTTAGTTATCAGGCTCCTCTCATGTGAAACCAAATCCCAGTTTTGGTCCATGAGGCAGACACCCTGTCTACTTTTACAGCTGTAGTTGGTAATCCTGTTCAGAAATGTTTTTTGTTGTGCTGGCTAAAATCTTTCTTCCATCCTGAACATCATGTATTCAGAAGAAGGAGGTTACAAAATCGATCTCAAAAATTGGTCCTGCCCTCACCCCCCTCTGTCCCTCAAGTTCTGGGGGGTGTCACTTTATCTATTGGTTGTACCACATGCCAATAATTCTGATGCACTCACGTAACGCCAGTGTGCGTCCACATTCCTTGTTAGTTTTTGCTTGCTGGCTGTGCATGCGTACTTTTAGTGTTTATGTATCCGGTTAGCTTAGTGGTTAGCTTAGCAGTTTGTTTCGGTGTTAGCCGTTCATTGTAGCTCTGCTTCTCTCACCTTATACTTTGAACATGACTGAAAGTCGCATGAAGCAAACCATGTAGAAGTTTATGAGAAGAAGAGGTAGGCCTCAGTAGAAATAAGTAAGACCAGAGTGGATTTGTTTTTTGTTTTTTTTCACGCGATACACCTTAGGAGCGGAAGAGCAGGTAAGATGATCTTGCGCATGTGCAGTTATTCAAAAAGGGACTTGGGGAAACTTCCGGAAAAATCACAGACTCTACCTTTAAGGCCAGGCTTAAAACTTTCCTTTTTGACAAAGCTTGTAGTTAGAGTGGCTTAGGTTATCCTAAGCGATTTCTGTAGTTATGCTGCTATAGGCTTAGGCTGCTGGAAGACATCAAGATCTATGTCGCTCACTCTGCTGGGTTCTCCAACTACTCTCCAATTTTGCATTATTTGTTATTATTTCAACTTTTAACTTTATGTTCTCTTTGTCTTCTTTCTTTTTATAATAGGTACATCTGTTCTGGTGTCCGGTTGGCTGTGATGCCGTCCAAGAGGGCAGATCATCTGTCATTACCCTTTCCAACATAGAAAAGGGGGGGGGGGGGTTCCTCTCCACCGTCATGCAAAGTATGAGGGATTGCTGCAAAGCCATCAACAATGCAGACAACTGTCCACTGTGGCTCTACGCTCTTTCAGGAGGAGTGAATGCTGCTTGTCAAGATTTTATGTAATCTATTGGGTTTCCTTAGATAGAAAACCTCTTGACCAATCTGTATGATTTGATTGAATTTGACTTTGTAAAGTGCCTTGTGTTGAGATGACATGTTGTGAATTGGTGCTATTTAAATAAAATTTAATTGAATTGAATGTACTACAGAGGTTGCAATTTGCCTCTATTGGGCAATTTTATTAGATAGCAGAACATAAACTTTGATCACAGTGCTGATTGTAATCATGTCACAATTCATGTTTTTATCACACCAACTGATGCTTTGATTGGTTTTCCTTATTGCACTGCAGTCCTTACCCATGAATTCTTAAATGCTTAACAATGCTGTTACATCTAGTGTTTAGTCTAATCCACTCACCTTTTAAACAGTAAATGGACTGAACTTATGTAGCAGTGTGCACGCCCGCCGACAGGGGGGGACAAACGGGTCTGTTGTCCCGGGCCCAGGGCAGAGGGGGGGCCCAAAACTGACTCTGACCAGCGCGCGCGGGCGCTGCTTGCAGAAACTGTATGGCACCAAAAAGTCTCCCTCACGGCACTACATGGCTCAGCGGCACCAGCCAATCAGCACGCAGGCTCAGCCCGGCCCGCCCACTCTGCTCCCAACACAAACATCCGCGGTGCTGTTCAAATCAGACTCGGAGAGAGAGAGGGACTGCACGAGCAGAAAAAAACATGAACAGGGAAAGAAGCGCCATTTGGCTAAAATTTAATACCGTAAATGAAATCAGGCTGTATGGTTTGTAAAAAGCCGGTTGAATTCAGTGTTAACATTACAAATTTATATAAGCACGGGAAAAACCATGAGCAAGAAAACGTCGAGCAACAAACGGAGAGAGGAGACGTATCGTCTCTCATTGCCCCCACAGACTGACGTCACTGACTGAGGCGTTTCAGTCCTCCAGAGAACATCCAGGTAGATCAGATTGGTCTTCAGCAGCAGTTCATGTTAACTTTCAATGTAGATATTATCTATCATATGTTACTGGAGCCCATACATAAAATGTAATTAAGACCTTGAAAGAACCCAGTACATATATCCTATTAAAAAGTGTTATTTAAGATAAAATAACATTTACTAATCCTTTATTTATCCCACGATGGGGAAATTTATAGGATTAAAGCAACAGGCAGGTGCACACAACACGGACAAAATTACATAAGGATTGAAAGATATAAGAGGTTGATTTGGAAAAAAAACACTATGAACATAAGATTATTAGGCCCGAGCAGCTAAGCGCTGCGAAGGCCTATTGTATCTGTAGTGTTAATTATTATTATTATTATTAGGCCCGAGCAGCTAAGCGCTGCGAAGGCCTATTGTATCTGTAGTGTTAATTATTATTATTAGGCCCGAGCAGCTAAGCGCTGCGAAGGCCTATTGTATCTGTAGTGTTAATTAGGCCCGAGCAGCTAAGCGCTGCGAAGGCCTATTGTATCTGTAGTGTTAATTAGGCCCGAGCAGCTAAGCGCTGCGAAGGCCTATTGTATCTGTAGTGTTAATTATTAGGCCCGAGCAGCTAAGCGCTGCGAAGGCCTATTGTATCTGTAGTGTTAATTATTATTATTAGGCCCGAGCAGCTAAGCGCTGCGAAGGCCTATTGTATCTGTAGTGTTAATTATTATTATTATTATTATTATTATGCCCCCCTAAAGAGGGGCCTTTTTGGGGGCTTTGTCATTTTCAAAAACTCACCAAACTTTGCAGATGCATGGTGACTGTTTAAAAATTTTGTATTTTAAGGTCGTCACAAAAATCTAAAGAAAAATGCCTCAACGGCGCCACCTAGAAATTTTCAAAGGACCCTTTGCTATTCACTTACTTCGTCGTAGAGACATGAAATTTGGTACAGTTGTAGAGCTCAACAAGACGCTCAGAATTTACAATTAATGTCATAGTGTAAATATCACAGGAAGTCGGCCATTTTAGATTGAAAGTCTGATTTTGACCTCAATTTTGACAGTTACAGCATCGGTATAAGATCTAACTCCTCCTAGAGATATCGAGCGATCGGCTTGAAACTCGGGCAGTCTGATCATAAGGCATGGCCAATCAAAAGTTATCAAAACGGTGAGTTTTTGAGCATGCTGAAGGGGCGTTGGCAGGGGTCAAAGTTCACCTATTCGCCACAAAAAATAAAAGTGTTATATCTCCTACACAGAAACACACAGAGGCACCAAACTTTCTGTGATTAATCATCATCAGGTCTCCTATAATATCCAATGGTCAAATGATGGCATCACTTAGGCCACACCCCCTGACAACAGGAAGTGTCATGTTTTGCTGTAAACGGTCGCTATGTTACCCCTCTGAGCTAATCAACATGAAACTGTGTCCAGAGACGGAAGACATGTTGATGTATTGTGGATTCCAGCCCCAAGTGGATTCGATGGAGCAGGAGAGCGTGGCGGCGTGGTGAAGTCACCTCAAACGCCGCTGCCATACGTTTGGCTCTGAATTCCACATTTCTGGGCCGAGCTGCTTAAAAGTCACTTGGATGCATCCTTATCTAGCCCCCGACAGGAATCCATAACAAACTTTGGTGGGCGTGACCTAATGCCTCAACGGCGCCACTTAGCAATTTTCAAAGGACCCTTTGCTATTCACTTACTTCATCGTAGAGACATGAGATTTGGTACAGTGGTAGAGCTCACCAAGACGCTCAGAATTTACAATTAATGTCATAGTGTAAATATCACAGGAAGTTGGCCATTTTAGATTGAATGTCTGATTTTGACCCAATTTTTGACGTTTATAGCATTGGTATTTGATAGATCTCCTCCTAGAGATTTTTAGCGAGCGGCTTGAAACTCGGGCAGTCTGATCATAAGGCATGGCCAATCAAATGTTATCAAAACGGTGAGTTTTTGAGCATGCTGAAGGGGCGTTGGCAGGGGTCAAAGTTCACCTATTCGCCACAAAAAATAAAACTGTTATATCTCCTACACAGAAACACACAGAGGCACCAAACTTTCTGTGATTGATCATCATCAGGTCTCCTATAATATCCAATGGTCAAATGATGACATTGCTTAGGCCACGCCCCCTGACAACAGGAAGTGTCATGTTTTGTTGTAAGCGGTCGCTATGTTACCCCTCTGAGCTAATCAACATGAAATTGTGTCCACAGACAGAACACATGTTTGTATGTTGTGGATTTCAGGCTCAACTGGATTCGATGGAGCAGGGGGGCGTGGCGGCGTGGCATATTCACCTCAAACGCTGCTGTCATACGTTTGGCTCTGAATTCCACAGTTTTGGGCCGAGCTGCCTAAAACTCATTTGGATGCATCCTTATCCACCCCCCAACAGGAATCCATAACAAACTTTAGTGAGCAGGACTTAGTTTCTCTATAGCGCCACCAAGCAATTTTCAAAGGACCTTTTGCTATTCACTTACTTCATCGTAGAGTAATGAAATTTTGTACAGTTGTAGATCTCAGCAAGACGCTCAGAATTTACAATTAATGTCATACTGCAAGTATCACAGGAAGTAAGCCATTTTAGATTGAAATCTGAATTTTGATACCAAGTTGACATGTAAAGCATATGTATTTGATCATACTTGTCCAGCAGGGGGCAGCAAGAGACCACAAATAAACCCCAAAGGAATCTCTCTTGGTAAGTAAGTGATCTTAACTCTTTGGTTTCCTTATATATTTATGTTGAACAGATATACAAATCCTGCTTGAAAACTGACAAACTTACTCTTGTTCAATACATTTCAGTTTTTATTTATATAACGCCAAATCATAAAACATGTCATCAGGGGTGGACTGGGACAAAAAAATCGGCCCTGGCATTTTGGATTAGACTGGCCCACCACATTTTTTTTGTGTACTGAATGTGTATACCAACTGTGCAATACCAACTGTGCAATACCTTGAGGCCAGGTTAATGGAAATTAGTGAGAGTGGACACTTAAAATACTTCCAAAATCTTAATTTATTAACACTGTAAAATGTAAACTCCACCACAGCACAGCAACTATTCTTAGATCAGAGAGAGAGAGAGAAAGAGAGGTGTCACGGTTAATCACACATATTATCACGTTACATCATTATAAGAAGTTATTATAAGTTGCTCATCAGATCTATTCAGTCTTCCAGATACTGTAGGGTAACATTGGACTAATGTGCACTCACTGTGTAAAAAAGGATGCCAATGACAAAATGAACCAGAGAAATGCCTCACTTGTCATCATGGAAAGAAAGAAAATATATAATAACATAATATAAATTTTGATTTACTCAGTCATTTGTAATAAGTATTTTATTTATCTAATTTCCTAATTTTTGATCATATTTTCTTTAAAATCGCAGACTTTTCGCTATTTTTCATGTAAATCCTTGGTGGCGCTTCATAGCGAAGCCGGTGAGGCCGCAGCGAGCTTGGCCTCCCCTGGGATTGCGCAATCCCTTGTTAACTGTGCTGACTTCCATTCTGTGAATGCATCTTCCTGTCTCTAGATCATAAATTCAATTGTTCAAACAGTTATGAACTGATTTTCCACAATTTAATATATGTGGATTACGAATTGTGTTTTGGTCATCAAACTGTGTGCAGATAACATGTTTTCGTGGTGCTGACCGATCATAAACAGCAAAGAACTGGTTGTAGGTGAGGCCGGCAGTTCCTTGGCCGCTAGGCAGGGGGCGCTCAAGGGGCACCGCTCGTGATCACCAAATAGTAGAGTCAAAACAAGTTATTGATGTTTTATTAGCGAGTTTTGCTAAACAAGTAAAGCACTAAAAAGACTCTAAACATACAGCTGGAACAGGACTGATCAGGGAAGGCTTTCCTCCCTGGCAGTGAGCTCCACTGAGACTAAGAGAGTTTTAAATCTGAAGAAGATAAAGATAACTTTTACCGGAAAATGATATTTTTGTTCAGAAAGAGCGCCGCAGGGACTTAAATTATAAGTAGAGGTAAGACAGTGATACTTATTCATGTTTTGTTTTTGTGATAAAATGTGCGTAATGTGGATTATAGTTTTAGAATGTGTTACAAATGCAGAAATCCATCATAACTCATAAACTGCTACCAATCAAATGACAAATTTTTTTTCATCAAAGAACCAATATTTTTCCATGTATCTTGGTGAATTTATTTGGCTCAATCAGTCTCCTTCAGCACTTTGCAACGAGTCTACTCTGTAGAGTGTATATATTTGTAAATCTGACTCTGATGACGTCAGTGCCTCACCAGCTATGAACCCTACCGCACGTAACTGGCTACAACCACCACCACCATATCTTACATCAGACACCGGAGCAGATGAAGGCCTGCTGTAGGGAACATGTCAGTGAGTTTGACACATTTCGCAGCATCCGTTTGAAGAACTCGTTTCTTTTTTTCGTGCAGTTTCTCTGCGCCTCCCATTACTACTGTGAACACTGCTGCACAAAGTTCCACATGGAGCGTGAAGGTGTTTTTCTACTTTATGATTGGCCTAGCCCTTTAGACTGTCAGGGATGATAACGAGGCAGATATATAAAATAATTAATAATAATAATACATATTTATATACATGTCTGGTCTGCCGGCCCAAACAGCACGTCGGCCCACCGGGAAAATGCCCGGTACGCCCGATTACCAGTCCATGCCTGCATGTCATCTAAAGGCAGTTTACAATGTCAAAATCAATCAGATTATACATATTAGGTCAGATTATCCAGATTGGTAAAATAAATTCCTATATAAGGGAACCAGTTGATTGCATCAAAGTCGTAACAAGCAGCATTCACTCCTGAAGAAGCGTAGAGCCACAGGGAGAGTCGTTTGCATTGTACATGGCTTTGCAGCAATCCCTCATACTTATCAAGCATGAAGTGACAGCAGAAGAAAAAACTCCCCATTAACAGGAAGGAAAAACCTCCATCAGAGGCGGGCTCAGTATGAACGGTAATCTGCGTTGACCGACTGGGGGTTACAAAAGAGAGAGAAGAGACACAACAAGAGAGACAAAAAAGCACAGAAGCACACATTGATCCAGTAATCTGTTTTACATTAGATGGTAATAACAGGTGATCTGTCTTCCCTGGATGATGTCACAGCTAACAGAACGCCAGACCAGGTGTACCTACTATGAAGATAAAAGAGAGAGAACAGAAAGTTAAAAGCTAAAATGACAACAGTCATGCAAAATTGAAGAACAATAGACCCTGATGTCCTCCAGCAGCCTAAGCCTATAGCAGCATAACTATAGAGGTAGCTCAGGGTAACATGAGCCACTCTAACTATAAGCTTTGTCAAAAAGGAAAGTCCCAAGCGCCAGCTTCTAGTGGAGGAGTTCAAGTATCTTGGGGTCTTGTTCACGAATGAGGGGAAGATGGAGCGGGAGATCGACAGGCGGATTGGTGCAACGTCTGCTGTGAAGCGGGCGCTGTAGCGATCCGTTGTGGTGAAGAGAGAGCTGAGCCAAAAGGCCAAGCTCTTGATTTACCGGTCGATCTACGTTCCTACCCTCATCTATGGTCACAAGCTTTGGGTCGTGACCGAAAGAACGAGATCCCGGATACAAGCGGCCAAAATAAGTTTTCTCCATAGTGTGTCTGGGCTCTCCCTTAGAGATAGGGTGAGGAGCTCAGTCATCCGGGGAGGACTCAGAGTAGAGCCGCTGCTCCTCCACATTGAGAGGAGCCAGTTGAGGTGGCTCGGGCATCTGGTTAGGATGCCTCCTGGACGCATCCCTGGTGAGGTGTTCTGGGCACGTCCCACCGGGAGGAGGCCCAGGGGAAGACCCAGGACACGCTGGAGAGACTCTGCTCGCCTGGGAACGCTTTGGGATTCCCCCGGAGGAAGTGGCCCAAGTGGCTGGGGAGAGGAAGGTCTGGGCCTCCCTCTTGAAGCTGCTACACCCGCGACCTGACCCCGGATAAGCGGAAGACGATGGATGGATGGAAAAAGGAAAGTTTTAGGATTAGTCTTAAAAGTAGACAGGGTGTCTGCGTCACGGACCAAAACTGGGAGTTGGTTCCACTGGAGAGGAGCATGATAGCTAAAGGATCTGCCTACCATTCTGGTTTTACAGACTTTAGGAACCACCAGCAGACCTGCTTTCTGAGAGTGAAGTGGTCTGTTAGAAATTACTAAAGTTTGTACACAACATACACATGTGGAATATTGCTAACGTGTTACTTTAGCAATATTCCAATTGCTAAAGTGTTACTTTTACATTATTACTTTTGGGTGTGTATCCACCAATTTAACTGTCAAACTTTCATAAAAGCTGTCTTAATGCAAGAAACGAAACCCTTAAACACATGAAATAATTAACTTTAAATAACTAAAAAGGTTTTGTTAACTTTTCACATGAAGCTGGATTAACAGCTAGTAAGATACCTTTGATTAAGTTGGTATACTAATGTTTAAACCAGGGGTGTCAAACGTACGGCCTGCGGGCCGGATCTGGCCCGCCTAACGATTTAGTCCGGCCCGGTGGCCAAATGCATTATCATTATTCAACGGCTGTGTCTCCTCGGTGCATCGACCGATCTGCACCAGATTTTTTGTGAGTCGTGGGGGAGCGCTGCCCAACGCGTGCGTGTGTATTGCATGGTAGACGGGCGAGGAAAATGCATGACAGCTTCTGCTGTGGCTGGCGCCAGGAGGTGCGCGTACCCTAGCGGTGGCCCATAGGCCAGAGCGGCGCTTGGCTGCGAGGGCCGATCATCACCGCTTGCGGTTTTAATTCTTATTCTTATTCTTATTCTGCCCCCCTAAAGAGGGGCCTTTTTGGGGGCTTTATCATATTCAAAAACTCACCAAACTTTGCAGATGCATGGTGACTGTTTAAAAATTTTGTATTTTAAGGTCGTCACAAAAATCTAAAGAAAAATGCCTCAACGGCGCCACCTAGAAATTTTCAAAGGACCCTTTGCTATTCACTTACTTCGTCGTAGAGACATGAGATTTGGTACAGTTGTAGAGCTCAACAAGACGCTCAGAATTTACAATTATTGTCATAATGCAAGTATCACAGGAAGTCGGCCATTTTAGACTGAAAGTCTGATTTTGACCTCAATTTTGACAGTTACAGCATTGGTATAAGATCTAACTCCTCCTAGAGATATCGAGCGATCGGCTTGAAACTCGGGCAGTCTGATCATAAGGCATGGCCAATCAAATGTTATCAAAACGGTGAGTTTTTGAGCATGCTGAAGGGGCGTTGGTAGGGGTCAAAGTTCACCTATTCGCCACAAAAAATAAAAGTGTTATATCTCCTACACAGAAACACACAGAGGCACCAAACTTTCTGTGATTGATCATCATCAGGTCTCCTATAATATCCAATGGTCAAATGATGACATTGCTTAGGCCACGCCCCCTGACAACAGGAAGTGTCATGTTTTGTTGTAAGCGGTCGCTATGTTACCCCTCTGAGCTAATCAACATGAAATTGTGTCCACAGACAGAACACATGTTGGTATGTTGTGGATTTCAGGCTCAACTGGATTCGATGGAGCAGGGGGGCGTGGCGGCGTGGCATATTCACCTCAAACGCTGCTGTCATACGTTTGGCTCTGAATTCCACAGTTTTGGGCCGAGCTGCCTAAAACTCATTTGGATGCATCCTTATCCACCCCCCAACAGGAATCCATAACAAACTTTAGTGAGCAGGACTTAGTTTCTCTATAGCGCCACCAAGCAATTTTCAAAGGACCTTTTGCTATTCACTTACTTCATCGTAGAGTAATGAAATTTTGTACAGTTGTAGATCTCAGCAAGACGCTCAGAATTTACAATTAATGTCATACTGCAAGTATCACAGGAAGTAAGCCATTTTAGATTGAAATCTGAATTTTGATACCAAGTTGACATGTAAAGCATATGTATTTGATCATACTTGTCCAGCAGGGGGCAGCAAGAGACCACAAATAAACCCCAAAGGAATCTCTCTTGGTAAGTAAGTGATCTTAACTCTTTGGTTTCCTTATATATTTAAATTGAACAGATATACAAATCCTGCTTGAAAACTGACAAACTCTTGTTCAATACATTTCAGTTTTTATTTATATAGCGCCAAAATCATGAAACATGTCATCAGGGGTGGATTGGAACAAAAAAATCGGCCCTGGCATTTTGGATTAGACTGGCCCACCACATTTTTTTTGTGTACTGAATGTGTATACCAACTGTGCAATACCTTGAAGTCAGGATAATGGAAATTAGAGAGAGTGGACACTTAAAATACTTCCAAAATCTTAATTTATTAACACTGTAAAATGTAAACTCCACCACAGCACAGCAACTATTCTTAGATCAGAGAGAGAGAGAGAAAGAGAGGTGTCACGGTCAATCACACATATTATCACGTTACATCATTATAAGAAGTTATTGTAAGTTGCTCATCAGATCTATTCCGTCTTCCAGATACTGTAGGGTAACATTGGACTAATGTGCACTCACTGTGTAAAAAAGGATGCCAATGACAAAATGAACCAGAGAAATGCCTCACTTGTCATCATGGAAAGAAAGAAAACTATATAATAACATAATATAAATTTTGATTTACTCAGTCATTTGTAATAAGTATTTTATTTATCTAATTTCCTAATTTTTGATCATATTTTCTTTAAAATCGCAGACTTTTCGCTATTTTTCATGTAAATTCTTGGTGGCGCTTCATAGGGAAGCCGGTGAGGCCGCAGCGAGCTTGGCCTCCCCTGGGATTGCGCAATCCCATGTTAACTGCGCTGACTTCCATTCTGTGAATGCATCTTCCTGTCTCTAGATCATAAATTCAATTGTTCAAACAGTTATGAACTGATTTTCCACAATTTAATATATGTGGATTACGAATTGTGTTTTGGTCATCAAACTGTGTGCAGATAACATGTTTTCCTGGTGCTGGCCGATCATAAACAGCAAAGAACTGGTTGTAGGTGAGGCCGGCAAATCCTTGGCCTCTAGGCAGGGGGCGCTCAAGGGGCACCGCTCGTGATCCCCAAATAGTAGAGTCAAAACAAGTTATTGATGTTTTATTAGCGAGTTTTGCTAAACAAGTAAAGCACTAAAAAGACTCTAAACATACAGCTGGAACAGGACTGATCAGGGAAGGCTTTCCTCCCTGGCAGTGAGCTCCACTGAGACTAAGAGAGTTTTAAATCTGAAGAAGATAAAGAGAACTTTTACCGGAAAATGATGATATTTTTGTTCAGAAAGAGCGCCACATGGACTTAAATTATAAGTAGAGGTAAGACAGCGATACTTATTCATGTTTTGTTTTTGTGATAAAATGTGCGTAATATGGGTTATAGTTTTAGAATGTGTTACAAATGCAGAAATCCATCATAACTCATAAACTGTTACCAATCAAATGACAATTTTTTTTCATCAAAGAACCAATATTTTTCCATGTATCTTGGTGAATTTATTTGGCTCAATCAGTCTCCTTCAGCACTTTGCAACGAGTCTACTCTGTAGAGTGTATATATTTGTAAATCTGACTCTGATGACGTCAGTGCCTCACCAGCTATGAACCCTACCGCACATCACTGACTACAACCACCACCACCACTATATTTTACATCAGACACCGGAGCAGATGAAGGCCTGCTGTTGGGAACATGTCAGTCAGTTTGACACAGTTTGACACAGAAGCACACATTGATCCAGTAATCTGTTTTACATTAGATGGTAATAACAGGTGATCTGTCTTCCCTGGATGATGTCACAGCTAACAGAACGCCAGACCAGGTGTACCTACTATGAAGAAAAAATAGAAAAAACAAAAAGTTAAAAGCTGAAATGACAACAGTCATGCAAAATTGAAGAACAATAGACCCTGATGTCCTCCAGCAGCCTAAGCCTATAGCAGCATAACTATAGAGGTAGCTCGGGGTAAAATGAACCACTCTAACTATAAGCTTTGTCAAAAAGGAAAGTCCCAAGAGCCAGCTTCTAGTGGAGGAGTTCAAGTATCTTGGGGTCTTGTTCACGAATGAGGGGAAGATGGAGCGGGAGATCGACAGGCGGATTGGTGCGACGTCTGCTGTGAAGCGGGCGCTGTACCGATCCGTTGTGGTGAAGAGAGAGGTGAGCCAAAAGGCCAAGCTCTCGATTTACCAGTCGATCTACGTTCCTACCCTCATCTATGGTCATGAGCTTTGGGTCGTGACCGAAAGAACGAGATCCCGGATACAAGCGGCCAAAATGAGTTTTCTCCATAGTGTGTCTGGGCTCTCCCTTAGAGATAGGGTGAGGAGCTCAGTCATCCGGGGAGGACTCAGAGTAGAGCCGCTGCTCCTCCACATTGAGAGGAGCCAGTTGAGGTGGCTCGGGCATCTGGTTAGGATGCCTCCTGGACGCCTCCCTGGTGAGGTGTTCTGGGCACGTCCCACCGGGAGGAGGCCCAGGGGAAGACCCAGGACACGCTGGAGAGACTCTACTCGCCTGGGAACGCTTTGGGATTCCCCCGGATAAGCGGAAGACGATGGATGGATGGAAAAAGGAAAGTTTTAGGATTAGTCTTAAAAGTAGACAGGGTGTCTGCGTCACGGACCAAAACTGGGAGTTGGTTCCACTGGAGAGGAGCATGATAGCTAAAGGATCTGCCTCCCATTCTGGTTTTACAGACTTTAGGAACCACCAGCAGACCTGCTTTCTGAGAGTGAAGTGGTCTGTTAGAAATTACTAAAGTTTGTACACAACATACACATGTGGAATATTGCTAACGTGTTACTTTAGCAATATTCCAATTGCTAAAGTGTTAGTTTTACATTATTACTTTTGGGTGTGTATTCACCAATTTAGATGTCAAACTTTCATAACAGCTGTCTTAATGCAAGAAACGAAACCCTTAACACATGAAATAACAATTAACTTTAAATAGCTAAAAAGGTTTTGTTAACTTTTCACATGAAGCTGGATTAACAGCTAGTAAGATACCTTTAATTAAATAGGTATACTAATGTTTAAACCAGGGGTGTCAAACGTACGGCCTGCGGGCCGGATCTGGCCCGCCGAACGATTTAGTCCGGCCCGGTGGCCAAATGCATTTTCATTATTCAACGGCTGTGTCTCCTCGGTGCATCGACCGATGTGCACCAGATTTTTTGTGAGTCGTGGGGGAGCGCTGCCCAACGCATACGTGTGTATTGCATGGTGGACGGGTGAGGAAAATGCGCGACAGCTTCTGCGGTGGCTGGCGGCGGGAGGTGCGCATACCCTAGCGGTGGCCCATAGGCCAGAGCGGCGCTTGGCTGCGAGGGCCGATCATCACCGCTTGCGGTTTTAATTATTATTATTATTATTATTCTGCCCCCCTAAAGAGGGGCCTTTTTGGGGGCTTTCTCATTTTCAAAAACTCACCAAACTTGGCAGATGCATGGTGACTGTTTAAAAATTTTGTATTTTAAGGTCGTCACAAAAATCTAAAGAAAAATGCCTCAACGGCGCCACCTAGAAATTTTCAAAGGACCCTTTGCTATTCACTTACTTCGTCGTAGAGACATGAAATTTGGTACAGTTGTAGAGCTCAACAAGACGCTCAGAATTTACAATTAATGTCATAGTGCAAATATCACAGGAAGTTGGCCATTTTAGACTTAAAGTCTGATTTTGACCCAATTTTTGACGTTTATAGCATTGCTATTTGATGGATCTCCTCCTAGAGATTTTGAGCGATCGGCTTGAAACTCGGGCAGTCTGATCATAAGGCATGGCCAATCAAAAGTTATCAAAACGGTGAGTTTTTGAGCATGCTGAAGGGGCGTTGGCAGGGGTCAAAGTTCACCTATTCGCCACAAAAAATAAAAGTGTTATATCTCCTACACAGAAACACACAGAGGCACCAAACTTTCTGTGATTAATCATCATCAGGTCTCCTATAATATCCAATGGTCAAATGATGACATCACTTAGGCCACACCCCCTGACAACAGGAAGTGTCATGTTTTGCTGTAAACGGTCGCTATGTTACCCCTCTGAGCTAATCAACATGAAACTGTGTCCAGAGACAGAAAACATGTTGTTGTGTTGTGGATTCCAGCCCCAAGTCGATTCGATGGAGCAGGAGAGCGTGGCGGCGTGGTGAAGTCACCTCAAACGCCGCTGCCATACGTTTGGCTCTGAATTCCACATTTTTGGGCCGAGCTGCATAAAACTCACTTGGATGCATCCTTATCCACCCCCCAACAGGAATCCATAACAAATTTTGGTGGGCGTGACCTAATGCCTCAACGGCGCCACTTAGCAATTTTCAAAGGACCCTTTGCTATTCACTTACTTCATCGTAGAGACATGAGATTTGGTACAGTGGTAGAGCTCACCAAGACGCTCAGAATTTACAATTAATGTCATAGTGTAAATATCACAGGAAGTCGGCCATTTTAGATTGAATGTCTGATTTTGACCACATTTTTGACGTTTATAGCATTGGTATTTGATGGATCTCCTCCTAGAGATTTTTAGCGAGCGGCTTGAAACTCGGGCAGTCTGATCATAAGGCATGGCCAATTAAAAGTTATCAAAACGGTGAGTTTTTGAGCTTGTTGAAGGGGCATTAGCAAGGGTTAAAGTTCACCTACTCGCCACAAAAAATAAAACTGTTATATCTCCTACACAGAAACACACAGAGGCATCAAACTTTCAGTGATTGATCACCATCAGGTCTCCTATAATATCCAATGGTCAAATGATGACATTGCTTAGGCCACGCCCCCTGACAACAGGAAGTGTCATGTTTTGTTGTAAGCGGTCGCTATGTTACCCCTCTGAGCTAATCAACATGAAACTGTGTCCACAGACAGAACACATGTTGGTATGTTGTGGATTTCAGGCTCAACTGGATTGGATGGAGCAGGGGGGCGTGGCGGCGTGGCATATTCACCTCAAACGCTGCTGTCATACGTTTGGCTCTGAATTCCACAGTTTTGGGCCGAGCTGCTTAAAACTCATTTGGATGCATCCTTATCCACCCCCCAACAGGAATCCTTAACAAACTTTAGTGAGCAGGACTTAGTTTCTCTATAGCGCCACCAAGCAAATTTCAAAGGACCCTTTGGTATTCACTTACTTCATCGTAGAGTAATGAAATTTTGTACAGTTGTAGATCTCAGCAAGACGCTCAGAATTTACAATTAATGTCATACTGCAAGTATCACAGGAAGTAAGCCATTTTAGATTGAAATCTGAATTTTGATACCAAGTTGACATGTAAAGCATATGTATTTGATCATACTTGTCCAGCAGGGGGCAGCAAGAGACCACAAATAAACCCCAAAGGAATTTCTCTTGGTAAGTAAGTGATCTTAACTCTTTGGTTTCCTTGTATATTTAAGTTGAACAGATATACAAATCCTGCTTGAAAACTGACAAACTCTTGTTCAATACATTTCAGTTTTTATTTATATAACGCCAAATCATGAAACATGTCATCAGGGGTGGATTGGGACAAAAAATTGGCCCTGGCATTTTGGATTAGACTGGCCCACCACATTTTTTTGTGTACTGAATGTGTATACCAACTGTGCAATACCAACTGTGCAATACCTTGAAGTCAGGATAATGGAAATTAGTGAGAGTGGACACTTAAAATACTTCCAAAATCTTAATTTATTAACACTGTAAAATGTAAACTCCACCACAGCACAGCAACTATTCTTAGATCAGAGAGAGAGAGAGAGAAAGAGAGGTGTCACGGTCAATCACACATATTATCACGTTACATCATTATAAGAAGTTATTGTAAGTTGCTCATCAGATCTATTCAGTCTTCCAGATACTGTAGGGTAACATTGGACTAATGTGCACTCACTGTGTAAAAAAGGATGCCAATGACAAAATGAACCAGAGAAATGCCTCACTTGTCATCATGGAAAGAAAGAAAATATATAATAACATAATATAAATTTTGATTTACTCAGTCATTTGTAATAAGTATTTTATTTATCTAATTTCCTAATTTTTGATCATATTTTCTTTAAAATCGCAGACTTTTCGCTATTTTTCATGTAAATCCTTGGTGGCGCTTGATAGCGAAGCCGGTGAGGCCGCAGCGAGCTTGGCCTACCCTGGGATTGCGCAATCCCATGGTAACTGCGCTGACTTCCATTCTGTGAATGCATCTTCCTGTCTCTAGATCATAAATTCAATTGTTCAAACAGTTATGAACTGATTTTCCACAATTTAATATATGTGGATTACGAATTGTGTTTTGGTCATCAAACTGTGTGCAGATAACATGTTTTCGTGGTGCTGGCCGATCATAAACAGCAAAGAAGTGGTTGTAGGTGAGGCCAGCAGTTCCTTGGCCACTAGGCAGGGGGCGCTCAAGGGGCACCGCTCGTGATCCCCAAATAGTAGAGTCAAAACAAGTTATTGATGTTTTATTAGCGAGTTTTGCTAAACAAGTAAAGCACTAAAAAGACTCTAAACCATAGCTCTCAACTCTCACGCATTGACCGTGTGACACACGCATTTCACTAACGTCACACGCTCACACGCAACACATGACATTTCACACGCAAACATGGAATTTCTCACGCATAAAAATCACAAAGCCCATCTGGGCTGCGGACGACAAAACTCCGCCTTCTGCTGAGCTGTTTCAGCTTCTTTCACAGCTTGTGGCCATCAGTAATTCCTGCTGCAGTTCTTTTTAACAGAGCAGCAGGAAGAGTGATCAGAGTTATGAATAATTTTAGTCTTAACAGTGGTGAAAGTGAGCCGGTAAGGTCCTGTACCGCGTACAGAGGGGAGGGGAGGGGGCGGGGGGAGCTGCGTCAAGATGACCGGTTCATTCAGAACCAGTCATGGCTGCACGCTGGATCATAAAACAGTTCTGCTAACCAGATGCAGTTTAAAACGCCACTTAGTCTGTTTATAAGTTTCATTTTTATTAATTCTGCATTTTTTAACCTCCGCGCTTGCTCCTCTCCCCCCTCCTTTCCCTCGGAGCAGGTGCTTTTATCACCGTTCACCATTCAAAACGTGAATCACTGCGTTTAATGTCCTCACATCAGTAGCAACGTGTGCCAGTTAAAGTCAATAGGAGAGCTGTAGCTGTGTTTAACGCTGTTTCGTTTTTAACAACATAGATTCAGTGGTGCTTCGGTGGGCGTGCTGCCTTGCGCTTTAATTCAGGTGCGCACTGTTAAGGGTCATTTTAAAGAACTTGTAACATCAGGGGCTTCACCCCTGTTCCCTCTACAGGAGCCCTTTACAGTAATTATGCATTTTCCCCGCTGTTTATCCCTCGCACGTAGCGCACGGAGGTAAAATCCGCCCACCTCACCGCCCAGAGTGCACTGACGAGAGCAATAGAGATTTGTCTGGTCAGCGCGGCGACTGACTGAGAAACCTGTCGCTGTGAAAGGTGATAATGGTTATAAACTGTAACAGTCTAGAAGTTCATTGAGCTGAAAGGAGGGACACATCAGCAGCTGGATCGTGCGTAAAGACGCAGCGGGAACCTCTGTGTGCTTCAGTGTTGCTGCTGAGGGGATCATAAAGGCTTGATGAAACTCAGCCTGATTCACCAATCAGGTTATAGATTTACAATGATAAACAACCCATAGATGAATGTGTAACAGTATAATAATTCGGTCAATAATTTAAAACTACTTAATTTTATTCAGTATTATTTGAACAATTGTGTATTTTTTATGTTTTAATCCATTAACTGAACAATAAGGTATTAATATGTCTCTTTCTCTTTTTAACACAAGTAATACATGTCTACTTCAATGTCTGGTGGGATAAAAATGAGATGGAGTTGACTCCACCGGCTCTTCCAGGGTCCGGTTAGCCCCGCCCCCAAACAAGCCCCGCCCCCAAATTAGCATAATCTCACTCTTAACTTTTGATAAAAGTTGAGAGGTCTGCTCTAAACATACAGCTGGAACAGGACTGATCAGGGAAGGCTTTCCTCCCTGGCAGTGAGCTCCATTGAGATTGAGAGACTTTTAAAACTGAAGAAGATAAAGATAACTTTTACCGGAAAATTATGATATTTTTGTTCAGAAAGAGCGCCACAGGGACTTAAATTATAAGTAGAGGTAAGACAGCGATACTTATTCATGTTTAGTTTTTGTGATAAAATGTGCATAATGTGGGTTATAGTTTTAGAATGTGTTACAAATGCAGAAATCCATCATAACTCATAAACTGTTACCAATCAAATGACAATTTTTTTTCATCAAAGAACCAATATTTTTCCATGTATCTTGGTGAATTTATTTGGCTCAATCAGTCTCCTTCAGCACTTTGCAACGAGTCTACTCTGTAGAGTGTATATATTTGTAAATCTGACTCTGATGACGTCAGTGCCTCACCAGCTATGAACTCTACCGCACGTCACTGACCACCACCACCATATTTTACATCAGACACCGGAGCAGATGAAGGCCTGCTGTAGGGAACATGTCAGTGAGTTTGACACATTTCGCAGCGTCCGTTTGAAGAACTCGTTTATTTTTTTCGTGCAGTTTCTCTGCGCCTCCCTTGCGTTTCTTATCCATTACTACTGTGAACACCGCTGCACAAAGTTCCACATGGAGTGTGAAGGTGTTTTTCTGCTTTATGATTGGCCTAGCCCTTTAGACTGTCAGGGATGATAACCAATGGGCTGCAGTAGCCTGTGGTAAGGGCCGGATGATCGGAACAGACTCTTGCGCTGCTGATATTTTTCTTCATGCATTATGCAAATATAACGAGGCAGATATATAAAATAATAATAATAATAATACATATTATTAATATACATGTCGGGTCTGCCGGCCCAAACAGCACGTCGGCCCACCGGGAAAATGCCCGGTACGCCCGATTACCAGTCCATGCCTGCATGTCATCTAAAGGCAGTTTACAATGTCAAAATCAATCAGATTATACATATTAAGTCAGATTATCCAGATTGGTAAAAGAAATTCCTATATAAGTGAACCAGTTAATTGCATCAAAGTCGTAACAAGCAGCATTCACTCCTGAAGAAGCGTAGAGCCACAGGGAGAGTCGTTTGCATTGTACATGGCTTTGCAGCAATCCCTCATACTGATCAAGCATGAAGTGACAGCAGAAGAAAAACTCCCCATTAACAGGAAGGAAAAACCTCCAGCAGAACCGGGCTCAGTATGAACGGTAATCTGCCTTGACTGACTGGGGGTTACAAAAGAGAGAGAAGAGACACAACATGACAGACAAAAAAGCACAGAAGCACACATTGATCCAGTAATGTGTTTTACATTAGATGGTAATAGCAGGTGATCTGTCTTCCCTGGATGATGTCACAGCTAACAGAACGCCAGACCAGGTGTACCTACTATGAAGAAAAAATAGAAAAAACAAAAAGTTAAAAGCTGAAATGACAACAGTCATGCAAAAACGAAGAACAGTAGACCCTGATGTCCTCCAGCAGCCTAAGCCTACAGCAGCATAACTATAGAGGTAGCTCAGGGTAACATGAACCACTCTAACTATAAGCTTTGTCAAAAAGGAAAGTCCCAAGAGCCAGCTTCTAGTGGAGGAGTTCAAGTATCTTGGGGTCTTGTTCACGAATGAGGGGAAGATGGAGCGGGAGATCGACAGGCGGATTGGTGCGACGTCTGCTGTGAAGCGGGCGCTGTACCGATCCGTTGTGGTGAAGAGAGAGCTGAGCCAAAAGGCCAAGCTCTCGATTTACCAGTCGATCTACGTTCCTACCCTCATCTATGGTCACGAGCTTTGGGTCGTGACCGAAAGAACGAGATCCCGGACACAAGCGGCCAAAATGAGTTTTCTCCATAGTGTGTCTGGGCTCTCCCTTAGAGATAGGGTGAGGAGCTCAGTCATCCGGGGAGGACTCAGAGTAGAGCCGCTGCTCCTTCACATTGAGAGGAGCCAGTTGAGGTGGCTCGGGCATCTGGTTAGGATGCCTCCTGGACGCATCCCTGGTGAGGTGTTCTGGGCACGTCCCACCGGGAGGAGGCCCAGGGGAAGTCCCAGGACACGCTGGAGAGACTCTGCTGGCCTGGGAACGCTTTGGGATTCCCCCGGAGGAAGTGGCCCAAGTGGCTGGGGAGAGGAAGGTCTGGGCCTCCCTCTTGAAGCTGCTACACCCGCGACCTGACCCCGGATAAGCGGAAGACGATGGATGGATGGAAAAAGGAAAGTTTAAGGATTAGTTTTAAAAGTAGACAGGGTGTCTGCGTCACGGACCAAAACTGGGAGTTGGTTCCACTGGAGAGGAGCATGATAGCTAAAGGATCTGCCTACCATTCTGGTTTTACAGACTTTAGGAACCACCAGCAGACCTGCTTTCTGAGAGTGAAGTGGTCTGTTAGAAATTACTAAAGTTTGTACACAACATACACATGTGGAATATTGCTAACGTGTTACTTTAGCAATATTCCAATTGCTAAAGTGTTACTTTTACATTATTACTTTTGGGTGTGTATCCACCAATTTAACTGTCAAACTTTCATAACAGCTGTCTTAATGCAAGAAACGAAACCCTTAAACACATGAATTAATTAACTTTAAATAACTAAAAAGGTTTTGTTAACTTTTCACATGAAGCTGGATTAACAGCTAGTAAGATACCTTTGATTAAGTTGGTATACTAATGTTTAAACCAGGGGTGTCAAACGTACGGCCTGCGGGCCGGATCTGGCCCGCCGAACGATTTAGTCCGGCCCGGTGGCCAAATGCATTTTCATTATTCAACGGCTGTGTCTCCTCGGTGCATCGACCGATCTGCACCAGGTTTTTTGTGAGTCGTGGGGGAGCGCTGCCCAACGCGTACGTGTGTATTGCATGTTAGACGGGTGAGGAAAATGCATGACAGCTTCTGCGGTGGCTGGCGGCGGGAGGTGCGCGTACCCTAGCGGTGGCCCATAGGCCAGAGCGGCGCTTGGCTGCGAGGGCCGATCATCACCGCTTGCGGTTTTAATTAGGCCCGAGCAGCTAAGCGCTGCGAAGGCCTATTGTATCTGTAGTGTTAATTATTATTATTATTATTATTATTATTATTATTATTATTCTGCCCCCCTAAAGAGGGGCCTTTTTGGGGGCTTTCTCATTTTCAAAAACTCACCAAACTTGGCAGATGCATGGTGACTGTTTAAAAATTTTGTATTTTAAGGTCGTCACAAAAATCTAAAGAAAAATGCCTCAACGGCGCCACCTAGAAATTTTCAAAGGACCCTTTGCTATTCACTTACTTCGTCGTAGAGACATGAAATTTGGTACAGTTGTAGAGCTCACCAAGACGCTCAGAATTTACAATTAATGTCATAGTGTAAATATCACAGGAAGTCGGCCATTTTAGATTGAAAGTCTGATTTTGACCTCAATTTTGACAGTTACAGCATCGGTATAAGATCTAACTCCTCCTAGAGATATCGAGCGATCGGCTTGAAACTCGGGCAGTCTGATCATAAGGCATGGCCAATCAAAAGTTATCAAAACGGTGAGTTTTTGAGCATGCTGAAGGGGCGTTGGCAGGGGTCAAAGTTCACCTATTCGCCACAAAAAATAAAAGTGTTATATCTCCTACACAGAAACACACAGAGGCACCAAACTTTCTGTGATTAATCATCATCAGGTCTCCTATAATATCCAATGGTCAAATGATGACATCACTTAGGCCACACCCCCTGACAACAGGAAGTGTCATGTTTTGCTGTAAACGGTCGCTATGTTACCCCTCTGAGCTAATCAACATGAAACTGTGTCCACAGACAGAAGACATGTTGTTGTGTTGTGGATTCCAGCCCCAAGTCGATTCGATGGAGCAGGAGAGCGTGGCGGCGTGGTGAAGTCACCTCAAACGCCGCTGCCATACGTTTGGCTCTGAATTCCACATTTTTGGGCCGAGCTGCATAAAACTCACTTGGATGCATCCTTATCCACCCCCCAACAGGAATCCATAACAAATTTTGGTGGGCGTGACCTAATGCCTCAACGGCGCCACTTAGCAATTTTCAAAGGACCCTTTGCTATTCACTTACTTCATCGTAGAGACATGAGATTTGGTACAGTGGTAGAGCTCACCAAGACGCTCAGAATTTACAATTAATGTCATAGTGTAAATATCACAGGAAGTCGGCCATTTTAGATTGAATGTCTGATTTTGACCCCATTTTTGACGTTTATAGCATTGGTATTTGATGGATCTCCTCCTAGAGATTTTTAGCGAGCGGCTTGAAACTCGGGCAGTCTGATCATAAGGCATGGCCAATTAAAAGTTATCAAAACGGTGAGTTTTTGAGCTTGTTGAAGGGGCATTAGCAAGGGTTAAAGTTCACCTACTCGCCACAAAAAATAAAACTGTTATATCTCCTACACAGAAACACACAGAGGCATCAAACTTTCAGTGATTGATCACCATCAGGTCTCCTATAATATCCAATGGTCAAATGATGACATTGCTTAGGCCACGCCCCCTGACAACAGGAAGTGTCATGTTTTGTTGTAAGCGGTCGCTATGTTACCCCTCTGAGCTAATCAACATGAAACTGTGTCCACAGACAGAACACATGTTGGTATGTTGTGGATTTCAGGCTCAACTGGATTGGATGGAGCAGGGGGGCGTGGCGGCGTGGCATATTCACCTCAAACGCTGCTGTCATACGTTTGGCTCTGAATTCCACAGTTTTGGGCCGAGCTGCTTAAAACTCATTTGGATGCATCCTTATCCACCCCCCAACAGGAATCCTTAACAAACTTTAGTGAGCAGGACTTAGTTTCTCTATAGCGCCACCAAGCAAATTTCAAAGGACCCTTTGGTATTCACTTACTTCATCGTAGAGTAATGAAATTTTGTACAGTTGTAGATCTCAGCAAGACGCTCAGAATTTACAATTAATGTCATACTGCAAGTATCACAGGAAGTAAGCCATTTTAGATTGAAATCTGAATTTTGATACCAAGTTGACATGTAAAGCATATGTATTTGATCATACTTGTCCAGCAGGGGGCAGCAAGAGACCACAAATAAACCCCAAAGGAATTTCTCTTGGTAAGTAAGTGATCTTAACTCTTTGGTTTCCTTGTATATTTAAGTTGAACAGATATACAAATCCTGCTTGAAAACTGACAGACTCTTGTTCAATACATTTCAGTTTTTATTTATATAGCGCCAAATCATGAAACATGTCATCAGGGGTGGATTGGGACAAAAAATTGGCCCTGGCATTTTGGATTAGACTGGCCCACCACATTTTTTTTGTGTACTGAATGTGTATACCAACTGTGCAATACCAACTGTGCAATACCTTGAAGTCAGGATAATGGAAATTAGTGAGTGGACACTTAAAATACTTCCAAAATCTTAATTTATTAACACTGTAAAATGTAAACTCCACCACAGCACAGCAACTATTCTTAGATCAGAGAGAGAGAGAGAGAAAGAGAGGTGTCACGGTCAATCACACATATTATCACGTTACATCATTATAAGAAGTTATTGTAAGTTGCTCATCAGATCTATTCAGTCTTCCAGATACTGTAGGGTAACATTGGACTAATGTGCACTCACTGTGTAAAAGAGGATGCCAATGACAAAATGAACCAGAGAAATGCCTCACTTGTCATCATGGAAAGAAAGAAAATATATAATAACATAATATAAATTTTGATTTACTTAGTCATTTGTAATAAGTATTTTATTTATCTAATTTCCTAATTTTTGATCATATTTTCTTTAAAATCGCAGACTTTTCGCTATTTTTCATGTAAATCCTTGGTGGCGCTTCATAGCGAAGCCGGTGAGGCCGCAGCGAGCTTGGCCTCCCCTGGGATTGCGCAATCCCATGGTAACTGCGCTGACTTCCATTCTGTGAATGCATCTTCCTGTCTCTAGATCATAAATTCAATTGTTCAAACAGTTATGAACTGATTTTCCACAATTTAATATATGTGGATTACGAATTGTGTTTTGGTCATCAAACTGTGTGCAGATAACATGTTTTCGTGGTGCTGGCCGATCATAAACAGCAAAGAACTGGTTGTAGGTGAGGCCAGCAGTTCCTTGGCCACTAGGCAGGGGGCGCTCAAGGGGCACCGCTCGTGATCCCCAAATAGTAGAGTCAAAACAAGTTATTGATGTTTTATTAGCGAGTTTTGCTAAACAAGTAAAGCACTAAAAAGACTCTAAACATACAGCTGGAACAGGACTGATCAGGGAAGGCTTTCCTCCCTGGCAGTGAGCTCCACTGAGACTGAGAGACTTTTAAAACTGAAGAAGATAAAGAGAACTTTTACCGGAAAATGATGATATTTTTGTTCTGAAAGAGCGCCACAGGGACTTAAATTATAAGTAGAGGTAAGACAGCGATACTTATTCATGTTTTGTTTTTGTGATAAAATGTGCATAATGTGGGTTATAGTTTTAGAATGTGTTACAAATGCAGAAATCCATCATAACTCATAAACTGTTACCAATCAAATGACAATTTTTTTTCATCAAAGAACCAATATTTTTCCATGTATCTTGGTGAATTTATTTGGCTCAATCAGTCTCCTTCAGCACTTTGCAACGAGTCTACTCTGTAGAGTGTATATATTTGTAAATCTGACTCTGATGACGTCAGTGCCTCACCAGCTATGAACTCTACCGCACGTCACTGACTACAACCACCACCACCATATTTTACACCAGACACCGGAGCAGATGAAGGGCCTGCTGTTGGGAACATGTCAGTCAGTTTGACACATTTCGCAGCATCCGTTTGAAGAACTCGTTTCTTTTTTTCGTGCAGTTTCTCTGCGCCTCCCTTGCGTTTCTTATCCATTACTACTGTGAACACCGCTGCACAAAGTTCCACATGGAGCGTGAAGGTGTTTTTCTACTTTATGATTGGCCTAGCCCTTTAGACTGTCAGGGATGATAACCAATGGGCTGCAGTAGCCTGTGGTAAGGGCTGGATGATCGGAACAGACTCTTGCGCTGCTGATATTTTTCTTCATGCATTATGCAAATATAACGAGGCAGATATATAAAATAATAATAATATTAATAATAATAATACATATTATTAATATACATGTCGGGTCTGCCGGCCTGCATGTCATCTAAAGGCAGTTTACAATGTCAAAATCAATCAGATTATACATATTAAGTCAGATTATCCAGATTGGTAAAAGAAATTCCTATATAAGGGAACCAGTTGATTTCATCAAAGTCGTAACAAGCAGCATTGACTCCTGAAGAAGCGTAGAGCCACAGGGAGAGTCGTTTGCATTGTACATGGCTTTGCAGCAATCCCTCATACTGATCAAGCATGAAGTGACAGCAGAAGGAAAAACTCCCCATTAACAGGAAGGAAAAACCTCCAGCCGAACCGGGCTCAGTATGAACGGTAATCTGCCTTGACCGA
The DNA here is from genome assembly GCA_037039145.1 of Fundulus diaphanus. NCBI lineage: Eukaryota > Metazoa > Chordata > Actinopteri > Cyprinodontiformes > Fundulidae > Fundulus > Fundulus diaphanus. The sequence goes on from CM073133.1 coordinate 49,824,079, forward strand.
CTGGGGGTTACAAAAGAGAGAGAAGAGACACAACAAGACAGACAAAAAAGCACAGAAGCACACATTGATCCAGTAATCTGTTTTACATTAGATGGTAATAGCAGGTGATCTGTCTTCCCTGAATGATGTCACAGCTAACAGAACGCCAGACCAGGTGTACCTACTATGAAGAAAAAATAGAAAAAACAAAAAGGTAAAAGCTGAAATGACAACAGTCATGCAAAATTGAAGAACAATAGACCCTGATGTCCTCCAGCAGCCTAAGCCTATAGCAGCATAACTATAGAGGTAGCTCAGCGTAACATGAACCACTCTAACTATAATCTTTGTCAAAAAGGAAAGTCCCAAGAGCCAGCTTCTAGTGGAGGAGTTCAAGTATCTTGGGGTCTTGTTCACGAATGAGGGGAAGATGGAGCGGGAGATCGACAGGCGGATTGGTGCAACGTCTGCTGTGAAGCGTGCGCTGTACCGATCCGTTGTGGTGAAGAGAGAGCTGAGCCAAAAGGCCAAGCTCTCGATTTACCAGTCGATCTACGTTCCTACCCTCATCTATGGTCACGAGCTTTGGGTCGTGACCGAAAGAACGAAATCCCGGATACAAGCGGCCAAAATGAGTTTTCTCCATGGTGTGTCTGGGCTCTCCCTTAGAGATAGGGTGAGGAGCTCAGTCATCCGGGGAGGACTCAGAGTAGAGCCGCTGCTCCTCCACATTGAGAGGAGCCAGTTGAGGTGACTCGGGCATCTGGTCAGGATGCCTCCTGGACGCCTCCCTGATGAGGTGTTCTGGGCACGTCCCACCGGGAGGAGGCCCAGAGGAAGACCCAGGACACGCTGGAGAGACTATGCTGGCCTGGGAACGCTTTGGGATTCCCCCGGAGGAAGTGGCCCAAGTGGCTGGGGAGAGGAAGGTCTGGGGCTCCCTCTTGAAGCTGCCCCTGCGACCTGACCCCGGATAAGTGGAAGACGATGGATGGATGGAAAAAGGAAAGTTTTAGGATTAGTCTTAAAAGTAGACAGGGTGTCTGCGTCACGGACCAAAACTGGGAGTTGGTTCCACTGGAGAGGAGCATGATAGCTAAAGGATCTGCCTACCATTCTGGTTTTACAGACTTTAGGAACCACCAGCAGACCTGCTTTCTGAGAGTGAAGTGGTCTGTTAGAAATTACTAAAGTTTGTACACAACATACACATGTGGAATATTGCTAACGTGTTACTTTAGCAATTTTCCAATTGCCAAAGTGTTACTTTTACATTATTACTTTTGGGTGTGTATCCACCAATTTAACTGTCAAACTTTCATAAAAGCTGTCTTAATGCAAGAAACGAAACCCTTAAACACATGAAATAATTAACTTTAAATAACTAAAAAGGTTTTGTTAACTTTTCACATGAAGCTGGATTAACAGCTAGTAAGATACCTTTGATTAAGTTGGTATACTAATGTTTAAACCAGGGGTGTCAAACGTACGGCCTGCGGGCCGGATCTGGCCCGCCGAACGATTTAGTCCGGCCCGGTGGCCAAATGCATTTTTATTATTCAACGGCTGTGTCTCCTCGGTGCATCGACCGATCTGCACCACATTTTTTGTGAGTCGTGGGGGAGCGCTGCCCAACGCATACGTGTGTATTGCATGGTAGACGGGTGAGGAAAATGCATGACAGCTTCTGCGGTGGCTGGCGGCGGGAGGTGCGCGTACCCTAGCGGTGGCCCTTAGGCCAGAGCGGCGCTTGGCTGCGAGGGCCGATCATCACCGCTTGCGGTTTTAATTATTCTTATTATTCTGCCCCCCTAAAGAGGGGCCTTTTTGGGGGCTTTATCATACTCAAAAACTCACCAAACTTTGCAGATGCATGGTGACTGTTTAAAAATTTTGTATTTTAAGGTCGTTACAAAAATCAAAAGAAAAATGCCTCAACGGCGCCACCTAGCAATTTTCAAAGGACCCTTTGCTATTCACTTACTTCATCGTAGAGACATGAGATTTGGTACAGTGGTAGAGCTCACCAAGACGCTCAGAATTTACAATTAATGTCATAGTGCAAGTATCACAGGAAGTTGGCCATTTTAGACTGAAAGTCTGATTTTGACCTCAATTTTGACAGTTACAGCATTGGTATAAGATCTAACTCCTCCTAGAGATATCGAGCGATCGGCTTGAAACTCGGGCAGTCTGATCATAAGGCATGGCCAATCAAAAGTTATCAAAACGGTGAGTTTTTGAGCATGCTGGAGGGGCGTTGGCAGGGGTCAAAGTTCACCTATTTGCCACAAAATATAAAAGTGTTATATCTCCTACACAGAAACAGACAGATGCACCAAACTTTCAGTAATTGATCACCATCAGGTCTCCTATAATATCCAATGGTCAAATGATGACATTGCTTAGGCCACGCCCCCTGACAACAGGAAGTGTCATGTTTTGTTGTAAGCGGTCGCTATGTTACCCCTCTGAGCTAATCAACATGAAACTGTGTCCACAGACAGAACACATGTTGATGTGTTGTGGATTTCAGGCCCAAGTGGATTCGATGGAGCAGGAGAGCGTGGCGGCGTGGTGAAGTCACCTCAAACGCCGCTGCCATACGTTTGGCTCTGAATTCCACATTTTTGGGCCGAGCTGCTTAAAACTCACTTGGATGCATCCTTATCCACCCCCCAACAGGAATCCATAACAAACTTTGGTGGGCGTGACCTAATGCCTCAACGGCGCCACCTAGCAATTTTCAAAGGACCCTTTGCTATTCACTTACTTCATCGTAGAGACATGAGATTTGGTACAGTGGTAGAGCTCACCAAGACGCTCAGAATTTACAATTAATGTCATAGTGTAAATATCACAGGAAGTCGGCCATTTTAGACTGAAAGTCTGATTTTGACCTCAATTTTGACAGTTACAGCATTGGTATAAGATCTAACTCCTCCTAGAGATATCGAACGATCGGCTTGAAACTCGGGCAGTCTGATCATAAGGCATGGCCAATCAAAAGTTATCAAAACGGTGAGTTTTTGAGCATGCTGGAGGGGCGTTGGCAGGGGTCAAAGTTCACCTATTTGCCACAAAATATAAAAGTGTTATATCTCCTACACAGAAACAGACAGATGCACCAAACTTTCAGTAATTGATCACCATCAGGTCTCCTATAATATCCAATGGTCAAATGATGACATTGCTTAGGCCACGCCCCCTGACAACAGGAAGTGTCATGTTTTGTTGTAAGCGGTCGCTATGTTACCCCTCTGAGCTAATCAACATGAAACTGTGTCCACAGACAGAACACATGTTGATGTGTTGTGGATTTCAGGCCCAAGTGGATTCGATGGAGCAGGAGAGCGTGGCGGCGTGGTGAAGTCACCTCAAACGGCGCTGCCATACGTTTGGCTCTGAATTCCACATTTTTGGGCCGAGCTGCTTAAAACTCATTTGGATGCATCCTTATCCATCCCCCAACAGGAATCCATAACAAACTTTAGTGAGCAGGACTTAGTTTCTCTATAGCGCCACCAAGCAATTTTCAAAGGACCCTTTGCTATTCACTTAGTTCATCGTAGAGTAATGAAATTTTGTACAGTTGTAGATCTCAGCAAGACGCTCAGAATTTACAATTAATGTCATAGTGCAAGTATCACAGGAAGTAAGCCATTTTAGATTGAAATCTGAATTTTGACACCATGTTGACATGTAAAGCATTTGTATTTGATCAAACTTGTCCAGCAGGGGGCAGCAAGAGACCACAAATAAACCCCAAAGGAATTTCTCTTGGTAAGTAAGTGATCTTAACTCTTTGGTTTCCTTATGTATTTAAGTTGAACAGATATACAAATCCTGCTTGAAAACTGACAAACTTACTCTTCTTCAATACATTTCAGTTTTTATTTATATAGCGCCAAATCATGAAACATGTCATCAGGGGTGGACTGGGAGAAAAAAATCGGCCCTGGCATTTTGGATTAGTGAGAGTGGACACTTAAAATACTTCCAAAATCTTAATTTATTAACACTGTAAAATGTAAACTCCACCACAGCACAGCAACTATTCTTAGATCAGAGAGAGAGAGAGAGAAAGAGAGGTGTCACGGTCAATCACACATATTATCACGTTACATCATTATAAGAAGTTATTGTAAGTTGCTCATCAGATCTATTCAGTCTTCCAGATACTGTAGGGTAACATTGGACTAATGTGCACTCACTGTGTAAAAAAGGATGCCAGTGACAAAATGAACCAGAGAAATGCCTCACTTGTCATCATGGAAAGAAAGAAAATATATAATAACATAATATAAATTTTGATTTACTCAGTCATTTGTAATAAGTATTTTATTTATCTAATTTCCTAATTTTTGATCATATTTTCTTTAAAATCGCAGACTTTTCGCTATTTTTCATGTAAATCCTTGGTGGCGCTTCATAGCGAAGCCGGTGAGGCCGCAGCGAGCTTGGCCTCCCCTGGGATTGCGCAATCCCATGTTAACTGCGCTGACTTCCATTCTGTGAATGCATCTTCCTGTCTCTTGATCATAAATTCAATTGTTCAAACAGTTATGAACTGATTTTCCACAATTTAATATATGTGGATTACGAATTGTGTTTTGGTCATCAAACTGTGTGCAGATAACATGTTTTCGTGGTGCTGGCCGATCATAAACAGCAAAGAACTGGTTGTAGGTGAGGCCGGCAGTTCCTTGGCCTCTAGGCAGGGGGCGCTCAAGGGGCACCGCTCGTGATCCCCAAATAGTAGAGTCAAAACAAGTTATTGATGTTTTATTAGCGAGTTTTGCTAAACAAGTAAAGCACTAAAAAGACTCTAAACATACAGCTGGAACAGGACTGATCAGGGAAGGCTTTCCTCCCTGGCAGTGAGCTCCACTGAGACTAAGAGAGTTTTAAATCTGAAGAAGATAAAGAGAACTTTTACCGGAAAATGATGATATTTTTGTTCAGAAAGAGCGCTGCATGGACTTAATTTATAAGTAGAGGTAAGACAGCGATACTTATTCATGTTTTGTTTTTGTGATAAAATGTGCGTAATGTGGGTTATAGTTTTAGAATGTGTTACAAATGCAGAAATCCATCATAACTCATAAACTGTTACCAATCAAATGACAAATTTTTTTTCATCAAAGAACCAATATTTTTCCATGTATCTTGGTGAATTTATTTGGCTCAATCAGTCTCCTTCAGCACTTTGCAATGAGTCTACTCTGTAGAGTGTATATATTTGTAAATCTGACTCTGATGACGTCAGTGCCTCACCAGCTATGAACTCTACCGCACGTCACTGACTACAACCACCACCACCATATTTTACATCAGACACCGGAGCAGATGAAGGCCTGCTGTTGGGAACATGTCAGTGAGTTTGACACATTTCGCAGCATCCGTTTGAAGAACTCGTTTCTTTTTTTCGTGCAGTTTCTCTGCGCCTCCCTTGCGTTTCTTATCCATTACTACTGTGAACACCGCTGCACAAAGTTCCACATGGAGCGTGAAGGTGTTTTTTCTACTTTATGATTGGCCTAGCCCTTTAGACTGTCAGGGATGATAACCAATGGGCTGCAGTAGCCTGTGGTAAGGGCCGGATGATCGGAACAGACTCTTGCGCTGCTGATTTTATTTTTATTCATGCATTATGCAAATATAACGAGGCAGATATATAAAATAATAATAATACATATTATTAATATACATGTCGGGTCTGCCGGCCCAAACAGCACGTCGGCCCACCGGGAAAATGCCCGGTACGCCCGATTACCAGTCCATGCCTGCATGTCATCTAAAGGCAGTTTACAAAGTCAAAATCAATCAGATTATACATATTAAGTCAGATTATCCAGATTGGTAAAAGAAATTCCTATATAAGGGAACCAGTTGATTGCATCAAAGTCGTAGCAAGCGGCATTCACTCCTGAAGAAGCGTAGAGCTACAGGGAGAGTCGTCTGCATTGTCCATGGCTTTGCAGCAATCCCTCATACTGAGCAAGCATGAAGTGACAGCAGAAGGAAAAACTCCCCATTAACAGGAAGGAAAAACCTCCAGCAGAACCGGGCTCAGTATGAACGGTAATCTGCCTCGACCGACTGGGGGTTACAAAAGAGAGAGAAGAGACACAACATGACAGACAAAAAAGCACAGAAGCACACATTGATCCAGTAATCTGTTTGACATTAGATGGTAATAACAGGTGATCTGTCTTCCCTGGATGATGTCACAGCTAACAGAACGCCAGACCAGGTGTACCTACTATGAAGATAAAAGAGAGAGAACAGAAAGTTAAAAGCTAAAATGACAACAGTCATGCAAAAATGAAGAACAATAGACCCTGATGTCCTCCAGCAGCCTAAGCCTATAGCAGCATAACTATAAAGGTAGCTCAGCGTAACATGAGCCACTCTAACTATAAGCTTTGTCAAAAAGGAAAGTCCCAAGAGCCAGCTTCTAGTGGAGGAGTTCAAGTATCTTTGGGTCTTTTTCACGAATGAGGGGAAGATGGAGCAGGAGATCGACAGGCGGATTGGTGCGGCGTCTGCTGTGAAGCGGGCGCTGTACCGATCCGTTGTGGTGAAGAGAGAGGTGAGCCAAAAGGCCAAGGAGGAGCTCAGTCATCCGGGGAGGACTCAGAGTAGAGCCGCTGCTCCTCCACATTGAGAGGAGCCAGTTGAGGTGGCTCGGGCATCTGGTTAGGATGCCTCCTGGACGCCTCCTTGGTGAGGTGTTCTGGGCACGTCCCACCGGGAGGAGGCCCAGGGGAAGACCCAGGACACGCTGGAGAGACTATGCTCGCCTGGGAACGCTTAGGGATTCCCCCGGAGGAAGTGGCCCAAGTGGCTGGGGAGAGGAAGGTCTGGGCCTCCCTCTTGAAGCTGCTACCCCCGCGACCCGACCCCGGATAAGCGGAAGACGATGGATGGATGGAAAAAGGAAAGTTTTAGGATTAGTCTTAAAAGTAGACAGGGTGTCTGCCTCACGGACCAAAACTGGGAGATGGTTCCACTGGAGAGGAGCATGATAGCTAAAGGATCTGCCTCCCATTCTGGTTTTACAGACTTTAGGAACCACCAGCAGACCTGCTTTCTGAGAGTGAAGTGGTCTGTTAGAAATTACTAAAGTTTGTACACAACATACACATGTGGAATATTGCTAACGTGTTACTTTAGCAATATTTCAATTGCTAAAGTGTTACTTTTACATTATTACTTTTGGGTGAGTATCCACCAATTTAACTGTCAAACTTTCATAAAAGCTGTCTTAATGCAAGAAACGAAACCCTTAAGCACATGAAATAATTAACTTTAAATAACTAAAAAGGTTTTGTTAACTTTTCACATGAAGCTGGATTAACAGCTAGTAAAATACCTTTGATTAAATTTGTATACTAGTGTTTAAACCAGGGGTGTCAAACGTACGGCCTGCGGGCCGGATCTGGCCCGCCGAACGATTTAGTCCGGCCCGGTGGCCAAATGCATTTTCATTATTCAACGGCTGTGTCTCCTCGCTGCATCGAGCGATCTGCACCAGATTTTTTGTGAGTCGTGGCGGAGCGCTGCCGAACACGTTCGTGTGAATCGCCCAGTGGACGGGCGGGCAAAATGCGTGACAGCATCTGCGGTGGCGGGCAGCCGGCGGTGCGCAAATCCCAGCGGTGGCCAATAGGCCAGAGCGGCGCTTTGCTGCGAGGGCCGATCATCACCGCTTGCGGTTTTAATTATTAGGCCCGAGCAGCTAAGCGCTGCGAAGGCCTATTGTATCTGTAGTGTTAATTATTATTATTATTATTATTATTATTATTATTATTATTATTCTGCCCCCCTAAAGAGGGGCCTTTTTGGGGGCTTTCTCATTTTCAAAAACTCACCAAACTTGGCAGATGCATGGTGACTGTTTAAAAATTTTGTATTTTAAGGTCGTCACAAAAATCTAAAGAAAAATGCCTCAACGGCGCCACCTAGAAATTTTCAAAGGACCCTTTGCTATTCACTTACTTCGTCGTAGAGACATGAAATTTGGTACAGTTGTAGAGCTCACCAAGACGCTCAGAATTTACAATTAATGTCATAGTGTAAATATCACAGGAAGTCGGCCATTTTAGATTGAAAGTCTGATTTTGACCTCAATTTTGACAGTTACAGCATCGGTATAAGATCTAACTCCTCCTAGAGATATCGAGCGATCGGCTTGAAACTCGGGCAGTCTGATCATAAGGCATGGCCAATCAAAAGTTATCAAAACGGTGAGTTTTTGAGCATGCTGAAGGGGCGTTGGCAGGGGTCAAAGTTCACCTATTCGCCACAAAAAATAAAAGTGTTATATCTCCTACACAGAAACACACAGAGGCACCAAACTTTCTGTGATTAATCATCATCAGGTCTCCTATAATATCCAATGGTCAAATGATGACATCACTTAGGCCACACCCCCTGACAACAGGAAGTGTCATGTTTTGCTGTAAACGGTCGCTATGTTACCCCTCTGAGCTAATCAACATGAAACTGTGTCCACAGACAGAAGACATGTTGTTGTGTTGTGGATTCCAGCCCCAAGTCGATTCGATGGAGCAGGAGAGCGTGGCGGCGTGGTGAAGTCACCTCAAACGCCGCTGCCATACGTTTGGCTCTGAATTCCACATTTTTGGGCCGAGCTGCATAAAACTCACTTGGATGCATCCTTATCCACCCCCCAACAGGAATCCATAACAAATTTTGGTGGGCGTGACCTAATGCCTCAACGGCGCCACTTAGCAATTTTCAAAGGACCCTTTGCTATTCACTTACTTCATCGTAGAGACATGAGATTTGGTACAGTGGTAGAGCTCACCAAGACGCTCAGAATTTACAATTAATGTCATAGTGTAAATATCACAGGAAGTCGGCCATTTTAGATTGAATGTCTGATTTTGACCCCATTTTTGACGTTTATAGCATTGGTATTTGATGGATCTCCTCCTAGAGATTTTTAGCGAGCGGCTTGAAACTCGGGCAGTCTGATCATAAGGCATGGCCAATTAAAAGTTATCAAAACGGTGAGTTTTTGAGCTTGTTGAAGGGGCATTAGCAAGGGTTAAAGTTCACCTACTCGCCACAAAAAATAAAACTGTTATATCTCCTACACAGAAACACACAGAGGCATCAAACTTTCAGTGATTGATCACCATCAGGTCTCCTATAATATCCAATGGTCAAATGATGACATTGCTTAGGCCACGCCCCCTGACAACAGGAAGTGTCATGTTTTGTTGTAAGCGGTCGCTATGTTACCCCTCTGAGCTAATCAACATGAAACTGTGTCCACAGACAGAACACATGTTGGTATGTTGTGGATTTCAGGCTCAACTGGATTGGATGGAGCAGGGGGGCGTGGCGGCGTGGCATATTCACCTCAAACGCTGCTGTCATACGTTTGGCTCTGAATTCCACAGTTTTGGGCCGAGCTGCTTAAAACTCATTTGGATGCATCCTTATCCACCCCCCAACAGGAATCCTTAACAAACTTTAGTGAGCAGGACTTAGTTTCTCTATAGCGCCACCAAGCAAATTTCAAAGGACCCTTTGGTATTCACTTACTTCATCGTAGAGTAATGAAATTTTGTACAGTTGTAGATCTCAGCAAGACGCTCAGAATTTACAATTAATGTCATACTGCAAGTATCACAGGAAGTAAGCCATTTTAGATTGAAATCTGAATTTTGATACCAAGTTGACATGTAAAGCATATGTATTTGATCATACTTGTCCAGCAGGGGGCAGCAAGAGACCACAAATAAACCCCAAAGGAATTTCTCTTGGTAAGTAAGTGATCTTAACTCTTTGGTTTCCTTGTATATTTAAGTTGAACAGATATACAAATCCTGCTTGAAAACTGACAGACTCTTGTTCAATACATTTCAGTTTTTATTTATATAGCGCCAAATCATGAAACATGTCATCAGGGGTGGATTGGGACAAAAAATTGGCCCTGGCATTTTGGATTAGACTGGCCCACCACATTTTTTTTGTGTACTGAATGTGTATACCAACTGTGCAATACCAACTGTGCAATACCTTGAAGTCAGGATAATGGAAATTAGTGAGTGGACACTTAAAATACTTCCAAAATCTTAATTTATTAACACTGTAAAATGTAAACTCCACCACAGCACAGCAACTATTCTTAGATCAGAGAGAGAGAGAGAGAAAGAGAGGTGTCACGGTCAATCACACATATTATCACGTTACATCATTATAAGAAGTTATTGTAAGTTGCTCATCAGATCTATTCAGTCTTCCAGATACTGTAGGGTAACATTGGACTAATGTGCACTCACTGTGTAAAAGAGGATGCCAATGACAAAATGAACCAGAGAAATGCCTCACTTGTCATCATGGAAAGAAAGAAAATATATAATAACATAATATAAATTTTGATTTACTTAGTCATTTGTAATAAGTATTTTATTTATCTAATTTCCTAATTTTTGATCATATTTTCTTTAAAATCGCAGACTTTTCGCTATTTTTCATGTAAATCCTTGGTGGCGCTTCATAGCGAAGCCGGTGAGGCCGCAGCGAGCTTGGCCTCCCCTGGGATTGCGCAATCCCATGGTAACTGCGCTGACTTCCATTCTGTGAATGCATCTTCCTGTCTCTAGATCATAAATTCAATTGTTCAAACAGTTATGAACTGATTTTCCACAATTTAATATATGTGGATTACGAATTGTGTTTTGGTCATCAAACTGTGTGCAGATAACATGTTTTCGTGGTGCTGGCCGATCATAAACAGCAAAGAACTGGTTGTAGGTGAGGCCAGCAGTTCCTTGGCCACTAGGCAGGGGGCGCTCAAGGGGCACCGCTCGTGATCCCCAAATAGTAGAGTCAAAACAAGTTATTGATGTTTTATTAGCGAGTTTTGCTAAACAAGTAAAGCACTAAAAAGACTCTAAACATACAGCTGGAACAGGACTGATCAAGGAAGGCTTTCCTCCCTGGCAGTGAGCTCCACTGAGACTGAGAGACTTTTAAAACTGAAGAAGATAAAGAGAACTTTTACCGGAAAATGATGATATTTTTGTTCTGAAAGAGCGCCACAGGGACTTAAATTATAAGTAGAGGTAAGACAGCGATACTTATTCATGTTTTGTTTTTGTGATAAAATGTGCATAATGTGGGTTATAGTTTTAGAATGTGTTACAAATGCAGAAATCCATCATAACTCATAAACTGTTACCAATCAAATGACAATTTTTTTCATCAAACAATCAATATTTTTCCATGTATCTTGGTGAATTTATTTGGCTCAATCAGTCTCCTTCAGCACTTTGCAACGAGTCTACTCTGTAGAGTGTATATATTTGTAAATCTGACTCTGATGACGTCAGTGCCTCACCAGCTATGAACTCTACCGCACGTCACTGACTACAACCACCACCACCATATTTTACACCAGACACCGGAGCAGATGAAGGGCCTGCTGTTGGGAACATGTCAGTCAGTTTGACACATTTCGCAGCATCCGTTTGAAGAACTCGTTTCTTTTTTTCGTGCAGTTTCTCTGCGCCTCCCTTGCGTTTCTTATCCATTACTACTGTGAACACCGCTGCACAAAGTTCCACATGGAGCGTGAAGGTGTTTTTCTACTTTATGATTGGCCTAGCCCTTTAGACTGTCAGGGATGATAACCAATGGGCTGCAGTAGCCTGTGGTAAGGGCTGGATGATCGGAACAGACTCTTGCGCTGCTGATATTTTTCTTCATGCATTATGCAAATATAACGAGGCAGATATATAAAATAATAATAATATTAATAATAATAATACATATTATTAATATACATGTCGGGTCTGCCGGCCTGCATGTCATCTAAAGGCAGTTTACAATGTCAAAATCAATCAGATTATACATATTAAGTCAGATTATCCAGATTGGTAAAAGAAATTCCTATATAAGGGAACCAGTTGATTTCATCAAAGTCGTAACAAGCAGCATTGACTCCTGAAGAAGCGTAGAGCCACAGGGAGAGTCGTTTGCATTGTACATGGCTTTGCAGCAATCCCTCATACTGATCAAGCATGAAGTGACAGCAGAAGGAAAAACTCCCCATTAACAGGAAGGAAAAACCTCCAGCCGAACCGGGCTCAGTATGAACGGTAATCTGCCTTGACCGACTGGGGGTTACAAAAGAGAGAGAAGAGACACAACAAGACAGACAAAAAAGCACAGAAGCACACATTGATCCAGTAATCTGTTTTACATTAGATGGTAATAGCAGGTGATCTGTCTTCCCTGAATGATGTCACAGCTAACAGAACGCCAGACCAGGTGTACCTACTATGAAGAAAAAATAGAAAAAACAAAAAGGTAAAAGCTGAAATGACAACAGTCATGCAAAATTGAAGAACAATAGACCCTGATGTCCTCCAGCAGCCTAAGCCTATAGCAGCATAACTATAGAGGTAGCTCAGCGTAACATGAACCACTCTAACTATAATCTTTGTCAAAAAGGAAAGTCCCAAGAGCCAGCTTCTAGTGGAGGAGTTCAAGTATCTTGGGGTCTTGTTCACGAATGAGGGGAAGATGGAGCGGGAGATCGACAGGCGGATTGGTGCAACGTCTGCTGTGAAGCGTGCGCTGTACCGATCCGTTGTGGTGAAGAGAGAGCTGAGCCAAAAGGCCAAGCTCTCGATTTACCAGTCGATCTACGTTCCTACCCTCATCTATGGTCACGAGCTTTGGGTCGTGACCGAAAGAACGAAATCCCGGATACAAGCGGCCAAAATGAGTTTTCTCCATGGTGTGTCTGGGCTCTCCCTTAGAGATAGGGTGAGGAGCTCAGTCATCCGGGGAGGACTCAGAGTAGAGCCGCTGCTCCTCCACATTGAGAGGAGCCAGTTGAGGTGACTCGGGCATCTGGTCAGGATGCCTCCTGGACGCCTCCCTGATGAGGTGTTCTGGGCACGTCCCACCGGGAGGAGGCCCAGAGGAAGACCCAGGACACGCTGGAGAGACTATGCTGGCCTGGGAACGCTTTGGGATTCCCCCGGAGGAAGTGGCCCAAGTGGCTGGGGAGAGGAAGGTCTGGGGCTCCCTCTTGAAGCTGCCCCTGCGACCTGACCCCGGATAAGTGGAAGACGATGGATGGATGGAAAAAGGAAAGTTTTAGGATTAGTCTTAAAAGTAGACAGGGTGTCTGCGTCACGGACCAAAACTGGGAGTTGGTTCCACTGGAGAGGAGCATGATAGCTAAAGGATCTGCCTACCATTCTGGTTTTACAGACTTTAGGAACCACCAGCAGACCTGCTTTCTGAGAGTGAAGTGGTCTGTTAGAAATTACTAAAGTTTGTACACAACATACACATGTGGAATATTGCTAACGTGTTACTTTAGCAATTTTCCAATTGCCAAAGTGTTACTTTTACATTATTACTTTTGGGTGTGTATCCACCAATTTAACTGTCAAACTTTCATAAAAGCTGTCTTAATGCAAGAAACGAAACCCTTAAACACATGAAATAATTAACTTTAAATAACTAAAAAGGTTTTGTTAACTTTTCACATGAAGCTGGATTAACAGCTAGTAAGATACCTTTGATTAAGTTGGTATACTAATGTTTAAACCAGGGGTGTCAAACGTACGGCCTGCGGGCCGGATCTGGCCCGCCGAACGATTTAGTCCGGCCCGGTGGCCAAATGCATTTTTATTATTCAACGGCTGTGTCTCCTCGGTGCATCGACCGATCTGCACCACATTTTTTGTGAGTCGTGGGGGAGCGCTGCCCAACGCATACGTGTGTATGGCATGGTAGACGGGTGAGGAAAATGCATGACAGCTTCTGCGGTGGCTGGCGGCGGGAGGTGCGCGTACCCTAGCGGTGGCCCTTAGGCCAGAGCGGCGCTTGGCTGCGAGGGCCGATCATCACCGCTTGCGGTTTTAATTATTATTATTATTATTATTATTATTCTGCCCCCCTAAAGAGGGGCCTTTTTGGGGGCTTTCTCATTTTCAAAAACTCACCAAACTTTGCAGATGCATGGTGACTGTTTAAAAATTTTGTATTTTAAGGTCGTCACAAAAATCTAAAGAAAAATGCCTCAACGGCGCCACCTAGAAATTTTCAAAGAACCCTTTGCTATTCACTTACTTCGTCGTAGAGACATGAAATTTGGTACAGTTGTAGAGCTCACCAAGACGCTCAGAATTTACAATTAATGTCATAGTGTAAATATCACAGGAAGTCGGCCATTTTAGATTGAAAGTCTGATTTTGACCTCAATTTTGACAGTTACAGCATCGGTATAAGATCTAACTCCTCCTAGAGATATCGAGCGATCGGCTTGAAACTCGGGCAGTCTGATCATAAGGCATGGCCAATCAAAAGTTATCAAAACGGTGAGTTTTTGAGCATGCTGAAGGGGCGTTGGCAGGGGTCAAAGTTCACCTATTCGCCACAAAAAATAAAAGTGTTATATCTCCTACACAGAAACACACAGAGGCACCAAACTTTCTGTGATTAATCTTCATCAGGTCTCCTATAATATCCAATGGTCAAATGATGACATCACTTAGGCCACACCCCCTGACAACAGGAAGTGTCATGTTTTGCTGTAAACGGTCGCTATGTTACCCCTCTGAGCTAATCAACATGAAACTGTGTCCACAGACAGAACACATGTTGTTGTGTTGTGGATTCCAGCCCCAAGTCGATTCGATGGAGCAGGAGAGCGTGGCGGCGTGGTGAAGTCACCTCAAACGCCGCTGCCATACGTTTGGCTCTGAACTCCACATTTTTGGGCCGAGCTGCATAAAACTCACTTGGATGCATCCTTATCCACCCCCCAACAGGAATCCATAACAAACTTTGGTGGGCGTGACCTAATGCCTCAACGGCGCCACTTAGCAATTTTCAAAGGACCCTTTGCTATTCACTTACTTCATCGTAGAGACATGAGATTTGGTACAGTGGTAGAGCTCACCAAGACGCTCAGAATTTACAATTAATGTCATAGTGTAAATATCACAGGAAGTTGGCCATTTTAGATTGAATGTCTGATTTTGACCCCATTTATGACGTTTATAGCATTGGTATTTGATGGATCTCCTCCTAGAGATTTTTAGCGAGCGGCTTGAAACTCGGGCAGTCTGATCATAAGGCATGGCCAATTAAAAGTTATCAAAACGGTGAGTTTTTGAGCATGCTGAAGGGGCATTAGCAGGGGTCAAAGTTCACCTACTCGCCACAAAAAATAAAACTGTTATATCTCCTACACAGAAACACACAGAGGCATCAAACTTTCAGTAATTGATCACCATCAGGTCTCCTATAATATCCAATGGTCAAATGATGACATTGCTTAGGCCACGCCCCCTGACAACAGGAAGTGTCATGTTTTGTTGTAAGCGGTCGCTATGTTACCCCTCTGAGCTAATCAACTTGAAACTGTGTCCACAGACAGAACACATGTTGGTATGTTGTGGATTTCAGGCTCAACTGGATTCGATGGAGCAGGGGGGCGTGGCGGCGTGGCATATTCACCTCAAACGCTGCTGTCATACGTTTGGCTCTGAATTCCACAGTTTTGGGCCGAGCTGCTTAAAACTCATTTGGATGCATCCTTATCCATCCCCCAACAGGAATCCATAACAAACTTTAGTGAGCAGGACTTAGTTTCTCTATAGCGCCACCAAGCATTTTTCAAAGGACCTTTTGCTATTCACTTACTTCATCGTAGAGTAATGAAATTTTGTACAGTTGTAGATCTCAGCAAGATGCTCAGAATTTACAATTAATGTCATAGTGCAAGTATCACAGGAAGTAAGCCATTTTAGATTGAAATCTGAATTTTGATACCAAGTTGACATGTAAAGCATATGTATTTGATCATACTTGTCCAGCAGGGGGCAGCAAGAGACCACAAATAAACCCCAAAGGAATCTCTCTTGGTAAGTAAGTGATCTTAACTCTTTGGTTTACTTATATATTTAAGTGAACAGATATACAAATCCTGCTTGAAAACTGACAAACTCTTGTTCAATACATTTCAGTTTTTATTTATATAGCGCCAAATCATGAAACATGTCATCAGGGGTGGATTGGGACTAAAAGTTGGCCCTGGCATTTTGGATTAGACTGGCCCACCACATTTTTTTTGTGTACTGAATGTGTATACCAACTGTGCAATACCAACTGTGCAATACCTTGAGGTCAGGATAATGGAAATTAGTGAGAGTGGACACTTAAAATACTTCCAAAATCTTAATTTATTAACACTGTAAAATGTAAACTCCACCACAGCACAGCAACTATTCTTAGATCAGAGAGAGAGAGAGAAAGAGAGGTGTCACGGTCAATCACACATATTATCACGTTACATCATTATAAGAAGTTATTGTAAGTTGCTCATCAGATCTCTTCAGTCTTCCAGATACTGTAGGGTAACATTGGACTAATGTGCACTCACTGTGTAAAAAAGGATGCCAATGACAAAATGAACCAGAGAAATGCCTCACTTGTCATCATGGAAAGAAAGAAAATATATAATAACATAATATAAATTTTGATTTACTCAGTCATTTGTAATAAGTATTTTATTTATCTAATTTCCTAATTTTTGATCATATTTTCTTTAAAATCGCAGACTTTTCGCTATTTTTCATGTAAATCCTTGGTGGCGCTTCATAGCGAAGCCGGTGAGGCCGCAGCGAGCTTGGCCTCCCCTGGGATTGCGCAATCCCATGTTAACTGTGCTGACTTCCATTCTGTGAATGCATCTTCCTGTCTCTAGATCATAAATTCAATTGTTCAAACAGTTATGAACTGATTTTCCACAATTTAATATATGTGGATTACGAATTGTGTTTTGGTCATCAAACTGTGTGCAGATAACATGTTTTCGTGGTGCTGACCGATCATAAACAGCAAAGAACTGGTTGTAGGTGAGGCCGGCAGTTCCTTGGCCGCTAGGCAGGGGGCGCTCAAGGGGCACCGCTCGTGATCCCCAAATAGTAGAGTCAAAACAAGTTATTGATGTTTTATTAGCGAGTTTTGCTAAACAAGTAAAGCACTAAAAAGACTCTAAACATACAGCTGGAACAGGACTGATCAGGGAAGGCTTTCCTCCCTGGCAGTGAGCTCCACTGAGACTAAGAGAGTTTTAAATCTGAAGAAGATAAAGAGAACTTTTACCGGAAAATGATGATATTTTTGTTCAGAAAGAGCGCCGCAGGGACTTAAATTATAAGTAGAGGTAAGACAGCGATACTTATTCATGTTTTGTTTTTGTGATAAAATGTGCGTAATGTGGGTTATAGTTTTAGAATGTGTTACAAATGCAGAAATCCATCATAACTCATAAACTGCTACCAATCAAATGACAATTTTTTTTTCATCAAAGAACCAATATTTTTCCATGTATCTTGGTGAATTTATTTGGCTCAATCAGTCTCCTTCAGCACTTTGCAACGAGTCTACTCTGTAGAGTGTATATATTTGTAAATCTGACTCTGATGACGTCAGTGCCTCACCAGCTATGAACCCTACCGCACGTAACTGGCTACAACCACCACCACCATATCTTACATCAGACACCGGAGCAGATGAAGGCCTGCTGTAGGGAACCTGTCAGTGAGTTTGACACATTTCGCAGCATCCGTTTGAAGAACTCGTTTCTTTTTTTCGTGCAGTTTCTCTGCGCCTCCCATTACTACTGTGAACACTGCTGCACAAAGTTCCACATGGAGCGTGAAGGTGTTTTTCTACTTTATGATTGGCCTAGCCCTTTAGACTGTCAGGGATGATAACGAGGCAGATATATAAAATAATTAATAATAATAATAATAATACATATTTATATACATGTCGGGTCTGCCGGCCGAAACAGCACGTCGGCCCACCGGGAAAATGCCCGGTACGCCCGATTACCAGTCCATGCCTGCATGTCATCTAAAGGCAGTTTACAATGTCAAAATCAATCAGATTATACATATTAGGTCAGATTATCCAAATTGGTAAAATAAATTCCTATATAAGGGAACCAGTTGATTGCATCAAAGTCGTAACAAGCAGCATTCACTCCTGAAGAAGCGTAGAGCCACAGGGAGAGTCGTTTGCATTGTACATGGCTTTGCAGCAATCCCTCATACTGATCAAGCATGAAGTGACAGCAGAAGGAAAAACTCCCCATTAAGAGGAAGGAAAAACCTCCAGCAGAACCGGGCTCAGTATGAACGGTAATCTGCCTTGACCGACTGGGGGTTACAAAAGAGAGAGAAGAGACACAACAAGAGAGACAAAAAAGCACAGAAGCTCACATTGATCCAGTAATCTGTTTTACATCAGATGGTAATAACAGGTGATCTGTCTTCCCTGGATGATGTCACAGCTAACAGAACGCCAGACCAGGTGTACCTACTATGAAGATAAAAGAGAGAGAACAGAAAGTTAAAAGCTAAAATGACAACAGTCATGCAAAATTGAAGAACAATAGACCCTGATGTCCTCCAGCAGCCTAAGCCTATAGCAGCATAACTATAGAGGTAGCTCAGCGTAACATGGACCACTCTAACTATAAGCTTTGTCAAAAAGGAAAGTCCCAAGAGCCAGCTTCTAGTGGAGGAGTTCAAGTATCTTGGGGTCTTGTTCACGAATGAGGGGAAGATGGAGCGGTAGATCGACAGGCGGATTGGTGCGACGTCTGCTGTGAAGCGGGCGCTGTAGCGATCCGTTGTGGTGAAGAGAGAGGTGAGCCAAAAGGCCAAGCTCTCGATTTACCGGTCGATCTACGTTCCTACGCTCATCTATGGTCACGAGCTTTGGGTCGTGACCGAAAGAACGAGATCCCGGATACAAGCGGCCAAAATAAGTTTTCTCCATAGTGTGTCTGGGCTCTCCCTTAGAGATAGGGTGAGGAGCTCAGTCATCCGGGGAGGACTCAGAGTAGAGCCGCTGCTCCTCCACATTGAGAGGAGCCAGTTGAGGTGGCTCGGGCATCTGGTTAGGATGCCTCCTGGACGCATCCCTGGTGAGGTGTTCTGGGCACATCCCACCGGGAGGAGGCCCAGGGGAAGACCCAGGACACGCTGGAGAGACTCTGCTCGCCTGGGAACGCTTTGGGATTCCCCCGGAGGAAGTGGCCCAAGTGGCTGGGGAGAGGAAGGTCTGGGCCTCCCTCTTGAAGCTGCTACACCCGCGACCTGACCCTGGATAAGAGGAAGACGATGGATGGATGGAAAAAGGAAAGTTTAAGGATTAGTCTTAAAAGTAGACAGGGTGTCTACGTCACGGACCAAAACTGGGAGTTGGTTCCACTGGAGAGGAGCCTGATAGCTAAAGGATCTGCCTCCCATTCTGGTTTTACAGACTTTAGGAACCACCAGCAGACCTGCTTTCTGAGAGTGAAGTGGTCTGTTAGAAATTACTAAAGTTTGTACACAACATACACATGTGGAATATTGCTAACGTGTTACTTTAGCAATATTCCAATTGCTAAAGTGTTACTTTTACATTATTACTTTTGGGTGTGTATCCACCAATTTAACTGTCAAACTTTCATAAAAGCTGTCTTAATGCAAGAAACGAAACCCTTAAACACATGAAATAATTAACTTTAAATAACTAAAAAGGTTTTGTTAACTTTTCACATGAAGCTGGATTAACAGCTAGTAAGATACCTTTGATTAAGTTGGTATACTAATGTTTAAACCAGGGGTGTCAAACGTACGGCCTGCGGGCCGGATCTGGCCCGCCGAACGATTTAGTCCGGCCCGGTGGCCAAATGCATTATCATTATTCAACGGCTGTGTCTCCTCGGTGCATCGACCGATCTGCACCAGATTTTTTGTGAGTCGTGGGGGAGCGCTGCCCAACGCGTACGTGTGTATTGCATGGTAGACGGGCGAGGAAAATGCATGACAGCTTCTGCTGTGGCTGGCGGCGGGAGGTGCGCGTACCCTAGCGGTGGCCCATAGGCCAGAGCGGCGCTTGGCTGCGAGGGCCGATCATCACCGCTTGCGGTTTTAATTATTATTATTATTATTATTATTATTATTATTATTCTGCCCCCCTAAAGAGGGGCCTTTTTGGGGGCTTTCTCATTTTCAAAAACTCACCAAACTTGGCAGATGCATGGTGACTGTTTAAAAATTTTGTATTTTAAGGTCGTCACAAAAATCTAAAGAAAAATGCCTCAACGGCGCCACCTAGAAATTTTCAAAGGACCCTTTGCTATTCACTTACTTCGTCGTAGAGACATGAAATTTGGTACAGTTGTAGAGCTCAACAAGACGCTCAGAATTTACAATTAATGTCATAGTGTAAATATCACAGGAAGTCGGCCATTTTAGATTGAAAGTCTGATTTTGACCTCAATTTTGACAGTTACAGCATCGGTATAAGATCTAACTCCTCCTAGAGATATCGAGCGATCGGCTTGAAACTCGGGCAGTCTGATCATAAGGCATGGCCAATCAAAAGTTATCAAAACGGTGAGTTTTCGAGCATGCTGAAGGGGCGTTGGCAGGGGTCAAAGTTCACCTATTCGCCACAAAAAATAAAAGTGTTATATCTCCTACACAGAAACACACAGAGGCACCAAACTTTCTGTGATTAATCATCATCAGGTCTCCTATAATATCCAATGGTCAAATGATGACATCACTTAGGCCACACCCCCTGACAACAGGAAGTGTCATGTTTTGCTGTAAACGGTCGCTATGTTACCCCTCTGAGCTAATCAACATGAAACTGTGTCCACAGACAGAAGACATGTTGTTGTGTTGTGGATTCCAGCCCCAAGTCGATTCGATGGAGCAGGAGAGCGTGGCGGCGTGGTGAAGTCACCTCAAACGCCGCTGCCATACGTTTGGCTCTGAATTCCACATTTTTGGGCCGAGCTGCATAAAACTCACTTGGATGCATCCTTATCCACCCCCCAACAGGAATCCATAACAAATTTTGGTGGGCGTGACCTAATGCCTCAACGGCGCCACTTAGCAATTTTCAAAGGACCCTTTGCTATTCACTTACTTCATCGTAGAGACATGAGATTTGGTACAGTGGTAGAGCTCACCAAGACGCTCAGAATTTACAATTAATGTCATAGTGTAAATATCACAGGAAGTCGGCCATTTTAGATTGAATGTCTGATTTTGACCCCATTTTTGACGTTTATAGCATTGGTATTTGATGGATCTCCTCCTAGAGATTTTTAGCGAGCGGCTTGAAACTCGGGCAGTCTGATCATAAGGCATGGCCAATTAAAAGTTATCAAAACGGTGAGTTTTTGAGCTTGTTGAAGGGGCATTAGCAAGGGTTAAAGTTCACCTACTCGCCACAAAAAATAAAACTGTTATATCTCCTACACAGAAACACACAGAGGCATCAAACTTTCAGTGATTGATCACCATCAGGTCTCCTATAATATCCAATGGTCAAATGATGACATTGCTTAGGCTACGCCCCCTGACAACAGGAAGTGTCATGTTTTGTTGTAAGCGGTCGCTATGTTACCCCTCTGAGCTAATCAACATGAAACTGTGTCCACAGACAGAACACATGTTGGTATGTTGTGGATTTCAGGCTCAACTGGATTGGATGGAGCAGGGGGGCGTGGCGGCGTGGCATATTCACCTCAAACGCTGCTGTCATACGTTTGGCTCTGAATTCCACAGTTTTGGGCCGAGCTGCTTAAAACTCATTTGGATGCATCCTTATCCACCCCCCAACAGGAATCCTTAACAAACTTTAGTGAGCAGGACTTAGTTTCTCTATAGCGCCACCAAGCAAATTTCAAAGGACCCTTTGGTATTCACTTACTTCATCGTAGAGTAATGAAATTTTGTACAGTTGTAGATCTCAGCAAGACGCTCAGAATTTACAATTAATGTCATACTGCAAGTATCACAGGAAGTAAGCCATTTTAGATTGAAATCTGAATTTTGATACCAAGTTGACATGTAAAGCATATGTATTTGATCATACTTGTCCAGCAGGGGGCAGCAAGAGACCACAAATAAACCCCAAAGGAATTTCTCTTGGTAAGTAAGTGATCTTAACTCTTTGGTTTCCTTGTATATTTAAGTTGAACAGATATACAAATCCTGCTTGAAAACTGACAAACTCTTGTTCAATACATTTCAGTTTTTATTTATATAGCGCCAAATCATGAAACATGTCATCAGGGGTGGATTGGGACAAAAAATTGGCCCTGGCATTTTGGATTAGACTGGCCCACCACATTTTTTTTGTGTACTGAATGTGTATACCAACTGTGCAATACCAACTGTGCAATACCTTGAAGTCAGGATAATGGAAATTAGTGAGTGGACACTTAAAATACTTCCAAAATCTTAATTTATTAACACTGTAAAATGTAAACTCCACCACAGCACAGCAATTATTCTTAGATCAGAGAGAGAGAGAGAGAAAGAGAGGTGTCACGGTCAATCACACATATTATCACGTTACATCATTATAAGAAGTTATTGTAAGTTGCTCATCAGATCTATTCAGTCTTCCAGATACTGTAGGGTAACATTGGACTAATGTGCACTCACTGTGTAAAAGAGGATGCCAATGACAAAATGAACCAGAGAAATGCCTCACTTGTCATCATGGAAAGAAAGAAAATATATAATAACATAATATAAATTTTGATTTACTCAGTCATTTGTAATAAGTATTTTATTTATCTAATTTCCTAATTTTTGATCATATTTTCTTTAAAATCGCAGACTTTTCGCTATTTTTCATGTAAATCCTTGGTGGCGCTTCATAGCGAAGCCGGTGAGGCCGCAGCGAGCTTGGCCTACCCTGGGATTGCGCAATCCCATGGTAACTGCGCTGACTTCCATTCTGTGAATGCATCTTCCTGTCTCTAGATCATAAATTCAATTGTTCAAACAGTTATGAACTGATTTTCCACAATTTAATATATGTGGATTACGAATTGTGTTTTGGTCATCAAACTGTGTGCAGATAACATGTTTTCGTGGTGCTGGCCGATCATAAACAGCAAAGAACTGGTTGTAGGTGAGGCCAGCAGTTCCTTGGCCACTAGGCAGGGGGCGCTCAAGGGGCACCGCTCGTGATCCCCAAATAGTAGAGTCAAAACAAGTTATTGATGTTTTATTAGCGAGTTTTGCTAAACAAGTAAAGCACTAAAAAGACTCTAAACATACAGCTGGAACAGGACTGATCAGGGAAGGCTTTCCTCCCTGGCAGTGAGCTCCACTGAGACTGAGAGACTTTTAAAACTGAAGAAGATAAAGAGAACTTTTACCGGAAAATTATGATATTTTTGTTCAGAAAGAGCGCCACAGGGACTTAAATTATAAGTAGAGGTAAGACAGCGATACTTATTCATGTTTTGTTTCTGTAATGAAATGTGCTTAATGTGGGTTATAGTTTTAGAATGTGTTACAAATGCAGAAATCCATCATAACTCATAAACTGTTACCAATCAAATGACAATTTTTTTCATCAAAGAACCAATATTTTTCCATGTCTCTTGGTGAATTAATTTGGCTCAATCAGTCGCCTTCAGCACTTTGCAACGAGTCTACTCTGTAGAGTGTATATATTTGTAAATCTGACTCTGATGACGTCAGTGCCTCACCAGCTATGAACTCTACCGCACGTCACTGACTACAACCACAACCACCATATTTTACACCAGACACCGGAGCAGATGAAGGGCCTGCTGTTGGGAACATGTCAGTCAGTTTGACACATTTCGCAGCATCCGTTTGAAGAACTCGTTTCTTTTTTTCGTGCAGTTTCTCTGCGCCTCCCTTGCGTTTCTTATCCATTACTACTGTGAACACCGCTGCACAAAGTTCCACATGGAGCGTGAAGGTGTTTTTCTACTTTATGATTGGCCTAGCCCTTTAGACTGTCAGGGATGATAACCAATGGGCTGCAGTAGCCTGTGGTAAGGGCCGGATGATCGGAACAGACTCTTGCGCTGCTGATATTTTTCTTCATGCATTATGCAAATATAACGAGGCAGATATATAAAATAATAATAATATTAATAATAATAATACATATTATTAATATACATGTCGGGTCTGCCGGCCTGCATGTCATCTAAAGGCAGTTTACAATGTCAAAATCAATCAGATTATACATATTAAGTCAGATTATCCAGATTGGTAAAAGAAATTCCTATATAAGGGAACCAGTTGATTTCATCAAAGTCGTAACAAGCAGCATTGACTCCTGAAGAAGCGTAGAGCCACAGGGAGAGTCGTTTGCATTGTACATGGCTTTGCAGCAATCCCTCATACTGATCAAGCATGAAGTGACAGCAGAAGGAAAAACTCCCCATTAACAGGAAGGAAAAACCTCCAGCCGAACCGGGCTCAGTATGAACGGTAATCTGCCTTGACCGACTGGGGGTTACAAAAGAGAGAGAAGAGACACAACAAGACAGACAAAAAAGCACAGAAGCACACATTGATCCAGTAATCTGTTTTACATTAGATGGTAATAGCAGGTGATCTGTCTTCCCTGAATGATGTCACAGCTAACAGAACGCCAGACCAGGTGTACCTACTATGAAGAAAAAATAGAAAAAACAAAAAGGTAAAAGCTGAAATGACAACAGTCATGCAAAATTGAAGAACAATAGACCCTGATGTCCTCCAGCAGCCTAAGCCTATAGCAGCATAACTATAGAGGTAGCTCAGCGTAACATGAACCACTCTAACTATAATCTTTGTCAAAAAGGAAAGTCCCAAGAGCCAGCTTCTAGTGGAGGAGTTCAAGTATCTTGGGGTCTTGTTCACGAATGAGGGGAAGATGGAGCGGGAGATCGACAGGCGGATTGGTGCGACGTCTGCTGTGAAGCGTGCGCTGTACCGATCCGTTGTGGTGAAGAGAGAGCTGAGCCAAAAGGCCAAGCTCTCGATTTACCAGTCGATCTACGTTCCTACCCTCATCTATGGTCACGAGCTTTGGGTCGTGACCGAAAGAACGAAATCCCGGATACAAGCGGCCAAAATGAGTTTTCTCCATAGTGTGTCTGGGCTCTCCCTTAGAGATAGGGTGAGGAGCTCAGTCATCCGGGGAGGACTCAGAGTAGAGCCGCTGCTCCTCCACATTGAGAGGAGCCAGTTGAGGTGGATCGGGCATCTGGTTAGGATGCCTCCTGGACGCATCCCTGATGAGGTGTTCTGGGCACATCCCACCGGGAGGAGACCCAGAGGAAGACCCAGGACACGCTGGAGAGACTATGCTGGCCTGGGAACGCTTTGGGATTCCCCCAGAGGAAGTGGCCCAAGTGGCTGGGGAGAGGAAGGTCTGGGGCTCCCTTTTGAAGCTGCCCCTGCGACCTGACCCCGGATAAGTGGAAGACGATGGATGGATGGAAAAAGGAAAGTTTTAGGATTAGTCTTAAAAGTAGACAGGGTGTCTGCGTCACGGACCAAAACTGGGAGTTTGTTCCACTGGAGAGGAGCCTGATAACTAAAGGATCTGCCTACCATTCTGGTTTTACAGACTTTAGGAACCACTAGCAGACCTGCTTTCTGAGAGTGAAGTGGTCTGTTAGAAATTACTAAAGTTTGTACACAACATACACATGTGGAATATTGCTAACGTGTTACTTTAGCAATTTTCCAATTGCCAAAGTGTTACTTTTACATTATTACTTTTGGGTGTGTATCCACCAATTTAACTGTCAAACTTTCATAAAAGCTGTCTTAATGCAAGAAACGAAACCCTTAAACACATGAAATAATTAACTTTAAATAACTAAAAAGGTTTTGTTAACTTTTCACATGAAGCTGGATTAACAGCTAGTAAGATACCTTTGATTAAGTTGGTATACTAATGTTTAAACCAGGGGTGTCAAACGTACGGCCTGCGGGCCGGATCTGGCCCGCCGAACGATTTAGTCCGGCCCGGTGGCCAAATGCATTTTTATTATTCAACGGCTGTGTCTCCTCGGTGCATCGACCGATCTGCACCACATTTTTTGTGAGTCATGGGGGAGCGCTGCCCAACGCATACGTGTGTATTGCATGGTAGACGGGTGAGGAAAATGCATGACAGCTTCTGCGGTGGCTGGCGGCGGGAGGTGCGCGTACCCTAGCGGTGGCCCTTAGGCCAGAGCGGCGCTTGGCTGCGAGGGCCGATCATCACCGCTTGCGGTTTTAATTATTATTATTATTATTATTATTCTGCCCCCCTAAAGAGGGGCCTTTTTGGGGGCTTTCTCATTTTCAAAAACTCACCAAACTTGGCAGATGCATGGTGACTGTTTAAAAATTTTGTATTTTAAGGTCGTCACAAAAATCTAAAGAAAAATGCCTCAACGGCGCCACCTAGCAATTTTCAAAGGACCCTTTGCTATTCACTTACTTCGTCGTAGAGACATGAAATTTGGTACAGTTGTAGAGCTCAACAAGACGCTCAGAATTTACAATTAATGTCATAGTGCAAATATCACAGGAAGTTGGCCATGTTAGACTGAAAGTCTGATTTTGACCCAATTTTTGACGTTTATAGCATTGGTATTTGATGGATCTCCTCCTAGAGATTTTGAGCGATCGGCTTGAAACTCGGGCAGTCTGATCATAAGGCATGGCCAATCAAAAGTTATCAAAACGGTGAGTTTTTGAGCATGCTGAAGGGGCGTTGGCAGGGGTCAAAGTTCACCTATTCGCCACAAAAAATAAAAGTGTTATATCTCCTACACAGAAACACACAGAGGCACCAAACTTTCTGTGATTAATCATCATCAGGTCTCCTATAATATCCAATGGTCAAATGATGACATCACTTAGGCCACACCCCCTGACAACAGGAAGTGTCATGTTTTGCTGTAAACGGTCGCTATGTTACCCCTCTGAGCTAATCAACATGAAACTGTGTCCAGAGACAGAAAACATGTTGTTGTGTTGTGGATTCCAGCCCCAAGTCGATTCGATGGAGCAGGAGAGCGTGGCGGCGTGGTGAAGTCACCTCAAACGCCGCTGCCATACGTTTGGCTCTGAATTCCACATTTTTGGGCCGAGCTGCATAAAACTCACTTGGATGCATCCTTATCCACCCCCCAACAGGAATCCATAACAAATTTTGGTGGGCGTGACCTAATGCCTCAACGGCGCCACCTAGCAATTTTCAAAGGACCCTTTGCTATTCACTTACTTCATCGTAGAGACATGAGATTTGGTACAGTGGTAGAGCTCAACAAGACGCTCAGAATTTACAATTAATGTCATAGTGCAAATATCACAGGAAGTTGGCCATTTTAGACTGAAAGTCTGATTTTGACCCAATTTTTGACGTTTATAGCATTGGTATTTGATGGATCTCCTCCTAGAGATTTTTAGCGAGCGGCTTGAAACTCGGGCAGTCTGATCATAAGGCATGGCCAATTAAAAGTTATCAAAACGGTGAGTTTTTGAGCTTGTTGAAGGGGCATTAGCAAGGGTTAAAGTTCACCTACTCGCCACAAAAAATAAAACTGTTATATCTCCTACACAGAAACACACAGAGGCATCAAACTTTCAGTGATTGATCACCATCAGGTCTCCTATAATATCCAATGGTCAAATGATGACATTGCTTAGGCCACGCCCCCTGACAACAGGAAGTGTCATGTTTTGTTGTAAGCGGTCGCTATGTTACCCCTCTGAGCTAATCAACATGAAACTGTGTCCACAGACAGAACACATGTTGGTATGTTGTGGATTTCAGGCTCAACTGGATTGGATGGAGCAGGGGGGCGTGGCGGCGTGGCATATTCACCTCAAACGCTGCTGTCATACGTTTGGCTCTGAATTCCACAGTTTTGGGCCGAGCTGCTTAAAACTCATTTGGATGCATCCTTATCCACCCCCCAACAGGAATCCTTAACAAACTTTAGTGAGCAGGACTTAGTTTCTCTATAGCGCCACCAAGCAAATTTCAAAGGACCCTTTGGTATTCACTTACTTCATCGTAGAGTAATGAAATTTTGTACAGTTGTAGATCTCAGCAAGACGCTCAGAATTTACAATTAATGTCATACTGCAAGTATCACAGGAAGTAAGCCATTTTAGATTGAAATCTGAATTTTGATACCAAGTTGACATGTAAAGCATATGTATTTGATCATACTTGTCCAGCAAGGGGCAGCAAGAGACCACAAATAAACCCCAAAGGAATTTCTCTTGGTAAGTAAGTGATCTTAACTCTTTGGTTTCCTTATATATTTAAGGTGAACAGATATACAAATCCTGCTTGAAAACTGACAAACTCTTGTTCAATACATTTCAGTTTTTATTTATATAACGCCAAATCATGAAACATGTCATCAGGGGTGGATTGGGACAAAAAATTGGCCCTGGCATTTTGGATTAGACTGGCCCACCACATTTTTTTTGTGTACTGAATGTGTATACCAACTGTGCAATACCAACTGTGCAATACCTTGAAGTCAGGATAATGGAAATTAGTGAGAGTGGACACTTAAAATACTTCCAAAATCTTAATTTATTAACACTGTAAAATGTAAACTCCACCACAGCACAGCAACTATTCTTAGATCAGAGAGAGAGAGAGAGAAAGAGAGGTGTCACGGTCAATCACACATATTATCACGTTACATCATTATAAGAAGTTATTGTAAGTTGCTCATCAGATCTATTCAGTCTTCCAGATACTGTAGGGTAACATTGGACTAATGTGCACTCACTGTGTAAAAAAGGATGCCAATGACAAAATGAACCAGAGAAATGCCTCACTTGTCATCATGGAAAGAAAGAAAATATATAATAACATAATATAAATTTTGATTTACTCAGTCATTTGTAATAAGTATTTTATTTATCTAATTTCCTAATTTTTGATCATATTTTCTTTAAAATCGCAGACTTTTCGCTATTTTTCATGTAAATCCTTGGTGGCGCTTGATAGCGAAGCCGGTGAGGCCGCAGCGATCTTGGCCTACCCTGGGATTGCGCAATCCCATGGTAACTGCGCTGACTTCCATTCTGTGAATGCATCTTCCTGTCTCTAGATCATAAATTCAATTGTTCAAACAGTTATGAACTGATTTTCCACAATTTAATATATGTGGATTACGAATTGTGTTTTGGTCATCAAACTGTGTGCAGATAACATGTTTTCGTGGTGCTGGCCGATCATAAACAGCAAAGAAGTGGTTGTAGGTGAGGCCAGCAGTTCCTTGGCCACTAGGCAGGGGGCGCTCAAGGGGCACCGCTCGTGATCCCCAAATAGTAGAGTCAAAACAAGTTATTGATGTTTTATTAGCGAGTTTTGCTAAACAAGTAAAGCACTAAAAAGACTAAACATACAGCTGGAACAGGACTGATCAGGGAAGGCTTTCCTCCCTGGCAGTGAGCTCCATTGAGACTGAGAGACTTTTAAAACTGAAGAAGATAAAGAGAACTTTTACCGGAAAATGATATTTTTGTTCAGAAAGAGCGCCACAGGGACTTAAATTATAAGTAGAGGTAAGACAGCGATACTTATTCATGTTTTGTTTTTGTGATAAAATCTGCGTAATGTGGGTTATAGTTTTAGAATGTGTTACAAATGCAGAAATCCATCATAACTCATAAACTGTTACCAATCAAATGACAATTTTTTTCATCAAAGAACCAATATTTTTCCATGTATCTTGGTGAATTTATTTGGCTCAATCAGTCTCCTTCAGCACTTTGCAACGAGTCTACTCTGTAGAGTGTATATATTTGTAAATCTGACTCTGATGACGTCAGTGCCTCACCAGCCATGAACCCTACCGCACGTTAGAGACTGACATTTTTTCGGGAATCCCGCGGGTCACGTGATTCCCACGGGAATCCCGCGGGATGGGAGTCAACATCAGTAAATATCACGTGATTGGGACGGTACAGGATTAAATATAAACGGGAGCAGACGGGAGCGGGAGTAAACCAACAACAGGTACAATTAACTAGGATCGAAGCCAAAAGATTAAATAAAATAGAAAATCAAAAATGTAGGTTCGCCGCCGCCATTTTGTAGTTTTTTTCCAAGAAACCGAAACTATAATGCTGGTCAAAGAACTACACGACCCAGAAGCCAACAGTGCATCCGGTTTATTTTTTCCGCCAGCGCTCAAAAAACAGAATGGGAGTGGGGGGGGGGGTGGGGGAATCAACCGCTAGTGGCGAACTCAACCTGGAAAAGTTGGATCGGCAACGCAAAGTCAAAAGTAAGGACTTATTTATTAAACTCACAGCGCAACTGTAAAGTTGCAAATATTAACAAACTTGAGGAGAGTTGAATGTCACGGTGTTAACACTCAGTACCTGCTTGTAAAACGTGTTTCCTGGACTAATTTCCCAATGTGCAACAGTGTAATAATACGGCCAATAACTTAAAACTACTTTATTATTTTATTTAGTATTGTCTGAACAGTTGTGTTTTTTTCTGTTTTAACCCAATAACTGAACAATGTGTTAACACTTCTGTTTCACTATTTAACAAAAGTAAAACATGTACTTCCATGTCTGGTCGGGTAAAAATGAGACGGAGCCGACTGGACCGGCTGTTCCTGGGTCCAGTTAGCTCCGCCTCCAGCTCCGCATCATCCCCGAAAATTAACATAATCTCACTTTTAACTTTTGATAAAAGTTGACAGATCTGTCTAAGAATGTGTTTAATGTTCAATGAATGTATTGGTTCTGATAGTAAACCCTAATTAGTTTGTGGATATTTTATTGCAAATGGAAAAATACTAATATGCTTGAATGATATTCAACTTTTTTGTAATTTTTTGTTTTACTAAACTGAGTTTTTGAACCACTTCGGTACATTATCTAAATTGTGACAGTAATGCCTTTATGCACTTTTTTCTTAACTGAGTATAGATCTCTTTCTCGGTGCATTATTCTTTAGTTTCAGCAATTTGAAATGTAAAAGTAACTTCATTGTTCATGTGAAACAATTACTTAATGAATTAGTAAAAAGCAACATTGTACATTTTGTTTATTCAACTAAGATAGGCATGGTCTGTTTCCGTGTTTGTTACTTTATTTATTTATTTATTATTATTCCTTTCACTTTAACTGGCCTTTACTACAGCTAAAACAGGAACTTAACTGACCCTTCATAGACATTCAGGTTTAATGTATTTCCAGAAAACTTAATGAAGACAACAAGAATGGGAGTAGGGCAGGAGCGGGAGTCATTCTGAGTGGGAGCGGGATGGGAGTGGGAGTAATTTTACCAGGAGCGGGACGGGACAGGATTTTTTTTTCTACTCTGGCCCGGGATTGGGACGGGACACAATTTTTATCAGTGGGAGTGGGACGGGACAGGAGTGAAAATCCACTCCCGTGTCACTCTCTACCGCACGTCACTGACTACAACCACCACCATATTTTACACCAGACACCGGAGCAGATGAAGGGCCTGCTGTTGGGAACATGTCAGTCAGTTTGACACATTTCGCAGCATCCGTTTGAAGAACTCGTTTCTTTTTTTCGTGCAGTTTCTCTGCGCCTCCCTTGCGTTTCTTATCCATTACTACTGTGAACACCGCTGCACAAAGTTCCACATGGAGCGTGAAGGTGTTTTTCTACTTTATGATTGGCCTAGCCCTTTAGACTGTCAGGGATGATAACCAATGGGCTGCAGTAGCCTGTGGTAAGGGCTGGATGATCGGAACAGACTCTTGCGCTGCTGATATTTTTCTTCATGCATTATGCAAATATAACGAGGCAGATATATAAAATAATAATAATATTAATAATAATAATACATATTATTAATATACATGTCGGGTCTGCCGGCCTGCATGTCATCTAAAGGCAGTTTACAATGTCAAAATCAATCAGATTATACATATTAAGTCAGATTATCCAGATTGGTAAAAGAAATTCCTATATAAGGGAACCAGTTGATTTCATCAAAGTCGTAACAAGCAGCATTGACTCCTGAAGAAGCGTAGAGCCACAGGGAGAGTCGTTTGCATTGTACATGGCTTAGCAGCAATCCCTCATACTGATCAAGCATGAAGTGACAGCAGAAGGAAAAACTCCCCATTAACAGGAAGGAAAAACCTCCAGCCGAACCGGGCTCAGTATGAACGGTAATCTGCCTTGACCGACTGGGGGTTACAAAAGAGAGAGAAGAGACACAACAAGACAGACAAAAAAGCACAGAAGCACACATTGATCCAGTAATGTGTTTTACATTAGATGGTAATAGCAGGTGATCTGTCTTCCCTGAATGATGTCACAGCTAACAGAACGCCAGACCAGGTGTACCTACTATGAAGAAAAAATAGAAAAAACAAAAAGGTAAAAGCTGAAATGACAACAGTCATGCAAAATTGAAGAACAATAGACCCTGATGTCCTCCAGCAGCCTAAGCCTATAGCAGCATAACTATAGAGGTAGCTCGGGGTAACATGAACCACTCTAACTATAATCTTTGTCAAAAAGGAAAGTCCCAAGAGCCAGCTTCTAGTGGAGGAGTTCAAGTATCTTGGGGTCTTGTTCACGAATGAGGGGAAGATGGAGCGGGAGATCGACAGGCGGATTGGTGCGACGTCTGCTGTGAAGCGTGCGCTGTACCGATCCGTTGTGGTGAAGAGAGAGCTGAGCCAAAAGGCCAAGCTCTCGATTTACCAGTCGATCTACGTTCCTACCCTCATCTATGGTCACGAGCTTTGGGTCGTGACCGAAAGAACGAAATCCCGGATACAAGCGGCCAAAATGAGTTTTCTCCATAGTGTGTCTGGGCTCTCCCTTAGAGATAGGGTGAGGAGCTCAGTCATCCGGGGAGGACTCAGAGTAGAGCCGCTGCTCCTCCACATTGAGAGGAGCCAGTTGAGGTGGATCGGGCATCTGGTTAGGATGCCTCCTGGACGCCTCCCTGATGAGGTGTTCTTGGCACGTCCCACCGGGAGGAGGCCCAGAGGAAGACCCAGGACACGCTGGAGAGACTATGCTGGCCTGGGAACGCTTTGGGATTCCCCCGGAGGAAGTGGCCCAAGTGGCTGGGGAGAGGAAGGTCTGGGGCTCCCTCTTGAAGCTGCCCCTGCGACCTGACCCCGGATAAGTGGAAGACGATGGATGGATGGAAAAAGGAAAGTTTTAGGATTAGTCTTAAAAGTAGACAGGGTGTCTGCGTCACGGACCAAAACTGGGAGTTTGTTCCACTGGAGAGGAGCCTGATAACTAAAGGATCTGCCTACCATTCTGGTTTTACAGACTTTAGGAACCACTAGCAGACCTGCTTTCTGAGAGTGAAGTGGTCTGTTAGAAATTACTAAAGTTTGTACACAACATACACATGTGGAATATTGCTAACGTGTTACTTTAGCAATTTTCCAATTGCCAAAGTGTTACTTTTACATTATTACTTTTGGGTGTGTATCCACCAATTTAACTGTCAAACTTTCATAAAAGCTGTCTTAATGCAAGAAACGAAACCCTTAAACACATGAAATAATTAACTTTAAATAACTAAAAAGGTTTTGTTAACTTTTCACATGAAGCTGGATTAACAGCTAGTAAGATACCTTTGATTAAGTTGGTATACTAATGTTTAAACCAGGGGTGTCAAACGTACGGCCTGCGGGCCGGATCTGGCCCGCCGAACGATTTAGTCCGGCCCGGTGGCCAAATGCATTTTTATTATTCAACGGCTGTGTCTCCTCGGTGCATCGACCGATCTGCACCAGATTTTTTGTGAGTCGTGGGGGAGCGCTGCCCAACGCATACGTGTGTATGGCATGGTAGACGGGTGAGGAAAATGCATGACAGCTTCTGCGGTGGCTGGCGGCGGGAGGTGCGCGTACCCTAGCGGTGGCCCTTAGGCCAGAGCGGCGCTTGGCTGCGAGGGCCGATCATCACCGCTTGCGGTTTTAATTATTATTATTATTATTATTATTATTATTTATTCTTGTGACTTTTGAAACGGCTTTTTGGAGGCCTAAACATGCATGAAAACTCACCAAACTTTGCCCAAAATTGTCCCCCGTGAGAAATCGCATGATTTTAGTGTAATTGAAAACGGGCGTGGCAAACCTGCTCAACAGCGCCAACTAGAGTGAGTTGGGCCAAACCGTAACACGTAGAAAGCTGAAATTTTTTTACCTAGGTAGGTTTTTTAAAATTATGAAAAAAAGTCTCTTGGGTGTATGCTCTAAAACCCACAGGAAGTCTGCTATTTTGGGTCAAAGGGTAAAATATTGGCCGTTTTTGCCTCAAACTTTAACGAACTAGTCCTAGGCATTTTAACCTATTACTTTCAATTTTTTTCAGCATGCAGTTAAGACATTGACTTTTAAAAGTTATCAAAGGTTTTATGAAATATGCATATTTGCCTGAGCTGTCGCATTGCAAAAATCAGGTTTGTGGAAAACCATTAAAAACGCATTAAATCAGTAAGCCCCAAGCCATGCTTTGTCTGAGAATTATGAAACTCAGTAAGTGCATGTAACTTCATAGGCCCTACAAAAAAGCCTCTTGAAGCAATGGGCTACCTCCTACAGGAAATCATTCATTTCTCATCAAAGATGTCATTTTCCCATATTTTTGGGTGTTACATTTGAATAAACTACTCCTAAACCGTTACACTTATGGCATTCAAAGTTACTCCAAAAAATTCCTCACACATAGAGGATCAAAAGTTATCAAAAACATTTTTGCTACGTCCAACCATATTTTTTTGACAATTATTTATAACATGAATTGTGTTTTGAAGGAAAAAACATTTATTATTTCCAACACTAGATGGCAGCAAACCCAAATGTTTGGGCGTCATCTGTAAGTCACGGTACATATTTTACCAAACCATTCATACACATTCGTCCAAAAGTGGAAGCAGCTTTAAAATATCTTTAGCTGGCCTTTAAAAGAAAGAAGCTTTGATTCTTTAATCCTATATAAGGGAACCAGTTGATTGCATAAAAGTCTTGACAAGCAGCATTTCCTCCTGAAGAAGCGTAGAGTCACAGGGAGAGTTGTCTGCATTGTCCATGGCTTTGCAACAATCCCTCATACTGAGCAAGCATGAAGCAACAGGGGAAAAAAACCTCCTTCATTAACATGAAGGACAAACCTCCAGCAGAACCGGGCTCAGTATGAACGGTCATCTGCCTCGACCGACTGGGGGTTACAGAAGACAGAGCAGAGACACAACAAGACAGACAAAAAAAGCACAGAAGCACACAGTGATCCAGTAATCTGTTCTATATAACCACAACTGTTATGACTTTGGGCAATAACTAATGTGCAATAATCTATTTAATACACTGTGCTATAACCTGTGCAAGGATCCAGAAGAACTTCTTCTGCTTTCACCAAGTGAATATATGTCAGTACATGTGTATGTAGGCATGTGTATATATATATATATATATATATATATACACACACACACTATTGAGCCGACAAGTGAATTTCTCCAATGTGAGATCAATAAAGACTATCTTATCTTATCTCATATCAAGACTTAGATTTGCCCACACAGGATTAGATGGTACATTATTCAAAATAGGGAAGCATAACACTGGCATATGTAAATATTGTGAGGAACAACAGACAGTTGAACGTATATGACACACTGTGAGAAAGTTCATAAAGATCAAGAGAAGAAGAAGACTTCCCAACAGCAGGGGGCGCACTCCAACAATCTGAAACGTGTCCGTTTGCCTGAGGAAGAAGTCCGTGATGTCACAGCTAACAACATTAGCACCACACATTGGAGAATTTAGGAGGGGAAACAGACAAACAGGTAAGGCTTTTTGGATTATATATGCATGTAGTGTAATATCCCCCACCACAACTTGAGGTGGGATGAGCAGTCTCAGTTCTGCGGCTAATTCTAGTGCCTTAAGGCGCTAATATTAGCGCTAATGCTAGCGCCTTAAGGCTAACGAGCAAGGCTCTTGTTTACATCCGGGTTCCGCTGGCTCAGAGCCTTTCTCTCTATGGCTCTGCGTTTGCTACCAGCACAGAGATGTATACGTAGACCAAAAGTTATGATCGGTGTTCAATCATAACTTTTGGAAGAACATCTCAAACTGGCCACAGATGCATGAATGAAAGCAGTGGTGGTCAAAGGTTTTCTTTGGGTTTATGCGAACCAGCAAGTCAGGAAGTGGAGCGGATTGACCATCTGACAACAACTTCCCCCGGTAAGCTGCCTACAGACACACTGTCGCTGCTCCAGTTAATTAATGAATTATTTCCACCTGTGGCCATGTCACCTTTCAGCGTGTATTCACTGGCTTCCAGCAACTTAGCTGATAAACCAATCAGGGACCTCCTCAATATTCGCTGTAACGCTTTATTTAAAATTCGAAGAGTAAAGGCTAATTTACCATGACGCGCATTTGTCCCGCATTTGACAGGGTCCGATTTGGAAAAAGTTAAATAATAAATTAAATAATTTCACCTGCGCTTTTCTGAACAAAAGAAGGCAGAGCTGCAGTCAGAGCGGCTATCAGTCAATATGCAGCAGCTCCACCTGATGAGCCGCTGCGCACCACGACACTCTTAATAAAATGACAAGGATTTTGATTTGTACAGATTATTAAGGAAACGACGTAAAAAAAAAAAACTGCAGCTACAACATGGACTGGAGAGCGGGTTCTAACTGGGTGAGGCCAGAGGTTATTCTCAGAGAGCTTTTATGAAGTAATTTTTTTTATTTTTACACGCAGTTGAGCGACACTGCAGAAGCAAGTCGTACTAGAAACCACTGAACAAGCCTCCTGTCTGTGGATCTATGGACTCATTTTACTCCAACCCCAAAACATCTGCCAAACAGAGTACTGCAGCCAAGATTAACTTCAACAATAACTTTACGAAATACATTAACATTTTGCTTATTAAAAATGTCCATATTTAAAAGCAAGTTATGTTTTTTTCTGATAAACTTTGAGCAATTTTATTAAACTTTTTAAAAAATTAACATCCCATCCTTCATCGATTTATACCGGCTTTTCCCTACAGGTGTGACGTCAAGCCGTATCTGATGGGGAAACGCAGCTCGGCGTCACACGGGGTCGTGGGGGGTGGGGGCTCGTCCATCCTGGACAGGTTGCCAGTCACAGGGCAACCTGTCCTGTGACACATACATATGCCTACATACACATGTACTGACATATATACCTGGTGATAGCAGCAGAAGTTCTTTGGATCATTGGACAGGTTATAGCACAGTGTATTAAATAGATTATTGCACATTAGTTATTGCCCAAAGTTATAACAGTTGTGGTTACAGTTACTGATAGCAGCAGAAGTCACTTCTTTCAGGATTATTGCACGGGTTATCGCACAGTGAATTAGATTATTGCACATTGGTTACAGTTACAGTGCAGCACTGTATATTCTGATAGCAGCAGGAATGAATGACTTGCGGTAGCGCTCCTTTTTACAGACAGGGTGTCTAAGTCTGCCACTAAAGGAGCTGCTCAGCTGCTCTACAGTCTGGCGCAGGGGGTGGAAGGTGTTGTCCATGATGGATGTGAACTTGGACAACACCCTCCTCTCAGCTACTTCCTCCGCTGAGTCCAGAGTGCAGCCCAGGACAGAAGTGGCCTTCCTCACCAGCTTATTCAGACTCATTCGGTCCCGTTCTGCGCTGCCTGGAGCCCAGCAGACGACAGCGTAGAGAAGGGCTGAGGCCACCACAGAGTCATAAAAAGTCTTAAGCAATAAACTGAGTATCTCCATGTTTTGTTGACAGAACAAGAGATTTGGGAAACACTGACATTTTTCAAAATTTTGTAACATTTTATTATTATAGCAACCAATCAATTAATTGTTAAAATAATCAATAGATTAATCAACAATGGAAATAATCTAGACCCAGAGTTTGTCTTTGCATCGTGTTTACTCCTGTAAGATATAAAAATTAATTAGCTTTGAACTGTTTTTGTTCCCCCTTAGGTCACAGCAGTGTCAGACATTGGTGGGAGGACTGTGGATGAGGCCACAAGACGTATGATGTTCTTCATCATGGACTATGGCCTGTCAAGGCAGTACAACTTTGTGGGCTGGAATGGAAAGTAGGAATTCAGGACTTTAAATCTGTTTGAAGTCATATTTGGTAAGTGCATAATGGATAATAACTGTAATATAGTAACTTTTGGATATTTGTGTCTGTCGAGGGAAATTTATGTATGTTATGAATTTAATTTTCTAATGTCAATAATACCCTCACCTTAAGGACATAAATGTCCCCTCAAAACAGGTGCTCCAGAAATGTTATCATATAAGAAATGTTTTCAAGATTTTCTTGCACAGATCTTCCAGTCAACAGCTGTTCTTATCAAAAAAATTACATTTTGTAATTTTTCCTTGGTTTTTAATTTTTTTATGGGCAATTTAATAAAGCCAGATTTTAGAAAGAAGTAAAAAAATGTGACAGCCTTGGCCAGTCAGCTTTGAATTTTGATCTTTTTTTCTTAGCTTTTTCCCAGTTCATTCTGACGTTTGCAGGTTTGTAAAGTCAATTATGTAAAGGGATACTTCACCCAAAATTACAATTTAAATCTTGGGTAATTGATATAAAACTGATCATTTGTTGGTAAATTTCACCTTAACATAGTTGACTTTACAATTGTAGTTGAGAGTTGTGTTGGTACATATGAAGTGACCATAAGATATGTTTCCCGCAGGAGCTTTAAAGAACAACACATTAACCAGACAGATCACCAGGAAGGATTTGGAGAGGGCAGTGTCGAAATGGCTGATCGGATCAAGGGACAGGGGATGCAATAGAAAGGTCCAACAGGTCCCTCCTTCCCACATGATGGACCATGTTTTTTTCTGTTCCATGTTCTTTTTTGATATATAACTAGTCTCTTAAATTGTTATAATGGTAATTATATTACGTATAATATCGTATGTGTGTGTGTGTGTATTATGTACCTGATACGTAAAATACAATCTATTATCTATTATAAGTAAGGCAGCATTGGAGGAATCTTTAGAACCTGCACAGTGTTTGAACTGTTTAGAAGCAGTAGAGCTTTCTGAGCTATCTAAAATCTTAGCTTCATCTAAAACTTCTACCTGTGTGTTAGACCCAATCCCAACTAAGTTGTTTAAGGAGGTATTCCCTTTGATCAGTGGTCCTATTTTAGACATGATTAATCTATCCTTAGTAAATGGATATGTACCACAGGTTTTTAAAGTAGCTGTTATTAAACCTTTACTTAAGAAACCTTCTCTTGATCAAGATGAGCTAGTAAACTACAGACCTATATCTAATCTTCTTTTCTTATCTAAAATTCTTGAGAAAGTAGTTGCTAATCAACTTTGTGAACATTTACAAAGCAATGACCTACTTGAGGAGTTTCAGTCAGGCTTCAGAGCTCATCATAGCACTGAAACAGCTCTGGTGAAGGTCACTAATGATATTCTCATGGCCTCAGATAATGGACTTGTGTCTGTACTTGTCCTGTTAGATCTCAGTACTGCATTTGATACAGTTGATCAAAATATTCTCCTGCAAAGACTTGAGCATACTGTAGGGATTAAGGGAAAAGCATTAGGCTGGTTTAAATCTTATCTGTCGGACAGATTCCAGTTTGTTCATGTTAATAATAAATCTTCCTTAAACTCTAGGGTCACCTGTGGAGTACCACAGGGTTCAGTCCTTGGACCAATTCTCTTTACTAAATATATGCTTCCGATCGGCAAAATTATCAGACAGCATGGGATTAATTTCCACTGTTATGCTGATGACACTCAGCTATATTTATCCATAAATCCTGATGAATCCAATCAATTACTTCAACTGCAGTCATGTCTTGATGACATCAAAAGCTGGATGACTTTAAATTTCCTGCATCTAAATTCTGACAAGACCGAAGTTGTAATCTTTGGGCCAGAGTCCTCAAAAAATAAACTTCTTAACCAATCACTTAATCTGGATGGCATTAACTTGGCCTCTGGTAATAAAGTAAAAAACCTTGGTGTTATTTTTGACCAAGACATGTCATTTAAATCCCATATTAAACAGGTTTCCAGAGTTTCCTTTTTTCACCTCCGGAATATCGCCAAAATTAGAAACATTCTGTCCAGGAGTGATGCTGAAAAACTAGTCCATGCATTTGTTACTTCAAGGCTGGACTATTGCAATTCGTTACTATCAGGAAGTCCACAAACTGCAGTTCAAAGCCTTCAGCTGATCCAAAATGCTGCAGCAAGAGTTCTGATGAAAATCAACAAGCGGGATCATATTTCTCCAATTTTAGCTTCCCTTCATTGGCTTCCTGTGAAATCAAAAATAGAATTTAAAATTCTTCTTCTAACGTATAAAGCCCTTAATAATCAAGCTCCATCATATATCAGAGCTCTGATTACCCCGTATGTTCCTAACAGAGCACTTTGCTCTCAGACTGCAGGTCTGCTGGTGGTTCCTAGAGTCTCTAAAAGTAGAATGGGAGGCAGATCCTTTAGCTATCAGGCTCCACTCCTGTGGAACCAATTCCCAGTTTTGGTCCGTGAAGCAGACACCCTGTCTACTTTTAAGACTAATCTTAAAACCTTCCTTTTTGACAAAGCTTATAACTAGAGTGGCTCATGTTACTCTGAGCTACCTTTTATAGTTTTACTGCTATAGGCTTAGGCTACTGGAGGACGTCAGGATCTAATTTTCTCACTCTATAGAGTTCTACTGTTCTTCAATTATGCATTACGTGTTGTCATTTCTGCTTTAATTTTCTGTTTCTCTCTTTTATCTTCATAGTAGGTACACCTGGTCTGGCGTTCTGTTAACTGTGACATCATCCAAAGAAGACGGCTCACCCGTTACTACCATCTAATGTAGAACAGATTACTGGATCAATGTGTGCTTCTGTGCTTTTTTTGTCTCTCTTGTTGTGTCTCTGCTCTGTCTTCTGTAACCCCCAGTCGGTCGAGGCAGATGACCGTTCATACTGAGCCCGGTTCTGCTGGAGGTTTTCCTTCCCGTTAATGGGGAGTTTTTCTTCCCACTGTCGCTTCATGCTTGCTCAGTATGAGGGATTGCAGCAAAGCCATGTA
The DNA here is from genome assembly GCA_037039145.1 of Fundulus diaphanus. Lineage (NCBI taxonomy): Eukaryota > Metazoa > Chordata > Actinopteri > Cyprinodontiformes > Fundulidae > Fundulus > Fundulus diaphanus. The sequence goes on from CM073133.1 coordinate 49,865,043, forward strand.
CAATGCAGACGACTCTCCCTGTGGCTCTACGCTTCTCCAGGAGTGAATGCTGCTTGTCGAGACTTTGATGCAATCAACCGGTTTCCTTATATAGGAACATTTTTGACCAATCTGTATAATCTGACCCAATATGTATCAACTGGTTTCCTTATATAGGAACATTTTTGACCAATCTGTATAATCTGACCCAATATGTATAATATGATTGAACGTAACTTTGTAAAGTGCCTTGAGATGACATGTTTCATGATTTGGCGCTATATAAATAAAATTGAATTGAATTATTGCATTTGACCTAATAAAAACATGAATAATGTATTTTATTAGGTCAAATGTGTGTATGTATATGTATATATATATATATATATATATATATATATATATATATATATTAGTGCATGCCATGCCAAGAGGCAACTCATGTGTTTTATATAAAGACAAATTAATTCAATCCAATTTTATTTATATAGTTCCAACATGTCATCTCTTTACAACCCCAGCGGTCCGGCCCGGTGGCCAAATGCATTATCATTATTCAACGGCTGTATCTCCTCGCTGCATCCACCAATCTGCACCAGATTTTTTGTGAGTCGTGGGGGAGCGCTGCCGAAAGGGTTCGTGTGAATCGCCCAGTGGACGGGCGGGGAAAATGCGTGACAGCTTCTGCGGTGGCTGGCGGCAGGAGGTGCGCGTACCCCAGCGGTGCTTGGCTGCGAGGGCCGCTCATCGCCGCTTGCGGCTTTAATTATTATTATTATTTAATTGTAATAGTAAAATAAAAATCACAAAACCCGGAAGGTCAACAGTTTCATGATACATCAAGCTTAGGGACTGGCTAATATACAGCAGGTCAAAAAAAGCCATATTTTGGCTGCAGTGCTGCTGTTCTCTGATGAAGAAAAGATCAGCCAGTGCACTAAATTCAATAGATGGCTTTAAAATATCCAATATAAAATACAGAGATTTCCAGGGCATGAAGTACACAGTTAAGTTGACTTTTTTTTAGTGTGTGTGTGTGTGTGCGCGCGCGCGTGTGCGTGGTGGCGGCAGGTGTAGAGGGGGGGCCCAAAAAGACTGCGTTGTCCCGAGCTCTAGCAAAGCTGTCAGCCAGTGTGTCCTACTCATTCTGACCATTAAAACACTTTAGCCATATTCATTTAATAGCACCAAGGGGCCCACATTTATACACCGACATGCAGATCGGTAGCCAGCTTGGCATGCTTTATTAACATGTGGTCAGGAGGCTGGAATTGAACCCACAACCTTCTGATTGTAAACAACTATTCCACCCACTGAGCTACACTGCTGCTTATACAATTACCATCTTTGAATTATTTTCTTTATACACTGATCTAGATGGGGATCCGGATCCTCTGCTGTACATAGTCATACGTTTTCAGTCACAAAATAAACCATTTACCATTTTTTCCTCATCCCTAAGGGATTTCTACATGCAGGTGAGAAAACTTAACATGAACATGACAGCATGACAAGGCAACTGCTGATGGCAGAACCACAGTCATGACTCCAACAGTTAAATGTGTTACTTGATCTGATAGTGCCCATAAAAGCATCAAATTTTAAAACTTGTTTTGGTGGCAAAAGATGGATCTACACAGCATTCAGCATTGTGGCTGGTTGGAGGCCCATCTGTGCTGCTCATTGATTTCCTTACATTTTTCTCCAGAGTTTGATTATAAGAAGTAGGTGGTGCAGTGTAAGGCAATGTTTCGTTCTCTTGGTATGATTTATAAAGAACACTGTCCTTGTTATGCCGGCACACACCTGTGTACAATGGACAAGAAATCAAGCATAACAATTTTGTGCATAAAGGAATTTAAAGGCTGATTTCAGATTATTTTAATTCAGGTTCTGTGAAATTCTTATTGATGCCAGTTCCAGATGTCACATGATGGTGAGCTTGTTGGAAAAAGTATACAAATCAAGGAAGTAGTGAAACAGACGTGCTTTATCAATTCAAATTCAAAATCAAATATACTTTATGGATCCCAAAGGGAGATTTAAGTAAATTAAATCCAAGGCCCCATCATCTGATATGGTAAATGAGCTGTCTGTGAATCCACCAGGATGATTTTCAAACAATTTTGGGACCTAAAATGTAGATAAATCTACCATATTTGATGCTTCTGCACAACTGATGCACAGTCCAAAAACATATGTAGTTCTGGAGCAGACATACAAGTGGCAGCAGATCTGGAGGATTAATACAGCAGCTTCTAAATTCACACAGAAACACTGAAGAAAATATCATCAAACTTAACAAGGGTCTCTCTTGAAACTGTAAACTGTACATTTCCCCCAGCATAGTGCTTTGTCTCACTGATTTGGACACTTTTAGTTGTTTTAAATTCAGCTAAAATGAAATGCATCTGTTAGCGCTATTTCGTTTTCTAACAAGTTCCCAGTGATGTGACATCTTTGCGCTACAGCTGGGGAAGCTATGACCTTTAAGAACTTTAAAGAACCTCTCTTTAAAATCCAGACTAACCCTTTAATACAAATGCAATTGCTAAAACGTCTGGTGTTGATTTTGATAGAAAATGTGCCATCCATCAAAGAGCCCAGAAATAAAAACACCAACAGGAGATCACAAACATTTAAGATCCCTGTAAATCAATACTGGTATTTCTGTGCTGCCACAGCAAGTTGTTGAACTCCGCATATCTGGTGTTTATACTATCAAAACCTCAAGAAGGGTTTTGTCTTAAACTCCTTCCTTTGATCTGATGTTAACATTTAGATTACAGGGACAACAAAACATGTGAAAGTCAGGAGGTTTCTCTCTCCATCAAACACCTCCTAGATGGCTACTGTTGTGGACTCTGTTGGGAATTTACGCATCTAAAGCTGCAAAAACAACCAACTTATCAAAGATACGTGACATGCATCCTTAAGCTATTATGAAGAAACCTCCGATTTAATATGTTATGATCGCTTTTAATGATGAAGACAAACATGTTTCCCTGAGCATTAGTCAGTTGTTGTACATACAGTGTGAGCGGTGGCCTCAGGCGGTGCACTTAGCGGGGATTGTAAAGCGACAGCTTTAAAGGAGGATTAATGCTGTGTAGTCAAATGAGAAAAACACTATTGCAGAAACAAACACAGGCTGTAATCGATGGCATAAATGCAACATTAAGGAGCAAATATATTGCCATTAAAAAGTATGCATCCCTTTACAGATGTCTTCTCTTCTTTTTGTTGTTTGTCACACTTGAATATCTCTTATCATCAAATAAATGTAACATAGACAAAGATAGCCCGAGTAAATACAAATACAAAATTAATTTTTCTAAATATGATTTAATTAAGGACTTTTGTCTCTACAGTCCACAGAATATTTTCCCAAACTTTTTTTGGATCATTAAGATATTTTTGTATCCTTTATTATTGCCAGCAATGACTTTGGGCTAGTAACACTCCCATGGAGGCCATTTTTGCCCAGCCTCTCTTTCTTATTGTTGAATAATGAACTCATACCTCTTCATGAACTCTGACCTCTACTCAAGCAAATGAGGTCTTGTTCTGGGTTCTTCTCTGTCCACCTGGAGGAGTTGACAATGCGTTCTTGGAGTCATTTTTGTAGGGTGTTACTCCTGGAAAGTTCGCCACTGTTCCCCGTTTTCTCCCATTGTGGATCTCACTATGGTTGACTGATGTTTCAAAGGTTTAAACGTGGCTTTATTACCCTTCCCAGACTGATAATGACTTTTGTCACATCCTTTAATTAATTTTCTTAGATCGGGGTATGATAGGTGGTTTTTCGAGATCTTTCAGCCTTTTTCATGTTCTATAATAAATGTTTTTTTAATTATTATTTTACAGGTTTGACAGTAATTATGCCTGCTTGTGGCCAGTGAGACTGGACTAAAGGAAAATGGTTAGTTACAGCTAATTTAGGATTTCAAAATGGATCAGTTACTTTTCCACATAGGGCCAGGCTGGTTTTGATAGAGTTTTCTCTAGAAACAAATTGAACACATAAACCTGTCATATTTTCCTCAGATTTCCTTTGCCTGATAAGATCTGTTTGATGATCTGAAACATTAGTTTGTGGTTAAAAAAAGAAAATGAAAGTATAAAAAATCTGCAAAAGGTTAAATACTTTTTCAGTGCCCTGCATTGTACTTCACTGACTTGCTTAACTTACCGAAATGACTGCAGTAAACAGAAAATGTCAATAATTATCACCTGCAAAATGATGTTTTTATGGTTCTAAACTCTCCTCATAAATGTTAGTCTTTGGGCAGTTTGTTGCACCTTTCATCTTCAAGTATGTCAGAGGATCATAAGTTCATATTTAATTTCCAATATTCTAATATAGGCCATTCTGATATCTTCCCCTTTTTAGCCATCTCCCCTCTTAGCCTCTGATGTTCCCTCTTTGCATGATAAACAGCTTTTCAGCCCCCACAATATGTATGTGGCCCACATTCATTCGTATGAGTGGTATACTGTATGTGAGCAGACAGATTCTGCTTTGGCTATGGCAGAGGAAAATAAAAAAAATACGGAATAATAAAGTGAGTAAACAGTAAAATTAAACAGGCAGAGTAATACGGTTAGCTGTTTAGGTTTTGCAGAGATTGATATTTCCAGGCAGAGCTGCAGGAGAGGGCAAACTTAATGACAGCAGACCTAATGCCATCAGGATACTTCCAAGTGTGTCCAATACTTTAAGTAATAGCGTTAATGGCGAATTTGAAGGAATTTAATTTCCAACTTCAAACGGCGGTGCCTCTTTCGAAAGCCACCACCCACGGCCTCGGCGAGGCCGGATTCTGCGGAGCTTCTGAACTCGCTTCCTCTCAGAGGGAGGAAGAGGAGGCAATCGCGTCTGCGACGGCAGGCATGCAGGGAGGCAGACGGCTAAAAACTTCTGAGCAGAACAGCCTCGCGACTTGCAGGGCGACGCTTGTTAGGCTCAGGCCCAGAGGAGGGAGCATGGCCAGTAAGTAAGGTTATTGGGAAATAATTAGCCTAGCCAGGGAATCAGCAGGGATAGCAAAGTCCTCTGGGGTAGAACGCCAGCGCCCCTGGCCTCGTTTCCACAGCTAATTAACTTTGAAGAGAGCCTATTAATAAGGCTGTCTTTATAGAAAAGGCCTGAAACTATTTGCAGAAGGAACTTTTTGATGTCTAGAATTCAATTCTTCACTGAAACTGAAAGTAATACACCATACATTCAGTAATTGTGGAAATAATGACAAAATGATATACTATTACGGGGTTTTACAGTATCTCAAGACCTCACTGACTTTCCCCTAAGAGACAGATTGTCCAATGAATTCCAAATGAACATTTGCCTCAGATCGCTTGGTTCCCACTTCTACTTCCTCAGTGGACGTTGGCCCCAAGTGGCCACACGTCCCAGTACCTGTCATCGCAGAAGCAGCTGCTGTTGCCCCCTGCTCAGGTCTGCTGGAAGGAAAAAAAAGCCTCAGGCTGTGCGAGGTTGACGCAGGTCTCACAGCCTAATCACCCTCCTCCCACGACAGCACTCATCAAGACAGCAGCTTCAACAAATCAATCTCCCTCTGACAGTTCATTTAGACTGAATTAATTTGGAATTAGGGGCCATTACTGCAATTGGCAGGCGTGGGTATTCCCCTAACGCAGGCTGTTATCCTGCTTTGGGGATAAAGAGAAAGAGACCGCTTTGGTTTTCTCTTTTTCCCTTTAGGATCGACTGGATAAGGTGTTTTTTTTCTGTGCTGATCACCGAGCTGAATGAAGCAGGTATTAGATTTCCAGTTTGACTAAATCATCGTTCTTCTCAATCGACGGACAGACTTTGCTGAATGTTTGTGTTGTTCTGTTTTGCTGTTTGTGCCAAATGGAAGTAAAATAGCTGTTTAAGTAAGCCACATTATGCTAATGACAGTAATAGGGCCAATTAAAAACCATGATGATGGCCTGTTGAATTTAGAAAAATAAACCCAAACCAAACCTTTTAGAAATAAAGCTGTAACATAATTTTGTTATTACTGTGTTGTATTATTGTATAATTGTACAAGTAAGCACATTGTGAGCATTGTACAATCAAGAGTCAAATTCCTTGTATGTGTATGCAGATAAAGCTAATTCTGATTCTGATTTATACTATTTGGAAGTCTTTTACTAAAGCACTCATCCATCCATTGTCTATACCCTTATCCATGCAGGGTCGCAGGGAAGCTGTGCCTATCTCCAGCGGTCATTGGGCGAGAGGTGGGGCACATCCTGGAAAGGTTGCCAGTCCAATACAGGGCAACACAGAGACACACAGGACAACCTGTGTTGCAAGTTGCAATAACCAGAGGCAAAGAACACCAAAATATGACAAGAGGGGGAGTCTCCCAACACAAATAAACATTTTGGAACCATTATATTCATAATTTAAACTGAATTACTTCACACAGACGAACAGAGATTCAGTCACATACAAATGAGACATTCAGACAAACACACACACGCAGGCCTGTTTTTTCACACAATTTTTACACAGATCTGTGGTCTTTCATTTTTTTTAACGTTTCAACTCAGAGCCAGTGCCGCAAGAAGGGAGGCTGGGTGGTGTTTACCGACCCCGACTGTCGTCATCACATGCGGTTTTACGCTTCAGCTCCGCAAGGATACATCTCTCCATCTTGCAGACACACGGATCCCCACTCCTTTTGAACACCTTACGTCGATATTAGCAGTGGATAATACCCATGACGGAAGTGTAACCGATCGATCCCTAAAACGCGTCCCCCCCGCAACGCTGTGCTTCTTTTAACGCTGTGCTTCTTTTAATGCTGTGTGTTTCCGGTTTTTCCTTTTTTCCCCCACCTTTCCCTTTTTTTTTTCTTTTTTTTTCTTTTTAGTACTGCAATATTAAATGAACCCCCTTGTGGGAAATCTGCATGTCATGCTGTCCGGCCCATACTTTTTCAGCATGAAATCATACTTTCCACCCTGGGCAAAGATTGGCCCTGGAAACTGCCTTTGACCCATCATTGGGACTTCTCTGCTTCCAGACCCTTTTTTATTTTTTTTTTATTTTTTTAATGGTCCTCTGCGAGGTCGACCAACCAAATAAAAGGCTTCTTATTTATTGGTCATTCAGGAATAATGAGAGGGAATTCTCCTTTTCAAAAAAAATTTATTTTATTTAAAAACTTTAGTCACTGTTCTGTATTTGTGAATCCTATTTTATTTGCTTTAAGGGTTGAACATGATTCATTATTTCTATAGGCTTTTATTTATTACTTCCTTGTAGGTTACAGGTTACAGGTTAACAAACAAAATCTAATAAAACAATAAATTACAACCTAAACGAATAATTTATTTTCATTTACAGTCCTTAACAAAAAGAAACTACACCCAATCCTCTGAGATTTCATATTTTTCATGGATCACACGCTTTTGGTGTGTGCGTAGATTTTACACAAACTTCCAGTTTTTCTTCAAATAAGGATCTGCTGGAACATGCACTGTGTGATAAAGATCAAATCCTACACACGTTCAAATCTTACAACCGACTTTATTAATATATGTACAAAAAAAATTTCTGCTTTGAACATGTCAAGATTGGGATCAGACAACAGATAAAACAGTTTCATACTTGAATTATAATACAAGTTGTAAATATAGACCAGTGTGAGTTTGCCCTCTAAGGAAGGCAGATACCTAAAGCCACAGTTCTTAAACTATGCTAAAAGCACCACTGGTGGCAGCTGAAGTGCTTTTAGCGTGCATGTGAGGTGTGGCATAATGTCGTATAATTTTGCACCAACAGCCAAATTATGGGCAGTTCAAATGTATCAATATTTGCCTTAAAAGGAAACTAGACAAAAGAGAAGAAAAGTCGATAACATTTCAAGAACTCTTGGTACAAACTACTGTGGATGAGAGCGAAGCAACAAGGGCTGCTGGCTCCATTTCTGGAGTCAGAACTTGCATCTGGAAATGACATCTAATCTTTCTTTAACGTGTTCCAGTCCCGAGTACAAAAACCAGTAGGGTAGCTCAGTAACCAGGCTAACTGCTTTTAGCAATAAGACCAGATAACCATGACTCTTCAAATTCCAATGGCAGGGGACCTTGGTTTTAAAGTTGAAACCCAAAAATTATAATCAAAATATTCTAGGGTTTTCAACTGTGATTTTACAAGCATTCCCTGAATATTTAAAATAATCTAAAGTTTCTTTTTGGCACAAGGGACTTGTGCAGAATGAATTTTGTTGTTTCCTGCCGTACACAGATGAGATGTGCAAGGTGTCTGCAGGGCTGTCCAACCATGACATCAGAGTAAATATTATCCTGACACCCTGCTGTGGAAATACCACAGTGATTTACACGGGCTGTGACGAGCAGGGCAGTGGGATCTGTGGGAGGGGACGACAGACGAGTGGACACGGACATTAAGGTGAGCTGAAAGGTAAACTGCAAAGAAATGCACAGGTAAACCCCTGGATGTGGACACACCCAGACTGATACCCCCGCCCTAATACTCCAAACCTCCAGTATCTCTGTTGGTCTGATGACATGTTCAGTCAACACCTTCACAGAGCTTAACTTCTGCAGCACAGACTGATGGCCACCATGTGATCAACTCTCATCTAACACTGGAAAGGGCTTGAGTCAACGAAGGTAAGAGTTTTCTGTAAAATGTTAAATATACAGATTCTTCAGGAGCCCTGCTTTAATTTGTCCCCTTACGTGTTATAGTTCTGTAGGTCTCCCGCCCAGAGTGGTTTCCTTCTTGCTGTTTTTCATCTGAGAGAACCAAGGAAAGGATGTGGTGATCTGAGGCTGCGGGTTTGAGAGTGATCACATTACAAATGCATGCTAAAGCAGAGAGCAGACAGTGCGGCCCTCTATGTTTTCAGGTCTGCCTGGGCAGAATGTTCCATCAGCCTGAGAAATATGATGAAGGGTTCACCGACACAGGCCCTCAGGACTCTCATCTGGATGCAAAGCACAGCATCATGTATGAAGGGGTTATGCATGTGGTTGGTGTTCTTTATGCAAAGTGAAAAACGTAAGGAAGAAGAGATAATTTTGAAACAGTTTGAGGTGGGGGTGTGACATTTTAGCACTGAACTGATAATGGAGTCAACATACTCTGCACAGGTTTAGGAGGAGAAGGATGTACAAGAGGAAAGAACTGTGGTTCAGGTTTTCCTGCCGCTATCAGATGATAGTCACCCACATGCAATTGTTTTATTCACAGCCCTGTGATTCACAAATACTTAAGAACATGTCAAGAAACATCAGAGCAATCAGTCCCCAGAAAACCTGGCTGGCACAGTGACAGCAATAGAAACCACTCAATGTATGTTAGCTAGAAATCTGGACTGGAAATGCAAAGCTAAATCAGAAAAAGAGAATATCAGACAGTTAGGGAATAGAGTCCATCTATGAGTGATTTAATATCAGTACAAACCCAGCTTCTCTGTTTCTGTTAGAGACCGAAACAGAGGGAATGTTGGAGAACATTAGAGAACAGACAACATTGTGAAGACCAAGGAGCAGACCAGACAGGTCAGGGAGAAAGTTGTGGAGAAACTATATATACAATCATGGACCGCGGAACGCATTTCAAATTGGTCGGGCACATGGAGACAAACGCGTTTGGAGAGAGCAAGGGGGGGGGGGGGAGAGAGAGCGGGGGGGGGGGGGGGGAGAGAGAGGGGGGGGGCGAGCGGGGGGGGGGGGGGGGAGACAAACGCGGCCGAGCGGCGGTGGTTGGTTGCGGCGGGGAGAGACACGCTTTTTGCAGAGGGGGGGGGGGGGGGGGGTGAAGAGACAAGCGCGGGGGAGGACTTGATCATCAAAAGTAGGTAGGGCCGCGGCCCTACCGGTTCCGCGGTCCTTGTATACAATAATATATTAAATAATGTCCCAAATGTCACAACACTCATTGGAGGAGGGAGGAGTCCAAGTCAAGTCTGAATTCCTTGTTCCCAGTCTTAAATGTGACTTGAGTCGGAGTCTGGAATTCGAGTCCCCATCTCTACCTCTTAGTGTCAGGTGCACAGATCTTTGCACAGACCTGTGTGGTGGTTTTATGGTTTATTCTCACCTTTCCTCAAGTAGGGTGCAACAGGCAGACAGTGGCCGCGGGTGTTCTCCAACACCTCCAATCTAGGGAAGGCTCACCCAGAGTGGTAAGCTAACCAAACCCTTGTTCCTGTTGTCTCCTTCACTCGCTGCTCTGGACTCATTTATGTCTCTTTTCTTCCAGAAAGTAACAATTCAATCCTGAACATCAACCTGGCTTCTGCTCTGTCTCTACCTCCTTGGGAGAACTCAAGCAACCGTCTATGACCGTGATCTCAAGAGCCTTCCTGGGACTCTTGCGATAACAAGCTCCAGTACTGTTCAAGACGCTTCATGTGCTCTGTCAAAGCACCGGCTGCCTGTCCACCCGCCAACGTGGTCCACAACCAGCAACCCACCACAAGCTTCAGTGTCCCCCTGGACCACGCTACTTTTCTATCCTGTAAATCAGCCTCTGAAGCATTCACACAATCTACCCACTCGCTATCAGTGCTTAGTCCTGTCTCCTTTCTCTTTTACAGTCAGAGACCAAAACCCTCCTGGTTTCCCCTGCCATCATTTTCACAATCCAATAAGACCTTGTTGGATCTGTTCCTTTGTTCCTGTTCACAGTTACCGTGGAAAAACCAAACATGACACTTAGCTTTGAAAACACCTCACTAACACTGAAAATAGCTGAGTCTTCTTCCCCCAATGACAACATCTGCACAAAAGAGTGTTGTTGTTAGGCAACTAGGTAGTATCTACTCATGATGCGTTTAGTGAAGAGAAAAGTTAGAGACCTTGGGCCAGTCAAGCTGAAAATCCGCTAATTTCTCCCAGCATTTATACTTTCTGGTCCCTGAGATCTCACTCAGGGTGGTGATTGCAAACAATATTGTATTTCACAATATTTTACTTCACAATATTAAAAATAAATGAAAATGGTCTATGTTCATACATTATAGTAAATTAGATTTAAGGTTGTTTGTGACTGTGACCAAGCAAAACTCAGCTAATCATATTACTGCTAACCAGATGTACAGTATTTACAGTAAACACAGGTATAATTTTAGGCATCTCTCAATAAATCATTTTCAATAATTGTAAATCAAAAATCTGCTATTTTAAACTAAATAGCCCATTTTTTTTAAACACAAGAAGAAAAACTAAGTTGTTTTGTATGATCATGTGAAACATTTCAGGGTTATGGAAGGCACCACCATGCATCTTTGTAAAATGGGATTTCAACCCCCCCCACCACCACACAAACAAGATTTGAAGATTATCAGCAATGGAGATGCGGCCTAATCGCTGGATTGTTGCTGGTAAATGCCTCAAAATCCTGGGATTTTCCTCTATGGTTTAGCTTTAAATCCTTTGGGAGAAACACACTAGATACAACTTTGGCCTCTGCAACCCTAAATCATCTCAAGTCATAGCTCATGGCAGTGCTGCAAATTAGGTGTAGTTGTAGCACAACATCTTGGGAGCTCTGACAGTAACAGTCATTAACACCAGCAGGGACACTGAGGGATGATTATTATGTCCCTGTTCAGGTCAAATAATAAAATTTTGGTGTTTTTCCAATTCATTCTTTAATCATTAAAAAGGCTTGAGCTCTTTTAGTCTCACAGCTAGCTCTGGAACACACCCACCACACAATACGCACCGTCCCAATCCACATGAGGTAAGAAAAAAAGAACAAGCGGGGGGGGGGGGGGGAGGCATGCAAAAGCCGGAGATGAAAGACATAAATGGGAGGAAACGCAGAACAGGAGGGTTAAATGGTGAGGGGCTGGGAGGGTTGCATGGGGGAACAATGAACGGTTGTGGTGATCAGCAGAGGGAGTGGCCTCTCTGAGGTAGCAGAGAGGAGCCTCCCAGGGCCTTGAAGTAGTTAAATCATATCAATTAAAGTAGGGGACGTCAGGGGATTAAGGGTTAATCTCTCCCCTGAGAGAAACAGTAAATTAGAGAGGAGAGAAAGGGGAGAAAAAAAAGAGAGATCTTAAACGGATGGGTTACAAACATAAAGGTTTATATGATGAATTAGAAAGCATGTAAAAGCATTTTAAACAATGACACCAATTAGCAGCAGATTGTTATATGCTTCCAGCAATGCTGAGGTATAAAGATTCTGCACATAGAGAGCTCTGCTGCGCTGCATTAGCCTTTGCCACCAGGGTTGTTTGGGTCCAGAAATGGCATTTAGGGATTAAAAACAACACAAAACAGGAGATAATCCCATGGCCTGGCCACGCCCACCTGGGAACTGATCTACTCCATCATCTTTGGATGAGGCCTTGCAAGGACAAAAGTTAGATGATTACCCTCCGTCCCTCAAAAGCTTTGTCTCTTGACCATCATGAAAACCATCCAACTTCTAGTTATCCCTGTTAAACTGAAAATGTGGTTATATGAAATGAGAGAAGTTTTGAGAGGTTGGAGGGTCTATACTCAAGGGGGGTTTGGGGGGCTGAGCTTTTGGGGTCTGGAGAACGAGCAGAGGATCCCCTCTTTCTTTGGTGTAAATGCAAAAATGGCTGAAGTGGGTAATGGAGCCGTGCGTTAAGAGGATTAAGATCAGCACTCGGTCACGACTGATAGGGAAGTATTGGGTGATGGGAGGACAAAAGGGTGACTGAAAGAGAAAGGGAAAGGGGCAGAACGAAAGGCAAAGAGAGTCAAATGGGCGGGGACGAGTGGGTTTGGGTCAAAAGATGTGAAAAGATCGTAGAAACCATGCTTGTATGGTCTTTGCATCAGACTGCAAAGTTTTATACGCCGTCACGCTGATGGGAGACACTTTGATAAATCTAAACGTGATACTTGACTCTCCTCACGGGGCCAGCCAGAGATATCCCAGCTGAATTTTAAGCATTAGGTCTCAGTTTTATGGAAAGCAGGGGCACTGAGTATACCTCAGCTCCCAACTTTTTTACCTGTTTTTTTTCTCTCAAAAAGAACCTTGGTTCAGGAACAAACATGTTAGCTTGAATGGTGATTCCAAACTGGCGTTAGGTGGGAGTTTGTTGTGTGTTTCTGTCTTGGCCTAGTTGTTCTCCGATTTTGTATCCCACTCTATGCACACTGACCATTGCTTCACCCTCATTTGGTCTTTAAATTAATATTTTTTAATGAACAGATATAGATGTTAAATAAGGAGATGTGTGAAAGTTGCTGCATTGCACAGAACCGATTGGAAGTTTTCAGCTGTATCATGTTGGAGAATGTATTTCTCAAAGTCAGACTGTAGCAGGTAGCTACTTCGACATATATAACCTGGACATTTAAGGGAGAGAAAAAACTCAACTTGGTTCATCCTCAGTTTCACTGAGATGTAATTCTCTCAACCTCAGAAATATACTTTTTACTTTTTCAGTAGTAATCCATATTAATTAGAGTAAAATGATATTAGGTAGTTTCTAGTTTAAATCTTAAAATTTTAGATTTATTTCTAGCTTGTTTTTTGGACAGCTTAGACATTTTTAACTTTTTACTTTTGTTCTAAATCAATAGGGAAGATTTGATGTAAATCTTTCATGGTTTCCAAACTAGTTTAAACAGTGAGAACTGCGTTTATATTCTCCCTCAGTTTAATTCTTTGTAGAACCAGATTTTAGTTTGAAGCTGAATTACAGCTGGGAACCTTTTGGTCTCTTCCAGCTTTGCATGTCTAGAAACTGAAATGTTTGTCTGATCTTTTTTTTTTTTTTTTTTTTTTTTTTGCTAAAGCAGTCAAGTCAGATTTGATGGAGAGCCTCTGTGAGCATCAAATTTCCAAGCATTGCAAGAATCCTGCTGGAAGGTGAGCCTTGGGCCCAGTCTCAGGACGTGTAACCGTTTTTCATGCAGGATTTTCCTGCATTCAGCTCCATCCATCTTCCCGTCAACTCAGACCAGTTTCCTTGTCTCTGCTGAAGAGAAGGATCCCTACAGCATGATGCTGCCACCATGTTTTACATTGGGGACGGTGTGTTCAGAGGAGTGTGCTGTGTCAGCTTTCTTCTGTACATAGCCTTTTGCCTATAGCCAAAAAGTTCTGTTTTGGTCTAATCTGACCGGAACATCTTTTTCCAGATGTTTGCTGTCTCCCCTACATAGTTTGTGGCAAATGTATGTACCACAGTTTCATTTTATTCTTTACAATAATCCAACCAATGTTTATTGCTTTTTGTTGAGAACACTTTTAGAGCTGCCTGAATAGACGTATACAGACCAATATGGTATAATATATAAATGTATTGCTTTCATTTATATTTATACAAGGGTTAGCATCTTAATCCCATTTATACTCTCATGTCTAAGATTAGCAGCCTTCTACAGACTTGAGTTTTATATCTAAGTAGGACTGATTCTTGTACGAAATTATTCAAAAGAATGATGAATCTGATACAGTTTTGATAACAAGACACGGGGACACTAAACAGAGCTGCATGCTCAGAAAGGGTTTAAGGTGAATGAAAGTTTTTACAAACTTCTACCTCATGTAGTTTGAATCTGTCTTGGAAATAAAGATGCAGCCACAGCAGATGGAAGCCGCTAGCAACTGATCCTCTGACCAATACTTCTTGGTTCAGCCAACTCGCTGCCATCTTAGGATCAGACTCAGCTCTTATTTGCCAGCCAAAGAGGCTCAGCAGCTCGACCCCAGCAGTAGCCTAATGGAGCCTCCTCAAACCCCTCCCTGCCTCAGCCATCCCATCCCGAGTCTTAATTCACACACTTTGAAGTATTTTGGTCTGTGCTGAAGAGTCACTCAATCAATTACGAATGAAATAATCTCCTTATATGATATTTCAAGGTTCCTTCAAGTAGAGGAGGGGGCAATGGAAGAACAGATTATGGAAGCCAAATCAGTCTCTCCGCTGCGTCTAAAGTGACAGGGGTAGAACCACAGGAGAGGATGGTGGGAAATTAAATAAGAAAAAGAGATTATGTATAAGTGTGTCACCTCCAAACACCACTGTGAAATCTCCAACCTGATCCCTGAGGAGTGGAGGAGTGAGAAAGGATTTTTGCAAGCTGTGTTTTAAATGGGACCCATGGTTGCTGAGGAAGCTTTCTGCACCCAACTCTGAGAGAGAAATACAGCATGTACACATCAGTGAAAACGACTGGAAGGAAACCATCTAAAGGAGTCAAAGATCATTTGTACTGCATAAAAAAATGATTTATTTGTCTTATAAACTCTGAGATATTCCTCACAAGGTTCTTATTTGAAATCCAACTGGTTCAACCTGTTGGCGAGTTGGTAAGTTCCAGGTCAGCTGAGTTCCGAAGAAATGAAGGGGACTTTTAATGCATGAAATGGAAATTATGATAATTACGTACTAAAAGTGTGAAGGTTTCCTGTTTGGAAGGATGGCAGCTATTGCACAACCATGACCCTAAAGAAAGTTACCTTCTTTGTCCTCAGCGTGTGCTTTGGACCGCTCTGTATACTTCCACACAGTTTAACACTCAGCCAGACTAAACTTCCTGCTCTTGGTAAAATTATTTTAACCTGCTGAATACCAGAACATTGACAGAACATTTTAAATTTGTTTTTAATTTCTGCAAATTCCAAAGCTTTCACACACTAAGATTACTATGCTTTTTAATAATTTTGGAAAGCCCAGATGATGATGTCATGGCTTTGTAAGCTTCTGCTACCTTAATTTTATACATTTAAGTTAAATGGAAGCACACCTAAAAAAAACTGCTTTCTTGTGTGACATCAAGGAAAAATCTGAAGAAACCATCCAAGATTAGGGAGAGAATTATGGAGCTTCTCTAAATCCTCCTTAGGTACAGTTTCCAGATGTCTTAATGTAACATGTTCATTTGTCCAAACAATTATGTGTAAGTATAAGGATCAATGAATAGACTGTCTAGCCATCTTACAGCTTGTATTTCCCAAAAATGTATGTTTTACTGCAAAATGTGTGAATAACCCTAGAAGAAATGCAACAGAGCTTGTGAAGACGCTGGCTGAAGCTGGTAGGAGAGCGACATTATTCGTGGTGAAACAAGTCCTGTACCGACCTGAGCTGAATAAGACAGCATGCTTCCGAAAGCAAGCTAAGCAAGCAATATTCTGCTACCCAGCTCTTACAGACATGTAAATGTGTTCTCCCTGTGAAACCATGTTATCTATAATATATACCTCTCAACAGTAGAAACAGCCATGCCAAAACTAAATCTATAGCATGCTGAGTATTTCCCACTCTTTGTTTTTACATCCCCTGAGCTTGTTGCAGACAAGGAACGGCTTTGCGGGAATGGAAACACACAACAAACGCAACTGCAGCTTAGGTGCTCTCAGCCCCCATTAACGTTTTTTTTTCACACCAGCGTATGGGTAAACAGCCTAAACAGCAGCCTAGATTTTAATCTGTGATGGGAGAAATCTTGATATTTTCTTTTGAATACGAAGATTTTATCAAAGAGAAGCACCAACCTCCAAGCAGAAAAATGGGTAAATGAGAGCATGTTTATTGCAAATTCAGCAATACAATGTGTTTTATTGCTGAGTTTATGTGAGCAAAGATAAAAAAAAAAAAATCCAGAGGTCAGGTTGCTAAAGGTCTGTGATGACGTGATCTCAACAACTGTGTGCACTATCAAGGAATAGGACTCTGGTTACGACACTCAAAGTATACTGACATGAGGTATACTGTACATATATAAACTGTATGAATGTATTTTTATTTTTTTAAGAAAAAGGGAACTTGTGAGCAGGGAAAGTGCAACATATTTATTTACTTTCACTGCAGTGTAGCTGACTACTCAGGCTGGAAGGTGTCCCTTGTGTCTGTTCTCAGAGAGACAGCCTGGGGGAACAAACTGTCTCTGTGGCTATCTCTGGATTTCGCAAACAGTGCTCAGTAGCGCCTACATGAGGGTAAAAGTCTTAACAGTTTGCGTGCTGGTTGCGTGGGGTCTGCAGAGATCTTAAAGCCCTTTTCCTGACCCTATAGACTTGTCCCAGTCGCAGATGGAGAAAAGATCAGCACCACCTATCTTCTCCAAAGACCTAACTGTTCATTGCTAATTTCTCCATAGTGTCATAACCTGCATTTTAACCTCATTTCATAAAAACAAAGTGATGAATGAACAGGAATGAGTTCAATTTTAACTTGTGTGAACTGAAGTTAGACCTAGTTCTGCTGATCATGATAACTAGGGCTGCATGGTGCAAGACCCCTCCAATCTTGCAGTGACTTGGGGTCCTACCACTGGGGGGTAGCTTGATTTAGCACAGACAAATATTTTAAAAGTTTCCACGTGTGCAAGGTGCTCAGGCTTCTGTTGCAAGCAAACTCAGAAAGCTTTACATGTGCATTTAGCTGAGATCAGCAAGAATAAAAGGATACAGTCTACAAGGGACTCAAGCTACAGCTACCGTCAGCCTGGCATGCTTCCTGGAGGATTCCTGGAAAGATGTGTTTCACTAATGTAACTGCAGAGTCACAAAAACAATAGGGGTCCGCCTGGATTCCTTTTAGTTTAAACTTGTATATCTTCTCAATTGCTTGTTGTGTGGACACCAGACCTGCCACATATGTAACCAAGAACAATTTATTGTGTTTATTTCTTTCTTTACAGCAAAAGTAACACATTTTGTATGTAAACATCAGTTTTCTTTGTTAGGTGAAATGTATTTTCTGGGCATTTAAATCTCATTTACTCAGGCCCAGAATAATTTACTCTCATATTTTCACATCCACATCATCCTCCAGGACCTCTATGTTAGTTGATAACAAGATTAGCAGTTTAGGCATTGTACAAATTGAGAAATTCCTTATAAAGTATGAGTATGCACTTTTTGGAAAATCCAAGCCCTTGGGCTTAAGAGGTTAATGTGTGAACAGCCTTATATGAGTTTAGAAGCTGAAGGTTTTTTTTGTTTTGTTTTGTTTTTCTGTCTTTAGCTCTGTGAATCAAGTGACTCTTTGTAATAACTTATCTTACCAAAACGTATTTTTTCACAAAATGCATTGCTTTTATTTATAAAATTATTTAGATTATTTTTTACTGTTATTAGGATGACAAAAAAGATAACAGTATGCCTTTTTTAACTTATCTCTAAACATGAGTAGATTTCAGCCATATAGGGTTTTACTTATAGGCCAACGTTGGTCTCATCTGAACAGAGCGCCCCTGGAGGCCACTGGCAGCACTGCACTGTTGCAAAATGAAAGTCTCCCTCCACGTTTTGGAATCTGATAGTAGACCAGTTTGGACCAGCAGATTGAGAAGTCATGGAGTTACATGTAAAGACAAGGCCACATTCAATCAGAGAAGCAAAAATATGTCTGATCGGGTAAGTGTTATATCTGTTTTGCTCCCAAACAACAATTTTTAGCCTGGTAGATTATCATTTAGTGCCTATAAAACAAAAAATATAGAGTCGGACATATTCTGTACACAACAGGCAAAAAAATAACTTACCAGTCTTATTATAATGATAAAAAAGAGAAGGGGTCTTGTACCCTGATTGCTCTTCCTTTTGCAAGATCCTCTTGTTTTCCCTCTGGAGTGATCCCTGTCTTGCT
This sequence comes from Fundulus diaphanus, assembly GCA_037039145.1. Lineage (NCBI taxonomy): Eukaryota > Metazoa > Chordata > Actinopteri > Cyprinodontiformes > Fundulidae > Fundulus > Fundulus diaphanus. The sequence continues at coordinate 49,883,615 of CM073133.1, forward strand.
TTATCTTTCTGGGCTCCTCTGACATAGTTTTCCTCTTTTTGCTTCCCTTGGTCATGACAACCTTTGACTTGAGGACGAGAAAAGTAGAAGCACGTAAGATTAGCTCTTGTGTTTAAGGGGAGCTCAGACTGCCGTAAAGCAGCGCTCTAGGTCACGTGACCTCTAGGTCACGGATTCGACCCTCTCAAGTTAGATAGGTGAGTTTGTGAGAAGGGCAGCCTGCACAGAGCATCGATACGCGTTCAGTGCTGTATAATGACCTGAAAAATTATTTCATATATCTCAAATTAAGCTAAAACTTGGGTCAAACCTTACACTGTGCTGCTGTAAACTCCTCCACAACTGTCTGCCGTGCTCCTTGGTCTTTGTGATGCTTCTCTAAAAAAAAAGGTCTGAGAGCTTCATAGAACAGCTGCATTTATACTGAGAGTAACTTACCATTAGAACTCTCAAAACATCTGAATCATGACAAGAAAACAACACATTTTTTGCACTTTGAGTCTGCTCTCTCCCACCCTCTAGTGTGTTTCTCACCTCCCTCCAGTACTTCTGATTTTCTCCATGGCTGACTGTTGTTTCTAATGCTGCCAGCTCAGCCATCAGTGCATCGATTCTTCCTCATCACCCCCAGCTTCCCCTCCATTTTACCTGACTGTAGCGACTAATTCCCCTACTCCTGCCCTTCTTCATCCCGGATTCAGAGGGTCGCCAGGAAAGAAAAAACAAATCAATAACCTCGTCAAGTGGGGAAGGGTCAGGGGTCAACGAGGTCCTTGACAAGTGTGTCAGGGGAAGGAAGGAGAGAAGGGGAAAAAGTGCTTGTCTATGGGCGTAGGTGTATGAGTGTGGGTTACCTAAGGAGTGGTCAGGAGAAACAGGGTGCAGGTGTCAGGCTGTCAAGGATCAAATTTATGGCTATCGATTGGTACTGTGTGCCGGTGTGTGTTGAATAGTGATGAATGTGTGTTTCTGTTTGGATCATGGCAGAATCTGACAGAGGTGAAGAGTCATCATATAAAGCCTATTATGGCCAAAGGAGCCTATGAAAGAAATGATTACCAGATGACCTCACAAAAAGGGGGCAATGCCCCTCATGTATCATCCCTCTTAGCTTGAATGAAAAACCTGAATGCTTTAACTGAAGGATGACTTTCATTCACCAAAACAAAGTGCATCTTATAAACACCTATAAGAAAAGTTACACTTCAATTTTAGAAGCTGCTGTAGCAAAACTGCAGCTCACGCTTGTTTTGGGTACACTGAGGATCAGCTGATCAGCTGACCTGAGGTAGCTGGAGGGTGTATAATGGTGCTGCAGCTCAAAGAGGTAGAAAGGAGTAATACTGTGGAGGGCTAACCCTAACCCTAACCCTAAGAACTTAAAATTAATTCCAAAATCTGTGTGAAGCCCATGGAGTGAAGCTAAAATGGGAGATGTGTTAATATTTGCATTTGCCAGTTAAAGAAAACCCAGCAGCATTTTGTACTCCATGTAGCTGCTCCAGTCAACTGGGAATGAAGGCTTCCAAGAGAAGACTGCCTTAACTGACAAAACACAGACGTGCTGATATAACTCCAATTTTAGATCTGCATCCACATTAACCCCATAAATTCTAATGGATGACTTGTTATACTGCACCCAGAGGTGTCAAAAGTATTCACATTTACTACTCAGGTAGAAGTATAGATACTATAGGTTTTAAAACACTTCAGTAGAAGTTGAAGCATTAACTCGAGCTTTTTACTCAAGTAAAAGTTCAAAAGTACATTTAAGAGCAATGCAAAGCTAATGTAAAAAAAAATACCAGTAAGGACAAAAGTTTAGGCTGCACCACAGGGGCTGATAATGCAATACACACCCCACACCCAAATTTCTAAATGCCGTTATGACCATAATGTTATATTAAGATGTTCATGTTTATAAATTTGGGATGAACTAGGCTACTTGTTTCACCCACATATGTCCCCACTGAAAATGAACCATTTTAGAACAATACAAATAGAATAATGAACCATATATGTGTACCACTGAGGGTTAACATATGTTCCATGCAGCAGAAAAGATGAGGACTGGTTGCCTGTAAGTATAGTAATGGTGCAAAAGGTCAAACCTCAGAGGTCTGTTAGTGATAACCTTTATTGGAATCAGATGAGGGTAATCCAGGTTCAGAAAGTAAAAAGCCTGTACAGAGATTAGTTCCAACCATCTGCATGTCCAGCTTCACAGAATAGACAAGGGATCCATCCGAATACCCTTAATTATAGCTCCTAGCTCCCTCTCCTTGACCTTTCATGAGGTTAACAGTAAGAACTCTATCATGGGTAGGAAAGGAGCTTCGAACTGCTGTGCCAATTTCGGACAACCTTTAGACAGCACTTATTATGGCAACCCCTGACACACTTCCATTTTGACTATAGAGTCCTTACTCAATAAGGGTATTCGGATGGACCCAGCGACTAATGTTTAACAATAACCTGATCAAGTAAACAGGATGAAGGAAAACCAGGCAGGGATTTTACTTTCTGAAGCTGGACTTATCCAACTCTGGTTGGAATGTAAATGTACATTGAAGCTTAGTTGCAGGTACCTAAGGACAACTGATGTAGGATAACAAGCTGGACAAGAGAATTAAAGACAATAAACAAATTGCATTTGTGCTTGCAAGTCATACAAAGACTTTGGCTGCCAAACAAACCCTGCTGTCACTGTAATATGTGTAGGGTGCCGGTAGCAGACATGAACATAAGGGCGGACCAGCACCTTTCCTGGTGCTCCCGAAGGCACAAGCAAAATGTCTGTTTTTCTCCCGCTTCATGTTAGGCTGTCTGCCGGATCCCTTGCGCTGCACAGAGAGACACTGGCTGTGACTGTGAACGTGAGTTGAGAGATCCTGTCCTCATTGGTCAGTCCCTCCACATCAGGCGGGTCAAAGGTGATGCCAATGAACTGCACTTAGTGGGTTGGGTGACATCAAGCGTCACAACGCAGCTCAGAAAATTTAGACATGGAGAAGCTACGTGGGAGCGTGAAATGAAAGTTAAAAAAGGAGAAGGACATCAGAAACGCTGAAAATCGAATTCTACCGAAAATAGGTAATTCCTTCACTTCCCTTAAAGGTGCTGACTGTTGTGTTAAGTCAGCTTCTGTGGTTTCAAAGTGGTTGCTTATTTATTTGTTGTGAAAATGGAGGACATTTCCTCTCAATGTAGTCGGCCAATTTAACCAGATTATACTGATGCTGATGTGTTTGACTGTGGCGTCTCTGCATTTGGGGTTAGTGGGGCCAGGCCCCACCAGATGTTGCTGTGGAGCTCTATGTTCACAATAATCAGCGGGACATGATGAGTAATATTGTAAAAAGACAGATTCCCCTACCAATAAAATTCTGTTATAAACATTTGTGTATATATGTCTAAATCTGCCAGAATACGGAAAAGCTCTTTAGGTTAATTCTCTTGAGGCGCCCAGAAATTGTGGCCGGCCCACCAACGTTTGTTTAAATAATGAACATCTGAAATCGCAGAGGAACACGCTCTCAGTAGACAGCTGTGGAGCACAAATACTGTGGCCCCAAACTCGGCTCATCCAATAAAAATACTGGAATTTCACACGTTATGTTTACGTTCTGCCGGAAAGTGTGCGACCATCTAGTGTTGGTTGTCCTTCCTAGCTCCTTGAAGGATTGATGTGAACCTTTTCTGTTCAATGAATGATAAAATATGAGTGAGCCTTTATTTGTAGTTTTATGAATTACATGTAGCCTATATTAAATGGCATTTCTAGTGTGGTGGTTTATGCTAATGTATCTGTTTCATTTAAAATTGATCAAAGTCAGGTTGTATTAATCACAGAAAATTCAGTTGCTGCTATTAGGTGTTGAGTTTTTGTGCCCCACTTAACATATCATGCCAGAGACACCACTGGTGTTTTGTGTTCATAGCATCATATGTGAGTGTCCTTGAGAAGATTTATTTTGTGGATTAAAATACACTTCATGACAGAATTTGAAGCATTTGGTATATTTACTGTTTATTATGATAATCTATTCTGTATTTTGCCAGATTATGGTGATTTTGAGGTTGGGATGATGGGGCCCTTGAATATTTTCGCCCAGGGTACAGCGAAGTGTTAATCTGGCCCTACCTGAGAGAATAGCCGACAGAGGAAGACAGTAGAGACAGAACATGGAATCAGCCTGACAGAAATGTTATTTTGCTCATTGTCACTTTTTAAATAATTCAAATGTGTCCAGGAATAACAGAAAAGTTGATAAATATAGTAGATGATGCCTAAATTGGTGGCATCATACACCATAATATCACTTTACTGATGTTAATGTGGCCAAAACAACACTTTATTCAGGGTAATTGGGTTTTGTCGCGAACGTGTTTGGAGTAACGCATGACAGTGAGCAGATTACAGAAATATAATCAGGGTTACAGCAATACATCATATTGCCTTAAAAAAAACGACAATGTATTCCTCTTCATTATTGCAGTAAGGTGCGCTGTACAGACGCATTCTATCATGGTCTGATGATACACACATCCCTGTGCCCTGGGGCATCCTGAGACCCACACTCATACACCTACACCTACATTTGGGTCATGAGATGACTGCAATGAACCTGGAACCTGCTGTATAATAAAATATATATGTATATAGATAGATAGATAGATAGATAGATAGATAGATAGATAGATAGATAGATAGATAGATAGATAGATAGATAGATAGATAGATAGATAGATAGATAGATAGATAGATAGATAGATAGATAGATAGATAGATAGATAGATAGATAGATCCCTGACACTTGCATCAGGGATCTCATTCTTTCAGTCGTGATCCATATCTCATCACCATATTTAAAGGGTCAGAGTATGAACACACCAGTAAATTGAGAGATTTGTGTTGTAGTTCAGCTCTTTCTTCAACACAGCAGACCAGAGCAGCACCCACATTACTGCAGATGAAACTCCCATTCGATCCTCCATCACTCACAACAAGACATCAAGATACTGTACTGCTCCACTTGAGATAGAGACTGACCCACAACACAGAGGGCCCACAGAACTTTTACTAAAACAGGTATATGATGTCTACTTCTGGTCTGCTTCCCTTACTGGCTTCCATGTTTGCAGGCTGCTGCTCTTTTGCCAAGATAAAATACCAAATGCTGCGCTCTGTTTCAGCAACCCTCGTAACTCTCATACGATTGGCCAAGGAACCAGGAAGTAAACACAGGTTACACCCTGCACTAAAGTCTTTTTAAATTATCAGCAAACGGCCACTAGCTATGCTAGTGGCCGTTTGCTTCCCAGCTAACATTAGTGCTACCACCGAGTAAACGCAACTACGGTTCGTTTTAAACATAATGCTTGTTTTCGTCTCACTCCGCCATCGTTTGATAGTGCTATGAGCATTATTACCGCATTAATATGGAACATTAATGTTGATCTAATGGTGCTTGTGTAATGTTAGGATTAAACTCAAGCTAATGTAAATATTACCCACAGGAAGTGCTCTGACACGTCATAACCAGACGATCAATATTAACTTGGTGGTTTAATCCTAAATTACCAATTTCAGCCTTAATCAATTCCCGATGAAATAATTGCATTAATAAAATCAAGTGTCCTAAAGGTATTGATTTTACAGAGCAAATCATTCTTTAAAATGTTATTTTCTCAAATAATGTTTTGTTTAACTCAGGATTTGCATTGTGAATGGGTTGGAACACATATCAAATGTTGTTCTAATTTGATCTCATTCCAGGTTCTTTAAGATGAACTTTAGATCTCATCTGCAGTGAGCCAGGATTCACTGACTCATTCTGATGATAGTTTTCAACCATCTGATGTCTTTTGTTTCTTCTGTGTGTACATAGTTTCTTAGCTTCTTCTTATCTTAATTTTGCTTAGTAGTTTTAGTTAAGCTTCACTAGCCTCGTAGAGAGGATTTGTTGATTGAAATATATGGTTAATTCAGATAAACAGCATTCTATAGGGGTATTCTCTGGATGTTAATTTTATTTCTGTTAATAAATTCTTGAACTTCAAGAGAAATTGTCACTCATTTATTCTATATGCGTGCAGAGTTTGCTGTTAAAAGAATGCCAGTGTTCTAATCACCCTTTCAACTATTGTCCTGATATCAGCTGTTGGGGCTGATATTCACCGGACAATATCTAACAGACAAGAGCAATTTATTAAACATTAAGTAACTTAAAACAGTGCATAATGGCACAACAATAACGTAAATCTGATTTTGAAAGGAGAAAAACTTGACAAAGACATTGTTGATGGAGAGGGCCAATTTATAGGGAATGTTACTTTCATCCCGGGGGACAAATGAGAATGATTTTGGTTAATTTTATAGTAAATTTCTTACTTATACTGTAGGTCCTTTAAACAGCAGGACTTGAGACTGTTTTCATCCGACTGGATAAAATACATTAAGAATAAATACGGCTGGGACTTTCTTCCACTCAATGGAGAGCATTTTCACCTGCAGATACCAAAATTAGTCTAACTTCCACTTTGAAAAATGGAGGAGCTGGGCCCTTATTGAGTTCACAAATTTAATTATCTGTGTTCCTATTTCCAGTTGCAAATTTGGATCTGTCGTTTCTATAATGCTTTTGAAGTAATGGCCTTTTCTGCACTGAATGGCCTTAAAGCTTATGCTGGTACAGGACGTGTTCACTGTGGATCCAACATCTTCAGACAGTCTTTTGCTTTTTTCCTGGGTTTGTTATACACATTTGGGACAAGAACACATTCATCTCTGGGATTCAGAACCGGTCTCCTTCCTTAACAGTATGACAACAGCACATTTAAATCAGGAAGAGAATTGAAACAAAAGTCTGGTTCATCCATGGATACAGTTTCCAGATGTCTGAAGATGCACAGCTCTCTTCCTTATATTGGCTGATTTTTCTTTTCTTTTTCCTTTATGTCACACAAAAAGCCGCGTGTTTCAGGAGCATCTTAAAAAACATTGACATATGTGCCTCCATTTAACGTAGATGTTGTGAATTAACCCATCAGAACTTTTTTAAAAAGCCATGACATCATTATCTGAGTGTTCCCAAAGAGTTTCAAAAGGCATATTTAGTGTGTGAAAAACTAACAAAATGATTCAAATTCTCTTAAAAAGACTTCTCCCTCTTATCTGTCATTTAGCAAATAGAAACAATTCTGATAATCCTAACTGACCTAAGACAATAAATATTTTTTATCTGGCTTAATGTTAGACAATGAGAAAAAAAGTATTTTTGTACAGTGGGCTTTTTTATACAGTGTATGCAAACTGTGTTTGTTTTTGTTCTGGTCTGTTTCCAGGTCAACTCAGGAAGAGTCAGCATTTGCATCACAATGACAATTATCCCTACTGTACTTCATATGGACTGAGAAGACGCATGACTCTCGGTATATTTCTTACCTCATTAATCAAGCGTTTACTTCATGCTTTTAGAAAATAATGAGCTGGCTTAGGTGTTGTGGTGAGCAGCTCCGGAGACACATCCCTACTGTACGTCCACGCAGTCAGTGGAAAGACGAGTCAAAGATGAAGCATCAAAGAAATCTATTTGCAATTTAAATGGAAACATAATGAGTCCACAGTGACAGTGAATTAGGCCGCTGATCGATTGATCATGTCAGGGACAAATAGGTAAACAAACATATCCATTAGGTTCCTGCTCCCTGCTGTGGAGAATCACTGAGAGGTGAGAAGACAGTGTGTGTCTGGGTCAGCGAATGTCACAGCTTTAAATCTGATCCCATGGCGGGTTACAGAATGAATCCATGGTGCTGGTGGCAAAAACATACAGTTTAACCAAATGTAAACACAGCCTCTCTAACAATCCCACACCCCACTGTGACCGGCCTGCCCCGCTCGTTACACAGGCAGTTGGGCCCAGCAAGGCTCCATTCAGAGGCAGTGGAGGGAGCAGAGCAGGAGGAGTTGGAGGAACAAGGCAGTGGACTCGGGAGGTGGGAAGGAATCAGGAGGGGAAAGTTGAGTGAAGAGGACAGGAGACTGGAGCCAGGCCTGCTGCTTCACCTCACCCCTGCTGAGCATGGTTTAGACCGCGCACAAAAACACAGGAGCACCAATGGTTGCGGCAGAGGAGAAGTCCTAATCGCCCAAAATGATGTTTTATTTCAAGACTCCATCAGACTTCTCGTTCATTTCGTTTTCAGTCAGTTAGGCACTCCAAAACATTGATATTCCATAAATCACTTCAATCTGCCCTTAGTAAGCCATATCCATCAGTCACAGAGGCTCTGCTAACCAATCTGTCAGAAGTCTCAATCAAGTCTAATCTGTCCTAATCAAAACCCAATGAAAAGCTCCTGTGATTCGACTGACTGTCAGAATAACTTTGATTACGGCCAATTAGTCAGAGCAGACCGAGAGAGAGGTGAACTCAAGTTTTAGAAAAGCATGCTTGCTATACAGGGCCATGCACAAGCATTCCCACCACTTAAACATTTCTACATTTTGGCGCAACAATCTTTAGCTTATTTTATTGGACTTTAGATGATAGTCCACCTCTAAAGAAAGAAAAACCCACATAGCTTCTTTTGTTTTTTTGTAAATAAAAATCTGAGATGTGTGCATTTGTATTCAGCCTCCTTTACTAGGAAACCCGTAAATTAATCTTCTGAAAATGGAAAGAGTATGGTACAACTGCAAACATGGACTTCTTCCTGAACTGACAGAAAAGGGAAGGAAAGCATTGATCAGAGAAGACGCCAAGAGCCCAGTTGTAACTCTGGAAGAGCTGCACAATCCCCAGCTCTGGTGGGAGAATCTGTCAGCAGCATCTTAGCCTTTTAAAACAAACTAATGAAACATGCCTTGACAAAAATGATGTGACACCTAGAAAAAATTAAAAATGATTAGACCATAGGGACATGTTAAACTGGAGTGTGTCCTCTAATTAGCATTACAGACGTCTTCAAGCTTGTCACCAGTCATTCTGTCTATCCAAAGGGTTACCAGTAGTCACTGTGCTGTTTGGTGACATGGTGTGGACCACACTGAACATGGATCACAGGAAGTGAAGGAGAGACTGGGCTCAGGAAATAAGAAAGACAATTCTAGACAAGTATGTTAAAGGTAAAGGCTATAAGACCATTTCTTGGGTTAAGGTCCACAGGACTGTAGCCAACCTCCTGGACGTGGCTGCAGGAGGAAAATGGATGACAAACTGAAGAGAAAGATCATAGGAATGGTAATTAAAGAGGCCAGAACAAACTCCAAATAAATTAAAGATGAACACCAAGGTCAAGGTACATCAGTGTCTTATTGCTCCATCCGTCACTGTTTGAGCCAAAGTGGGCTTCAAGAAGAGACACCACTGTTGAAAGCAAATCATATAAAAGCAAGACTGGAGTTTGCCACAATGCATGTTGACAAGCCACAAAACTTCTGGGAGGATTTCCTTTGGACAGATGAAGCAAAACTGGAGCTTTTTGGCAAGGCACACCAGCTCTATGTTCGTAGAGGGAAGAATAAAGCACACCTAGAAAAGAACCCTGTCGCTACTGTGAAACATGGAGGAGGCTCGGTTCTGTTCTGGAGCTGCTTTGCTGCATCTGACCCTGGTGTCTCAGATCTGTGCCGGGTTCAGTGATATCACAAGACTATCAAGGCCTTCAGGAGAGAAATGTGCTGCTCAGTGTCAGAACGTTGGTATCAGTTGTAGGTCATTGGTCTTCCAGCATAATGACCCACACCCAACTAGAACCACCCAAGAACGGCTATACGACTATTATGAAGTGGCCAATGAGCCCTGATCTAAACCCAACTGAACGTCTAAAGAAGGAGCTGAAACACGCTGTCTGGAAAAGGCCCCCGTCAAACCCTTCAGACAACTGGAGCAGTTTGCTCATGAGGAGAGGGCCAACAATAACTGTGGACAGGTGCCGAAGTCTCATTGACTGTTACAGAAATTGCTTGACTTCAATTAATCCGTTGAACCATAATTCAAACCAATGTCTGATTTTCATTGGTTGATTTGCAGTACATTTTCATTTATTATACTTTTGTCATAGACAAGTTTTATGTCTATGACTCCTTTTGTAATGTACTTTATGTAAGTACACAAGCTGATTTCATGGCAGAACATAAACAGTCAAAAGCAGATAAAGGAATTCATATTTGATGTTGGATATTTTCTGGTTTTGTCACTCCATCCCTCAACTTTTTAAAGTACTATATTTTAGGACTAATGTGTTCTTGTCTGTGGCTTGATGGGTTGAGTAGTTGTCTTGCAATCAGAAGGTTGTGGGTTGGATTCCAGCTTCCCCTTGCCACATGTTGATGTGCCCCTAGGCAAGGCACTTAACCCCAAGTTGCCTACCGAGCTGCGTCTCGGTGTATAAATGTGTGCGCGTTAGTGAGAGCGATTGGGTGAATGTGGCTATAGTGTACAGCATTTGAAAAAAGGCTTATTCTGTTGTCTGTCATATGGCTGTGAGATTATAGGTAAAGGAGAACATTACAGACAACCCTGAGAATCATCTTCATCAGACTGTCATAGAACAGCAGAGTGTCTTCAGTCAGACTTCTCCAGAACCGCTGTAAGACAGACCGCTACAAGAGATCCTTCCTGCCTGCAGCCATTAGCATTCAGCAACAACCTGTTGAAGAAACCTGCATAATATTTTGGAGGAATACATTTCATCATTTTTGAAGATGTGATGTTGCAGCAATAATATCAATGTGTGGAAAAAGACTCAGCATTTTTATTTATGTTAGAGCCAAAAAAGAGAATAGTGAGCAATATAAATATATATTTACTTATTTACACCCTTTGTGAGAGTATGGAAACACTAGGCATCTTATTGTAAAGTGTCCTAGAACATTCAAGCCATTCAGGCGATGCACTGACAGCAGATAAAGTTCAGCTTGTTTACTCAAAACTAGAATTTCCGTTGTTCAGCAAGAATCGTGTTTTCCAACAAGAACTGTCTGCTCTCATTCAGAGACATTGCCTCTGTGACTGAGCTGCTCGCAACACTGAGAGAATGCTGCTGAGAGAATATCTCTGCGGGAGGAAGAGAAGTTAATTTAACTGTGACTGAGTCTTTATATGCTGTGTTTTGCTCAGATGGGAGTGTGTGATTGTGCAGCTCACCTGGAACAGATGCTCTGTCATTGAAAGGATAGGTCAGTCTCAGCTAAAACAGAACTACATCTAGACTTCTAATAAACATCTAAAAATACGGCTAAAAAGCTTCAGACAGGATATTTCCCTATTAGACAAGACATCTAAGAAACATTTAGACATTGTTTGGACGTATTTTTAATGTTCACTGGGAAGTTGCACCACACTGAAATGGATAAATTTGTAGTTGGATTCTTTGAACCTTATAAATATGACCAAATAATATTCCACTTGACTTCTACCTGTTGACTGCCTATATCTCTGTCATTCTAAAAAAAAAAAAAAAAAAAAAAAAATCTAAATATATACAGGACTGTCTCAGAAAATTAGAATATTGTGATAAAGTTCTTTATTTTCTGTAATGCAACTAAAAAACATGAAATGTCATACATTCTGGATTCATTACAAATCAACTGAAATATCGCAAGCCTTTTATTGTTTTAATATCGCTGATTATGGCGTACAGCTGAAGAAAACTCAAAAATCCTATCTCAAAGTATTACAATATTTCCTCAGACCAAGCAAAAAAAAAAAAAATTATAACAGCAAAACAAAATCAAACATTTGAAAATGTCCATTAATGCACTCAGTACTTGGTTGGGAATCCTTTTGCACAGATTACTGCATCAATGCGGCGTGGCATGGAGGCAATCAGCCTGTGGCATTGCTGAGGTGTTATGGATGCCCAGGATGCTTCAATAGCGGCCTTTAGCTCATTTGCATTGTTGGGTCTGGTGTCTTTCAGCTTCCTCTTCACAATACCCCACAAATTCTCGATGGGGTTCAGGTCAGGGGAATTGGCAGGCCAATCAAGGACAGTAATGCCATGGTCAGTACACCAGTCACTGGTGGTTTTGGCACTGTGGGCAGGTGCCAGATCTTGGTTGTGCAGCGTTTCCTGCCACATTTCCCCCTTCCAACACACTTTTTGTGAATGTGCTTTGAAACTGCACTCTGTGAACAGCCTGCTCTTTGAGAAATTTCTTTTTGTGTCTCACCCTCCTGATGGAGGGTGTCAATGATGGTCTTCTGGACAGCAGTCAGATCAGCAGTCTTCCCCATACTTGTGATTTAGTTTACTGAACCAAGCTGAGTGTTTTTCAAGGCTCAGGAAACCCTTGCAGGTGTTTCGAGTTAATTAGACGATTCAAGTGATTAGTTGAATAGCCTACTAGTATACTTTTTCACAATATTCTAATTTTCTGAGACAGTCCTGTACACCCCAATGAATATCACTAGATAGTCTGTTCTCCTAAATGCTGTTTGTACGAGTGCTATGATTAACAAAATAGTTTGTTTTTTAAGACTCAAACTAAGTCTATATTTAAACACAAACTGCACAGGTGTAGGTGACACGGCAAACATGGTGCTCATGCAGTGGGATGCTTTTCTTCTGTGGGGACAAAGAAACTGGTCAGAGCTGCTGAATGGATGGAGTTAAATACAGGGCAATCCTGGAAAAACAACCTGTTAGAGGCTGCAAAAGCCTCAATATGAGACCAGGGTGGTCGTTAACCTTTCTGAGGCAGCTCTACAAACATACAGCCATGCAATATGATAGATGGAACATATGCAAATGTATGTCTTAGGATGGACACAAAATGAAACAATTGTGATAATTCTCAAACTGGGAGCTAAAGAAGATTTCATAGTGAAAAATTTTATCATTTATTTCATATGAAAGAAAAGAAAACCTCTGCACATTTATTTTCTATTATTCTATAGTTTGGATCAATCCTTGAATTTCTCAGTCCTACCATAAATTTCCCACTGTCAAAACACTGCTGGAGATCCAGGGGTGCAGGACAGCTTGGACCTTTCTGTCAGGAGTTATTTCTTGCAGGCTGGCTGTTCTCTTCACCGGACTGAAATAAATGCTGCCAGGTAAGTGTCTCACCCTCAGCTGTGGAGGGCAAGGACGCCTGGAGAAGTATTTGCAAAACTATAACACCTCAACATGCAGCGGATCTTGTTGGGTCAACGCTGGTTCTGTGAATCTACCATTATAAGCTAATGGAAAAGAAATATAAAAATAGAGCCCTATAGATTTAAATTGCTTAGAATATCTATGCCTTATATTTACGTGTGATACAGATTATTTTTGTGATGCCTGACCATAAATATGACATCCGAGCAGACGAAGAAACTGCTGATGAGGAAACCGCAGGTTAATACGGGATGATGAGAAGGGGGGGGGGGTGGAGATCTGGACAAAAAAGAAAAAGCTTTTTAAAGAGACCCATTTGTAAAACAAGGAGTTTAAAGCCAGATTATGAGCCAACAATGACACAATCCCTTATGTTCATTCCTGTAATACGCTGTGAAGAAGAGGATTTATACTTTATTGTGGTGGAATGCATCGTCTCGCCTCTGTCTGCGTGCCGCTTTAGGAAGCATTTTCCCCCTCCTGAGGCCAGGTGTAATCCCTGCATGAAGGAACCAGAGCTGCCTGTAGCCAGCTGCTGATCACCCTTGTAATAATTCAAGTATTATGAACAATACCACCAGAGGGAAAGAGTCACACAATCCAGTGTAAAGAATTTTGCCTGTTCCGGCTGATTTTGCAGAGAATGATGTGGAGTTTGGTGGCAGCGCAGTGGAGCCCTCCCAGACTTCTCTCCCTGTCTTGCTGCTCCGGGTTGGATTGCATTGGATTGTCTTAATTATCTCTAATGACTAAATTGTCCCAACTATTTGCTTCATTAGCTCTGGGTTAGCTCTATTAGCGGAGAATGGAGCCAAAGAGGCGAAGGTAATTGAGGGTGTTAATGAAGGCAACTCGTTGAAAGTGTTGGAGAGTTAGAGAAAAAAAACATTGTGACATTGTGCTTGGAAAAAAAATCTTTACTGAATTATATTTCGAGGAAAGTAAGTGTAAAATTGCATTAAATAGTTATGATGCTTAAATATTTACCTCTAATGGTGCAGGTTTTTAACTAGCTCCCTGAACTTTATGCCTGGTTTTACCTTGGCTCTCGGTCTTCCAAATCCATCTTCAGATTAGAGTCTGCTTGTCCGGCACAGAGCTGATACGGCCGGATTTTCTGCCCTAAAGACAGACGTTTAAGGCAAAGAGAAGGGATTCTGGCTACATGGAGGAGCTTTAGCTTAGTTGTTGCTGCTAAGAGTTCATGCACGCATTTCCTTAATTAGAAGAAAATCCAGGGAAAAGCAGATCACATCCAATGCCATTGTGGTCTGCCCATGAGTCCAGCGCTGTGTCTGCAATAAAACCACCCCTGCAAGGAAAATCCCTCCTGTGTCATTCCTGGGAAGAGGTGTTTCTTTTATCCACAGACAGTAATTTAATTTTAATACAACCCCATTCAGGGACAGTGACAGTGGATCACCAAGTAAAGCATCTACGATATGATGAGGATGTAAAAACTTGGAAAAGCAAGGAACTGTCACATCTAAAATGACACAAAGGATCATGGGTGGTGGCATCTCAGGGGTATCGACGGCATTACAGACAGTCTCCTCAGCGTCTGACAGTCAGAACAGTGAATAAAGGTCAGTGGCAAAGAGAATGCATCACAGGAACATTAGGCTGCATTGGCAGCTCTTGAAAACGTTTGAAACAGATCACGTTGGAGGTTGGATATTTTGATTGGTTGTCGGATGCTGTGATAATTGCCTGTGAGTCCATTGATCAACCCATGACCTAATCACTTATGACCCCTGGTGCCGATTCTTAAAGCATGTGCTCCTAACAAATTAAATCTTTTCATAACCATAACTGGTCAGCATATGTATAATGTCAAAGATGGGCCATTCACTCCTGGTGACTTGCTTCTGTTTGTCCATGACGGACAACACTAGAAGATGGGGAAGTCTATTCGTTCATTCGTTCGTTCATTCATTCGTTCATTCATTCATTCCTTCATTCATTCATTCCAAAAGGTTTCTTTTAAAAACTCCATGAAACTTCTCTCATGTAGTGTGTTATTTAAATGCATATCCATTTACACTACATTTCCTGATCCACTGTAGTGTTTTGATTTTGTTCCTCTAACTCAGAACAGAAATTCCATATTCTGCACCCTGTCCTGATTTTCTTGACAGGAATAGATATTTTGTCAGAGCTTCTGCCCTCTAAAGGGCTTTTCTAGTCATAATAATGATGTAAACAGCTTTAACACTCAGCTGCAATCACAGCTCTCCTAGCTGAAGTGCCTTGCCCAAGGGCACGTCGACATTTAGTGGGTAGCCAGAATCAAATTCACAAGCTTCTGATTGGCGGACACCTCCCCCTGAGTCAGAGCTGCCTCAACAGGGTTAGCCGCTATAATCGTCTAACAACGAAGCTTGAACCATAGCGAGCTTTATCGTTGGTGTCTAAAGAAGCATCAGACGCAACACATGCAGCAACAGGCTTCACTAAACGCAATTCTTCCTCCTGCTGCCAGTGTTTTAGAATCAAATTCTCTTCTTTTTCTTCATTTTTATCAAAACCTCCTGAATATATATGTAAGTCTGAAAAACTGTCCAATGGCCAGTTTAAACAGAGCAATGGGAAGTTGAGCTTTGCAGCTGATTTAAAGATGTACCAGTTCTCTTTTTTTACCTTTGTTAACCACAAACAAGACAAGATTAATTAAGATAAAGTGTGTGCATAGATCTTTTTTTATGTGAACATATCCACCAATGAGAAATTTGGAGTGTCTTACAAAGTCCTCCATGCAGAGAATACAGGGAGATATTTAGAATCATCCATCATGAGTGAATGTATGCTGCTTCTGGAGGAAACCAGGAGCTATTTACCAAATATGGCTTCCTGTGTTTAACCACTCGCCTCATGAACTATTCCGCCTGTGGAGGAGCAGTCGGTTATGGTGACAAACAACTGGTACTCAGACATGCAATATATGTATGTACATGTTTGATTTTTTTGTGGTCGCCCCCCACACCCCCATTTTTTTATTGTGTTGAAAACCAAAGTAAATAAAAACACATTCTCGATTTTTTTCAGGATTCATCACCTACAAATTCTCAGGGGAATTTTATGTTATCTTGTTTTAACCAATTAAAGCCTTATTTCACACAACGCTTAAAAAAAATCACACCTGGCCTTGTTTATTTGAACATACTAATTTCAAGTCCTTTTTAGTCCTCAAAGCAGACGACCAGGGTTTGATCTCTCATGTCTCGCCCTCTTCTCTATCTGTCTGTTTATTGTGTGAAAAAAGGCCAATAGTTTCACAAGATCTTATTATCCATCAATTTCTCTTCAAGTAAGTTTACCAGCTCTTATTCACAGGTCCAGGCAATAGAAAATATGACGTCGCAATAAGTCCAGTTACTGATGCTGGAGTTGGTACATTCTGCACTAAATTAAAGGCCTATCACAATATTTAAAGATATCTGAATGTTATTTAATCAGCTTTCATTTAAAATCCAAATTGCGTTTTGCTCAACCTGAACTAGATTATTCCACACTGAAAATAGATTTTTAAAAACATTGTTTAAAATAAGAGAAATCTTTATCTCATGTGTGAAAACAGGGAAAAAATAAATTTTTTGATCTTTTTTCCGCTAAAGGTCCATCTTAGATTCAAACAGGAAAGAAAACAGGAATATTTAGATGGGTCAAAATTGGGCTGAATTGGGCTACACCCATCGCAGATTTTTTGAAACAGTTTTTATGTGGAAAGGCTTTTCAAAAATGTGAGAAGCATTTCCATTCATGGAACAACTGCCAAAGTGTTTATGAATACAGGACTCCAATAAGATGTGGTTCTCAGTCAGAGGTCAGCCGCTGCACTGACACGCACACGTTAAACATCTGCAGGTAAGAGCTTGTCAATGTAGTTTACCTCTTCCAAAAAAAATGTTGACCTTCCCAGGATGATCTCCACTAGTTTGATCTGAGAGTGTGAGATTTTTCCTCTTCTGACAATCTCTTGTTTTCGCTCTTTCCTCATCTCCTATTCTGTGGCACTCTCTTCGCTTTTTCCTCTCTTTTTTTCCAAAGGATAGGTGGATTAGGGCAGAGGGGCTTTTGTTTAGATAAAGCGAAGGATTAGGGAGAGATTTGCCCCCATAAAGTTGTGGGCTTGATGGGCCTTTTATCCCTGCATGTCCCTAAAGCTGTGTTGCCTCTGGATTAAGACTATACAATGGGGCCCCTTGTGCAGAGGGATCCGGGCCAGAGAGAGAGAGAGAGAAAGACTGGGAGCAGGGAAGGAAAGGAAAAAGGAATGAGACAGAGGGATTGAGACAAGGGAGAAAAGAGGGCAGAGAGAAAGAGAGAAGAGGACGGAGGGATTGAGAAAAAGAGGGGGGAATTATCCAGCTTTTCCAGGAAACTGACAGGTTGAAAACTTTTAGAGGAGGGATTTGCAGAGGAGATTCTGAGATCTTGTCACCAATAAAAGGGATTTCAGAGGACTCAGAGGCATGCTGCTGACAAAGAAACCGTATCATTGCTGCTATGTCTTTAAAATGCATACATATAATAGGATTTATATATATATATACAGTATATATATATATATATATATACTAGGGGAGCAGGTTTTACTATGGAGGTACTGCTAATAAGGTGTCTGAGAGGTAGCTGCTGGCAAAATTGCTTTGTTATTCTTGTCAAAAATGGTCCCCAGCAAGAAGTCAATTTTAAAGCACAAATCAAAATGATTAATTGCTGTGGGATGAACAGATGCTGGAATACCCTTGAATGGTGCAGGGGAGGCTGAGGCTTGCTGGCATGCACACCTAATGTATTAATGAAGTAGCAGAGAGCATCATTAGGAGCATTAATTAGCTATTGGAGGGCAGGATGCTGTAGAAAGATTCCAAACAAGTTGGCTAATTATGTATTGACACGAGCAAATAAGAAACAAATAATTTTGCTTTAAAGCTCAAATCACTCCCCCTGTTTTCATCGATTTGTAGAGTCTGCTTGTGTGCCACATTGTTCATTAGCTGATTAATATTTGAGGTGAAAAGCATTTCCAGCCAGAGTATTACTTTTTTGAAAATGCTCCGTGTTCAGTGTCCACCTTGCGTTAGGCAGTGAGCAGGGGTGAGAGAGGAGGGAGGGGGGGGGGGGTCCCATAAGCCCATCTGATGCGCTGGACAGCTCTGGTCGCTCTAAGGAGCTTTAGGTGGAGAGGCGCGGAGAAGAAACTCTTTCTCGCTTTAATTGCTTTAGGGACGGTGCTCACAAAGAGACAGTGGCCAGATTTACCTCCCGTTTAAGTTCTTATTTCCATTGGTTCACAAGTTAATCCTCTTTCTCTCTCAGAGCTCGGAGAAAACCCGAGTGATAGGAGCCCAATACCGAAGCGACAGAACCAGAGGCGCACTCAAGTCTGTTTTCTCAGACCTTGAAGCGCACACATGGAGCAAGTTGCAGAGGGTATATAATGATTTTAAATTAAGCCCTTGGGAGAGGTAACGTCGTGTTAGCACGAAGGGTCATTTAATATCACCGGCCTAACGCGATTCCGAATTTAAATTTTAGATATTATTACATTTCACACCAACATTTTTTTGACAAATTTATTATAAGCATAATCTAAACCGTCTGATTTTAACATGTACATACTTATTATTAATTTAACAAAATTATTCATCATTAGTTCAATTTGATAAATCAAAAACTTTAAACAAAGAATATAAATAAAACGTGCTCCTGAGTAAAGATGATTAATTTTATTCTAAATTGCCACCAAAAAAAAGCGATCCCCCATCTCATTCCCAGATTTATTTTGTAACACACAAACTAAATAAAAGTAACTCAAACTTTATGATAAGTGCGCCTTACAAAGCCTACGTAGAAGCACTCTGGCTTCAATCTGTACAAGAACGCACGGGATTTTCTTTAATTGTCATTATTCCAGTAAATATTTTACCTACTGTTCAGATTCATTGAACATTGTGCCCATACGAAAATGTCAAAGCTATAGGCCGTGCACGTTCTCAGGGAAGCTCCCAACAAAATATGCAAGCTTTACATTGAAAGGCTATTGCGCTGCCCTTAATTCCCTACCTAAACGGTTTTGCTCCGGGAGAAGAAATCCTCTCTAAAAAACCCTTCAAGAAGAGAAGGGCATTATTGCCCTAATCCTCTTACCCGCAGTCATTTCAAGACAGGGTTTTTTTGGAGGCTGAGATGGCGTCTTGTCTTTCCTATCCCTTCCCCAAATCCTTCCAGGCCCGGGAGAGGCTCTAAAGGCAGCACCCTGGCATCTCTGGGCCATCTTCGCCTGTCTCATCCAGAGGCATGGAGGGGAAAGCCGAAAAGCAAACAGATATAAGGTGCTCGTTTTTCTCCTCCGAGACAGAGGGTGGACTCTTCATGGGAATAGTTTATCAGGGCAAACCTGGTGGGATTTAAAAAAAATCTTTCCACCAATTATTTATAATTTAGCTTAAAGAAATAATCACTTTTATTCAGAATTAATAGCCAAGAAAATTAATGTAGCCTACATATATTTTCTCAAACGCAACGCAGAGGTATCTATCAACTTTACAAACAGAAAAAAAACATGACTTAACAGATAAGGGGGAGGAGGGGGGTTTAGTAAAGATAATGTGCCAAAACCTATCATGTTTGAAAATAACCGAGGACGTCAGCTACGTGCGACTGGCGGAACACAGAGCCAATCAAAAGCCCGAACGACCCCCGTGGAGCTCTCCTTAAGAATGCCTCCGCGGGGATGTCTCGCGCACCAGCAGATGGCGGTTTCCCACCACTAGCGCGAGACTCTGAATGAAAGCACCGAGGAGCGCGTGAGCGAGTTGGACTTGAGGTGAAGCAGCCGAGCGGAGTCTGACCCGGTTGTAGGAACCGACACGCGGGCGGTAGATAAAGCACAGAAACACCGAGTTCCGGAGCCCGGACTGTCTGTCCGACGGAGAAGGGGACGGGAAAGGCGAACCCTTCTGGGTTACAGGTAGCTAACTGAAAAATGACCTTTTTATCAGTTTTGATTCATCCCACATCATTTAATGTTTGTATACACTTTTTATTCGATACTCAGTTTGTTTGTAAAGTTGCTGATGTAGCTTTAAAAAGAATGACGCGTAGCCTATATGCTGACACTTTAAAGGCTTCTTTTTAGTTGTTTTTAGAGTAATTATATTTTGATCAATTCTTATAAAAAAGACAAGAAAGTTATTGGATGGATACAAATACTGAAATAGATATTAGGCTACAGCCACAGAAAGAATCCTAGAATGTTCTTTCACCAATTAACTCAATTGATAGTGTATTCTTGCTATTATAATTATGATCGGACTGTGCTGTATATAACTGGATCTGCGAACTGTCTTTTTGGATTGAGTGCATTTATATGACTTCGATTATTTATTTCGACAGTCGGATTTGAACCCGTTTGGGCTGAAAAGTGTCTTTAGACCACATTTATCGGTCGTAAATTTGCGTGTTTTTTTTAATAAATAGAAAAATAAATGACTCCCAATTGGATGACTTTTTAATGCACCCTCTTGTTTCAGTTACAACTCCTGTATCCTTTTAGCTCCTGTATCCTGTGAGCTAAAAGTCACATGTGGCCTGTTTATTTGATGATTTTTTTTTTAATTATTATTATTATTGTTTGGTTTTATTCTGGGGGGAAAAGTCAATTTGATCTTAAAATTAACACTAAAAACAGTGTTGTCAATAATTCAAAGTCAGCCTATTAGTGTTCATGACTAAATCCTACAGTAGGTTTAAAATTCAATACATAATTTTTGCAGCCATGCATCGAACATTTCGGCTCTAAAGCGTGTTGATTACCGACCAGTTGTCCCTGTCTCTGTAAAGTTGTCGCAGGTCACATAGGAGACCAACTGTCTGTTCAGGTCTCAAAGAGACGCTCGCCTTTACTTTCACTTTGTTTGATGAGCCCGACAAATGCTGACATCACAACAACCTTAAACCAATATAGTCTCAGGGTAAAACGCATCCGCCACAATAACATGTTTGCAACCATCGCAGCTTCACTGTTCAAATAAAAGCGGAATCCCTCGCGCTCTGACAGTTCACGCTGCATGACGTAACGGATAAACAGATCGTTGGGTCGCCTCGTGGCCCCGAGGGGGGAGAGAGCAACTAACATTTTTCCTAATTTAGTCGGATCAAAGAGCATCACTGTACAAGGCACATTTCCATAATGACGGTTTGATAATGGAAGCGTTCAAAAAGCCAGCCGGGAGCGGGGCCTGATTTAGAGCCTGAAGCTCAGAGCGGGTTATGAATGACAACCACGGCCATGGCAGCTATTGTGCAGAATTTGTTTTGGATGAGCAACGCTGGCAATGATGCTGGGACAGTTTAAAAGAATTTAAAAAGAAAAAAGCACCAAAAAGTCTCTTATTTTTGTAAGATGGCGTGTGTCTTCCTGGAGACTGAGTAGGTGAAAACAAAAACGTGTGTCCCGCATCAGAGGATATATTGTTTTTCTTAATTGTGCGTGATTTTGCTTGATGTCAAGAAGTAAATAAAAGCAACTGCGGCGAAAGTGCGTGCCCGTCACCCAAACCCTGCACGAGGAACGCACGCGCAGCGCGCGCAGTCCGTCCGCGTCAACGTTGATGATAAATGGAGGGCCCCGCAGTCGAAACCTATTTGCACTTCCATTAGACGGAGAGCCAAATGGGGATCAACATGCATATTTTTTTTACCCGCGGAGAAGCCATACATCTCAGCCAAAACGTTGCCCCAGGGCGGTGGGATAAGAGGCCGCCAGAGAGCGGTGGGAGGGGGCGGGGGAAGGAGGGGGTGCGGGCATTCAGCTGGAATACTTCAGGGAGCAAAGTAAATGTTTAGCGAAGCACCTTCTGTCCCGGCGAATTAAACTATTCCCCACTGCCCTCTGATCACATTCATCAGCCGCCGCGGCCACTTAATAGGCTGGGAATGGCACTGCGGGCAACTCATGCACACGTACGCAGGCGCGCACACGTGGATACAGCTACTAAAACTTAGGGAATTGTCCGAAAACCAATGTCTCATGTTGAAATTTAGATTTAACGCAACGGAATTATTATTATTATTGTTATTATTACTATCACTATTATTATTAATATTATTATTATTATTATTATTAGTAGTAGTAGTAGTAGTAGTAGTAGTAGTAGTAGTAGTAGTATTTTAGTTCCTTTCAATGAAAGTCGGGTATAATTCCAAACCAGCGCAAGTAAACATTTATTACCATATACTTATGTTCGGTCCAGTTTGAAGAGAATTGAGAACAGATAAATCTTTTGTAACATATTTGTTTGAATTGATCAGAACTTCGTGTTTTTAAACACGAGCAACAGTGAGTTAAGAAGTCAAAATGAGGCCAGTCTTTTGTTTGAATTCACCTAAAATTAATTCTAAAAACCTTAAAAAACGTGTAAAAAAATAATTTTGTAATTAGAAAGGCTTATCTGTCATTTAACTTTTTGTTTTGAACCAAAACGAGTAGTTATGGACAAATAAGGTTAATGCTTCAATAAAAAATAACGCTGTATATTTTTTGGACTTTTGTATTTTTTTTTATTGTTTAAAGACCAGTTCCCATGATAGACAACTGTCACACACCGGGGAAAACGCATGGTCTCTTTATTATATTAGGTATAATTTGGTCCGTAGAAAGAGCCTGTCCGATCGTGTCCCCCTAAAACAATAAAACAAAATACATACATGAAAACTCCTGAAGGGGAACCAAAAAACACTTTAAATTTATTTTTTAACTAATATTTTGTTTTAGGAATAAGAACATTGCCCCAGAAATTAAATTTAAGAAAATGATAAAGACTGATAGAGAGCAAAGGACAGAACGGTTGATATGAAATGATTTGGTTACCGGGTTTTACAGCCGAGACGCGGAACAAATCAGCTTATATTTTTTCCAACACATTTCATCGCTGCTTTGATCTGTCAGTGTAACGCTTTCAGTGGGGATTTGGGCTCTCCGAGAGCTGAATACGTTCATGAATAAAGCATCCGTCACGGTTCATTACGAGAACGAGCTATAATTACCCCAATTAAAACTCTTTTGTATAATTAATGAATTGAGCAGAGCGATAATTGGATGTTAATGGATAACATTTTAGTCTGAGTGCGCGCAATAAAATCTTCTGGCCCCTGGAGCTCCTGCTGTCATTTAACTATAATAAAATGCTTGCGCAGTTAACGCCTGTGTTCCCCCTCACCGGAACAACCGCAGCGTGTCCATGAATGAGGAAATCAGGAAGACTCACAGCCGCCCGGTTCTGTTCTGTTCTGCTGCGCTCCGCAGGTGCCGACCTCTCATCATGCAGCACTACGGGGTGAACGGCTACTCTCTGCACGCCATGAACTCCCTGAGCGCCATGTACAACCTGCACCAGCAGGCCGCTCAACAGGCGCAGCACGCGCCCGACTACCGGCCCTCCGTGCACGCGCTCACACTGGCCGAGAGACTAGCTGGTAATTGAGCGCATGCTCAAACACAAACACACACACTTACAGTTACCTCACACAGTCCGTTTTAACCCCAGCTTGGCCTGTCTGTGCTATAGTTAACATATCTTAATGTGGTCCCTATGCGGAGCCACAAGGGCCACGATCCAAAATAAAGGCAAAATATGACGTCATCCTGATGGACGTTCAATTTGAGAAAATACATTGTTGAAATTAATACATTTACACTTTTGGATTTATATCTTACAGTAATTAATTACATTTTAATGAAAGTATTACGTTTGAAATTCATGGTTAAGAAAAGTAATTATTTCTATGTAAAAAAACAAAAAACAAATGTATTTATGTAATTACTTCATGGATCGTGTGCTACATTGCACCAATAATTTATGTAATCTCTCCCCGTGACTCATCAACAGACCCTGACATTTGCTCTCTCATAGCAAATCACTTTTAATCCATTTTATTATCTTGTCTAGAGCAATGTTAGACCAGCCTACTGAATTTGATGGGTATTCAGATAATAAATACATCCAGCATTGGACTAATAATATCTAATTTAATACTAAATCATTTGTATGATTATTTTTGTAATTGTTTATGTCTTTAATCCTAATCGTACAGATTAGGGATACATTGAAATATTTGTTAAACTAACTGATGTATTCCATCAGTTGTAGCCCTTTTAGTTCCAACAGTTTGAGGCCGTGGATACGTATATTGATTTGATTTCTTGAATTATTTGGGATTCTAATCTAGAAGATTCATTGGGGCTAAACGACACTGTTTTTCATCTGAGTACAGTAAAATAAAACTTGCCCCGTTTCTTTTCTCTTCCAACGGCTGCACATTTCAAGACATCATCTTGGAGGCTCGCTATGGCTCCCAGCACCGCAAACAGCGCCGGAGCCGCACGGCTTTCACTGCCCAGCAGCTGGAGGCGCTGGAGAAGACCTTCCAGAAGACCCACTACCCCGATGTTGTGATGAGGGAGCGGCTCGCCATGTGCACCAACCTGCCTGAGGCCCGGGTGCAGGTAGGCATGTCCAAATAGCTGTTCAGACATGTAAATAACAAATGGGCGATTAAACTTATATTATGGAACTGAAAATGTTAAAGTATTTTACTGCTCATTTATGTGAGGGTTTCTTTAATAAGAATTTTATGCAAATGCTGGTAAATTCTTTGGACATGAAAAATTGTATCACAACAGGGAGCATTATGAAAATTAAATAAAAGCTGTTTGAGACATTTTTTTAATGAAAAAAAAATCTTTAAAAATTAAAAGATAAAATACATTAATCATGAATCAAAAACCTGTTGAAAAATGTTTGTCAAATAAGAGAATCTTTGAAATTGGCGTTTCTCATTGTGCTGATCTTGTCCCAAATCTTCTGCTGTCCTCTTTGCCTTCAGGTTTGGTTCAAGAACCGCAGAGCAAAGTTCCGGAAGAAGCAGCGCAGCCTGCAGAAGGAGCAGCTTCAGAAGCAGAAGGATGTGTCAGGAGAAGGAGGAAGCGAGAAGGAGGAAGTGCCTCCCTCAGCCACCATCCTTCCTGACACCCAGCTCCCTCCTTCATCCTCCTCCCCTTCCTCCTCTTCCTTGGAAACAGAAGTTCCTATGGTCCGTCACGTTCCTCTGGACATGGAGCTGAACGTGACCTCAGCGGAGCATTCAGGCAGCGACTCGGCAACAGAGGACAATGCCACCGACAAGGAAGACGAGGCTAACAGAGAGGAGAGGAAGTGTGAGACCCCAGGGGATCCCTCCCCAGCTTGCAAAAGGCTCAGCCCCAAACCGGGTAAGATTTACAAAGACAGAAACTAGCTAAGCAGTAACTAACAGATAAACTGATGAAAACCTCTTTCTCCGTCCAGATTCTCCGCTGGTCTCGCCATCAGTAACGCCCTCCTCCTCCAGCAGCAGCAACAGCCTGGCTAACACAGCTGCTCTCTCTCAGAGCCACTCTTACTCGTCCTCTCCCCTCAGCCTGTTTCGCCTGCAGGAGCAGTTTCGCCAGCACATGGCTGCCACCAACAACCTGGTACCCTACCCGGCAGCTTTTGACCTCACCGCCCCATCCTCGCTCCCTTATCTCGGAATGAATGTGAACATGCCCCCTGCACCGCTGGGCTCTCTGCCCTGCCAGTCCTACTACCAGTCCCTGTCCCATCATGCCCAGCAGGTGTGGAACAGCCCGCTGCTGCAGGCCTCAACTGCAGGGGGACTCAGCAGCCACAACAGCAAAACCACAAGCATCGAGAACCTGCGTCTGAGAGCCAAGCAGCACGCTGCCTCGCTGGGACTAGACACGCTGTCTAACTGAGACTGTGGAGGACAGTGTATATAGGGAGGGAGCCTCAACCTTCACAACACCTATACATCATGCTATATGTCTTTGTGATGGTCATGATTTTCCAGCACCCAGGGATGAGCAGATGTAAGACAGATGTGAACAGGACAACGCCTGCCAAGAGGGTTTGGACCTAGATATATCACACTTAGAGGGGTGTCAGGATGTTTGAATCGAGGTTCTGTTAAAATAATGTAAGCAGGTAATATATATATATATATATATATATATATATATCTCGCATGAAAAATAAGGAGTCCCGAGGGTCTTTTTCGATCTTTGAAAGCATTATTTCACAACATGTACTCTGCAGCACTATTTAAAAATAGGCTTAAAGAAAAAATTTAACGAGTCAAAATCACAATTAGGACCTCAAAGCAAACCAGAAATCCCTGTCAGCTAGGAACAACTTTTTCAGTTCATCTCTTCTCTCTTGGCGTCTTCATTTAGTATAAATCCAGATTAGTTTGTCCCAGAGGCTGGGGCTAACAGCTAGCCCGAGGGGGACCAAAGCAGATTTCTAGCATCTTAAAATAGCCCCTGTCACAAAGCTGTTTAAGTAAACCCTAATTTATGAACACTTAAACTATTGTCACATTCACATTAGGCGGCTATTTGTACAGAAAACAACAATTATTTAAATGGGAAGTGGAAATAGGAAGTAGTGGGCGACCAGTGAAGTAACCGTCTCTGCTTAGAAATACCTACTCAATAGAAAATAAAGACAGAACTTATAAAATCCATAAAACAGCGTTCGCTTCATTACAGAAATAAAATGTTAGCTTTTAACACTGCTTTCCCTTGATGACTTTGACCAGAATTGTTTCTGGTTGCATGTTTCTCACAGGAGCATCATTGGTGGCGCACCGCCTCCTGCCTCCTCTTACAGCGTAAATAGTGTCCGGCGTCAGCATGAATAACGCAGACTACACGAAGGCTCGAAGGTTAAAACAACCGTGTTCACAAGAAAAAAAGATAACCCCTAGAATTAAAAAGTGAATCCATTTTTTCTTTGCCCCAGGAATTGTGTTGCATTTCAATAAATCTATGCATGTTAAAAGATGCTGACTCCATTTTGTTTATAAAATAATACTTAAACAATTATACTAAAAAGAATGATAATTTTTTTATGTTCCTTTGAACCAGAGCTTGATATCTAGATGGAAAGCTTTCATTGCAGAATATTTTTCACAGACTTCATGAAACACAGAAGTCCCACTGAATACTACTACCTCTAATTTGTTACAGTTTTTGCTTTTTTTAAGGAAAAGAAAAGCATTGGTATAAACCTCTGTGACGTGTTTAAGATCCTTTGTCTTCAGACTGCAGAGGTCCGCCTTGATCTTGGCTCCCGCCAGACTAGCCGTTGACTTCAGCCTCCTGTACCAGCTAATCTGGATTTCTGCAATAGGTTCAGTTTAATTTGGTTTATTAATGTAGCATAAATTCACAATAAATGTCACCTCAAGGCCCTTCAAATAGGGACAGATTGAAAGTTGAGGTGAGGTGAGATATTAACTGCTTCTAACCTTTTAACAGAACTTTTTGGTGGGCTGTTCAACTCCTCACAGGTCACGGTGCAGCTTTCGGTCAAGTACAGTAAATCCTTCTGTAAAACAAATAATAATAATACAATAACCTTTATATTACTGAACACGCTGCACTAGGGGGCAACGGTTCAAGTGGTTGTCAGGGCTCAAATGACAATAAACACCTTTCTCACTGACATACGGTGCGGTCAGTGGAAATGTGAACATCCTGAACGAGTCAAAAGCCCATCAGAGCCCAAATGATGTGAGCAGCTGACGATGAATGCACTCAGTTTCTGTGACAATGCAGATGATGTTTACAAGAATACTGTGAATAAATGAGGCACTTTGGAGGGTCTCACAAATCGCCAGAGCAGCGGAGAGACTTTTCATTTAGGCAAAGTTGTGGTGTGCAGCATAACACAATAATAAACATAAACCCAGGCTCTGCTGCGCTCAGCAACATCATTCAAAGCGACTCGTTTCCCAGTTAAATGGGCGCCGATGTGCAGCTTCCTGCAGAGGCTGGCTTGATAATGAGAAAATGATTTCAGTGAGTACATTTTAAGAGCTTTTAATTACACTTGGCCCAGGGCTGAGGGAGCTGCGGCAAATGCGATCATGAGCATGCACACCATTTTAAACAACCTGCATTCTGGAAACCTCAAACGTCTTTTTGCCATGACTTCAGCAATACCCCGCGCAAATGAAGACAAAACTCTTCCCTGCTTCACCTTGTGTTGAAGCTGCATCTCCCGGAAAGTCCCGCAGACTGGTAGCACTTGAATAGGAGGCTCCCACCTTTCTTCCATCTTCTGTTCATGTGTACTGGAAGATTTTGTGTTCAAATGTAATAAAAAAGCACATTATTTTTTAAATATGATATACATAAAAAGTCTATCTATTAATGTTTACTTGTAAGGTAATGTAAAGCTCTCTATCATGATGTATAATTGACGGTGGACTTTAGCTGCCACTTTTTAAGGTAATGTTTGCTGAGCATCTGGTTAAAGTCATTTTTAAATGATGATTATACAAACCTTTGCTTCTGGGAATGAAAGAAGCAGATGAACAAACACATATAGGTATACATCATATTTCACTGAATAAAAAACCCGTGCCCCCTTGTGTACCCCGTTTTGACTCTGGGTTCTCTGGTTGTTTTTAATGCTATTCTCCTGAGTGTTTCTGTCCAGCTTGTTGGTTGAAGTGATGACTAGATTTCTGATGGTGGAGAAGAGAGCGACAGCATCATCTGTAGAGATGTCTCCCTTGCTTCTCCCGATAATGTAGACTTGAACTAGTGTTGTTGTAAAGTAACTGCAAATAAAAGCTTTGCTTGGAGGTCTGTATGAAGCCTGGTTGTTTTGCACAGAACATTTCCCCTACATGGGGTTGGTAGTTCCAGCTGCACTCTGACAACAGCCAACCAGAAGCAGTATTTTAGAAATACAGGTGAATTTAAAACTCAGTCGTGTGGCCCTTTGATATTGGGCTCTCTCTAACTTTAGAAGTGCAGCAGTAAAAACTTACAATCTATCTTAGTATTGTTCAGTTTTCTAAATAATACATTTAAGCATTAAGCGTTAAGAAAAAGACCAAGGTGAGAAATATTAGAGATCCACGGAGAAATTGGCTGGTGCCTAGATTCAGAGGATTTTTAGCTTGATTTACCCTGGCAGATGCCTGGGCAGCTGAAAATCCAAAAATCCTTTTTTTTAACTCAGTGAACACACCATAGCTAAGAACCAACAGGTCTTACTGACAACCACACTCTTTGGTGTGGATGATTTTACTCAACCAAGGTGGAAAAACAAAATGAACTATATTCATTATCAGTGTATATGAATAGAATCAGCACACAGGACTTAAAAGGCCAACTGAAGGACATCTTACATGGAGATGCGTTTACTGTCAGTCTTAAGAAGACCGTAAAACAGGGAGGCTCAGAGAACAGCACAGTTTGATCTCTTTGAGCTGTCAACCCTGGTCTGTCTGATCAGTCTGCTGGATTCCATGTTGGCAGCTTTTTCTACCTTTCAGGGTTGAACTGTCTATGCTCTCTAGAGAATAAACACATTCACTTTACTGCCGGCTAAACAGGCTAATCTGAAATTTAACATACGACTTAAAAAGTCAACTTCACAATCATTTTGTCTTTAAAAAAACCCCATTGACCACTTGTGACAAAAACGCTTGACAATATTTCTGTTAATAAGAGTGTTAACTATAGTATAGAGAAAATAGAATTGGCTAAAATCAGTATCGGCAGGTCAACACAAACTAAAACAAAACTGGACATCTGCTGAAAAATTCAGACTGGAAAAACAAAGTTTGGTTTGGGAATCTGTAAGATAGAGAATAAAGAGACAATACTGCTCCAGAAGGGACATTTCCAGCCCAACAGTGCATGTGATCAAAAGAGGCAGAAAAAGAGGATTCAGATTTAAAATATTTGGAAATTAAAACAGGAAGGGGGGGGGGGCGACTTGTGACCACATAATGCATCCCCAATGAATAGGAAGGCCATTATCCTGAAGAATGACAGCCTGGGGCGGTGATTATGCTGCTATTATATCTTTAACAGCACGGTTTGTCAAAATGTACAGACCACCGCCCATCGCATCACACACACACACACACACACACACACACACACACACACACACACACACACACACACACACACACACACACACACACACACACACACACACACACACACACACACAGGGTAACTGCACCTTACAG
Source organism: Fundulus diaphanus (assembly GCA_037039145.1). Lineage (NCBI taxonomy): Eukaryota > Metazoa > Chordata > Actinopteri > Cyprinodontiformes > Fundulidae > Fundulus > Fundulus diaphanus. The sequence continues at coordinate 49,913,837 of CM073133.1, forward strand.
TCTCTGAAACAGTGCCCTTGCTCCTGTGACAGTAAACTTTTCATATTAGTGCCTTATTGCAGCTGTGGGACCTTGTTTTCCTGGTAATTTAATCAGCCTTAAGCACATATTATTTCCCCTCAGCATGTGTGTAAATGACTAATTTACCTCTGCAGTTGTGCTGGGTTACTTTTAGCGACTGTTATGAACGAGGCCTTTCCAAAAAAATCGGATAGAAGAGGATAATGATCTCACCAGATTAGCAGCATTAACATTGGTCTAACTTCTCACCCTCACCTTGTTGTGTTTTATTAAACCACAAGAGTTTGTGTGTGTGTGTGTGTGTGTGTGTGTGTGTGTGTGTGTGTGTGTGTGTGTGTGTGTGTGTGTGTGTGTGTGTGTGTGTGTGTGTGTGTGTGTGTGTGTGTCCAGCCAAGGGCATCTTGATTGTGTGACTGATAGGACTGCAGTCTGGATATATATCTGAAGTGTGTGTCCTTGTTATCCAGAGGAGGAATCTGTTCAGGTACATGGCAGGATTTTCTCCCATGGGAGTCTGGAGCAGAGAACATAACAATGTTCTCTGTATTCTTAACACACCCATCCCCCAAACACACACACCCCAGGGGTTGAACAGGGATTGCGTGATTGTACTGCTGCAGGGTCAAGTGTGCTGAGCCCTCAGTGTGGATCAGATGCTTCAATCTGTAACACCGAGGCCTCTGAATCTCCCACTAACATCTCCACCACCTATGTGTGGTTGCACATGCTTCTCCTCCTACTTTAACCCAGTGGACGCATGGTTTTCAAATGAAATAAAATGCAGGGAATCCGAACTGGTTTTTATTCTGGTTTTTATTCTGGTTTTAAATAATAAGTAAAGCAGTGTGTTGCGTGAGTATTTATACCCCCCCCAGGAGCTTTTAACACTTGGTTGCATTTGCAGTAGGGCTGCACAATGAATCGCAATATAATCGTAATTTAAAAAAAACGCAATTTGCAAATTGCAGCGATCTGCAATTTTTGGCTATGTAACAATTAGTGAATCAGACGCATCCTTTAGGTGTCAGTAATATGTTTAAAGTGGGTTTGCCTCCACATGGAAGGGAAGCCAGTTGCAGTAGTGAGACAATCTAATTTTATTGTTTTAGAGTTTATATAATCATACTGTTTTACCAGAAACTTTCAGGAATCTCACTATAGAATTAAGTACTGGTCGATCAGTTTAATACATAGACTTGCTTGTTGGTTGCACTTTATGTTCAACAAGGATTGATGTCCAAATCAATTAAAAGCTGTTCTCTTGAATAATATTCTGATTAATAAAAACATTAAATGTTCTTGTCTTAAATAGTCCGTATTTACAAACATCTTTTTCTCGAGGCCATATTTGTTGCTTGTGGTTAAAGCAGAGAAAAGTCCAAATCAAATTGCAATTTTGGTTGAAATACAGGACTGTCTCAGAAAATTAGAATATTGTGATAAAGTTCTTTATTTTATGTAATGCAATTAAAAAACATGAAATGTCATACATTCTGGATTCATTACAAATCAACTGAAATATCACAAGCCTTTTATTGTTTTAATATCGCTGATTATGGCGTACAGCTGAAGAAAACCCAAAAATCCTATCTCAAAATATTAGAATATTTCCTCAGACCAAGTAAAAAAAAATTATAACAGCAAAACAAAATCAAACATTTGAAAATGTCCATTAATGCACTCAGTACTTGGTTGGGAATCCTTTTGCACAGATTACTGCATCAACGCGGCGTGGCATGGAGGCAATCAGCCTGTGGCATTGCTGAGGTGTTATGGATGCCCAGGATGCTTCAATAGCGGCCTTTAGCTCATTTGCATTGTTGGGTCTGGTGTCTTTCAGCTTCTTCTTCACAATACCCCACAAATTCTCGATGGGGTTCAGGTCAGGGGAATTGGCAGGACAATCAAGGACAGTAATGCCATGGTCAGTACACCAGTTACTGGTGGTTTTGGCACTGTGGGCAGGTGCCAGATCTTGGTTGTGCAGCGTTTCCTGCCACATTTCCCCCTTCCAACACACTTTTTGTGAATGTGCTTTGAAACTGCACTCTGTGAACAGCCTGCTCTTTGAGAATTTTCTTTTTGTGTCTCACCCTCCTGATGGAGGGTGTCAATGATGGTCTTCTGGACAGCAGTCAGATCAGCAGTCTTCCCCATACTTGTGATTTAGTTTACTGAACCAAGCTGAGTGTTTTTCAAGGCTCAGGAAACCCTTGCAGGTGTTTCGAGTTAATTAGACGATTCAAGTGATTAGTTGAATAGCCTACTAGTATACTTTTTCACGATATTCTAATTTTCTGAGACAGTCCTGTATATCGTAGGCTGAAGGCAATCATTTCTGCTCTGAGTTGAGACGCAGTGGGTCTTTTAGCACCTAATCTGCACAGCAATGAAACCGATTGATTTGTTGTTTGTATATGTTTAAAAAGACATGATAAATTAAACAGAAAGAAATCGCATTAAATCGCAATCGCAATATTGAGATAAAAAAATCGCAATTAGATTATTTTCCAAAATCATTCATCCCTAATTAGCAGCATATTAGAACACAGCTCAATCTTATCTAACAGTTTTTTTCCCCCAAGATTATCCTGCATTTAGCATCATCCATCTTCCAATCAACTTCCCGTCCCTCCAAAAAAATAAATAAATAAATAAATCGTCAGGGTGCAGTTGTTGCCTGCTGCACCCTGAGTATTTTCCAGCACCTTCTTCCTCCTGCCCAGCTCTGACTCCACTCTGCCTAATCATCTACACCTGTTCAGCTACTAATCATCCTGGACTGTTTCTACCTGCAAGCCTCACTACTTAAACCCTCCTCAGTCAGCTCTTCTCTGCCGGTCTGTCTTCAACTATCCCTCGCCTGCCAGTCAGAAATTTCCCCAAGTCTGCATGTCAAAGATTTCCCACGTCCGTCCGTCAGTCAGAGCGCCTCACATCTGCTAGTCAGAGCTTCCCACGCCTGCTAGCCAGAGATTCCTATGTCTGCCGGTAAGTGATTTCCCTACGTCTGCCGGTAAGAGATTTCCCTACATTTGCCGGTCAGAGGATTTTCCTACATCTGCCTGCCAGACGTTCCTACGTCTGCGCCTGTCTGCGCCTGTCTGCGCCTCCAAGAACTCTCTCAGCTGCACTGCTGGTTCTTCTGCAGCCCCAGTACCTCAAGAACTCTGTCACTGCTGTGCTGCTGGCCCGTCTACTGCTCCAGCGCTCGAAGAACTCTCTCACCTGCTCTAAAGGCTTCAAGTCTCTGTAGCGCAGCACCCGCAGTTCTCCGGTGTTCTCCGGTCCTCCAGCTCTCTCCAGTCCTTTGGCTCCTGTACTCATCTACCACCTGCTCTAGCCTGGTAACAGACTCTGGTTCTCATCCTCCACAACTAATCTCTCTTGAATAAAACTCACAAAACTAAGCTCCGTGTGTGTGTGTTCGGGTTCATCTCTCATGACATAAATAAAATAAAAAAATAATCACACAGCAAAACGCTGCCACCACCATGGTCCCCCGTGGGGATTGTAAATTCAGGGTGATGTTTAATGTTACTTTTCCTCCATACTTTGCATGGTGCATGCAGGACCAAACAGTTTCTATTTAGTCTCGTCTGACCAGAGCACCTTTCGCCACATTTTCTTTGACCCTGCATGGCTTGTGGTACACTGCAAACAGGACTTCTTCTGGTTTTATTTTGGCTACTCTTCCATAAAGACCAGATTTGTGGGCTGCATGACCAACAGCTATCCAATGAAGAGATTCTCCAACCTGAGCTCTGGATATCTGCAGCTCTTCCAGGTCATTGTCAGGCTCTTGACTGCTTCTCTGATTAATGATCATCTTCTCAGATTTGGACGGCCACCATGTCTTGATGGGTTTGCAGTTGTACCATCCTCTTACCATTTCCAGGCAATGGACTGAAAAGAGCTCCAGAAGATGCTCAAAGCTTGGAAAATTTCACCTAACCCTGCTTCCATTCTGACCTCGTCTTGGTCTGATGTTTTCTTGTTCTCTGAGGCTTTTACAAAACGGATGGATTTATACTGAGATTATTACACACAGGTGAACTGTGCTTATCAGCTGGTTGCTCTGGATTTTATTGGGGGTAACATAATAAGGGGGTCTGAATGTAAATGCACACTTCAAATTTAGCAACACATCTTGAAAAACCATTTACATTTTCCTTCCACTTCACAATTATGCAAGTTTTTGTGTTGGTCTCTTACATTAAATCTCAAGCAGCACAAAACATTTGCTATGGCAACTTGGCAAAAAGTGAAAAAGTTCAAGGTGTATGGGTATTTTTTCGCAGCAAAGTATGTAAAATATGTGCCTTGCAGAGTGAACGAAAATGTTTTGCACAGTTGCTGTGCTTTTGCTGCATTTGACTTTCTCTTTCTCAGATCCCCAGGCACACAAACGTCCTTTGGATCAAGAGCCCCACACAAAAATCACAGTGTACCATTCAATCAGCGCTTTTTCTCCCTCCTCTCCATAGTTCTCCTGGAGGTTTAAACCAGAGCAAGAATGGAAAAGAGCCAGCGTTGGAAACCTCGACCCATTGAGGAAGTGACAGGGTCTGCCAGAATATGATCCTAATCCTGTTTCCAGCATTCTTTTAGCCCAGCAGCATTGCCATTTCACAGCATATTCTCTGAGCTGTCAGGCCTGGGGAAATCCGTCTAATAGTGCATTGCTCAGATACACATCAAAGCCCTCCTGGAAACCAGCAGCAGGAACTTAAAGGAGAGGGAAGCATGAGTACGATCAGGCTCACAGCTGCACACACACATGCAAATGAAGTGAAGGGTATAATGATGAAAAACTCTTTTTCTCTCTTGAAAATGTTAACGCGGGAGGCACCATCACCCTGTACCGTGTTAGAAAAGACAGAAAAAGTAGGTGTGAACAAAGAAGACGAGTGATATAAAGAGGCAGACAACAGGTGGCTAAACTGTGTGTCCAGGGCCACCCTCCTTTAGTTACGCTTCATCTTCAATTCTCCCCTTGTCCTTTCTCTCTTAAACGCCCCGACTGCCATCTCACCCCTCCCTGGGTAATCTTCTTACAGAGGAGAAAACCCACATTTTTCTCTTTTCTTAATCTGGCAGCAGCTTGAACCTAATGTGGTACTCACTGAGTGGGCCTGGTCAGAACCAGAGACGGTAAAATCTGTTGGTCTGCCTTAAGAGCAAACATTTAAATTATGTTTAATTCAGTTAAAGTTAGCTGAAGGTTTTAGGTCTTACTGAAAGCATTTCAAGCTGCTGGGAGACAGAAAACATGATGGGATATCTCAGAAAACATTATAAAGCAAAATAAATACCAAGTATGTGTGTATTGGGAAACCTTAACGGGAGCAGTATTTGGACTCCTACAGCCATGGAGAAAAAGTGAGAGCACCTGTTTGTCCCGTCTAAAAACAATGGAAGCAGCCTTTCTACCTCTTCAAGGTTATAACAGAAAGTCCACATTAACTGGGAAAGGCCATTGCTGCTCCTCATTAATCCAGGAACGGTTAAGAGGCCATTTCCGGACAAGCTGCTGATTATTCACAAGTGAACATTTAAGACATTTGTCAAGGCGTGGATGGCCCAGCCTGTTAAATATTACAGTTCAGGAAGACAGTTAGAAAAAGATAGGACGATTTTCAGTTGTTTGGAAAGGTTATAGAAGAAAGATCACTTTTTCTCAAAGGAATATCACAACATGACTTGGGTTTACAAAACAAGCCCCAGACTCCAGCTGCTGTCACCATTGCTGTATTTGTCTTTCTATTTCTCAGTTACTCGTCATGCACAGCTCCATGCTTGGAGAAACACTAACAACATATCGGGAAATTTTAGCTGTTGGACACAGTAGTGGAGGGTTGATGATTTGGGCCAGTGACCCGGGAACTTTGCACTCACTAAGTCAACCATGATCCTCAGTATACCCAAATATTCTACTTCACGGGACTCTGGAAAACATTGTGTGGGATTTTCTTAGACGTACCTGTCGACAGCTTGGCGCTGGGACTTAAGGCCCAACATCAGTACTTTGGTTTCTTTTGCACAAATTAGGGCTGGGTATTGATTCAAATTTCAAGAGTCGATTCAATTCTGATTCTCAAGATTTAGACTCGATTCTCTTCGATCTGATCTCAAATTGGATTCCATTTTTTCAGCACCACACACGCTGTCTGCCATCTGCCCTGAACAATGTAAACCGGGATTCATCCATGAGCTGAGGTCCTGGGCTGGTGTGGTTACTACACGTGGTCTGCAGTTGTGAGGCTGGTTGGATGTACTGCCAAATTCTCTGAAACGCCTTTGGAGACGGCTTATGGTAGAGAAATTAACATTCAATAGATGAGCAACAGCTCTGGTTGACATTCCTGCTATCATCATGCCAATTGCACGGAAATGGTGATATTATGTATGTGGAAAACGTTTTAGATCTTTGAGTTCATCTCATGAAAAATGGGAGCAAAACCAAAAGTGTTGCGTTTATATTTTTGTTGAGTGTATATTAACATTCAACAGTAAATTAATAAAGTAATGGTGGAAGTTGAGACAGTTGCTTTCATAAACATGCTGTGGGGCAGAATGCCCAAACAGATCCAGGGTAGAAAACAGAGGATGCCTGAGATATCTACAGCTGCTGTCTTGACCCTAACCTGGTGCATTATTAAAAAATATGACTTTAAAAATTCACTTCCCCTAGTGGAGTGTGAGTCACACATTTAAATTCACAGTGGAAAACGCATTTTTTAAAAATCAATCTTTGGTTATATGAATCGATCTTCAGGAATTAATATGAGAATCGATTCAGAATGGGAAAATTGATTTTTTCAGCATGGCCCTAGCACATGTTGCAGAAGTCTATTTTCCAGGTGCACCTTTACTAACCTATATTGTGGTCCCATACCCTGTTTAGTGAGAAGGGAGTGTCTGTTGGTAGCCCATCTAAACAAGTTATAGGTTTTAATGTTTTTCTAACAGTTCTGGATTTAACTTTTAACATGCTGACTGAGATCAGCAGAGTCTGCAACACAACGCTGGAGACTTCTTTAATTACTCTGTACACTGCAGACGCAGCTTGGAGTAAATTTGCTGGGACAGCTACTGTAAGACAACAGACAGAAGAAATTTAGGAAAACTCTCTTAAGTTCAACATGTGAATATTTCTTACAGTAGAAACATGATTGAAAATTTTTTGGACATGACCCTTCCCAGGTTATTACAGATGGCATGTCCCCCTTAGCATGGCGTTAACACACATCAGCATGCTTAAGTGCAGCAAAATGCCAAAACTCCTGCTTTTGTAGAGGTAATCGCACCGCCACTGATGATTAATTAATTAGGTCCATTAATAATTGTAATAATTAGCTTTGTCAGTGTAACAGATTCCTCTGCACTTACCCCATCCCTTAGGGAGCAGTGGGCTGCCACTGTGCAGCACCCAGGGAGCATTCTGGGGCTGAGGGTCTTGCTCAGACCCAGAGTGACGGTTTTTGGGGTTTGAACCCCAGGATGCAAGTGTCCAGCTTTTTAACAGCTAGTCCACCACTCCCCCTTAACCAGGTGTGTGCAGTTCATGTTAAATTTCTTGAGACCAGGAAGGATGAACTTCTCTCCATTCTGCCTTGGTTTTTCGCTCAGTAAATAGACACGGCGTTCTTGCAGTTTAGTTTGCCATGACTGTTCATCCTGCTGGGCTCAGTGAAACCGTTAACCCCCAACAGTGGAAATCTTCTCTCCAGCTGCCAATACTTAACCTTCGGGCTTCAAGCAGCAACACTGCACTGCCTTGAATGCACAAACTCCAGACACGAGTTCCAGTACCTTTCTGATCCTGTTGAATGATTTAAATCATTAAACTGCTTAGCAGACCACCCTGGGAGCTCAGCTTTACCGTTCTAAAGTTAAGTCATAATGTGCCATACCATGGCTGTATATCTGTCATACCATGCCTGTTTCGATGAAAACAGACTATCAGGGTGTTTTACATGTTTATTGAGAGCATCATATTTGAAAACATAACAGAAGCAAGGCTGCGCAGTTAAATCCATAATATTCATCTTTTTAATACACAGCATGTCTCGCTAACACAGGCTTACACACATGGACACAAATGCACAGCGCTTCATTGGTTAATTCAATAATAAAGCAGGCAGCCAGACGAGTCTTCAGACAGCCAGAATAGAGAGTAACTCATCTCTAACAGTCTGCCATCTCCTGAGTGCTAAAACATGTAAATTTATGGAGGAGCCCATCGGAAACACATATTTACAATACGTTTAGGTAATCACAAGATGTGCGAGGAGCCATCCAAGGGCCTGGGGACGAACGCAGTCGGTACAAAAATAGTTTTTATGTGTCATTAATTCCCTCTGCATTCCCCGGTACATCCCCCTTTTGCCACAGTAATACAGTAATCACTCACAATCGCACAGAAAATTATCTGCACTCATCTGTGGAATAAAAAAGCGGCGGGGCAAGAGAGGGCGAGCCGTCCCATTTTAGCTCTCTGCTGCCTCTTTAATGTTCATCTGGGAGCCGCATGGCTGCCACCCGTCCCTGCATGCGGAGCAGCTTAACGACAATGGGATGTGGATTCATCTGACACACAAACGCACAAATATACAGTATTAGATGTATATTCTCTCACACACAGACACGCGCACCTTTTTCACGCTACATTGCCTGGCCAGGACAACACCCAGGGTCATCGGCGGTTTGATGGCAGCAGAGGCCCCTGCACGCTCACATTAGGCAGTGATGAGAGGAAGCGCTTCACCTCTGACTGATGCTGATGCAAAATGGAATCAGCCTGGCTGTAGTAATGGAAGTTGCGCAGATTCAGATGTGAGAAGCCAAATGGTCAAATAAGTTCTTGCCTGTCTTTTCATTATCTTCTCCTTCCGTGGAGAAACATGCAGCATTATGAGGCAAAGCCATCATTCCTGACGAATAACCAGAGGACAGAACTATCTTCGCTGCGGAGTCAGACACTGATGCAAATGTGTTTCCTGACAGTCCAGGGGGACAGGCGTCCTGAGATCTTCTAACCCAGATGCACATATTAGCGCCCTCTGGCGGCCACAGAATAAAGAAGACACCCTTGCTATGGGGCTAAAATGGTAGCTTTACCATTTGCAAATGTGTGTGGAGAGTTGTGTATCTGTATCTCGATTTGTGTGTCTGTATCTCGATTTGTGCGTGTGCAGTGGGATTTGTAAATGTGTGAGGAGAGTTGTGTGTCTGTACAACAATCTGCAAATGCGTAAAACTACTTGTGTGTAATCCGTTTTGCAAATGTGTAAAAAATCCACAAACCTGTATTCAGATCTGCAAATGTGTACAGAGATTTGCAAATGTGTAAAAAATCCACAAACCTGTATTCAGATCTGCAAATGTGTACAGAGATTTGCAAATGTGTAAAAAATCCACAAACCTGTATTCAGATCTGCAAATGTGTACAGAGATTTGCAAATGTGTAAAAAATCCACAAACCTGTATTCAGATCTGCAAATGTGTACAGAGATTTGCAAATGTGTAAAAAATCCACAAACCTGTAGTCAGATCTGCAAATGTGTAGATCAATCTGTAAGCACACACAGAAACACTTGTGTCTGAAGTATTTTCGCTTCAAGACCCAGAAATACAGACAAATCATTGGTTACAAGTCAAGCGGTTTTTCGGTTGGTTCTCTTTACACACGTGATTTTTGCTACTCTTCTGCCGCGTGAGATGCACAAATGCGTAGAAGGATTTGTATCTGTATTTTTTCGATTTGTGTCTCCTTGCGCAGACTCGCAGGCTCAAAGGCTCACATGTTGCCCTGAGCGCAGGCTCACAGGCACACAGGCTGCCTCTTCCGGCTGTGGGAGGTCACGTGACTTTCAAGGATTGAACCAAAGCGTTTTGCTACCAGACGGCTGACAAGGCAACTTGTTATAACTATATAACTTTCTCCCTTTAACGACAGAAGTTTCTTGTTTTAATGAGAGACTTATCTTGCTAAAACCAGATAATTGTCTCCTCATAACAACGCAACATAACCCGGCATCAGCTCGCGGGATATTTGAGTGTCATGGAGAAGAGGAGAGACGGAGGGGCGCCTTTTATTTCTTTTTAAAAAGTCATTTGTCGGAGGAATGTATTTCTGCACTGAGGAGTGACAAGGTAAGTCGTGCATATACAGCAAGTCCTCTACTTGAAATTTAATCAATTCGGCAGTTATTTATATTTAACAACTATGCTTTAGAAACACTTGTAGCACTGTAGAACAGTCTCTGGCTCTGTTTACACGGTGAAAACAGGTTTGCGTTGCCTTTGTACTCTCCATTTACACACTACAAGGTTTAACTGTTGCTTAGGGGGACTTTCAGCTATAGCTGTGGGTTTATTTACAACAGTTTGCAGCCGAAAAACAGTCCTCCGCCAGCCGCTGCTTTCTTCTTCTGGGCAATTTGACGCGGAGCTTCAGAAATCACAGCGCTACTAGTGGTGCGGCATGGGAATTACACCGTTTAAGTACTCTGTAAACAGGGCCTGTGACTGCAAATGTTCTACATGGATGTTAATGAGATAGAGATAAGGATAAGCAGCTTAATTTTTTTTAAAAACATGTCATGCATTTAATCATAAATTCTGCTGTAAAGATTAATAATCATGTACTTAAAATAGTCTTTTTAGTTTTTTTCAGTTTTTATATTAACCATAATTTCATTGTGCTTGTAGACTGACATATCAGCTATAGCAAGCATGGAGGATGAGAGCTTGGCCATCTATATTCCCACCTATGCTGACAGAATTGCCACCCAGAGATTTTGCTCCGAGTTCCAAGGAAAAGGTGAAAGAGATGTCCTTCAACAGACGTGGCTTGAAAAACTCTTTACATGCAAATCTTAATGGAAAAAGTCCAATTTGATCTAAAATGTTTTTGGTTTCAGGTAATACCACTATGTAATATATTTCATGTTTTCAGGAACATATGGAAGTGAGCCACAATAGTGGCAATTGTTTTTGCTGACAAAGATATAGAGCAAAAATACTGATTAACAAGATTACTCCAACAACATTGTGAAATACAAGTTTTTGAAGTGAAATTATTGCTGTTGCTATTAAGCTTCTTTAAGGTTAAAAAATTTGAAGCATGTGTTTAAACTGTACTTATTTTCCTTTTCTTTCCATAGGGCATTATATTTCTTTTATATTCTTCAAAGTTGATTGTAAAATAGATAAATGCTTTGAGTGCAATAGTGCCCAGATTTCTAACAATGACTTTTTTCATATGTAAAAGAATTTTCTCATGTTCAAATTTGAGATCCATGTATTCATCTTTTTAATACTCATAGATCACGTTCTGGTTAGGTCATCTTCTGGAGGTAGAGAACTTCCTTTTAAAAGGATCTTTCAGAGAACTTGTTAAAGGTACTTTTAATGTATGTTCTTCTGTGAGTTGATGTAACATTGCAATATAATGTTATGTTTCTAAGAAAAGAATGAGTTGATTTGATCACAAACCATTGCACTTTCTTTTGTAATGAGTTTTTACCAAAGATTCATTAAAAGTTTTCATATTGAACATAAGCATAGGCACTTTATTTTTCATCTCATTTGACCCTATCATCATTGTCAAACAGTGCATAACTTGGGTCTCAGTGTTCAGTAACAGAGAACTATAAGTTCTTGCTGTTATAAATATAAAAAGTATGTCTTGAATATGAGGAGCAGTGGTGGGGTTTACAGAACATGTCATTTAAACATTTTTTTGTCCTACATGACAGATTACAAGGCAAATGTGAAGTTAAATTTCTTGTTATTGTCCTAATATATTTAGTAGCATATATTTGCTGTCACACACAACAAGAATCACACAAAATATAAAACCTAGCACCAAAATTCAAAAAATTATGTACATCATGATGAAACATTTAAGTACATGGGAGTCAGTGAAAACAGAGGTCTGTTTTTTTTCCCTCCATCTGTATTTCTTTGACTGCTTTTCCTTTATGGGTTGTGGGGTCTGCAGCTGCCTATTTCTGACTGTGTGGGAAAGTGACAGGGTCATTCTGGACAGGCTCACAAGGTCATTTGCTCCACAAACTCTTTTTTACAAGAAAATGTCACACGTGTCACAGGTTTGTGTGTATATAAGCTCTTAAAAATAAGCATAACTCCATTGTTTCATCATGTGTGGACGGTGCATGAAGAAAGTTTTCCGTCATCAGAAGGTATGATACTTCGAACTGTCTCATAACATGTGAACGGTCCTCTGAAGACGTTGGACTGTGCAAGTTTCTGCCGCTTGCTTAGAAACCTGTTTGAGATGATCTTGTTCACCAAAACGCCGTGGAAGGGTTCACAGGTGTCAAAGTCCAGTCCTCAAGGGCCGGTGTCCTGCAACTTTTAGATATGTCCCTGGTCCGACACGCCTGAGTCAAATAATCAGGTAATTACCAGGACTCTGAAGAACCTGACTGCAAACTGAGGAGCTAATTGTGCTATTTGATTCAGGTGTGTGGGACCAAGGAAACCTCTAAAAGTTTCAGGACACCGGCCCTCGAGGACTGGAGCTTGACACCCCAGGTATACATAATGTAGGGCCGGCCACTTGGAGCCATTGCATCTCTAATCTTACAAATGATGTTCCAAAAGTGAACCACTTTTTAGAGTTGTTCCTGAAAGACAAGAAAATAAACAAGTTCTTAAAGTACATACTCCATATTTAAAAGCATGTATCATATAGTATTTATCTTTTACATTCAAACATACCTCAGTGATATTTAAACAGGTGAGCAGAATTGGCTGCTTATCCAAGAAGTCACCAGTAAAGTAATCTGTATTCTTCAGTTTTTGAAAAAGGTGCATCCAGTACTGTGCACGACGTTTCCTTAAGAAATCCCACCAGTTGTTGATGAGCTGGCTGTGGGTGCTGGATCCCACAATGAAGTAGTTTTCAGGATAGCTGTCATCAAGACGCAAAAATCTTTGAATGTCTTTCATTGTACCATTCTCTGTCTCCATGTCGATATGAATTCTGGCTGTGGTACCCCCTCTGTTACTACTGGAAGAAAATATCCAGCAGTAACTTTTGGACAGCACCATCCATGTATTCAGCTTTAGAGATGCCAACCTGTAAACACAGCAGAGATTTTGTTATTGTTTTTTCAAGTTTTTTTTATTTTAAACAAAAAGTAAAAATAACAATTAATTTATTCTTTCTAAAAATTGAGCACATTACTTATGCTAAATGTGAGAAGCTAAATATTACAAATTCAAAGTTTTTAAGTATTTAAATTTTGAGTGTCAGATCAAATGCACAGGCATTCTAAGATGTAAAAGAGAACATTCATGATTTTCTGGCTGTATTTTTAATGTAGCTATCTTAAACCTGGTCCTCCTACCTTAATGTTTTTGTTTATGAGAATTTTAAAAAGTACTTTTACAGAATTCCCATCAGAAGGAGAATAGCTGCTGTTTAAAATTGTGATTTAAGGTTAGACTGGATCAATGTTAAAATTGCTTAAACCTAGACTGCAATGGAACAATGTTGATTAAGATTTGTTTTGTTTTCTGAGTAAGTTTAAAGACATCAGAAAAAAACAAATGGAACAACAAATAAACTGAGAACAATGGTGCTTTGCTGCCAGGTGCTTTTATTGATACATTCTGATATTAACTTTTGAATTTGCAGCAATGATAATTGATTATCAGTTTTTGCTTTTCCCCTTATTAAAGCATGTCAGTAGTTGACTGGGTTTATTAATGAAGTTCATATAAATAGTTGTCCTTCACTGGCGTGTGAATTGTCCCATTAGAAAGCTCTGTATTCATATCTTTGTTTTGACACAATAAAATATGGATAAATGTAGCTTTATCTAGCCTCACTTTCATTGTGTAGAATACACATATTTTTAATTAGCCTTACAAGTGTCGGATTAAAATATATTTTAATCATATTTAATTAAAATACATAAAGGAATAGGTACATTTGCAGTCACAGGCCCTGTTTACAGAGTACTTAAACGGTGTAATTCCCATGCCGCACCACTAGTAATTCTGTGGCAATTCTGTCAGCATAGGTGGGAATATAGATGGCCAAGCTCTCATCCTCCATGCTTGCTATAGCTGATATGTCAGTCTACAAGCACAATGAAATTATGGTTAATATAAAAACTGAAAAAAACTAAAAAGACTATTTTAAGTACATGATTATTAATCTTTACAGCAGAATTTATGATTAAATGCATGACATGTTTTTAAAAAAAATTAAGCTGCTTATCCTTATCTCTATCTCATTAACATCCATGTAGAACATTTGCAGTCACAGGCCCTGTTTACAGAGTACTTAAACGGTGTAATTCCCATGCCGCACCACTAGTAGCGCTGTGATTTCTGAAGCTCCGCGTCAAATTGCCCAGAAGAAGAAAGCAGCGGCTGGCGGAGGACTGTTTCGGCTGCAAACTGTTGTAAATAAACCCACAGCTATAGCTGAAAGTCCCCCTAAGCAACAGTTAAACCTTGTAGTGTGTAAATGGAGAGTACAAAGGCAACGCAAACCTGTTTTCACCGTGTAAACAGAGCCAGAGACTGTTCTACAGTGCTACAAGTGTTTCTAAAGCATAGTTGTTAAATATAAATAACTGCCGAATTGATTAAATTTCAAGTAGAGGACTTGCTGTATATGCACGACTTACCTTGTCACTCCTCAGTGCAGAAATACATTCCTCCGACAAATGACTTTTTAAAAAGAAATAAAAGGCGCCCCTCCGTCTCTCCTCTTCTCCATGACACTCAAATATCCCGCGAGCTGATGCCGGGTTATGTTGCGTTGTTATGAGGAGACAATTATCTGGTTTTAGCAAGATAAGTCTCTCATTAAAACAAGAAACTTCTGTCGTTAAAGGGAGAAAGTTATATAGTTATAACAAGTTGCCTTGTCAGCCGTCTGGTAGCAAAACGCTTTGGTTCAATCCTTGAAAGTCACGTGACCTCCCACAGCCGGAAGAGGCAGCCTGTGTGCCTGTGAGCCTGCGCTCAGGGCAACATGTGAGCCTTTGAGCCTGCGAGTCTGCGCAAGGAGACACAAATCGAAAAAATACAGATACAAATCCTTCTACGCATTTGTGCATCTCACGCGGCAGAAGAGTAGCAAAAATCACGTGTGTAAAGAGAACCAACCGAAAAACCGCTTGACTTGTAACCAATGATTTGTCTGTATTTCTGGGTCTTGAAGCGAAAATACTTCAGACACAAGTGTTTCTGTGTGTGCTTACAGATTGATCTACACATTTGCAGATCTGACTACAGGTTTGTGGATTTTTTACACATTTGCAAATCTCTGTACACATTTGCAGATCTGAATACAGGTTTGTGGATTTTTTACACATTTGCAAATCTCTGTACACATTTGCAGATCTGAATACAGGTTTGTGGATTTTTTACACATTTGCAAATCTCTGTACACATTTGCAGATCTGAATACAGGTTTGTGGATTTTTTACACATTTGCAAATCTCTGTACACATTTGCAGATCTGAATACAGGTTTGTGGATTTTTTACACATTTGCAAAACGGATTACACACAAGTAGTTTTACGCATTTGCAGATTGTTGTACAGACACACAACTCTCCTCACACATTTACAAATCCCACTGCACACGCACAAATCGAGATACAGACACACAAATCGAGATACAGATACACAACTCTCCACACACATTTGCAAATGGTAAAGCTACCATTTTAGCCCCATACCTTGCGCCTTAGCCACTGTGACATCTACAGGAGAAAAAGAGCACTGCAAATGCTATCCACAAGGTCTGCCGATGACTGTCTTCCCGGTGCACACGAGGAACATGTGGAATTGTCTGTTTTGCATTTAATTTCCACAAAGCACAGTTTACGTGACTCTCCTTAGCTTGCACAGGTAAATGGGTCCAAAGTTGGCAGCTAAGTGCGGGATGACCATCTCACCCAGGTGGAGGTCAGGAGCAAAGTGAAAAGTGTTGCCAAAGATCTGCACCAGAGGTCGGAGACTGACAACCTGCATCAGGATATAGGAGAAAAGGAAGAAAGCAAACATTAATAACTGCATTACCATTTGGTGTAATGAGTTAGTCCATCTTCCACAACGTCCTCTGCTTCCATCTACATGAAGGGCGTCTGATTGTTCCGCTGACCTGAAGCTGGATGCCGTGGTTCTCCTCAGCTAGCTGAATAGCTTGTTCAACCACACCCAGGTTCTGGTTTAGAGAGAGGGTGCAGGTGGAATACACGATCTCCCCTCCAGGACAAGCAGCGATGATTCCCGCTCTACACAGGAGTTGGACACATTGGTTACAATTACACCCAGCTGACAGGGCTGATGGGAAATGCTTGAATGAACACATGAACTGTACGCCCTCCGTCTGTTGGGTATGGCCAGTACTGATCAACAACAGTTTATGGATAGGGTTGGTATCTATTCAGGCATTTCCCCATATTACAAAACATGGTAAACACTTTCAACACCATCAGTGCTTTGAATTCATCGCTGTGGATCCGCCTCTTTACTGATTTCTTCTGTTTTTGCCGTTTGTCTTATTTAAATGTTTCAGACCAACCTGGCTCAGAGTGAAAAAGTAATAATAGCTGGTTGTACTGTGAGAGGACCAAGAAAGAAGCTGCTACTCTGGAAATCAACGCATTCAAGCTGCTCGCTTGGACAAGTCAAATATCTTCTGGAGAGATGTTTGGTGGCCAGATGAGACAAAGATTGATGAGAAGAATGTTTGAGTCAATGCAAGGCTTTAAAACCCTAAACGGTCCATCAGCGTTAAATCCTGCTGGTAGTATCATGCTGTGGGTCTACTTCCATGTAGTACAGGTGAAAATCCTGTGGAAAGTGAAGAAAGAAGACTACCTCCAAATTGTTTGACTTTACTTCAAATCAACTAAGAGACATTTTTTGAATATTGCTTTGGGTCTACTCATAAATTGGAGACTGTGTGGATTAGTGAACTTGTTTTTTTTTTTTTTTTTTTTTTTACACACATAACTGAGGTTACCTGATTATTATTATTATTATTATTATTATTATTATTATTATTATTATTACTACTGCTGTCATCATGCCAGGCTAAAAAAATAAACGGGATTGCCGGCGGTCGTGCAGGAGCCTGCATGGCGGGGTGAACGGCCAGGATTCAGACGATCATTGTCAGTGACTGCAGCAGGTGAGCACAGCGGTTCAAAAAGCACCAGCAGGATCTATCTCTGGAGACCAACTTTTCTGTTCCAGCTTCTTAACCTGAAATATCAGTCAGCTCATTGGTTTCCATGACAAGCTGGTTTAGAAGGATGGCGGCAGATCATCTCTGCCCTGGTCCTCTTTACAAACCGTTTCCTTGTTTTGTTGCAGCCAGATGATCCTAAAAACTACACTGTGTTATAATTCAGACTACAGGTAAACACCACAAAGACATGAATTTGGGTTTAAGAAAAATAAATGGAGTCCCCACCCCCTCAGAAAAAAGTTTCATCAGTTGACATGTGCCTTATGTCAGGTGGTCAGAGGCATGGGCGCTTGCTCTACCCTGTGGCAGCAGCTTTTTATTACAATGGAGTTAGAGTGAAGTAAAAATCACACGGAGCCAATGATTCATGTCCTGCTGAAAGGCCCCATGATCAGCCAGTTTCTGATTACTGGTAGAGTTCACCAGACTATTTTAATGTCTTGGTAGTTCAAAGAGTTCATGATGTCATACACTGACAAGGTTCCCAGGGACTTTGGAAGCAAATCTGTCCCACAGCATCACAGATCCTCCACCATACCCACCAGTGGGCAGGAGGTTCTTTTCCACATTTTCATCCTTTGTTTCCATATAAATTAAAAATGACTCCACAGCCTTTATTTTAAAAGGAGTTCTTGGTGTAGCGATTCCATGCCACTGCAGATTTCTTCTTCTTGTCCTAACCTACTCAAATTAGGTTGAATTTCACTAAATGTTTCACTGTAATATTATGCTACTGGAATACAAATTAATTTATTTTAAGGCTTTTTAAACATTGAGGTAACATTTACCTGCTATTATTTTCACCCACAGGGGCCTGCTAATGATCATAATATACCAGTTATTAAACAAACGCTTGTCAGCAGAATCACGAATATGTTTAAATATACAATTTTATATTTATTTGTAAGACTTGATATAAGCTTATGTTTGTAACTTTAGAAATTTGAATTGAATTGTTAAATGTGTACACAACCTGTAAATAACTGACTTAAATCACTACTTTCACTATCACTAAAAAAGCGCGCAAAGCACCTCGGGAAATCTTATGGCAGGCGAGGCCACTAAGCATGGTAGCGGTGCATCCTCAGAATTCGGGGAAAAGGAGGACGCATTCAAAGGCTGCATTTTAAGCATCCTCAGAATTTTTGCCAAATGGGACAGCCTCCGCGCATCGTTGTGACGTAACCGGCCTTAAAATGCGTCCTTCGAAGGACGCAGCCTGCGAATTGAGACACAGCTTATGTGTCCAGAAAAACTGCCCACTCTACCTTTAAGGAACCTTAGCACATGTGACATTATAATTGTATATTTAGGATTTAATCATCAGTGGCTGTGTCCGGTGTGTGGTCTGGTTTCGTGCTGCCGGCACTCTTACAGCAGAAGCTCCATCTGCAGCTGCGGTAGGCTCCGCCTTTCCCCGACCCGGCTCCTGCTGAATATGTTGTTGTCGTCCTCCATGAGGGAATGTCTGTCTGTGGTGCAGGGAACGTCAACAAGTACCTGAACGCAGAGAAACAAAAGCGTAGCGAAGCCCTTATTAGATAAGCGGGTTTCCAGCTGCCAGCAGCGGGATTAGTGCCACAGGATGAACATGATTGTGTGACATCAGCTTACTCTGTCGAAAGAGTTCCTTTCCACCTCCCCCCACATGGTGCCATCCAACGAGGTGACGCGCAGTTGGTCATCGGTCAGAAGCGCTTTCGGAACGTAGCTGTGCAGAACCCTCTTCAATCGAGACGTTCGAGACACTGACGAGTCATTGACGCACAGAAACCCTGCGACATTGAAGCGACACGACGGGGAGTTAGCAGAGGAGCCGGGAGACGAACCGGCAGGACGGATCAGTTTAGAGGAGCCCACTCACTGACTGACTGAGTCTGAAGTAAAGCCAGGCTCTTTCCGCCGGGGGCAGCACAGAGATCAAGAACCGTGTGACTCTTCTGAACGTCCAGCGCAAGACAAGGCAATAGTGACGCTGCGTCCATCAAGTAGTAAGTCAACAGGCCAAACTTGTCTGGTCTTCGGGAGACAGGAGAGAGCGAGGATTCAAACAACGCTTTATTGGAACACAGATAACCGATGATTTTCGTTCCAGACCTCCGCTCACCTCGCAGGCTTGAACCGCGTGACGTCTCCTCTTGGAAAAACGAAGCACTTTATATTAGGACTGAGCCGTGGAGGAGGCTGCTGCTGACTACCAACACCAGCAGTCGCCGTGGACACACTGCTGGAGTCTTGTTCAGCGCCACACTCAGAGTTGGGCTGGGAGGACGTCTCGGCTGCAGGAAACACGAAGAATGCGCAGTTAGCCTTAGCCACCAACAGCGTCCGCAGGGGCACAGATGTTGGGTTCTGAGCCTGAAACATTTTGAGATTTATTTGGAGAGCTAAGATGAGGCTTTTATCTAAAATGAAATCATTTCTTTATGTTTTAAAGACTCCTTTTCCGGTGTCACTGGGAACGCTGGATTCAAACGCACACTTACCCGCTCCATCGCTAATAAAGTCTCTGCATCCCTGAGCTACGAGTTCTTCCAGATGTGGGTTATGGGAGAAATTATTGAACAGGGCGCCGTACTTTCTTTCTGACAGCAGGGCCACTCGGACTGAGGGCCACAGCGGCCCCAGCTGGGCGCCGTAGGTGGCATCAAAATGCTGCAGAGCCAGCCTGGTGGGAGGGTGCTTGGGGAGTGTGGCAGCCTGTCGGAGAGCAAAGAAGATTCAAAGCTTTGTAACAATCCTTAACTTTACATCACAACCCAACTTACTGATCTGTTTGACTCTAATGTGACTTCTTAATTAAGATAAACAAAAGAAAATGTTACAGAAATATAAAGCCTGTGTTGTGTGTTTTCAATTATTCTGAGACAAATTGAACTGGCTCTATCACAACAGTCAGGGGAGGAGTCTGTGTTGAAAAAAAATACTTTTTCACTTATGTCTTTTATACATGAAGGCATCAGTAAGATGCATTCTGCTGATGTTCTTATAAGATGGTCTTATGCTGACCCTACCCGCAGTTGGCAAAATTGAAAAAAGAGAAATCACCTGATATTTTGTACACACATTTTGAACATTCGCTGACTTTATTCATATTAGAGACTTTTTCCGTCCCCCGAACAGCTGTTTTTGTAATGCCAGTCAAATATGAGATGATTTTCCGCCGCTCACACCGGTGCATCTGAACATGGTGCGTCCCACTGTACAAACTCCGCCTGCCCGGTCCACCGCTTCGCCGGGTGTTAAATGGTGCTGACCAAAGGACTCGCGCCCCATGAAATTAAAACACCAGTTTTCTCACAAAGCGAGCATTGAAAGCTCTGTCATTTGTCTGCGACCTACCCATTTCCCTTTCACTCGATGTCGTTTTGCCGTCAGGGGTCTCAGGTCTTTAACGCTCCTCAGTAACACTCTGGAGGTCTCAAGGAACAGCGCCATCACGCCGTGCAACAACGTTTTCCGTCCGATCTGTCTTCCGCATCCGCCGCAAAACGGTTCCGCGCGCACATTTTCACTCGGCTGGGTCTTACGCAAAACAACTCTGCGTCTGATTGGACAAAATAAACGTCGATGAAATATTTGAGCCAATAGGAAACTTCAGCCGGAAAACGCGTTCTAGTCGTTTCCCGGTGAGTGACCGACCTCGCGTCCTCGAGCAGGGACATTAGCGCACACCTTGGCTTCGGCTAGCTGACCCGGTGGCTGGTTTCAAACGAGCAGAGATGGTTTTCGAGAGGAAAATGCTCACGTACGGAGACCCCGACGAAGAGGTAAATAAAATATCAAAACATCTGTGGACAGAAGTCATATAGAAGTAGCGTAGCACTAGCAGGTCGTGTTACCTAATAGCTGCTTATTCTGTGGTGGACCGTAGGAGCGAAGGGTCAGACTTTAAACACGACGAAACTGTTACGACTATACCTAGAATAACGATACCTGCGATTTTGTCTGGTTTTTATTTCATTTTATTTAGTTATAGAAAGAGCAAATAATAGAAGATAGCTACCAAATATTTTTTTAGATGTCCGCGTTACTTCACCCTGAGTTCTTGGATGGGGTTTTATCTTATTTTAAACTAACTGGAGTTGTTCTTCTTGCCACTGATCAGGAGGAGGATGCTCCTGCAGAGGAGGAAGAGGAGGAAGAAGAGGAGGAAGACATGGTGGTAGGTGGCCATGAGCCCTAGAAGAAGACGGACACGGTTGGGCGGAATAAAATGTCCAGATGTTGCAGCAAACAGCTGTAGAACAGGGACAGAAACACGATGCTGATGGGAGCTTTAGCGTTTTCCCCCCACCCACGTTTGCTTTCAATTTATACTTGAGCCTGAGATTTTTTTTGTTCTCTTTGTTTTAGTACATCCGTGTTTTCTAGAACCTTCGCATAATTCCCAATATACAAACAATTCCTACTGTACACATGGCTGCCATGACAGTGTTTCATGTCATCATAGCAACCTGAGCCCATCTACAACAAAATGGATCTTAAGAGCTTCATCTCATAAGCTTCACAACTTTCAATACTTTGCTAAACCATAGATTTCTGACAACGTATCTAAACATAACATTATGACCACTGGCGGGGGACGTGGATACTGCTGATCTGTATCGCCGCCGTGGCACCCGTAAGTAGGTGGGCTTTGTCGACCATCACATGGACATTTGGTCCACATTGTGGATTTTTAGATTCTAAAACATGGCCAAGAGTCAGCCAGTTTGGGACTGCCAGATGACTGGGTCTGAACGTCGGCAAAGCAGCCGAGCACTTTGGCACAGGCTCAAAGTTTGGCCTGAGGGAGAGCCAGAGAAACGGCGGGATGAAAAGAAAATGGAATTGGTGTCAAAGCTGAACACGATGTCGCTGCAGTGTGGGACTTTTTTGGATTTATGACAAATGACGTTAGGCCAACCGCTTAATCTGTCTGAGCAGGAACGTTGAGAGGAGAGGATATACTTGTGATTATCATATTAGTTGAAAAAGGTCTCCAGATGACAATATTATGGGTTATCACGATAATATGTTGAAAAATTTATCATCAAGCCAATTTGTTATTGTGACAGGCCTAGGCCCAAAGTTGGGACCAAATGGGATGTGAAGGTAGCCACACACACGTCATTTCACAGTGTTAGGTGGTGGTCCTGCTGTGCAATTACCCATAACCTCATGCCAACTGAACACAAAGCTCTATAAAACGTTTCTGGGTTGGGGTTAACACTCCATGCTTCACTGTTTTTGCCACGGAGCATACAAAGCACAAAGAGCCAAGTATTCCTATCTACGTCTTCCAACCATACTCAAATTCCATTTCATGTGCCTTTCAGGACCCCTTGGAAACATTACGAGCCAAATGTGAGCAGACCGAACATTGTGTGCACCTCAAGGAGCGTCTGGAGATCTGCGAGGCCAGAGTCAGTTCCAGGTCCACTGAGGAGGAGTGCACAGAGGAGCTCTTTGACTTCCTGCACGCACGCGATCATTGTGTAAGTATAAACGACACCAGAGGCCAGTGGTACAAAAAAGCTGTGAGCGATTGAGCTTAACTAGTACGTTTGGCTGGATTCATCTATTAACTTATTGCTCAAATAATCAATTGTTTTTTTTCCCCTCAGATTACATTTTATTCCTTCTATTTCACCTTTTAGTTCAAATAAAATAACTTTGAATTGTGTGTTTAAAAACAGGGTTGAGTTACTGTGAAATTATGGTCAGAATTAAATTCCGACAGCCACGTTATCTACACAAATAAATGTGATTAAAACAAGATGTTGAAAATATAGCAGCCTAGAAAACATACGGGCAGCTAATCTTTCCAAAATAAGACTGTCATGGCCATTTATGTTGACTTTTTGTGAATAATAAGTTCTCTTTATTTAGTTTTTTCTCTAGATAGCTATAATATACTTAAGTTAGTTTGACACCAAAATCTGAAATTTCACATTTAGGGTTGTTTAGACCCTCCCATTAATTTAAAAAGATTAAGAACAGACCGGAGGCCGTTGTGGTGGAATTGGCTTTTGTTAGTCAAATGTCTGGCGTGACAACGGGAGGTTGTGACGGCTGGTTCACACGGCAGGATTTTTAGCCCGATTTTCCCCTTCCGAAAGGAGTCTATTATCTCTGTGTCTCTTAAAATAATCTTAACAGAATATCCTGCCCTGTGTGATCGGGTCGGCTCGGTGGAACGTCCGGACCGCTCCGTCCTCAAATCAGGGATATTCAACATGTTGGATCGTCTTGCCCCGATATCCTAGGGTGCGTGGCGTCCCCCGAGGACAAACAAGCAGGCAGCCAGTTGAATGTGATGTGTAGCCAATCAGAAAGCGAGGTGAGGGAAACCTGAGAGAGAAAACCTTAACTCGCCTCCATTTCATAGTGCAGCAAGCGTAGAAGCCCTGGTCACGTTGTCTCCGCCTCTTCAACCAACACCTTTTTCTTTTTATTTTTTTTCTCTCCGTTAAAATCAGTCCACAAACTATCAGCATTATTCTTCCTGGTCGTCCACGTTTATTTACTCTGAACTCACTTTTGATCTTTAGAGGATTCGCAAGATTTCCCGTCTGACGTGAATGATCCTGAGTGAAATCTGTTGGTGTGTTGAGCTCGCCGTCTGACCGGACGCCACACGCTGTATAAGCAAACATGTTTTATCTAAGATTTTTTATCCTTACGTGTGGTGTCTCTCAGGCTTTGAAAATCGTCTGACAATTTTAAAATCCTGCCGTGTGAACCTGCCTTTAGAAGATTTTTTGGCCAATTTTTGGATCTTATAACATCAGATTAAGTTAAGTTTCGTTTTTTATCTAAGTTGTAAGATATTTGTTATCGTTTTGTCCATATTTTTGCTAGAAATAAATAACATATTTTTTTCCAAACAATGAACTTGGAAGTACGTTCAAATAACAAACCTCCTGTTGTCACTTCCGCTGTAAACACGGCATATGAGTCTGGAAGCAGCCGGTAGAACCTGATTGCAAAGGCTGGACTAACAGGGTCAGCAAAAACGGGTTGGAACCATTTGATAACTACAGATGTGACGCTAACTCCAAGCAACATGCTCCGTTTTACCCCTAGAGCAGCCAGTTGTTGAAGTTTTAAAGATATAGCCGCTCATTCAGGACATAATAAACGGCGTCATTAAAATATCGCTGCATTGTGAGTGACTCTTCGTAATCTCTCACGCTATGATTGGTCCGGTAAGTTTTAGACCGGAGTCTGAGCCTGTCCAGCCTGTGATGGTGTGTATTGAATACACATGGCATTAGTCAGGCTACCAGCAGCCAGCTGATCCGTGCTGCTCCCCTGCGCCACACGTGACCATGGGTAACTATAGTGACGTGGTCATCAGAGCACTCGGGGCAGTAACCCTCACTCTGGAGAAGTGGCTCCAAAAAATACCTGGAGAAACAGACATCTCAGTCCAGAAGAACACAATCTTAGGAACAGCTGAGATACTTAGAACCCTTTAAAACTCGTCTGAAAACACTTTTTCGCTTTGGCTTTTAACCCAGAGTGAGGTTTTTCTGTGTTTCAGTTGTGCCACCCCCCGGTACCACTGCTTTAGATTATTTTGGCCTTTGAAAATGTTCTAAAATTGGGTTTATTGCCAAGTGAAAAATCCTCCCTGTTCTAAACCTGCCTCTGTTGGTTCATATATCAGACAGAACCTGAATTTACCTCTACAAGCCACTCCATCTCTGATGCAGACCTCTTCACCTCCATGCGCTGCAGATGTTGAAGCTGCTGCGTAGCACTCCTTTTAATTCATGGCGCTTCATTGAAGGTGCTAATTGTGTTTCTCCGTTTTCAGGTCGCACACAAGCTGTTTCATAACGTGAAATGACCTGCCCAGTGCCCACCCACGTCCTCTCCCAGTGCAGCTGTAGGATCCTATTTAACTACAATCATCGATAAGCAGACACTGTGCTGCCTGCTTCCCTTAATCACGACGGACTGGATGCATGTCCTCTGTATTCATGTGCACTTAAAAACATTGCTATTCACCAGCTCTGCTGTTTTAGCCGTCCCTGGTGCAGCGGATTTAGAAATTTGTGCAACGAGTTAATGGGCTCAGATAACATGGCGTTCCAGGAAAGAAATGTTTACCTCAGGTTTGGCCTTGGATTCACTGTTCCAACTTAGAAATAAATATTTTCTCTTACTCCTGGGTTCCTGGTCTGTCTGAAAGTGTATTTCCTCATCGTGCTGCTGGCCTTTAAACAGTTTGGATATTTGATTTATGGTTTTTGCTGAACTGCTAGATCACTGCCCTTCAGTCCAATTTGAGGATTTATGTAAAGGAAAAACCTTGCATGTCTTATTCCAAGATGATTTACTTTTTTCCCCTAAACACCAATAATGACAACGTGAAGAGTTGTTTTTCTGCAACTAGATTAGAAATAAACTTAACTTGGAACATCTGTCTTTGGGCAGTTTGGCCGATTCCTTTTAGTAAAATCTCGTAAGTACCATCAGGTTGGATGGGAAATGGAGTCAGTACATCAAAAGCCGAGTCCTACACATGGGCAGGAAAAAATAACTGGACTGTTATTTCACTGCTTCAATGTCCTCTTTTCAGAGGTTTGTATTTAATTTGCAAATCAAGGTCCCAGAGTCTGGAGGAGGAGTGGAGAGGCAGAGAACCCACGTTGTTTTAAGTCCAGATAGAAGTTTCCAGTCAGTGGTGGTTTGGGGCGCCATTGTATCTGCTGGTTCTGGTCCACTGGGCTTCCTGAAGTTGTCATCTACCAGAACCTTTTAGAGCACTTCACGCTGCTCTCTGCTGATGGACATGCCGATTTGATTTTCTAGCAGGACTTGGTACCGGCCCACACTGCCAAAGGTACCAGAAGCTGCTCCAATGACCATGGTCTTACAGATTGGCCTGACCTGAACCCCCTAAAATCTATAGGGTATTTTGAAGAGGCAGGAGACACTGGATCCAACAAGGCAGATGACCTGGAGGCCGCTACCAAAGCAGCCTGGGCTTACTGAACACCTCAGCAGAACCACAGGCTCCATGCCATGCTGCATTGATGCAGGAAGTCATGCTAAAGGAGCCCCAACCAAGTATTGAGTGAAAAGAAATGAACAAGTACTAAATTGTTCTATAAGATTAAAAATATCAGTTTGAGTTTTAATTTTCTATAAGTCAATGACATTTACAAGAACTAGGCGTAGCCTCAGTTGATTAGCCAGGATGTGTTCAGGCGGACTGACTCCACATTGTGGACTTCAGCTAAAGCTGCAGAAACGTCAAGGATGGTCCTTTAAACAGGATTTACCTGAGCTTCATGCAAACACTGAATACTCATCTACATTTATTTTTTATGCATTTGCAAAAATTAAGTTATGAAGAGGGTGTAGAGCTTTGGGAAAGTATAATCATTGGTTAAAGGGTAACTAAAAGTGGAAAACATGAAGCACTAAATACTGGATGCACTGGATGCTGTAGCTCTACTTTCTGTAGGTCAGCTTGCATCTGAGTTCAAGATCATGTTAAGTCTTTTCCCCCCAAAAAGTCTTAAATTGGATGTAAAGAATCACCAAGTCAACTATAGGTCTATGTGTAGCACCTCATCACCAAAGCAAATTCCTTGTATGTGTAAAAAATTATTTGCTCATTAATGTAGATGGTGTGGAGCTATTCCTGTCGAGATTCTAAGCTTGTTTTAAGTGCAAAAACTGGTCAAATAGTCAAATAAACTAAAGTGGCTGCTGATGTAAATCCAGTCATTTCCAGTTATTGACTTAATATTTGCATGCTCAGTTATTCCTCATTTTCAGCATAAACCATGTCTGACCACAAGTTTCAAGTTGTAAGGCTAGAATTTTATTTCAATACAAACTACAATAAATAAATTTAAAAAAAAATCATGCCATGATTAAAAGCAGTCTTGACAAAACAGGTTGCAGTAATGAACAGCAGGTGGCAGTCAAACTCAGCCAGTGAGTTAAGCGCAAGGTATTTAACAAAATAAGTGGTGCACACAGTGCATGATGGTTCAGGAGATGCAGATGTTCCTCAGGCATTTTCTTTGTCATTGGAGATAAACTTGTCCATGGAGGCCTGCAGGAGAAACGGCGTTTAATCTACTAAATCAATTCTTAGGACAGATTCCTCTAAAAAGATTTTCCACGAGTCTCACTTTCTGTACATTTGGTGACAACATGAAATGTTCTTCTAGACAAGAAGAAACATCAGTTCAGGGCTTAATTTAAATCTACGTGTTAAAGCACCGTTGGTTGGTGTTAATCAACCTGAGATTTGAGCCACAGCCCGTTCAGATAACCTGTCTGAAGGTCAGCTTTGTCCTCCTGGTATGCTGGTGACAGGAAGAGCTCTCCTCTCACCTGCATGAGCAACTTCTCCTTCCTCAGCTTCTTATAGTAGAGGAGAACGTCTGGATCTGCCCGGACAACGTGGGGGTCAAAGTCCATGACCCTCAGACCCTCCAGGCTCCGGGCTCGGGACAGCGCCACGTAGGCCTGGCCACTCTCAAACACCCGGGCCAGAGAGATCTCAACACAGTCCAGAGTCATTCCCTTTAAAAGAAATGGGGTCAAACATTATTGGTTCTCATCATCTGCAACAGAGAGGGTGAAGGACAAGAGTGG
This sequence comes from Fundulus diaphanus, assembly GCA_037039145.1. Taxonomy (NCBI): domain Eukaryota; kingdom Metazoa; phylum Chordata; class Actinopteri; order Cyprinodontiformes; family Fundulidae; genus Fundulus; species Fundulus diaphanus. The sequence continues at coordinate 49,941,731 of CM073133.1, forward strand.
AGTGTTTCGACATCTGATGCAATTTTCTAATCAAGACTAATTAGAATTTTAAATGAAGGAAAGACAAATCAAATTTTCTGCCAAAGAGCATTATTTTGCTTTGTTCCCACGGAGACGGACATGAAACCGGCAACCAACAGGTTACAAAACAGAACTTTCTCCTGCGCCACTGTTGCCCCAGTCCATTAAGCATGGTGGTGGCAGCATCATGCTGTGTGAGTGTCTGAGGGCCAATTTGTAAAACCAAAACAGTTTAAAACACACCCTGTATTAGGCTTGTCACAACAAATTTTACTGGATGATAATTTTTCTAAAAGTTATTGCGATAAATCATGTCATTTGGAGACCTTTTTTCAACTAATATAATAATAGCATAGTAACACAAATATATCCTCTCGACCTGGCAGCTCAGACAAATTAAACGGATGGCGTCATTTGGTTTAAATCCAAAAAACTTCCACCCTGCAGCGGTCGTATTCGACTTTGACACCAATTTAAAGCTCAAACTAGTGTCTCTCTGGCTTTCATTTTAACTTTGAGCATGTGCCTACCTGACACAAGCACTGTATTATAAGCCTGGTGCCAAGCCCCCCCCCCCCCCTTTGCAATAATCTATCAATTATCGCATGATAAATTATCATGCAATAGTTGATTTATTGATGATAGGCCTACCCTGTATTAATTCGGTTTATTGGCATCAGGAGCATACAGCAAAGGAAGAATTTCATAACAGGGAAACCGATCTGACTGAGTAAACATGAAACTGATGTGGAAAAGCACTTCATGGCTACTTAAGTATAGTGGAGGATCTGTGGGCCAGTTTATCAAAGACCCTGAAAGACCGCATGGTGTCATCAACTCAACCAGGAGATTTTCAATGGAAATATCCCTAGAGAACCCAGATACCACCAACTGTAGTTCACTGCCAGAGGATCACCATAATGATCCAAAACATGTGGCCAGTTTAATACCTGTGGTTTAGATACAGAATTAACCTCCTTCAATGACCATATCTGTCCTCAGCTCTAAAATCCTACAGAGAACCTTTTGGCTGAACAGAAACCAACAAAAGACCATTAGGGAGAATAAGAAAACAGTCTTGTTGGCTAAAGCAGGTCGAACTAATTGACAGCAGGGGTACCAGTACACGTCTCAATAAGGATTTTGTAAGAATTTTTATTTTTAACCACACAATAAATGTTCTCAAAAGTTGGATTTTTATTTCCACATTTTATAGTGAGCAATTATGTTGCTCCCGCTATAAAGCATACATTTATTTGAAGGTTTCTTTACCATGGCTGCATAGAAACAAGGCCAGAACTGCATTTCTTTGATTCGTTTTCTGCCAGGATGCAGCGGTCGGCATCACTTCTTATTCCAAACGTTTGGTGATTTCACCTTCACTGAAGTAAAAGGGAATTTATTTTCTGCCTAGGGAGAAACTTTTAAAAATATAGGCCTATAAGCAATGTTTGATTTTTTTGTTAAGAACTAAATATGAGCCTAAAAGCTTTGATGCTCTTTAAACACCCCTTTTTCAAATCCATTTAAAACTGTTTAACATAATTTGTTTAAGTTTGTAGTCCAGCTTTTATTTGCCTGCCTTTCTTATGCCACTGCAATGCATTTTTTGCCGTGTTATTCTTTTATGTTCTATTCATGTAGAACATTTTGAATAGTCTTGTCACTGAAATGTGCAGTACAAAAAGTCATTTAGGCAAGGCCAGTTAGAGTCCAAAAAGGGGCAAAATTCTGATAAAGACTCATCTTCTGTTTGCAGACACCTTAGCTGTAGATCAAAACCTGCTCCCAGTGCCTACAACCAATGAACCCAATTATCCAGAGGGCCCTCTTTCCTCTTTTCCAGCCAATTATTGAGTCTGGGGTCAGGATGTAGTGACAGCAGTGGCTGCAGGGGGGGAAGCTGCTGGTGAAGCAGCACAGAGTCATTTCCTTTTCAAATTGAGTTGTTGCCACTGATCTCACCTCAGCCGACTGTCAGCCAGCAATGGGATCTAGAAACAGTTGGAGGGACTCTGGTTGCATTTGCAAATTAAAAGGCAACCAACAGAGAGGGGTCAATTAGACGTCACAGTGGACCAGACCTGAAAGTAGCCAAATCTCTTAATCGTGTGCCATTGTGTCCCTTTAAAAAACAAGTAAGTTTGATTTACTCGGGAACAAACCTGTGTAGGCCTGTAAACTAGTCAACATGCTTGGTGACTGTAGTAAAGACAGCATGGAGCAGGAAGCAAAGTGGTGTGAAATGCTGCTTTCTAGAGGCTGCTTCCATGAGTCTGCAGCCTGCATGGCAGAGTGGGTTAATGACCAAAATTATCAGCATACAAATCCATTTTGCTGCGAGAGCATAGCTGGTCAGCGATGTCCTTAAACCACAAGAATCAAAGAAGATTAGAGAGAAGATGAGACTTCTTTTGATACGTCCGCTCAATGAAAACGGGGACAAAAGTAAAGCAGTTATAAAAATATGCCAATCGAGCTGAAATAAAACTCCCCTATTTCCTCTTCTACTGAACAAAAGAAAAAAAAAAGATGAATTCAAGTGTAACCATCTTTCCTGCACTCCATAGTGAAAGCTGCCTTTGATAGAAAGTACACCAGTCTTTAGGTGAAAGCATGCGTTTCAGCACTTGTCCAAGCTGTAACCGATGTGTCAGAGGGTCAACTCACCTGGCTCTTGTGGATGGAGATGGCCCAGGCCAGCTTCAGCGGCAGCTGCTGTCTGCTTAAATAGATGCCTCCAGCGGACTTAAACACCCAGCGCTCCAGCTTCAGCACCTCTGTGACCCCACACAGGAAGCGCACACACGGGAATCCTGAGGACCACAAATGAGCCAGTAGCTGGATCAGGAGGAGGTCATCTCTATTGGACAACCGTGCTCTTCCTGATAGGAAACTGGTGCCTGATGTGCAGGTGCATCTCAGTAAACTGAAATGGTACGATGAGGCTCATTTGTCAGATCTAAACCTTGTGAAAATAACCTTTTAGCGGGTATTAAACATAACATTAAGCCCACAGTCCTGCATTAAAATGTTTATTATTCTGATGCAATATTCTAATCCTAAATATTAGCTGTAAGGACAATTGTCAAACAGATGCTTGAAAATAGCCTGTGTGTACTTAACTCATTCACTAGTGAAACACGGTATATAAATTAATATATGGACCTTTCTACAATACTGTAAGTTGTTGAGATGCACCTGTCAAAATCACCCCCAGCTCAGTCTATAAAGAAAACCCACGAGGACAAAATTCACCAGATTTGCAGTGCTCAACTAGTTTTTCCTGCCAACCAACTCTCCCACCCCAGATAGATTAGATTCCTTTATTTAACAAGGTAATAAACACATTGAGATTTTTACCCTTTCCAAGAGTGACCTGGCCAAGACAGCAGCTCAAATACACATTTGAATACATCACGCAGTAAAAAGATCAGTTTACAAAGTGCAGTCACAACATCCAACCAGCTGAGGATCTTTGCAGCTCCTCCAGAGTTGCCATGTACAACAGGCTGGCTCCCCTTGCCCAGCCTGTTAGTTGAGGAGGATGGCCACGTGTTACTGGGTCTGCAGTTGTGCCTTATCCAGATGTTCAAAGCTTAGGTTATAATTTTAGAATCCAACCTGTTTGAAACCTCTCCACTTTCTTCCTGATCCGTATACCATGTTTCTTGGTCTTAATGATGCCGTTTGTTCTCTAATGTTCTCTAACAAAAGATCCTTCAGAAAGCAGCTGGATTCAGACTAAGATTGAATTACTTATAGATTATTTACTCATACAGGGATTACAAATGGTTGCACTGGATTTTATTAAGGGATAGACTGAAAAGGGTCCGAACAACAAATGTTTACACCACCTTGTAGTTTAACATGCAATAAAAATAAAAAGCTGTGCAGCTTTTTCCTTTCCCCACAATTATGCACATCATAATATAATATGATTGAATTTGACTTTGTAAAGTGCCTTGAGATGACATGTTTCATGTATTGGCGCTATATAAATAAAATTGAATTCATTTGTGCTGGTTGTGTAGTGGCAAGTTATGAAAAAATAAATAATATCTGTAGTTCTGAAGGCTCAGAAATGCTCATACCCACCTCAGAATCCACACACTCTTCCATATTTATCTACAGTTTATGAAACTTGGAAAACTAAAATATTGTCAATAAGAAACTGTTTTCAATTCGACATTTAGGTTTTTACTTTCTGACGGTGTCCCTAGGACCAGCTTCTGCCAGCGCTGCTGTTAAGAGCCTTTTAAAAATGGAAATTTATTTAAATGCATCAGGGGCATTTCATCCAGAACTGTTCTATTCTTTCACATTAAAACAGGCTTGATGTTTTCTGGTGCCACTTAGGGTTGGAGGAGATTCTAACAAGCTGCAACAGCAATACTGAGTTTGATGAAACACAGGAAATTGTTGGGGAAACAAACCATCACCCAATACTAAAACATAGAATCCCTACTTAATACCATGTTGTGAGATTTGGAAATTGAGTTTGGCAACAATGCAGTTTTACCATCTCTCTGAACGCTCCAAATAAAAGGCCACTTGTACCAGAAAAGGTGCCAAAAAAAGAATTTAAGTTCCAAAGTTTATTAAACTGACCTCCTGCTGGGAAGCCAGCACTGTCATCACAGCGGCCTTCTGCACACTTCTGTCTTCCACTGAAAGCTGTCAGCAGAGCTCATTTGGCTTTAGATTCACTGAAGACATTAACCTTTCTGTCAACAGATTTATGTAGACCCAGCCTGCATTAATGCACAGGCTTACTGTGGCTGAAGCCTCAGGGGCTACCATAAAACAATGAAAAATGTCAGTGTATCATGGAGCAAAAAAAAAATATAACGTAACAAGACGTATTCTTGTAGTAGAGCTGAGCCGAAATCATCTTTCCCGCCCCGTCAGGCAAAACAAGCCAACCGCATTCCCAGCCTGCCCCGCTCAACAAATTCAGAGCTGTTTATTGTAGACTTCCAAAATCTCTCAGCCCCAGGGCCTAAAGGCCGATTAATGCAGGCCTGATGTAGACCACTGACTTTATGAGACCTTTTCATGTTTAAATAAAGAGAAGTCTAATTGAAGAAGCCTTTTCTGTGCGTTGTGAGGATGTTAGAAAATTGAAACAAACCTTGTTTTCCCGAGTCAAAGGCCACCACTACTCCTCGAGCTCCATTCACCAGACCTCGACCAACATCCAGGTTCTTGGTCAGCATGACCTTTGGGAGACAAAAGCGTTTTTATCCAGAGTAGATATCTGCAGACAATAGCAGCAGGAATATGGAGCTGAAGCCTACCTGGGCTCCGACTTTAAGCTGGATCAGTCTGCCAACTGGACTGTGAGCATCTATGGTCCTCACCAGCTCCGGGTCACTATCCAGGGCCTCAAACGCCCGCAGGGGTCCTACAAGACAAGGGCAACTGCTTCAATCAGAGCATTACTGCTGAGGCTCCTGGCTACAGTATTACTGGCACAGAACATTACACAGAAATTAAAACATTTCTACACCCAAAAAACACCATCCTGCTGCCTTGGACTAAGTGTTTTTGATGCAATTATGTCTTAGAAAAATAAGAGGTTCCCCAGAACTGAAAAAAAAAAAAAACATTACCCAGAACCCATTACTCAGAACCCAAACTGCATCCAGCAGACACAGAAAACATCTGAAGTGGAAAACAACTTAATTACATTACGGATTTACTGTTCAAGCAGAGTGACCAGAACTCAACTGGTTTTAATACCTGCATCAGGTTGGGATGGGGGATAAATGAGCCAATCAGATGGTTAGTATTCAGACCTGGCAGCTGCTGGAGTTTGTTCTCATTCGTGAGCTCCACGTCGTCCTTGTGTGTGCACAGCCTGGTGGCCAGGATCCCGTCCCGCTCTATCTGATGGTAGGCGCTTTTCATCAACTTGGCTGTGACTTCCTCCGTCACCCTGAGTTATCGTGACAGAACATTTCCCTCAGAAAAAGCTCAAGAAGGTTGATCTGCTCTGGGTTTAACATTATTTTATAGAACATAAAAATAACAAATACATTCACCCTAATTCTGCTGAGAAAGGATCTGTTTCAATCCAAAAATCATAATTTGTTGGAAAAAAACAAGAACCAAAAGCTAAGAAGCTTTGTCGCAGCTTGGTAGATGGTAATTGACTTGTACAGCGCTTTAACTAGTCCCACAACCCCAAAGTGCTTCACACTACAGTCAGTTACCCATTCACACAGTGGTGAACTATGTTAGTAGCCACAGCTGCCCTGACAGAACAGAGGCTGCCAAACATCAGCACCACCAGGCCCTCTGACCACTGCCAGCAGGCAATTAGGGTGAACTGTCTTGCCCAAGGACACAACGACTGAGACGGTCAGAGGGGAGAATTGGGTCATTTAGTCCCAGAAAGTGCAGCCAAAAGGAATGGTGTACAGAAAACCAAAGGTGTGTTGATCACTGATCAGTTTGAGCTGGTCACACAGAAGCCCAGATTATATTCACTGATAGATCAAAGATTGTGTGTTGGAGCTGCATGGTGGGATTCCTACAGTTGCAGTCAGAGCAGTGTTCACATCCAATACACCAAACAGCGCTGCCAAGAGCATTACAATGGTTTACTTTGAGTGCCGTCAGCCTGGTTCGGACCTGATGGGTTTGTTGCCCTGAACCGAGACCGAAGGTCTGTGACCAATCCTTGCAGAATCATATGGACCTACACACCATGTGATGCAACCAGGCTCCTGTGCGCTGCACCCAGATATGCTTTTACCACAACCTGCCTGGTGAAGGTTTATGTACACGTGAAACACTTTGGGATCTAGTGTGGTTCAAACTGCTATAATAAATATCCACTATGTTCTTGATACACGGCAAAACACCTGATAAGAGCTTTCAATGACCATCTGTGGTGTGGCTGATGTTTGTTGTTGTGATGCAGTCTTAACACTGTAACAAAGACCTAAATACCTCAAACGAGAAAACTGTCAAAACTTCTATTAAACAGGAGGCAACAGCTGATCCCATCATCAGCTGCATTTGTTTGCTGCTTCCTTCCTTCCTACATGGCTGGGAGCAGCAGCTGTGGACCAGTTAATGGTCTTTCACCCAGTAAAGTGTTTTTATGTCAGATAGTGTTTTTGTTTTTAAAGGGATAATGAAACAGAAGAAGAATTGTGCTTTTTTTTCACCTGCCCACCCTCACCGCCTGCAGGAGGGAGATGAAGTTCTGGTCCGTTTGCCTCCTCACTTCAGTCAACTCCATGTTGACCTGGATGACCTTCCGCCAACATCTGGCCTGAAAGTTCATGATTCAAAAGGTTTTTCATGAATTCCCACAATGGCCCCCAGAAATTGTGAAAACAGAGTGTAAGGAAGGTGCTAACTAAAGATAATGTGCACAATGAGTGCACATGAACCATTACAGCCATGCCCATATTTATTCAGACTAGTCTCAGCCTATTCATTACCACACCAGGAAAACTAATGCACTGATGAATCCATTTTACATGTAATTTTATTTCCAGTTACACAAGTAAGGTACAGTACAAGACAGCAAGTACTTGCAGAGTTTAAACAGTTTAGGCCAACCTGAAAGCAGAAGCGGGCCTTTTCCTTTCCTTTAGAGACTGGAGGAAGTTGAAGGAAGTCCCCACAAACGATCAGCTGGATCCCTCCAAACGGCTGTGTGGACCTCCGCACTGACCTGGCCAGGAAACAGAATGAGGATTACTTCTACATTACTGGGTCAAATACATTCAGTCATAGCCCTAACCAATCAGATAATCAGGTACTGAAAAAGCAAAAATGCTGCCAGAAAGCGGCTAGCTCCATTTTCTGAATTGATTTGAAAGTAGTCCAAAGGAGTTCGTGCTTCGCTGATCCAATCCCTCTACCCTCAGTTTCTTTAGAAAGACAGTTTCCAAAGGAAGGGGACCATGTTCTGCTTCACTACGTCACAGCTCATGATGGTATTCAAGGTTCCCTCAATGAACCGTAGCTCCCCACAGCCAGCAGCACTCATGCAGCTCCAAATTATGACACCCACACCACCATGCTTTACTGTAGGCAGGACACAGGTCACTGCACTCCTCACCATGATGCCCCACACACACTTGGCACCATCTGAACTCAAGTTTATCTTGGTCTCAGACAACAGGACACAGTTCCAGTAAGCCAGGTCCTTAGTGTGTTGTCTTCAGCAAACAGTTTGTGGGCTTTCTTGTGCGCCATCTTTAGAAGAGGCTTCCTTCTGGAACGACAGCCATGCAGACTAATCTGATGCAGTGAGCGGCGTACAGTCTGAGCACCACACAGAGTGATTCTCCCCCCCTCCTCTTCCTTCAGCAAGCCTGGCAGCACTCATGTCCATTTTCAATAAACACCTCTGGATATGATGCCGAGTGTGTGCCCTCAACTTCCTTGGTCTACCATGAGGCCTGTTCTGAGAGGATCCTGTCCAGTTACACCACTGCATGGTCGTGGCCACCGTGCTACAGCTCAGTTTCATGGTGGTGGGAATCTCCTTATAGCTCTGGCCATCTAAATGGAGCAACAATTCCTCCTCTCCCCCCCACCAGATCCTCAGAGTTCTCTGCTATGACGCTGAACTTCCAGAGACCAGTAAGAGAGAAAGCCACAACACCAAATTTAACACCTGCTCACCCTAGACCTGGTAACACTAACAAGTCACATGACACCAGGGAGGGAAGATGGCCAATAGGGACCAATTTGGAGATTTTCGCTTATGGGTGTGCTCACTTTTGTTGGCAGCAGTTTAGACATTAAGGGCTGGATGTCGAGTTATTTTGAGGGAAATTTATTTATTTATTTTTTCCTGAGAAGCTACAAAGTACGCAAATAGTCCTTAGCATCTGTAAGGTTTAAATGTCGAGGCAAAGAGTCATTACAGAATGATGTAAAACACTGCAGTTGTATGAATGTACAATCAGCATGAGAGAGTTTAAATAATTCTCAGTTGGATCAAGAACCTGTGGAACCAGCAGCATGTTTGTAAAGACTTAAACAGATAATGGACTGGATTACATTGTATCAAAGTGTCACAGCTTCAGTGCTTTCCCATGAAAATGTAAGATGTAGCAGCTTTTGTGAGATCCTGTATATTTAGACAAGAAATGCCTTGCAATAACATGGTGTTATTCAGGGGGGGTTGAGGAAAACAAACCCTAAATCATGCAAGGATGTCAGAAACAGCTTAAATGTATTCAGTGAAAAACTAATGTCATTCTATTTTCAATCTTGATATTACGGTACTATGTGTGCAGCTAAAACTGCTTTTAATAAAAATAAAAAAAGAGGGAAATATGGTGAAATATTTAAACATTTGATATGTACAAGCCAACAGAAAAAAAACAAACAAAAAAAAACACACATTTTAATCTAAAAGGGACATGAAACAGCGAATCTGCATGGGATGTGCACCAACAAGACACCTTCCCAATAATAGAGGTGAAATTCAGTTTCATCCAGAAGAGAAAAGTCGGTTCAGTTAAAAAGAGCTACCAGAACATCTAATCTATTTTCATCTGAAAGCTGTAAAGGAAGAGAAAGGTTGAAAACATATCGACTTGTTTTTTGTCAAGTGCCTTGAGACGACATTTGTTGCTAATTGGCGCTCTAAAAATAAATACAATTTCCGATCAGAGCTACCAAACGCACATGCAGCAATATAACATCTGAACGAGCTGCTCGAAACAGAGGTGATGCATCGCTGACAGACCATCACCAAGACAAATGAGGAACGGGATTTCATTTGTATTTTTTAATTCGTTATGGAAACAGTATAAGCAATTGCAAACAGTGAGGGAACACTCAAAGTGAACTAGGGCAGTTGTCCATTTTATGTTAACGTTTTATTTCCAGTTAAACAAAAAAGGTGTTTGTTGGGTTAAACAACAATTATGTAATGCTTAATAGAAAAAAAATCTGTTTAAGTCAACACCTTTTTTATGTGGTATCTGGAAATAAAATGTTAATATGAAGTGGACTAACGCCTTCGTTCACCTTTTTGAGTGTATTGTCATGAAAAGCTAATTTAGTTAACATGCTGTGGTAATTATTGAAAGGGTGTAAATAAATTATAACACCTTAATACAGGGGTTCCCAAACTTTATATTTGAACATACACTTTTTTTATTTTAAATTATGAATAAAAGGAGTATTTTTATAAGAACTCTTACAAAAAAAGTACAGCCTTCCTCCTGTGGTAAAATGAGGAATGTTGAATATCTTTGTCAGGGTCCAGCCTGTAGTGCCTGACAGGCTGCTGCAGCCTTCTCTCTCTCTCTCTCTCCCTTCTCCCGCAGGTGGCTTCAGTTGACAGGAGGGGCGTGGTGCTCAGCTGTCCCTCATTCCACGGGGCGGTCGTGCTGCATTTAAGCGGAAGGCGGCCAGCTGATCGACGCCAGAGTGTTAACCTGTGTGGTATGCTGAATTGGCCGCTGTCTCTCGACAGATCTGATTACCTTCTTCGTCCTAACGCTTGTTCCCTGTGCTTCAGGTTGCCTCGTGATGCGAATCCCACTTCACCATCCCAACGTCATCTGAGCTCAGCTCCTGGGTTCTCTGAGATCCCCTCCAGCCTGTCAGCTGGCAGCCAGGCCGCTCCGCCTCCAAGCCGCTCCGTGTGACTTCCACCGTCCCCCGAGTCCGCCCTCCTGTCTATAAGCCGCTTGCTCTGCTGGCCTTTCGTGGCCTCACCACCGACCACTCACCCTCACTGGACCACTCTCTGCCACCTCCCTGACGGTTCTCTTTCTCTCAGTGGTGAGCGTTACTGCTTAACTAGGATCTGTTGCAATTGCTGGCTTCTAACCTCTCCCAATCTGTCTGCAGTTCTTCGAGTTCCGTGAAGAGGCTCGACCGGTTAAGATCCTGGTTGCTGTAATCCCTTTCCCCTCTCTCTTTAAATAAATCTCGTTAAATCTGCTCCCGTTCTCCTGTTGGTTCTCTGCATGTGGGCAAAAGCCTTGAAAAACATGACAATCTTGTAAAGGTATACTTTGGTACCAGTTTTAGAAATGCACAATCTTTTTAGCATGTCAGCATCAAATAATCTTGCGACCCCCGGGGGGGGGGGGGGGGGGGGGGGTCGCCAGGGGGGTTAGAAACTTTAAGACAAACACTGGTTAGTCACTGATTAGTTGAAAGCAAGACAGCAGAGTTCAAGGTCTAATTTATTGCCAGATCAGAGCAACCGTGTTCTCTGGGCAATGATCAAACACTCTGGCTGAACTCTTCCAAGAGTTCAATAGAAGGGAGTTATATTTTAAACCAGTTTGTAATCCTCTCTCAATAACTTGTCCATACATTGTCTATAGTACATGCGATTACCTAGCCGGGTCATGGCGCAAGGGGCACTGGTGCCCATCACAAATAGTTATTAGGCGCCAATACGCATGTTGCTGGACTGAGTTGAGGAAGCCAGAGTACGCAGATATGAAACCGAGCACCCAGAGACGGAATATCAAAAACCCAGAGAGAAGCATGCAGAAAGACTGCAGGGTGGGATATGTACCTAGGAGCTTCTTGCCTGTCACAGTGTAGTAACTGAGACAGGTTGAGGAAATCAGAATTCTAAAAGAAGCAGTAAAGTTGTACAACAGCTACATAAAACAGCTAAGAACCTTTTGATCTGTCCAAGTGCATAAATACATAGTTTAAAGAAAAGAAAAAAAAGACCCTGGGAGTACCACACATTAGATCAATAGAACCGGACTTGCTGTAGTTTATATGAGCACTGAAGCTGCTGGCGGAGTAAGATGAGAATCAGTCTAAAACAGAGTCCATTAATAAACATGTAATTCGTTAAGCTGGATCAAAAGGCTCAAGACTGGTGAAACGTCTAACAGAACTGAAAAAGAAAAATTTCCTGGTGTTTGCATTCATCATGTCGTCACTGGACACTTAAGACAAAGTTTCTGTTGAATACACCAGAGCAGTTTTAAATAAAATAAATTGTGTTGTTCTGGAAAAGAAATCAGTTGGTGACTGAAGTATTAAATTGAGAGTTGCATAAACCACATGACATTCCCAGTTCCAACTCGCCATTATTCCTAAAAATGGAGCGAATTTTCTAAAGCTTAATCTGATAATGTCCAGTTTTATGTCCCACCTGGCAACAGATTCAAGCTTGTCAAAGAACTGGGCATCCACCATGGACACTTCATCAATGATGAGGTGTCGACAACTGGTCCAGTGTTGCAGCACGCCGGGTCGCAGAGCCAGCTCGATACACTGCTCAAGGGGGGCGGAGCCTGAGCCAATACCTGGAATAAAGCAAGGAACAAACATCAGTTCGTGTGAAAACACCTGACATCTCTTTCAAAAGTGTTCATCCTGAGAAATGCAGTCATGCAGTGCCTTCCACTCCAAAACTGATTGCACTTTTAAAATGTGAGCACAGAAATAAAGTGGTTCATAAGTGGAACCCAAATGAAATCTTCCATTAAAGTTGCATTAGTTCAGGGTAAATGTCAGCTTGGGGCATTTTGATAGAACTGATAAAACCAAATCACAAAAAAAAAAAAAAAAAAAACTTGGAACAGTGCTGTACTGAATACACACACACACACACACACACACACACACACACACACACACACACACACACACACACACACACACACACACACACACACAGAGAAAGAGGAAAAAAAGAAAGTGGCTCTACTCAGGATCTGAATTATTTCTAACATCTTCAATCAAGTCTCTATAGGCACAATGTCCAAATAGCCTCTGAACATCTTAAGCCGTTAACCGTAAGTGTATTTAACAGTGAAAATCACTTTTTCTGGGCCCCAGTGGATGACCGACCTGCGAAGCTGTGCAGCGTTGTTCCTCCAATGTGGCATGCAGCCACTCCGGTGCTGGCTGTAACAAAGGTGCTCTTTGGAGGGAGAGACCCTATGATTCTCTTCAGCAAAAAAGATTTCCCTGTACCTGGAAATCAAATCAATACCTCAAAGATACATTTTCAAGGCCTCAATCAGAAGGTGAGATTCAGAAAGACTGTACAGCTTTAAAAAGAGGACTTCCAGGAGAGATGAAACATTTTACCAGCACTTCCAGTAAAGAAGACATTCCTGCCACTCAGCACGGCGCTGAGAACGGCAGCTTGCTCTTTGGTGAGCTTCCGTGTGGGGAGAGAAAAGATGGCTTTCTTACTTGGGTTGCCCTTCACCTAGAATCACCACCAAAACCTTTAATGAGTTTCTGACGCACAGAAGAAATCAGCAAGTTTGATATAAAATTAAAAAGTAGAGACGGCTACGTAACTTTAATAATGCAAGAGCTTCAGTTAAGGCTTCCCAGATGGGAATTAAAAAACAATTTTCGGTTTATTGGAAAAGTCTTCATACCCTATAAATTCCTGACAATTTGTCATGTTACAGCCACAAACTTTAATGCATTTAATTGGGATTTAATGTGACTGGTGGGAAGAAAGGAAGACAAACGTGGTCTCTGAAGTTTTACACCCACCTAAGAAGTGGGCTGTAAATTTGTGACACTATTTTACAAAACAAAACAATTTCGTTGTAATGTATCATGTCTCAATGACAATAATGATGATATATTACTATTACTAAGCACAGTCAGACTGGATGGAAAGCTTCAGAGCAGCAATTTAAGTCTTGCCAAAGATTCTTATTTGGGTTTAGGTCTTTGGCTGGGTCAACAGATGAATGTGTACACTGATTTATATGATCAATTGTGCTAAAACATTGCATTGTAGCTAGTGCATGTTTAATGTGCTGCTGGAGAGTGAGCCTCTGCATCCGTCTCAGGCCTCTAGCAGCCTAACAGGTCTTCCTTCTGCCTGAGCTTGTTGTGTTAATGATTCCATTTGGTCGTTTTAAGGTTTATTCTTTAAAATGCCAGAATTGGCACATAACTTTGGATTTTTGTCATTTTTACAAATTTAATTTCCCTTTGGGATTAATAAATATTTTTGAATTGAAATCAGATGATATGATCAGTTACTCAGTAATTATGGAGACTCACCCTAATACTTTTTTTTTGTTCTTACTAAATTATTTTTATTTATTTATTTATTCCCCTTTTTACTTCTACTCATCTAAAACCATATTGCAGGAATGTTAGTCTGTTTTGGCCAACCTACCAACCTCTAGTGCTCAGTGACTCACCGGGCTGCCGCTGGCATCACTCCGAGGCCGTTTGACCTGCTGGCCCGTCCCCGCAGCAGGGCCCTTGTTGGTGCGGTCTGTCGGGCCGGCAGGAGCCGCTCTGCTCCGCATCTCATTCGCCTTCTGGATGTCTTTCTGCTGCAGGGGGCTGATGGCCTCAAAGCTGCGGGGCAGGCCGGCCTTGAGCTTCTCTCTGCCGGTCAGAGGCTTGGTGCTCTGCCAGGCCTGGTGCTTGATGCAGAGGGTTTTCAGGAAGAGCTTCAGTCGGTCAGGAGGACAGTTGGAGATGAGCACCTGGATGTTTTCAGGGAGCAGTTTCACGCTGCACTTCCCGTCACTTGCGAACTTGGTGAAGAGCCTGAACTCTTTCAGGAGGTAGCTATGGGCCGTTTTCCCGTCGTGCACACGGAGGACGATCTCCTGGAACTCGTTGCGGCCCAGAATAACGGAGGCTTTGCGTATGAGCTGTCTCCGGGTGGCCTGGCCGCAGCCGTTCAGCTGCTCCACCGTCACGCAGCACTGCAGCTGGGCTCCGTCCTCCCCTGCCAACATCGCAGCGACTTCCTGACAAATAGCAGCCGGCATTAGTTCCTGCTGGAGCAGTTTAAACAAAGCGACGCTGCGTCCGAACTGCGTCAAACAGCAATCTTGTAATAATGAAACATCCCTGCAGCTGGGTGTAATTCAGTCAAAGCAAACTATGTCTTGTTACATGTTGCAGTTAGAGCGCTTTTTGCCTCTTACCTCTGATTTTAATAAAAAGGTCTGCCACCGGCCTTTGTGTTTCTGTCACGGTGGAGCAGCTGGACGACGGGATGGCAATCAACTATCCATTTTGAAATTTCACGACAGTGAACTCAACGAATCAGAAACCGGCGCCTTCGCCCAATCACGGCGAGGAGGTTTAAACGTTGAACCAATGAGAGACGAGACGCCCCTTACTGCAGTAAAGACCAATCAGTGGCTCAATGAGCAATGGCGTCATAGAAACCCCAAATAGGAAACGAAAATCACAAAGTACTGCTAGACTTCATGCTGGCAGAATCTGTCGAATTACTCACACCGAATAAACGGCAGTGGTTTGATTTCAATCTGAAATTTGTTGAAAAAATTTGACACAGTTAGACATCACTTTTATGTTCAAAGCTCTTGAAGTGTTTGTGTATGGAGAAATATACGTAAAAACCTTCAAAAATAGCAAAGCATCTGTAAAAATGTCAAACGGGTGTACACAGAGCTCTCAACTCTCACGCATTGACCGTGTGACACACGCATTTCACTGACTTCACACGCTCACACGCAACACATGGCATTTCACACGCAAACATGGAATTTCTCACGCATAAAAATCACAAAGCCCATCTGAGCTGCGGACGAGAAAACTCCGCCTTCTGCTGAGCTGTTTCGGCTTCTTTCACAGCTTGTGGCCATCTGTAATTCCTGCTGCAGTTCGTGTTAACAGAGCAGCAGGAAGAGTGATCAGAGTTATGAATAATTTTAGTCTTAACAGTGGTGAAAGCGAGCTGGTAAGGTCCTGTACCGCGTACACAGGAGGGGAGGGGGCGGGGGGAGAGCTGCTTGCTTGCTGCACGCAGGATCATAAAAACAGTTCTGCTAACCAGATGCAGTTTAAAACGCCACTTGGTCTGTTTATAAGTTTCATTTTTATTAATTCTGCATTTTTTAACTACATGCACCGTATTTCTGTGCCTCCGCGCTTGCTCACCCCCCCCCCCCTCCTTTTCCCTCGGAGCAGGTGCTTTTATCACCGTTCACTATTCAAAACGTGAATCATACGTTTAATTCCCTCACATCGGTAGCAACGTGTGCCAGTTAAAGTCAATAGGAGAGTTGCTCTTGTATTTTTAACAACATAGAATCAGTGGCGCTTCGGTGGGCGTGCTGCCTTGCGCTTTAATTCAGGTGCGCACTTTTAAGGGTCATTTTAAAGAACTTGTAACATCAGGGGCTTCATCTCAGATCTGTCAGTACTCACGTTTCCTTTATAGGAGCCCTTTACAGCCTTTAGTTATGTATTTTCCCCACTTTTTATCCGTCGCACGCAGCGCACCAACGGGGGTAAAATCCGCCCACCTCACCAGAGCGCACTGACAAGAGCAATAGAGATCCGTCTGTTCAGCGCGGCGACTGACTGAGAAACCTGTCGCTGTGAAAGGTGATGATAATGGTTATAAACTGTAACAGTCTAGAAGCGCATTGAGCTGAAAAGAGGGAGACATCAGCAGCTGGATCGTGCGTAATGATGCAGCGGGAACCTCTGTGAGCTTCAGTGTTGCTGCTGAGGGGAAACTGCATGTTGACCATAAAGGCTTGATGAAATCACCAATCAGGTTATAGATCTACAATGATAAACAAACCCATAGATGAATGTGTAACAGTTTAATAATTCAGTCAATAACTTAAAACTACTTAATTTTATTTAGTATTATTTGAACAATTGTGTATTTTTTATGTTTTAATCCATTAACAGAACAATAAAGCATAAATATGTCTCTTTCTCTTTTTAACAAAAGTAATACATGTCTACTTCATTGTCTGGTGGGATAAAAATGAGATGGAGTTGACTCCACCGCTCTTCCAGGGTCTGGTTAGCCCCGCCCCCAAACAAGCCCCGCCCCCAAATTAGCATAATCTCACTCTTAACTTTTGATAAAAGTTGAGAGGTCTGGGTGTACATGAATCCTCATCTCTCAGTCAAGCCTGCCCAGCCTCTCCCTGTTTATTTATTTTGGCTATACAAACGTTATCACACATTATGTATAAAAATATCACAGGAATTTATATAGAAAATAGAAATCTCCCAGCTTGTTTTAGAGAACAAAAACAGGACTGGACATCATTAAAACTTCCTCTGACTCTTCCGGATTAACCTTAAACCTTAATGAATGAGAACGTCCCATGACGTCCTCTTCAGAAAATGCCTCATACAACAAATAAATTTAAATATCTTGGAATTAGAATTATCAAAGAACACGATACAAGATCATCAGAAAACATAAACCCTTTGTTTAAAGTAATAGACCGAAGCTTCACCTTGAGGCTTCAGAGAGACCTCGTTCTCTTGGAGAACCGTTATTAGCCAAAGTACAAGGCTTATCCAGACTAGTTTAACTTGAGTTGCAGATCTCATATAGAGATCATTTGCACAAACATTTTTGTGCAAATGTCGACAAAATGATTGTCACCTCATCTGGAAAAATTAAAGTCATTGCCTTAGGAAAATGTTCAAATGAATAGGATTGAAATAGGAAAAACGTAAACGCTACACTTAAATATGTCAAAAACCTTAAAAGCCCAATTTAATTTGGAGTGCTATTCTCCTGCATTATTTAGTAATATTGGTGGTTAAACATATTTGTTAAGATACAAAAATACAGGTAAATAAAAAAAAATTATATTGTGTAATAGTGTAATAATTGTATAATATTTTTGCCAGTCATTTCAGAAAGTGAAAATGTTATTTTATAGAGATAATTACACATAGAGCAAAATGTTTCTAGCTTTTATTTTTTGTACTTCTGTACTTGTGATGATTATGACTTACAGATAACACAAACTTCTGTGTCTCAGAAAATTTGAATATCATCTTAGACCAATCAAAAAAGAATGTTTCAAGCACAGATGTCAGGCTTCTGAAAAGTATGTGAATTTCTATGCACTCAATACTTGTTTGAGGCTCCTTTATTCCACGGAGCACTAATGCATGAATTACTGTATCAGTGCTCCATGGCATAGAGGAGATCAGCCTGTGGCACTGTGTAGATGTTCAGAAGTATGAAGTGCTCTAGAAATTCCTGGTAAATAACTGCATTCACTGTGGACTTTAGAAAACCTAGCATACCAGCACCAGCAGATGACATGATATCTCATCACTGACGGCAAACACTTCACTCTGGACTTCAAGCAACGGTGGATTCTATGCCTCTCCACTCCAGACTCTGGTACTTTGATTTCTAAATGAAATGCAGAATTTACATTCATATGAAAGCAGGACTTTGGACCATAGAGCAATAATCCAGTTCCCTTTCTCCTTAGCCCAGGTAAGACGCTTGTGTAGGATTCCTCTGTATGTAGCAGCTCTTAAGGCACGGACACCAGCCTCAGTCCACTTCTTGTGAAGCTCCCACAAATTCCTGAATGGATTTTATTTGACAATCCTCTCAAGGCTGCGGTTCTGGTGCACCTTTTTCTACCACACTCCTTCATTCCACTATTTTCTGTAAATATGCTTGGATACAGAGCTCTGTGAACATCCAGCTTCTTCAGCAATGACCTTGCAATGGCTTCCCCTCCTTGTGATGGGTGTTGATGACTGTCTTCTGGACATCTGTTCAGTCAGCAACAGTCTTCCTCATGATGGTGTTGTCTACTGACCCAGGGTGAGAGACCGTTTAAAGGCTCAGGAAACCTTGAATTGAATTGCTTTATTAGTCCCCCAGGACGGAAATTGCATTTCATGACAGCCCATCAAGAAAGACAAACATGGATAGACAAGTGACGGAAGCTGCTGCCACAAGGCACTGCCTGTTCGCAGAGTAGAAAAAAATACAGTAGGATAGTTGAGGGGAAAAAATGCGTATATCACACTGTCTCTCAACAGGACACAGTGTGAGAATGCAAAATAAAACCACCTCAGCACAAAAAAGCAACATACAGACAACATCATAAAGCATAACACGTGTGGGTGAGTGGTGGGATCTCCGGGGGGGGGTGGTCTTAAAGCCCATCTCAATAAGGCTAAATTGACACTGCAGGTCTTGATGCACAATTCCGATTTTTTTTAATTTATTTATTTTGCTGAAATCGCTTTTTTATTTAGGCGGCTGTTAATACTACTGTTAAATGCCCTTCACCGAGGGCTGGAAGAGATGACCTTTGCATGTGTTTTGAGTTAATTCTCTGATTAGGCTGTGACATCATGAGTTTACAATAATGAACCTTTTCACAGTGTTTTCTGAGACTCTGAATTTTGGGTTTTCATTATCTGTAAGACATAATCATCAAAATTAAAAGAAACGAAGGCTTAGACTATATCACACTATATGTAATGATTTTATATAATATTTCACTTTCATTGATCACTGGCAAAAAATATTGCACTTTGACCCAATATTTTTTTAGATGTACCTAAAATCCCATTGAACTTGTCCCTATTTCACACATTTTTTTGATTTACAAGCATAACTTTACCGCTCATAAATATTTTATTTTGAATAACATCAAATACAAAAATAAGAATTTTCTTAAAAAAAAACTGTTTGAAAAAGGTATTTTTCTTGTCAGTTACTCAACCCAACTGGTCAATTATTATCATACTCACAATTTATGACATGTTTTTATCTTCCTCTACCTCCCAAAGAGTACAGTCGTTATTGTTTTTGATGCAATTGCCAGCAGCGTTTTAAAACTTTTGACATCTCCACCTACAATTAAAGATAATTTGGCTACATAGTATATTGACCCGAGCACCATTTACATTGATTATGAATGTCCTTTTATTAGCTACAAAGTGACTAATAAAACCATAAAAAATATTCTTAAAAGTTGTTGTACCCCTACAATCTTGTGTATTTTACCAGGTAAACCATTTTGAAAATATGAACTTGAAAATGTTTTGAATCCAAAAAAAATAATAATCTATTGAATAAAAAGGTAAAAGAGGTCTATTTTAAAATTATCCATAAGTGCTATCCTGTGAAAACCTTCTTCAAAAATAAAATATGAATGGGACCTGGAAACATGCATAATGGGCCCAGGTCCCATTTAGATGTTGATAAATAAAATGTAAATGGGAACTGGACCCATTATGCATGTTTTGTATGGCTCATGAAGAAACTGATTAATCTCTATTGGCTGTTATTACACCAAAATACTTTTTTTAGGGAGATGAAAATAAAAATGTCCCTAACATACAGAAATCTGCCTTAAAACATGAACTGGGTAACACTATAAAACATTGTTAATTGTCAACCTGACAATTTACTAGGGTAAATACCATATACACACTGCCAAATAGTTGCAACAAAAACCCCAACATTAAGTTGCCACTAACGTCAATCAACATTTATATAGACTGCTTAAAGTCAAGTACAGACTCCAAGGCAATTCAAATGATAAATGTCCTGGAAAATCTGTGACCCCCAAGCAATAATTTAGTGTTAACATTGTAATTAACATTTGTAACATTTTCTTGTTTTATTTTTCTTATTTTCTTTAAATTTCTTTTTTGGTGTGTCACTCTTGTTTTATTTTTTGTATGGTTTCAAATGTTTTTGTTTTTACTCCTTGAGCTTTCTTACTGAGACTTATACCTATTGAACATTTAAAGGGGCCTAGTCACGTACTAGGATGTTAAAAAAAAAATCCCACAAAAAAAAACATTTATTCATCTTCAAATAAAACAATAAACGCAGAGCGTTCATCCCAATACTGTTTACTTAGTTCTTTTTGAGACTGAAAAGAATTTTGCACCAGGCGCAATCAGCAAACATAAAAATTGTTGTACCATCTGCCTGCATTACTGTGGAACTACCAGAAAGCCAGATGGAGACAATTGACGCAGCTATCGTAACAGCCGTAGACCGTCCTGCAACTCCTTGTAATAAAGTGACAGGTCATCGTGGTTGAAGACCAACCCGATCAACAGGATTAGGGCTATTTACTCTCTTTTTGCACCTTGGCTGGGTGTTGCTGACTCGCTCGGCCCTATTGCTTCTCCTTGTTTACTTGTTGCACGCATGAACAGTATGGTACCTTCGATCACATGGTCTTGTTATGGGGAATATACCTCTAAAGCCCTTTGTTTACTAACTAATAGAGCAAAAACAAAATGTAAAACACAGAGATAAAATATCAACAGGGTGCAACAATTTAACTGGACAACCTTTGTATGCATCCAGAGTGGTGTACTACTGGTGTAGAATTACGTTAAAGTCATAGTATGGAATTAGAGACTACAACTGTTTACAAACAAAATCCATTATTCTGATGTTACTTTTGTTATGATTAGTACTGCAGAACCAGATATTCAGCCTGACACAGAGATTAGTTTTAAAAAGCTTATTGCAAAGATGAGTGGTGGAAGATGAGGCAGGTGAACAGAACCAGACTTGCAGGAACTCACTGATGTAACTAGATTTGGCCAGAAGTCAAATCTTGTATCTTGAAAGAAGCCACTGGCGTGTCTCCAGTGTGAGCAGAGCAAAGAGTAGAATCTGCAGGAATCCTTCCTACAAGCCAGTGCACACAAACACTAACAGATAAATTAGCGAGGCAGAGCAAGGACGGAATCCCGGGAAGACACTGGAACAAACTCACATGCAGGCAGGTAACAAGATGAGACGTTCTGGCAAGGAGTGGTTGAGTGAGGCTCATATAAATGGGGAGAGTGACAGTTGGGCAGAGTCGGCACTAATTAGTGGCTGCAGGTGGAGCTGATCTGACCTGATTGGCTGGTGACTGAGGAGTTGACAGAGCTGATTGGATGGTGACAGAAGGCTGTTGACTGAGTGGAGTGGAAACTAATTAGTCCAGAAAAGTCCAAACAAGCAACCAAAAACCCTAAAACATGATGTCAGGAACTGGTTACTGAGCCCGAATTCAGCCACACACAGAGCTTCATTCCAGAGTTTTTATTGAAGATTGTGAGTTGTGGGGATGGAAACCAGAAGTCTGTACCAGGTAGCAGCGGAGGGACGGTGAAGATGGCTGGAGCTGAAGCGGGCGGAGCGAAGCTGGAGCCAGAGGACGTGAGCGAACACCGGCAGGCAGGCGGCTGACACAGAGGTAGCTGGAGGACTGCTGGTAGACACGAGGAAGGGAAGTGCAGCTGGCTTGAGGTGGAGGAAGGCGGTGAAGAGGACAGTGAGGGACGAAGGACACTGGAGACGAGAGGCATGAAGCAGACGAGGGAAGGATGATGACGAACCAGCAGGGAAGAGCAGACTGAGGTGAGTATATATATAGGAGAGCTGGCAGGTGTATTGAGTCCGGACTTGATTTTACAGCAGGTGAAACTGATCAGACATGGAGGGGAACTGGGCTGAGTGAATGGTGGAAGGATCTGGAACTGTCCAGGGTGAAGCAGGGAGAACTGAACCCTGACAAAGATATTTTAAATAACATATTAAAAAGGGAAAAAAAGAAACATCCTTAGGGTTTATTTCAACTTAATAAACAGTAACTCTTCATCCAGAAAAAGGTAAATAAAAGTGACAGAGCTACTCAACATGTTGCCTCTTTGAACACCATAATTCTAGAACAATGTATAGACAGACTGACAGACATTATTCACCTGCCTTTAAACACACAGGCACTTCAATGACATTTAATTTTTTTCTCAAAATGCCATTGATGTCATGATTTGATGTAGGGAGGACCTAAGTACAGAGCATGGTATAGGCAAAGAAGTTTACTAATAAACAAAGAAAAGTTACAAAATGTCCTTAGCCAAGAAGTCAGATAGGAAACGTAGGAACATATCAGGCATGGGCACAAGTCCACGGGCACAAGTCCATGTAGAGAATAGAGGAACCAGCAGAGAGCAAAGAGAACCAGGGAGAATACATACAGAAGCAAGGTGGAGAAATGATGCAGAAGACAGGTGAAATCAATCAAGAGCAAATGACCTGCTGAGACCAATGAGGGCAGAAAGCTGAGGGAGAATTATTAACAAGGGCAGGCAGGGAGGAACCCAGGGAGGAAATCTAACAGAATATAATACATAAATAACTAGAAAGAACCAAAGTACCAATGAATTAACTAACCTGGCAATACTAACACAATATAAGCAAGGAAAGAAACAGACATTTACAGAAATCCAAAACTAAAACACCAAAGCATCAGGACAATTGACCCAACCTCGGAACCTGAAAGAGCTAGAATATCTTGTTTTCTAGACACATCTATGAGGTTGGGCACTGATGTTGGACGGGGAGGCATGGCTCACAGTCTCTGCCTTAATTTATCCTAAAAGTGCTCTCTCAGGTTGAGTTTAGGTTTGCACTGTGTTTAGCTCCATCCATTGTACTCCAAACAGTTTCCCTATCCCTAGTAAATAAAAATACATCCCCACAGCATGGCGCTTCCACTACCATGTTTCACCATGGGAGTATGTGTTGAGGGTTATATCCAACATTGATTTTTTTTAACCACACATAGCATGTTACAATTTGGCCCAAAACTTCCTTGTGGTGGTCTTATCTTCTAACAGATAAGACCACCCCCCCCCCCCCCACCATCCCTCCAGTGGTGTGTTCTTTCCTCTCTCCTCTGCGGACACGTCTGTAAAACTACTGAAGTTTATAGACGACACCACTGTTACCGGTCTGATCCAGGACTTCGCCCCACTTCCGGTTCCTAGGAACCACCCTCTCTCACGACCCGAGATGGTCCTCACACATTGACACCATCCATAAAAAGGGCCAGTAGAGAATGGACTTCCTGCTGCAACTCAAGAAGTACATCCTTCCTTAGCTGCTACTGATCATCTTCCACCCTGCCATCATTCAGTCGGTCTTGTCCTCATCTGTTAGGCTGAGGTCCAAACTGCAACTAACAGAACTGAAGAGAGGATAATCAGGACTGACTTTTCTTCCATTTGTGACCTGTGCAGGTCTAGGGCCAGTAAAAGGGCAGCTAACATAGCTGTCAACCCAATACCTCCTGGTCACAGGTTATTCAGACTTTTACCTTCATGTCGGCGCTGTAGAGCCCGTTTCTATCCCCAGGCTGTGTCTCTGATGAACACCTTACAGCCAGGGTAGCCAGCCATTCTGTGAGAGAGAAAAAGCCATACACATATTTTTGTTGAGGATACATACACTGCCTGTTTTTTATACGATGCAAGTGTTGGGATCCAAAGTAAAATTCCTTCTTTGTACCCACAAACTTGCAGAATAAAGTTGATTCTGACTCTAATTCTGATTCATATTCTTTACAAGGCAGTTTCTTGAAGGCATGTGTCATGTTGACAGCATGTTGACAGCAAAAAAGGTCCACCGCAGTGAATATTTTTGCAAGGCACCATTTATAACGAGTATTTTGATCTAATCACACAGCACTGTCAGATTATATGGTTTATTTTAGCTAAATGTACATGCAAACAAGTGATTCATTAGTAGGTGCCAAGAGTTTGACATAGAGATGGGTGTTACAAGAATAAAATACAGAACCATTAAGGGCTGACCTGCTATACCTTCTGAGCCAAAGGGATTCTTACAACTAAAACAGATCTATTCTCAAGTGGTATGTTATGAATTGTAATGTAACCGTTATGACCTCACTCCAGGCAAAATGTTAATAAGTGGTTTTCCACCATTAGTGGTTTAACATCTTAAGTCTTGGCTTTATAATATCCATAGGATTTAGGATGTGCACACTGGAACAAGAGTGCCTTGTCGTGCATTAAGACATATTCATTATTTTACTGGATTAGTCATGAACATGGCTATGGAAATTTACTCATTCTGCATCCGACCTTGTCAAAATAACTGCAGATTGCTAGCATTTAAAGGAAAAGTCCGGTCAAAATCAGAATTCAAACTGCTGAAAGTATATGGGGTAAGATCACTTCCTAAATAGAATTGTACATAAAAGGATAGTTGTGTCCATATTAGTCAGAAGTTGTGCATAACAAACATTTGTAAACTCATAATAATTTAAATCGCATTCAAAAGATACAACATACAGTTTAAATAGTTACAACTTCAATAACTAATAAATACAAATTTCAAGTTTAAATTTGTGCTTTACTCTTTATGAATACAAACAGCAGCGGCTGCTTGAGAATACGGATTTTTTCTTTGAGAATACGAATTCACAACAGTGGTCTGACGTCACGGTTTCCAAGGCTGGTTAACGGAGCACAGAGTGCGAAGATAGGAGCCGCGCATGCGCTCTTCAGACTGACCGTCTCTGAATTCACCGCGGCTGCAGCTTCATTCCAGACAGCGCAGAGCTCACAATAGTAAGTTAAACATTCCCTTTTCTGCTGTTGTTCTTCAAAAGTACGTTTTCAGATCGTTTGAGGCGAGAACATTATACTTTTAAGCTTCCCTATGTGGCCTGTTTACAGAGTTAGTGCGTAATTTTAATAAAAAGTCCGACGTTGAGCGTCTGTGCCAACTGGTAGGTTTTTTAAGATTGACAGCCTATTTCCTACTTTTATCTTTAAAAAACAACATTGAGGATGGTATTAAACATGTGATCACGTTGAAATTGTGACTATTTATCTGTAAAGAATTAAAATGAAAACATAATTTTTATATATTATTAACAGTAAAGGGATTAGGGTTAAACTACTTTCTTGCACCTACTAACCTTCACAGCATTGTTCATTAAGGAAAAGTTATTTCTGTCTGCCCACCTTTACAATGATTAATCTATAAATTGTGTGCAGTTAGTTCAGTTAATTATTTCAGTGAAATGGTAGAAATACCAGAGAAGGGAAGCCATTTGTTACATTTACTACTATTCATTTGACCCTTTCTTTCTTGAGAACTATAATAATCTGCATGTTAACCACATATAGTTTTATGGTGTGAAAAGGTGAGAATTGAAAAAACAATTATGGTAACATTTGGCATTTTTTATTTACAGGAAGAAACAGAAACAAAAAATGTGAGGATAAACACTTATGTGCCGATCCTCCAAATATTTTTTAATGAAGGGGACCTGAAACCAGCCGTCAGGCTAAGACGGGCCACCATCCTCCTCCTCCTTCAGCTGCTGCCCATCCAGAAGGTCCATGGATGGCCAGGGGAGATAGAGGTGCTGGTGACCCTCTACTGGCTGGCCTGCGGTGCATCCTATAGGGAAACAGCTTGCCAGTAAGATCTCTTACCTTCTTGTCCTTAAATATTGCCAACAATGACACACAATTGATACATATATTATATTAATTGGATAGAAGATTAAGACATATCAGCATATTACAAGTTAATTTTGTATTTGGTGCAGGTCAAGTGGAGGCACGCTACAACAGACACCACGCCAAGGTGAGAAACATCATCGAGCGTGCCTTTGGTGGTCTGAAGACACGTTGCGTTCCATCTTCTTAAGGGCGTTGGAGGTCCGCCTGATGTTTGCCCCAAAAGTAATCGCCGCCTGCTGCATCTTCCACAATATTAGTATAGAGGTAGGGGACCAGCTAGACGTGGAGGACGAGGAGGTGGACCCAGAGGAGGACGACCATGCGGCGGCTGAAGACAGGGAGCTGCTCCAGCTGCTGCATGTTTAAGTGAACATGACTAAACCTGACCTAACCTAGATCAGTTGTAGTAGTCATGTACACATGCTGCTTCATTTCATTTTTTTCACTACCTGTAAAAATACATAAAATAATCAGTAAATTAATTTCCATTCCAACTATTTTTAATTGTATGTTTGTAGGCGTTGTCTATTTGTATAAGATGTTAATAGAAGTTATTTCTTTGTTTTAAACCACGTTAGTAACTGTTAATTTGTTAAATATGTTACACCTTCATTGTGTTCCAAAGTTAAAACATTTGTCTAAAATAAATATCTGTATTTTTTTTTCATATATTGTTACTATTGTTTTCTTTCCCTCTTTCTTCTCTCAATTCTTCGTGTCCTCACTCAGAGGAAACTCACTTAGATAGGAAAAACATTTATAGAATTTATTTATTTATTTATAGATTTTATATTAGGGCTGGACGATATAGAAAAAAGCATATTGATAAAAAAAAATGCATATTGATCGATAGATAATTATCAAAAAGATTTAAAACCTGGCTCTTATAATATTGCTAAATGACTTAATTTTAATATATCACACACAAACACTC
The DNA here is from genome assembly GCA_037039145.1 of Fundulus diaphanus. NCBI lineage: Eukaryota > Metazoa > Chordata > Actinopteri > Cyprinodontiformes > Fundulidae > Fundulus > Fundulus diaphanus. The sequence continues at coordinate 49,968,735 of CM073133.1, forward strand.
AATCCCAATTAAATTCTTATTTAACCAACATTTTTAACCATAACTGATTTTTTTATGAAAAATGACTTAACTTAAGAGACCTGGGTGATGTTATTAAATACTTACAAAGAATAAACTAAAGCGACCAGCGCTGTTAGAGAAAAACTTGCAGCCCGGAACTTTATATCGCGGATCAAGAGTGGCGAGTAATTGAAGCCAGCAGCATATCCATCACTATGAAGCACGTTACTGCATGCCTGATGTCCTTACGCCGCCAGGACGCTTTGTCATTTTATCACAAAGAAGGAAGCCCAGTTTAGCTGCTATACCTGCTTTGTTTTGGAAGAAGTTCCATAAGATTCCTAAGAAGATGACGCGGAGTCGCGCGGGGCTAAAACGGCTCGCGCTGCTGCGGGTGTGAGCGGCTTACGTGATGAAACAAGTTGGTTGCGTTACCAGACTTTGTTTTTACCGGTTCCTTGCAAAATTTAAAAATCATTGGTTTATTTCTGTCAGGCTGGCGAACTAGTAAAACCCCGTTTTGGGACAATTATTCACGTGCTCTGTGTTGTGGTTTGAGAGGGCGGGCTTTGTGACGGTGTGCCTGGGTCCGCGATTACGATTGGTTGAGAGGAAGCAGTGACTGCAGCATCAACTAATATAATAGGCTAAGAGGAAGGAAGGAAAACTGTCTCTATAACCAACTTTTATCGACCCTTTTTTTCCCCTTATTGTGCCACACGTCTTTCGACTGATATATATTGTTATTAAATTATCGTCCAGCTCCATTTTATATGCTGCTGTCATCCTTGGGAGACATTTACAATTTATTCCAGCAATTATTGAGTTAATAAAGCAACACGCATCAGCCTGATAAACACAAAACAAACACCAACTCTGTAAATAGGGAAGCTTAAAAGTATAATGTTCTCGCCTCAAACGATCTGAAAACGTACTTTTGAAGAACAGCAGCAGAAAAGGGAATGTTTAACTTACCACTGTGAGCTCTGCGCTGTCTGGAATGAAGCTGCAGCCGCGGTGCATTCAGAGACGGTCAGTCTGAAGAGCGCATGCGCGGCTCCTATCTTCGCACTCTGTGCTCCGTTAACCAGCCTTGGAAACCGTGACGTCAGACCACTGTTGTGAATTCGTATTCTCAAAGAAAAAATCCGTATTCTCAAGCAGCCGCTGCTGTTTGTGTTCATGAAGAATAAAGCACAAATTTAAACTTGAAATTTGTATTTATTAGTTATTGAAGTTGTAACTATTTAAATTGTATGTTGTATCTTTTGAATGCGATTTAAATTATTATGAGTTTACAAATGTTTGTTATGCACAACTTCTGACTAATATGGACACAACTATCCTTTTATGTACAATTCTATTTAGGAAGTGATCTTACCCCATAAAAGTACTTTAAATATAAAACTATTACATACTGTGCAATAAATTATACGTTTTTTTAATTAAGAATTATTTTCATTTAATCGTGTTTATGTGGCGAAATCCATCTTGGTCAACAATAGTACTGTCACCTCCCGTTTTGTGACATCACGAAGCGGACCCTGTTGAGCAAGCGACACTGCCGCACTACAGCCGACAGCAGAAATATCCCTCCGCCTCAAAACGCAAAACAGAAACAGTCCGCGGACGGTGAGGGGGAAAAAACACAAACAGTCCGCGGACGGTGAGGGGAAACCCCATAACCCACGTCCGCGGACGGGAAACCCCCAATAAACAGTCCGCGGACGGTTGGGAAAAAAAAAAAAAAAAAAAAAACACACTGCTACCGCGCGCGAGAGCTGCAGTGGACGGCAGAGGCTTTGTTTCCCTCGCTTGGGATGCACGGGGAAAAACATTGCAAAAAAGTTGCGGTGGTCTGCACATTAGGCTAAAGACTAAAACACACAGACCAGGGGTCCGTTCTTCGTACGTTGCTTAAAACATCCAAGATCAAATGAGACATCCAAGATGATTTCATCCGGCTAATCATGATCCGGCTAATTGGGTTCTTCGAACACACCTGTTGTTTACGATTAGTATGGCTGGATTGAGTTATCTGAGACAACTGCGCGTGCATGCGTTTGTTTAAAAGGGGAAATGTATCGATAGTAGAAACATTGATCAGCACCGCTGCTATTGGCTGTTCAGCAAGGCCAAAGAACGCCCACAGTTTTTCTCCCAAGCAGAACAAGAGCATGGAAGGTTATGCTGAATTTGAGTCATTAATTAAAACACCTCAAAATCTGTTAAAGCCAGGAGAGAGGGCTGGCAAAAGCAGCAGACAAATTAATGCGTAAATACTGTCCATGGTAGATGTTTCTATCACTTTCTACAGTATGAATTTTTGCATTTTAATAATCTCATATTTACTTTGTTCTTTTATGTCAGAGCCTCCACGGGACCCACTAGAACATGGGGACAAGTAAAAGTGAAATACAAGAATATTCTACAAAATGGTAGCCTTTAATTATTATACTTTATTTAAAAAAGGCACTTGTTATGTCAAGAGATCCAAATTTCAGTGTCATTCCTTAGACAGGGGAAGTAAAGGACATGTGCAAACTGGGAATTTTAACAAAAAAAAAACTTTATCCATAAAAAATGAAAATATTCCTTTTCCAAGTCATCCACAGTTTACACGGTAAAACTGTATTGCTCCGTGTCTAGATAATCCATCCATAGTTTTTTCTAATACAATATACGGCTCGACAGGAAGCAAGCCTTTTAAAGTAAACTAAACTTGACAATAAAATGGCCCGAACAAATCTTACTGAATATGATCAAAATAAAAAGCAAACCATCATACAAATAACTTAAATATTTTAGATTTATGGCTCCAACACCACTTTTTCCTCTTTAACAGCCACTGTTAAATGATGTGTTTGTCTGTTTATAACAGCCACCAAGAAAATCTCTCTACTGTCGCGCTGCGCTCAAGGATCCTGTCTATTGCGTAATTGAATACGCGATTAAAAAAACTCTGCAAATTATTCTTGCACCTTCCGCAACAGGTTGCAGTCGTAAAAATGGACATGGCTACGGCAGACTTCCCTATCTCCTCCGCTTATACAGCCGTGATCTAATCTTGTTTACATGAAATAGGCCTGCTCTCGAGCAGGCTTAAGCTGGCGCACATGTTGCTATGACAACAAGTGCAGGATGTCTTTCGAAGAACCAAACGATCCAAGATCATGCCAAATCGTCAACAATGAAATCCTGCTAACTGAGTTAGCGACGTACGAAGAACGGACCCCAGCTCTGCCCAGACGATGGACACAATAATAAGGCACATCACATGTGATATCCCTCCGCCCCTCTGGTCGGTAACCAAATATCCCCGCAAATTCTAAATTATAAAAAATAATAACCTACCGAAAATCCTCGCTCTCATGTCATGTTCAAAACATTCTTCTTTGAAATAGTCGCTGCATATGACGTGTTTTTTCTCTGGCCAGAAGTTAGATGGCAAATCCGCTCTCTTCTAGTTGGCAATCCAGCGACGAGCCCTTGGTGGCTCATGAATCGGAAGGGTGAAATAAGCAATGTTTTCTTATTGATTAAAGCTAAGTTCATTAAATAACCACAAACATATTAGTTTTAGTTATAGCTAATGATCCCCTGATTTTTCCTTGTTGACCGGACTTCTCCTTTAAAGATGTAATCTAAGGTGTTGTGTTCTCATGCAGGAAGTGGAGACTTTTGAACTGCTTGTGCTGATGGGGCATTTATAGTAAACACTGGCCTCTGATCCAGCCACAAATACTTGTGTGTTGTGCTCACATTAACACACATCCCATGGCTTTCTGTTTCAGTACTTTGTTTTTCTTTAAAACAGAGAACAAACTGCAACATCACTGCTTTTAAAGCAGCAGATGAGAATGCTATGCATTTAATATGCATTAAATATGCTCATTTAAGAGCTTTAAGTAATAAGTTCACAATGTTGTTTTTTTAGATCCATTTGGAGCTAACAGAACTACTTTTCTTCAGCACCGGATGCATTAGAGCGCATTTTCATTAAAGTTGATGCTGTGGGTATGAATAGTTTTCATACGAGATGGCATAGTTTGCAATTTTAGCTCGCCCTTTAACACCCACCAAGTGATGAATGTTTGTGCATGTCATCAGTCCTTGTAACACAGACTTGATTCAACATTAGGAGCCAAATAAAAATGCCTCACAATATAAATGTGTCCTTTCATACTGAGTATTGTTCTATAGACGTAATCTCTCCCCGTGGCGAGAGTTGAGGCATCATGCAACGATTTCTGTTGTTTTCCCTTTCTGTTTTTTTGCAGTATTTTGCAAAAGCCATGCCGTCATTATTTATGGAACCTGTTAGAGAGCAGGAGATGTCCGGAGGGGGGGACCATGAAAATGTGGTGTTTATAAAGAACACAGCTTTCAAACAGCCAAACAAGACTATGGCATTGGATTAGGATGTGCTCTCCCCGTGGTCAGAAGAATTTCAATTTTGTTTTATGCAGAACAATTTCTATTTTATGTTTAAAAGTAAAGACACAAGGTAAAGGATAAAATGAAGCTGCGAAAGTAGTTCTGATTTATACCAGTCTTTTGTGTGGTTTCCTCTTTTTAACCATGTGTTCTTTTTCAGTAACAGGGTTGACCAATACAAACAAGCAGTGCAGTGGTCATCTTATCCACCCACCATCACATTGAGCTTTGTGGTTATGGTGAGTTTTAACTGGAGATTTGGATTATTTTAATATTCCAGTGAATTGCTTGTTTAAGGGGACATAGAAATTAGATACATAAGATGCAGTTCGACTGGCCTGCCCGTTTTCACCCGCCCTACATGGCTCCTCCTCCCTCGGATTACCTTCGCCCAGTTTAGTGGTTCAACCGGCCTAAAAAGGCTTGGAAGTGGGAAATGCCTCCTTGGCATTGCTTTAGATCCCCCACTGAAACTTTAAAGAAATCTGCAAGAAATGGTAAATGATAAAAATACATCATTATAAATAAAATAAAATATATAAATAATGTTTCTTTAACTGTACATGCAAGATTGTCTTGGATATTTTTAAGAAGTAATCCACTCGAATAAATATCTGGAACACACATCTAATAATAAAATAGGCAGATCCTGTCTGAACTCTGTCTGCTTTGAAACTGTGTGTTTGAGAGTGAGAGCTAGAGACAGAAGTGGAAACTTTTGAATTCAGTTCAATAAAATTTTATTTATATAGCGCCAATTCAAAACACATGTCATCTCAAGGCATTTCCAAAGTCAAATTCAATCAAATCATACAGACAGATTGGTCAAAAAGTTTCCTATCTAAGGAAACCCAGTAGATTGCATCAAGCAGCATTCACTCCTCCTGAAAAAGCGTAGAACCACAGTGGACAGTCATTTGCATTGTTGATGGCTTTGCAGCAATACTGAGCATCCATGAAGCGGCAGTGGAGAGGAAAACTCCCCTAAACCGGGAGGAAAACCTCCAGCAGAACCAGGCTCAGTATGAACAGTCATCTGCCTCGACCAGCTGGGGGTTAGAGAAGACAGAGCAGAGACACAAAAGCACACATTGATCCAGGAATCCTTTCTATGTAATATGGTAATAGCAGGTGATCTGTCTCCCCTGGATGATGTCACAGCTACAAGAACGCCAGACCAGGTGTACCTACTATGAAGAGAAAAAAGACAGAGAGCAAAAAGTTAAAAGTTGAAATATAATCAAACAATGCAAATTGGAGAACACTAGGAGAACTCAGCAGAGTGAGAAAATAGACCCTGATATCCTCCAGGGGTCCGTTCTTCGTATGTTGCTTAAAACATCCAAGATCAAATTACACATCCAAGATGATTTCATCCGGCTAATCATGATCCGGCTAATTGGGTTCTTCGAACACCCCTGTTGTTTAGGATTAGTATCGCTGGATTGGAGTTATCTGAGACAACTGCGCGTTCATGCGTTTGTTTAAAAGGGGAAATGTATCGATAGTAGCAGACCCGGCTGCAGAAACAAATTACAGGGGGGGCATTCCATTTTTTTAGGGGGGCACACTTTAAAAAAAAAAAAAAAAAAAAAAAAAAAAAAAAAAAAAATATATATATATATATATATATATATATATATATATATATATATATATATATATACTTCAGGCTGAACAGTGGCTCTGTGACTACTGTAACGAACAAACAAATAGCAATAGTGTAGTCAGTGTTGCCAAATTAGGCAGGTTTCTAACCAATTAGGCTTTTGAACACATTGAGCTGGGAAAAAAATAGCTTATGGGCAGATAAAAAATTTCGGAAGCTTTTCATAACATTTGTTAGGCTTTTAGAAAGAATTACTAACAAAATATATCAAAATAGTCATTATCTATTTTTTAAATAAGTTGAATCTGTCGATCTGACATAATCAATGAATAATAGTTATAATGAATAATATTGTTATAATAAAACAAGAAAAGAATAATGGTTAATCAAGTGTTTGGTCAGTGTAAACGCCCAAGAGGGGTTGAGTTCTACTTATCAACTTAAAAATATTTCATGACTGCGTGTAAGAGAAATGTTTAATTGAGCTATGCTGAGAGAAATTACGTTTATATTAAGGTAGATTTACAGCTCATGTTGGGAAGCTATTTCTAACTTATTTTTTTCCGGTTGATATATCCTGATTGCTAAAGAGATCTTGTGTGTTATTTGGTTGTCTGATTGTACATTTTGTTTGGAGCCCATTTGCACAGTTTTTTTCTTTGCTTCGGCGCAGTTGTGTGCTAATGGCATGTTCTTATGTGTTTAATAGTTCTGTGCTTTTAACATGAGAGAGTTTGAGATTTGGGCTTGTTTTTTTATTTTAAGTTGGGCAGGTTTTATGCTGGTTTGGGTTACTGGAAACTAACAGTGACATAGGGTAACCTGTAGTGCTGTGTCAACTTAAAAGTCCAGCATAAGCTACACGCTAATAAACATGAGCGCTGGTGTCAGGCTGAACACTGAAGTATTAGAACAGGGTCTGTAATTACAGCAGCTATGAGAACAAGGAGCTGAACAGCTTGTGCTCGTAGCTGTCTAGCTAACCCTGCTAGCTGTCCTAGCTAACCCTCCTAGCGTTAATGTTTACTCCAGTTTAGACTTCAGTGCTGGCATTTCAAACATAAATTAATAACGCTCCTTCCAGCTCGCTCTCTGCTTCGTTGTCACTTCTTGCAATTGTTTGGTAATCAGACCAAATTTTCATCCCGCTCTACCGACACCAACGGTGACTACAGCCGAACTGCGGCGGCGGCGGCCGGCGGCGACTGAAGGCTATGACTCGGTGTCCCGCCCCACTCCAGCTGTGATTGGCTAGCATGCTGCCGTCAGTCGTTGATTTGATTGGTTAAATTGTATGATTGACACATCAAAGATAGTACTAAAAGGACGATGGTAACTCCGAGGTAAAAAAAACAAAAGAAACAAAAAAAAAAAGACAGCTTCCAGTCCAGGGCGGGCACAGCTGGCTCACAGGGCGGGCACGGCCCCCCAATGCCCGCCCGTGCCGCCGGGTCTGGATAGTAGAAACATTGATCAGCAACGCTGCTATTGGCTGTTCAGCATGGCCAAAGAACGCCCACAGTTTTTCTCCCAAGCAGAACAAGAGCTTTTAATGGAAGGTTATGCTGAATTTGAGTAATTAATTAAAACACCTCAAAATCTGTTAAAGCCAGGAGAGAGGGCTGGCAAAAAGCAGCAGACAAATTAATGCGTAAATACTGTCCATGGTAGATGTTTCTATCACTTTCTACAGTATGAATTTTTGCATTTTAATAATCTCATATTTACTTTGTTCTTTTATGTCAGAGCCTCCACAGGACCCACTAGAACATGGGGACAAGTAAAAGTGAAATACAAGAATATTCTACAAAATGGTAGCCTTTAATTATTATACTTTATTTTAAAAAGGCACTTGTTATGTCAAGAGACCCAAATTTCGGTGTCATTCCTTAGACACGGGAAGTAAAGGACATGTGCAAACTGGGAATTTTAACCAAAAAAAATCTTTATCCATAAAAAATGAAAATGTTCCTTTTCCAAGTCATCCACAGTTTACACGGTAAAACTGTATTGCTCCATGGCTAGATAATCCATCCATAGTTTTTTCTAATACAATATACGGCTCGACAGGAAGCAAGCCTTTCAAAGTAGACTAAACTTCACAATAAAATGGCCCGAACAAATCTTCTTACTGAATAGGCTAAAAATAAAAAGCAAACCATCATACAAATAACTTAAATATTTTAGATTTATGGCTCCAACACCACTTTTTCCTCTTTAAAAGCCACTGTTAAATGATGTGTTTGTCTGTTTATAACAGCCACCAAGAAAAATCTCTCTACAATTACACTGTTGCGCTGCGCTCAAGGATCCTGTCTATTGCGCAATACGCAAGAAATTCGAAAAACTCTGCAAATTATTCTTGCACCTTCTGCAACAGGTTGCAGCCGTAAAAATGGACATGGCTACGGCAGACTTCCCTATCTCCTCCGCTTATAAAGCCGTGATCTAATCTTGTTTACATGAAATAAGCCTGCTCTCGAGCAGGCTTAAGCTGGCGCACATGTTGCTATGACAACAAGTGCAGGATGTCTTTCGAAGAACCAAACGATCCAAGATCATGCCAAATCGTCAACAATGAAATCCTGCTAACTGAGTTAGCGACGTACGAAGAACGGACCCCAGCAGCCTAAGAATATAGCAGCATAACTACAGTGATAGCTCAGGGTAACATAAGCCACTCTAACTATAAGCTTTGTCAAAAAGGAAAGTTTTAAACCTAGTCTTAAAAGTAGACATGGTGTCTGCCTAAAGGACCAAAACTGGGAGTTGGCTCCACAGGAGAGAAGCCTGATAGCTAAAGGATCTGCCTCCCATTCTACTTTAGAGACTTTAGAACCACCAGTGCTTGTCGATCACAGGGCATGGGTGTTTTAAAAGTCCCTAAAGCTAAAGCAAAAACTGTAGAATGTCAGGGTTTAGTTTTGATCTGGCTTTGGTTTACTATTAGTTTTCAGTTCTTCCTCCTTGTCAGGGTTTAGTTGTGATCTGGCTTTATTTACTGTTAGTTTTCAGTTCCTCCTCCCTCTCTCACTCAGCTTACCCTTCACTCCCTCCGCAGTCAGTCACACCTGTTGGTCATTAATTAGTCAGACTCACTTCACCTGTCAGCCTCCCTACTTAAGCCTCCCTCTGTCTTCACTTCTCTGCCGAACTTACGTGGAAGATGCATATAAAAAAAATAATTGAGAAAAGTAAAAAAATCCTAAATATAATGAGATGTTTAAGAGGTAAAGATTGGGGAGCTGGTAGGAAGGTATTAAAAACAATATATATAGGACTAATTAGATCAGTAATTGATTACGGATGTATTGTATATAATTCAGCTTCTAATAGTTTACTAAAAGAAATAGATAGAATACAATATCAGGCTTTAAGAACTTGTTGTGGAGCAATGAAAACAACCCCAGTATCAGTTTTACAAGTTGAAATGGGGGAGATGCCACTAGAACTTAGAAGAAAACAACTAGCCATAAATTATTGGGCAAATGTAAAAGGGCATAAGGAAAACTTTCCTCCAAATGTTATGTTACAACCATGTCAGGAAAAAATAAAAAAAAAAGAGAATCAATAGTTTTGGATGGATTATAAATAATGAGATAAGTGAGTTAGGAATAAATCATTATTTAATTAGTCCTGTGATGTGTATTCCAAATACTCCACCTTGGGTAAGTGGAAAACCTGAAGTTGATTTAAACTTATTGGGAAAAGGCAGACAAATAGAAAAAAAAGAGGTGGAAAAGTATATAAATAAAGAATATGCTGAATATTTACAAGTATTTACAGATGCTTCTAAAATGTTAAATGATAAAATTGGAATAGCATTTATAATTCCGGACTTAAACATTATGAAAAATAAAAGAATAACAGATAGAATGACAGTTTATACAGGTGAGCTAGTGGCTATATTAATGGCTCTAGAGTGGTGTGAGGAAACAAGGAAGAAGGAAATATTGATTTGTTCAGATTCAAGCAGTGCATTAATAAGTATCTTAGAACAAAACTCAGAAACGAGACAAGATATCATATTGAATATTAACCAATCAATTTTTAAAATTAAAAAATATGGATCTAGGGTTAAGTTAATTTGGATTCCTGCTCATATTGGGATAGTAGGAAATGAATTGGCGGATCAATTTGCTAAGAGTGCAGCAAAAAGAGATAATGTTGAGGTAAATATCAAAATAAGTAGAAATGAGGTCAAGAATATTAGTAAAATATATTTTAAAAAGAAGTGGCAGGAATTATGGGATAGAGAAGAAAAGGCAAGATTTTACAATAACATTCAAAGAAAAGTAGGGGAATGTAGGGAAGGTAGTAGGAATAGAAAAGAAGAGGATATTATATCCAGATTAAGGTTTGGGCATACGGGGCTAAATAGTACTTTGAAAATAATTAATAAACATAGTACAGGGTTGTGTAATTATTGTGGAGAGTTAGAAACAGTGCAGCATATTTTTCTAGATTGTGATAAGTACAATCGGGAAAGAGAGATATTAGTCAGAGAGTTAAAAAGAAATAAAGTAGTTTTAGATATTAAAAATCTGCTGCAAAGGTCCTCTGAAGATGTAGTATTTAATAGCATTTTTAGGTATTTTAGGAAATCAGGTTTTATGGGAAGATTATAGTGATAGGACATCTAATCTATACTCCAGTCTGGAAGGTGGCGGTAATGCACCTATAAGTTGTTTGCCAACCGCCAAAAAAAACCTAAAAGAAGAAGAAGAAGAAGAAGAAGACACTTCTCTGCCGGTCCGTCATCAGACTCCACTCACTCCTCGCATGTCTACCTGGTTTGATCCTGCTAGTTGTTTGTTTCCTGCCTTGGTTTACCCCTGTTTAGTCTCTGCCTGCTGCTGGATGTTACCTGTTCTCACCTCTGAACTTCAGGCGGAGCTGCTATCCTGCTGTGGTTCTGGCCTGCAAGTATTCACCCAGTCGTGCTGCTAATCCTGCTGTGGTTCTGGCCTGCAAGTATTCACTCAGCCGTGCTGCTATCCTGGGCCGTTTCTCAATATGCGTTCTTGAGCGTTCTCGTGTGCTCGTGACACGTCATCAGCCTCAGCCCGAGCACTGTTCCAATCCAGAGAACGCCAAATCGAGAACGCGCCGAATTCCCCGGATGTTGTTCTCGCCCCGCCCTCTTTATCGAGCATGCATCAGAGCAGACTTGTGCGTTCTTCAGACTGACCGCTTGCCCGGAATGCACCACGGCCGCAGCTTGATTCCAGACAGCGCAAACAGAGCTCACAGCGGTAAGTAAAAAAATTCTTTTCTGCTGCTGTTCTTCAAAAGTATGTTTTCAGATCGTTTGAGGTGAGAACATTATACTTTTAAGCTTCCCTATGTGGCCTGTTTACAGAGTTAGTGCGTAATTAAAAAAAGTAGTGTGCATAATACCGCTGGTTATGATTTATTTGTTTTGTTTATCTGACTGACGTGTGTTGCTTTATTAACTCAATACTTGCTGGAATAAATTGAAAATCTCTCCCTAGGAAGACAGCAGCATATAAAATAAATAAATAAATTCTATAAATGTTTTTCCTATCTAAGTGAGTTTCTTCTGAGTCAGGACACGAATAATTGAGAGGAGAAAGAGGGAAAGAAAACAATAGTAATAATGGTATATGAAAAAACAGACATTTATTTTATACAAATGTTTAATCTTTGGAACAGAATGAAGGTGTAATATATTCAACAAATGATTAACAGTTACTAACATGGTTTAAAACAAAGAAATAACTCCTATTAAGATCTCATACAAATAGACAAATAGACAACGCCTATAAACTTACAATTAAAAATAGTTGGAATGGAAATTAATTTAATGATTATTTAATGTATTTTTCCAGGTGGTGAAAAAAAGAAAAGAAATGAAGCAGCATGTGAACATGACTAGAACTGATCTACATTAGGTCAGGTTTAGTCATGTTCACTTAAACATGCAGCCAGCTGGAGCAGCTCCCTGTCTTCAGCCGCCGGATGGTCATCCTCCTCTGGGTCCACCTCCTCATCCTCCTCTGGGTCCACCATCTCGTCCTCCACGTCCAGCTGGTCCCCTGCCTCTATACTAATATTGTAGAGGATGCAGCAGGCGGTGATTACTCTTGGGGCAAACGTCGGGCAGACCTACAGCGCCCTTAAGAAGATGAAACGCCACCGTGTCTTCAGACCACCAAAGACACGCTCAGTGACGTTTCTCGCCTTGGCGTGGTGTCTGTTGTAGCGTGCCTCCACTAGACCTGTACCAAATATAAAATTAACTTGTAATTTAGGTAATATGCTGATATGTCTTAATCTTCTATCCAATTAATATAATCTATGTATCAATTGTGTGTCATTGTTGGCTCTATTTAAGGACAAGAAGGTAAGAAATCTTACTGGCAAGCTGTTTCCCTATAGGATGCACAGCAGGCCAGCCAGTAGAGGGTCACCAGCACCTCTATCTCCTATGGCCATCCATGGACCTTCTGGATGGGCAGCAGCTGAAGGAGGAGGACGTTATGAGACAGTGGAACTGGGCCTATAGACTATATATTTCACTGTGTTTTTGTGATAAATAATAAAAAAAAACAACAACAATCTAGTGAGGGCAGGGTGAGCACAAGGTAAACAGGCAGTACAACACAAACACTGTGGAAATTCCTGCAGGCAGTGAGACAATCTGACAGAGAATAGTTGTGGGAGGCAGGTATAAATAGGTGGAGTCCCAGGTGAAACATTTTGAAGCTGATTACTGAGGTTAGCTGGTTGTGGTGATAGGAGCAGGGGATTGGGGAGAGAACAGCCATCCATCCATCCATTTTCTAACATGTCTATCCTTTGTGGGGTCGTGTGGAGTGCTGGGGCCTATCTCCAGCTGTCAATGGGCGAGAGGCGGGGTACACCCTGGACAGGTCGCCAGCATAACAAAAGCTTAGTCTTTGCCCTGTGTTAAAATGAGGAATCTTGTGCATCTTATAACATTATACTTTGGTATTAGTTTCATAGATAAAGAAAATATTAAATCTTTTTAACACCTGAGCATTAAATTATTATTTGGATCAGGACTTTGAAACAATTGTGCAAACAATTATGTGACTTTATTCTCCTAATATTACAACTTTGTTCTGGTAATATGACTTTATCCTCGTCATAATATGACGAGGATAAAGTCATCATAATATGATGAGGATAAAGTCATCATAATATTATCCTCATCATAATATGATGAGGATAAAGTCCTCACATATTTGTGAGGAAGAATTTGGATATTTACTGATGGCGAAAAGTAGTAAATATTGGAGAGAATTTTTTAAATAATTTTCCATGATCAAAGACATTGCAAAGTCATAAATCTGGAGTGTGTTCCACAGAGTGGATCATCTCGCAACCCCACAGGGGGTCCCGACCCCCACTTTGGGAACCCCTGCTCTAAATCTTAAAATTGGCTCAGTGCTTATCTGCTTAGTTGTTTCTTTACCAGATTAAGCTACTAAAGGGCTAACACTGCCATTACCCTTTCACTTTTCTCTCACATAGAAAATACTCCAGGATCAGTGCTTCTGTGTTCTTTTTGTGTGTCTGCCCAGTCAGTTGTGGCAGATGGCCGCTCACACTGAGCCTGGTTCTGGGTCTGCTGGTTCCTGTTAAAAGGGAAATTTTCTCTCTACTGTTGGTACATGCATGCTTGGTATGAAGGATTGCTGCAAAGTCAACGACACTATTTGCAAGCGACTGCCCACTGTTGCTACATATTCATTCAGGCGGAGTGAATGCTGCAAGTGAATGACTCAATGCAATCTGCTGGGTTTCTTTAAATAGAAAGCGTTCTAACCAATTTGAATAATAAACTGAACCTGGATGCATTGTTTGAGAACTAGGATGAATTGTAACATATGCAACCAAGTTGGAATCTACCTGTATGATTCAACTGAACTGACTTATGTGGTAAAGTGCCTTGAGACGGCATGTTGTGAATTGGCGCCAAATTAATAAACCACATTGAATTGAAATGAAAATACTCCTATTGAACTGTGATAGGAAGGCATTGTTTTGAATAATTTGTTGACGGAAATGTTTTAACTGGAAGTTGATTGAAGTTATTTTGTTAACATCTTGTATTTTGGAAAGAAGCTGTTTGTGTTTATTCAGTATATTTGTTACGTGTGTTGAGGAAAATATCTTAGTTGTTATATTAATCAGGACCCTCTCCCTGGGCTGCCACCTTACCGTGGTGGAGGGGTTTGAGTGTCCCAATGATCCTAGGAGCTATGCTGTCAGGGGCTTTAAGCCCCTAGTAGGGTCACCCAAGGCAGACAGGTCCTAGGTGAGGGACCAGACAAAGAGCAGCCCAAAAAGCCCCTTATGATGATTCACATAAATGGATTTCGTGTTCCCTCGCCCGGACGCGGGTCACCGGGACCCACTCTGGAGCCAGGCCTGGAGGTGGGGCACGTTGGCGAGTGTCTGGTGGCTGGGCTTTTACCCATGGAGCCCGGCCGGACACAGCCCGAAGAGGTGACATGGGTCCCCCTTCCGATGGGCTCACCACCTATCGGAGGGGCCAAAGGGGTGGGGTGCGTTGTGCAATGGGTGGCAGTTTAGGGCGAGGACCTTGGCGTTCCGATCCTCGGCTGCAGAAGCTGGCTCTTGGGACGTGGAATCTCACCTCTCTGGTGGGGAAGGAGCCTGAGCTCGTGCGAGAGGTTGAGAGGTTCCGACTAGAGATAGTCGGGCTCACCTCGACGCAGGGATCTGGCTCTGGAACCAGTCTCCTTGAGAGGGGCTGGGCATTCTTCCACTCTGGAGTTGCCCCTGGTGAGAGGCGCCGAGCTGGGGTGGGCATACTTGTTGCCCCTCATCTTGGTGCCTACACGTTGGGGTTCACCCCGGTGAACGAGAGGGTGGCCTCCCTCCGCATTCGTGTGGGGGGACGGGTTCTGACTGTTGTTTGTGCTTATGCGCCAAACAGCAGTTCAGATTACCCACCCTTTTTGGAGTCCTTGGAGGGGGTACTGGAGAGTGCCCCTCCTGGGGACTCCCTCGTTCTGCTGGGGGACTTCAACGCTCATGTGGGCAATGACAGTGGGACCTGGAGGGGCGTGGTTGGGAGGAACGGCCCACCTGATTTGAACTCAAGTGGTGTTCTGTTGTTGGACTTCTGTGCTCGTCATGGATTGTCCATCACAAACACCATGTTCAAGCATAAGGGTGTCCATATGTGCTCTTGGCACCAGGACACCCTAGTCCGCAGTTCAATGATCGACTTTGTTGTCGTTTCATCTGATCTGCGGCCGCATGTCTTGGACACTCAGGTGAAGAGAGGGACAGAGCTCTCCACCGACCACTACCTGGTGGTGAGTTGGCTCTGATGGTGGGGGAGGAAGCCGGTCAGACCTGGCAGGCCCAAACGTATTGTGAGGGTTTGCTGGGAACGTCTGGCAGAGTCCCCTGTGAGACGGAGCTTTAACTCCCACCTCCGGGAGAACTTTGAACACGTCCCGAGGGAGGCGGGGGACATTGAGTCTGAATGGACCATGTTCCGCGCCTCTATTGTTGAGGCGGCTAGTCGGAGCTGTGGCCGCAAGGTTGTCGGTGCATGTCGCGGCGGCAACCCGCGAACACGCTGGTGGACACCAGCGGTGAGGGAAGCCGTCAAGCTGAAGAAGGAGTCCTACAGGGCTTTATTGGCTTGTGGGACTCCGGAAGCAGCTGATGTGTACCGGCATTCGAAGCAGCAGGCGGCTCGGTGCCCTTTGTCACCGATTCTGTTCATAACTTTTATGGACAGAATTTCTAGGTGCAGCCAAGGTGTTGAGGGGATCCGTTTTGGTGGCCTTAGGATTGCGTCTCTGCTATTCACGGATGACGTGGTCCTGTTGGCTTCATCAGGGCGTGATCTACAGCTCTCACTGGAGCGGTTCGCAGCCGAGTGCGAAGCGGCCGGGATGAAAATCAGTGTCTCCAAATCGGAGACCATGGTCTTGAACCGGAAAAGGGTAGAGTGCCTCCTCCGGGTTGGGGAGGAGTGCTGCCCCTAGTGGAGGAGTTCAAGTATCTTGGGGTCTTGTTCACGAATGAGGGGAAAATGGAGCGAAGAGATCAACAGGCGGATTGGTGCGGCGTCTGCTGTGAAGCGGGCGCTGTACCGATCCGTTGTGGTGAAGAGAGAGCTGAGCCAAAAGGCGAAGCTCTTGATTTACCGGTCGATCTACGCTCCTACCCTCATCTATGGTCACGAGCTTTGGGTCGTGACCGAAAGAACGAGATCCCGGATACAAGCGGCTGAAATGAGTTTTCTCCGTGGTGTGGCTGGGCTCTCCCTTAGAGATAGGGTGAGGAGCTCAGTCATCCGGGGAGGACTCAGAGTAGAGCCGCTGCTCCTCCACGTCGAGTGGAGCCAGTTGAGGTGGCTCGGGCATCTGGTTAGGATGCCTCCTGGACGCCTCCCTGGTGAGGTGTTCCGGGCACGTCCCACCGGGAGGAGGCCCAGGGGAAGACCCAGGACACGCTGGAGGGACTATGTCTCTCGGCTGGCCTGGGAACGCCTTGGGATTCCCCCGGAGGAGCTGGCCCAAGTGGCCGGGGAGAGGGACGTCTGGGCCTCCCTACTGAAGCTGCTACCCCTGCGACCCGACGCCGGATAAGCGGAAGAAAACGGACGGTTATATTTATCAGGCATTTGTATGGAAAGTAATAAGGAACTCCTGGCCTCTAAACTGTGTCTCCCTTTCAGGGCAAAGAAAAACATGCAGTTTACAGGATGTGTTGAGAGCTAATTTATGGCTTTTGAGGTCATTTGGCTTGACCCCTGATCGGACAGTTTGAATAATAAATCAAGCTTTACTGAATGAAGAACAGCCTCTTTGTTTTAGAAGCAGATACAGCTTGGAGCCTTCATGTCTGGGTCCACCCCCCCCCCAAACTAATCAGGAGGGGCAGTCAGTCTTTTAAAAGATGTATTCAGAGTAGTGTACAGCAGACAGAATCGCTTGCATCACCATGGGGTAGGAGGCCAGGTAAATATACTGAATACGGCGAAATGGTAACGTAATTTTCTGTCTCCTTTTGAATTCCAAATTAATTAAATATGCATATTTTAAATGTTTGACTCTGATCATTGTTTCTCCTTTACTGCCAAATCTTAAACCGGGGTAAGACGGGCCTTCAGGAATAAGCAGGAGCAGGCCCATATTAATATCAACACGTGCTTATTGTTTGAGAATGCCAGTGTGAGAATTCATTCCACCTATTCTATAATACCACACCTTACCAGGCAGGTATGCATAAAATAATTACTGACAGAGACTGAGAGCTGTTTAGCTATTAATACCTGTCATGATTTGGGTTTTTGTTTGTTTTGCCTTTGGACTTTTCTTCAGCCTGTCACCTTTCAGCCACCAGCCACTATCCTGTCAGATCTGCCTCAGTCAATTAGCCCACATCAACTCCACCTGCTGCCAGTAATTAGATTCAGCTCTGGTCACCTGTTCACCTGCTTACTTATACCTGCCTCAGCCACCTCATCCCTGCTAGACCGTCACTTCTCTTCTCGTGTCGGATCACACTGTTTGATGTGACCTGTCTCTACCAGTTCATGTGTGCCCGGCCAGCTGGACTCTTCTATTAAGGTCTCCTGTGTCTGCACGTTGCAGTTCTGTCTGTTTCTCCGTGGGTTCCAGCCGCTTGCTCTGCCCGTTCTGGTGGTTCCCTTGTCCACTTCGCCCGTTCTGCTCAGTCACTACCTGCATCCTCTGGTCTCCTGCTCATCCCTGCATCCCTGCTCCTTCTGCCATGATTCATCTGCCTAGTCTAGTTCTGTTTGTCTGCCTCACCCACCATTACTCATCTTCACAATAAACCTTTCAAACGTAATTCTGTGTCCGGCTGAATATCCAGTTCACCAGCAGTAAGCATAACGATACCTAATAATTGGGTTGTGCTCAAGCTTGGTCATTTCAACTAAAATTACTAATATTGTTAAAAAATTGCCTTTGGAACCTATTGGTAATGATGTCAAATCAAAATATTGTTCCACAACAAACATGAGAGTCTAAATCTAAAACAACTGTACAGGACAACTACAAAATTCAACACAAAGCAAACAGTGATATGTAAAGTGAGATCACTACAAGATCTAAACACAAACACAAGTGAGAACAAAAAACACAAACAGTTGTACATCATGAAAGAAACAGAGCTCTGTGAGTTGTTCAAAGGCTGGGAAATTGTTTTAGAACCAAAAGGCCAATTCATACACCTAAAGAACATGGAAGTGTGTTCTTGAAGCCCTTGGTTTGGAGTTCTAGCAGCTCATATTTGACTCACATTTTCTTCTAAACTTTGTGTGTGGGGTCAGAGAAATATGAAGGCAGTGTGCTGCTGTGGAATAGACTTTTGACAACTTCTCAGGAGCTTTACACTTGAGTTATTGTGTGAAATATTTTGGACAGAAAGAGCGTGCTCTTGTTTTTGCAGCCTAGGGTAAAGGAACCTGTAGCTCAATCCAAATACCCTTATTGAGTAAGGATTCTAGCCAAATCAGAAGGACGTCAGTGGTCGCCATGATATATGCTGTCTGAATACTGCAGTCAGTAAGGCAGGAGGTAGGAAAAGAAGCGTGTATGCCCCCTCCCACGGATAGTTTTGCATAGGAACTCGACTGTGATGTCCCTTACTGGCGCTAAGAAGCCTTAAGGTATCCCACAATCCTTTGCGTGACATGGCGTATCGGCACAGCTCCCTCATGGTAATCAACGAAAATGTTCGGGGTGAAGAGAACGCGCATTTTGTATTGACTTGGATCTGACTCGCATCATCCATGAGCGTTTCCATCACGTAATTACGTCGGAGTTAAAGGCTGTCCAAATTCCGCCCAGGAGTCCGAAAATTCTTTCCTTTCAACAATAGAGTTCTTATTGTTGACCCCATTAAAGGTCAAGGAACAGGAGCAAGGAACAGCTATTGTTAAGGGTATTTAGATGCACCCTATGTCCCAGTTCTTGTGGAGTATTAATTGGCTTTAACCATGCTTTAAACATCTGTGGAATCATATGTTTTAATCATAAGTAAAAAATGATTTCATTGCATTATATGTGATTGTAACCGAGGTAGTGTATGTAGTCTTTGTAGCTGAACATTTGAACTATAATCATATGCTGTGTTTGAGAATCCTTGGGGAAGGGAGTAAGGTTGTCCTTGAAAAATTCCTGCTTTGTTGTCAAATGCAGCTGCAGTAATGAATCCTACATGCTCCGTGCTCATAAACTAGCCCTTGTCAGGAACCAGATAACAGCCCAGGAAAAGGGGAGTATAGGGTGCATCTGGGAGATGTCTGCAGCTGACGTACAGTGTTTAGGCATAAAAGCAGAGGTTTGAGGGTAAAGAGATCAGATTGCACTGGCTGAGCTTAGTCAAGCAGTATTGCTGTAAATGTTGATCTCCAAAACTATCTTTGTCCTTGGTTCCATATATTAAAGTCTAACTCTTGGACTGAATGTATTTTAACGCAGATGCATTCAAATAGTCACCAGAGTAAAGAAATGTATATTATACGTGAATTATGTGCGCCGTTTGGAAGTAATTTAGATAAAACTTGCTGTATAAGCGAAAGTCTTCCTCTGTCCAATGTCTGTGTTCTTTTGCCCATCTTAATCTTTTCTTTTATTGGCCAGTCTCAGATATGGCTTTTTCTTTGCCACTCTGCCGTGAAGCCCAGAATCCCGCAGCCGCCTCTTCACTGTAGATGTTGACACTGGTGTTTTGCGGGTACTATTTAATGAAGATGCCAGTTGGGGACCTGTGAGGCATCTGTTTCTCAAACTAGAGACTCTAATGTACTTATCTTCTTGCTCAGTTGTGCAACGCGGCCTCCCACTTCTTTTTCTACTCTGGTTAGAGCCTGTTTGTGCTGTCCTCTGAAGGGAGTAGTACACACCGTTGTAGGAAATCTTCAATTTCTTAGCAATTTCTCGCATGGAATAGCCTTCATTTCTAAGAACAAGAATAGACTGTCGAGTTTCAGATGAAAGTTCTCTTTTTCTGGCCATTTTGAGCGTTTAATTGACCCCACAAATGTGATGCTCCAGAAACTCAATCTGCTCAAAGGAAGGTCAGTTTTGTAGCTTCTGTAACGAACTAAACTGTTTTCAGATGTGTGAACATGATTGCACAAGGGTTTTCTAATCATCAATTAGCCTTCTGAGCCAATGAGCAAACACATTGTACCAGTAGAACACTGGAGTGATAGTTGCTGGAAATGGGCCTCTATACACCTATGTATATATTGCACCAAAAACCAGACATTTGCAGCTGGAATAGTCATTTACCACATTAGCAATGTATAGAGTGTATTTCTTTAAAGTTAAGACTAGTTTAAAGTTATCTTCATTGAAAAGTACAGTGCTTTTCCTTAAAAAATAAGGACATTTCAATGTGACCCCAAACTTTTGAACGGTAGTGTATATACGAAGAAACAGAGTTTGAACAAGGTGAACCTGAAGAGACTATATCTAACGCTGCCCAAGACATAGAGCCCATGCTCCATTGTAAGTACCCCTCAAAATCCTCGCTCGTGAAGTGTGAATTGCATAAAACACTTTTGTCACTGCCGGGATCCAGTCCTTTCGCGTTTCTTTTACGAATTTATCCCATTTCTTTCGGACCTTTTGATCCACCGGCCAAGTATGTAGCACTACTTTCTGGCCTGCACTAGACCGCGGTGAAGTTGGTTTGACATTGGACATTCAAGCTCCGCAGCGTCAGCGGAGCACTCTTGAGAAACAAAAATCTAATCAGATTTGTTGACGGTCCCACCGCATATGGGAGGAGGGAGCAGCTGAGAGACGCTGGCCGAAATCGGAGTCCTTCAACCGGATCAACCGTGAGCTAGATCCCGCTGACTCCGCGGAGCTTGAATGTCCAATATCAAACCAACTTCACCGCGGTCTGCACTACAGCCACCAACTACGCACCTAGAAGGCATTTTATTGTGGACTTAGTTCGGCGATTTTTTTTAAAAGCGCTTGCTCAAAGTAGACGTGGATCAGCAGATTTGGTGTGTGAAAGAAGATACTGGAAAACATCCATATATATCCTTGTTCGCCGTACCGGTTGTACAATGTAAACAATGTGTGTTTCTATGAAAGTTCGATTCGCGCATTCTTGGTGTTCTTGAACTGACGTCGCACGTCGGAAATGGACGATCGTAAACGGAGGCAGCACTCGAACGCGGAATACCATAATCGGTGTAAAAAATGCGCAATATTTCATATTTAAACTTAATTTGAACACTTTTGATACATGAATATTCAAAGTTTACCTTGTTCTGGAAGTTATTCAACGGTTTTCAGGATTTTTTTTCAGTCCAAGAGTTAGACTTTAAATGTCTGGTTGATTTGCATTTACTGACTCTGTTGCCTTTGTTCTCTCTCACCAACGGATTCTGGGAGGATCACCAGCGTCAAGGGGTGATATTTTAACACTTCCCCAAAACATCTTTCTTGGCCTGTCTGCTGGGTTCCTTGGTCTCAATGATGCTGTTTGTTCACTAATATTCTCTAACAAACATTTGAGGCTTTCGTTGAACTACTTCAATCACATTGAGATAAAATTTACACACTATATTAATTTACTGATTAGGTGACTTCTTGAAATGCTTCTACAGAATTCTATTTATGGGCATCACTTTAAAGAGGGGTGAATAACACCATGTCAAATTTCAGATTTTTATTGTGTGAAATATTTTGAAAACCATGTATTATTTTTCTTTGACTTCACAACACCGTGTTGGTGTATCATATGAAATCCAAGTTTATTACATGGTGGTTTTAATGTGACAAAAGGTGAACATGTTTAAGGGGTATTTGAATACTTAACAAACACACACTGTTTGCAAAGGTTGTCAGATTATTTCTTTCTTTTGTAAATGTTAAAAGGGGACTAATGAGAGAGAGCTCCCAGTTATGAACCCTATTGAACTTTTAACAGAAAAAAATGGCTCGTTATTTGAGAATAAGAGCAGTGCGGCTCATGACTCACCTTATTACTAACAGAATATGAAAATCCACACTGTGACACTGAGCCTTGTTCATAATAAAACCATCCTTTAGTTACACTGAGGAATGTCTCTGGTAATTAGATCCTTTGAGGAAAAGAAAAGGCATGAAAAGAGAAGGGAGGAGGGTAAATTAGGATGGATGGAGATGATCAGGGTGAAAGGCCCCCAGAGACAAGCAAGGGATCTCAATGGCTTCATAACAAAGCGTCCTTAAATGTGCCTTTGAAATGGCCACTTTGTTTTCGAAAAACTGATGGATTAAATCATATTGCTGTGACCTTTAAGGCAAATTTAGACAATGGAAAAAAGATCAATATCAAGAAGAATCAGGAAATTACTGAGTATGAATTCTGTCACCATGTTGATTTTTTTTAACAAACAGACTCAGGGGTAAACACATAACCTTACTTTTTAAATAAGGGTCCTTTTTTAAAAGAGATCGTACATCTTCCAGCTCCTCTCAAGGTTCACAAGTTAGCTGAAGTGAAAACTAAAATATTGTTGCAACTATTGTAGCTGTTGTGACTTGGCTGCTTATTGGCCACCATGTGAAATGTTTCTTTACCAAACAAGTATATTTTTAGCGTGCTATGTTTAATTTTTGATGCACAAGGCTTATTTAGGGAGAATAGCACGGAGAATGCAGTGACTGCTTTTAAGCATTAAATTCTGAACTCTGGTCTATTGGTCTATTCAAGCTTTTTTAATACTTTACAAAATGTGAATCTGCGTCAACAAAGGTGTTTATTTCACAGTCATGATTTCTTTTTAATGAAATCTTTGGTCTTTTGTTTTTATTCGGACTCTTGCAACAAACTTTCACACAGATGTACATTGTGAACGCGCAACTGAATGACAATAAAGTCTAAGTCATATCAGTATTACATGTATAGGAGTTCTTCATTGAGCAATACCTCATCTATCTCATCTTACAATACTGCATTTGGATATCAGTATTCACCTGAAACTCTTCTCACCCACCACATTCTGACAGCAGGCAACTGAGACTTCTCTTTGCCCTTTAAGCAGTGTGAAAAAGCTTCATATGCATTCTTGTTCACTTTTTTTCTTAAAAAGACATTCATTTGGAGCTACCAACAGACGGAGCGCAGTATGGTGTCCGTCATTATAATTAGGCTAATATTTCCCCTCTGTTCTTTTAAGCTTTGGATTTTCTTTCTCATGTACAGAAGAAAAGAAAAGTTCTCGTGAGTCCTATTTTAATGCAGTTTATGCCTCCTATAGTCTAGCAGCAGCACCAGGTTCAGCTCCTGCCAGTTCCCTGCAGGGTATGTCAGGCCTTCATATGGAAATTTTCGCTGTGAGAGACAGGCAGAGATGGAGCTCAGTGTAAACAAGACACCCATCTCCTCAATGCAGACATCTCAGTGGTGAAGAGCTTCTTTAAAAGTTAGACTAATGAATACACAAATTTGCATTGCAAAGAGTAAAAAAAAAAAGACAAGAGGGTTTAAGGTAGATCTGCTGCTGCCAAGGAATAATCAATAGGCTGAAAATGCATTATCCATCCTATGAAAATGCAACTATGGCCTGAAATATGCGGTTTAGCACTACTAAAATTGCATCATTGCCACTATGGCTGAGGCAAAAACATTATCATAATGTTCTACATATTAATCTCCTTCTCTCTCTCTCTCTCTCTCCCTCTCTCTCTCTCTCACACACACACACACACACACACACACACACACACACACGCACACACACACACACACACACACACACACACACACACACACACACACACACACACACACACACACACACACACAAACACACACACACACACACACACACACACACATACTCCTCATTGGGTTCAAGAAAACCATTTCCTGAAGATTGCACCCCCACACTGAGTTTCCTCCTCCCAAGCCCTAATCAGCAAAGCTCACCAGATGACTTTACACCCAAATCCATCCATCCCCTCAGCCCCTTCCTTCAATAACTCTTAAAGCTTGTATTTTTGTGGTGTGATCTTTGCTAGTGAAGTGATGGTTGAATGGAACAGGAGACGGATAGAGGTATTGCCGTTTTGTCTGCATTAAGGCTGGTACTGCTCCAGTTAGTCATGGATGGTGAACCAACCAATAAGCAAAGCTCTTCATTAACCATGCAAAATTCACTTATTACTTATTGTCATGAGGTATGGATCATGAGCAAAAGAGAACGATCCTGGAGACAAGCTGCTAAAACGGGCTTCCTATGTAGTGTGACTGGGCTCACTTTTAGAGATCTGGAATATGAGAGGCTTACAACTGGCAAACTTCATGCTGGGAGGTTACCCAGGGCTGAGCTCTGCGTTATGATTCTCATGCACATTGTCCAAATTTATTTAGAGCTTTAAATACAAAAAAAGTTGTTCATTGATCTCAACATGTTATTTTCCAGTGACCGCTTGTTACGAGGGGGAGCTAAGGTGTCACCCCATCAAAATTGCAGGAAAATAGTGTAGACACAGTAAACATAAATTACAAAATAAAGTAATTATCGCCTCTATTCTCTCATAAAGAATATGACTTTTGATTTTCAGCATTCCCATCTGATTTTGGGTTTATCTGGGGTAATTATTTTGTTTAAGTCATATTCTTAAATGGTATGGGGCAGCAGATAAATGAGAGCGCATGTACGCTCAAAGGTATTTTCACACCGCAGGTTAACAGGACACATTTTTCATGTTGATCGCCCGCCATTGGTCACTTGACATTTTGCCCATCCCTTGCAAACGATTTGAGCGGAAAAAGCAGCAAAGTCAACGCAACTATGGTTTGTGTTAAACACGATGCTTGTTTTCGTTTCGCTCCGCCATCGTTTGATGATGCTATGAGCGTTATTACAGCATTAATATGGAACATTAATGTTGTTTTAATGGTGTTTTGTATAACTTTAGGGTTATCCCATCAAGCGACCGATTGCTACAGCGCATTGCATTAATAAAATCAAGTGTCCTAAAGGTTATTGATTTTACGGAGCAAATCATTCTTTAAAATGTTATTTTCTAAAATAATGTTTTGTTTAACTCAGGATTTGGATTGTGAATGGGTTCAAACACATACCAAATGTTCTAAATTAGTTAAGCTAATTTGATCTCATTCCACATTCTTTAAGATGAACTTTAGTTCTCTAACTTGGATCTGCAGTGAACCAGGATTCACTGAATCATTCTGATGGTTTTCAACTATTTTATGTCTTTTGTTTCTTTTGTGTGTACATAGTTCCTTAGCTTCTTTTTATCTTAAATTTGCTTAGTAGTTTTAGTTGAGTTTCACTAGCCTAGTAGAGAGAATTTGTTGATTGAAATATAGTGTTAATTCAGATAAACAGCATTCTACAGTGATGTCCTCTGGATGTTCATTTTATTTCTGTTAATAAATTCTTGAACTTCAAGAGATTCTGTCACTCATTTATTACATATGTGTGCAGAGTTTGCTGCTTAAAGAACACCAGTGCTTGAATCACCCTTTCAACTAATGGAGCTTAAAGCGGAAATTCAATTGAAGAAACTCATTGCCTACCTCCATCCAATCAGAGACTCATTCGCCTCCGACGCAAGCCAATCAGCTTTGAACTGCTCCTCCATGAAGCCAATCAGCGTCCTGGGTTCATCTTAAAAGAACTTTAAATCCATCCCAGCCTTCTACCCAGCAAGCAAGCAGTCGCTGCACAATTTCTGATATGGACTCTGAGGACTTGATTCAACCCACCTCCATCCCCTTCTCCACCATCGTAGCCAAGCTCCATCTGGCTTTCCTATGGTCCTCCTTCAACCTCGTCCCTATCAGAGTGTAATTCCTCCCGGACTCTTACGGAATTCCCTGTCACTCCTTAAAACGGTCCGGCAGAAGACCGCCATGTTGAGCCTGGTTCTGCCAGAGGTTTCTTCCCAAGGGGAGTTTTTCCTCTCCACAGTCGCTTCAAGCTTGCTCATCATGGACAGTTCATGCAAACCTGTGTTTATCAAGTTGGACATCTAGCTCAAACAGATCAACATATGGACTGAACAAAACTTCATTTATCTCCACTCCACCACCAGTTTCAGGCCTGGGGGGAACATCCCTATTCTCATACGCCTGCTTATGCATATTAAAGTATAATTCAGCGTGAATGTTTCCTGCCGAGGTCTGAGCGCCAAAGTCTTAAAATATTGTATCAATAAATTCTTCTAATTGTCTCTTCTTTCCGTGTGAGTTTTTCAGATTGAATTGTCCTAATATCAGCTGATATGTACCAGACAATACCTAACAGACAGACAGTTATTTATTAACCATTAAATAACTTAAAACAGTGCATAATGGCACAACAAGTGTCGTCACCATGTCGTTTTGCTGCTTAATTGTTGAAACCCTAAAAAAACAATATAACATTTATACCCATAATAACATTATGTAGCTGGCTTAATGGCTTTAACGACCGCCCATTACTAAGGGGGTGGACCTGTTTCTGTTGAGTTTGCATGTTATCTAAGCCATTACAAGGCCTTTGTTGGGCAGCAGTATAAAGCTTGATTCTCCACATTACTCCAGACTTTTTGAATTGAGAAAGCTTCCTGGATAGGAAGCGAAACGTCTTCAAACTACAGAAAACCAGTCTAGTTGCTTTGTTTTTTACTTTTTTTGAAAAAACATTATGTAGCCAACTGAGCTCAAATGTGAATATGAAGTGAGTGTTTAAGAATTAGACTAAAAGCTACTTTTATGAAAATAAATAATGATTTTCACATATCTATAGTTCCTGCTAACAGCCCCCATGATTTCAAGCAGTGTTTGATGCTCGGATACTTTCTTATGTGCGTATAATATAAAACACTGATAAAAATTAATGGCTTTTAAAAGACTTATTCAACTTCACAAAAGAACATGCAAAGAAAAAAAAAGGACAAGTTTTCACAGTGTCGCAGTGGGTTGCACTGTTGCCATGCAGCAAGAAGGTCCTGAGTTCATGTCCACCCTGGGTCTTTCTGCATGGAGTTTGCATGTTCTCCCTGTGCATGTGTGGGTTCTCTCTGGGTACTTTGGCTTCCTCCCACTGTCCAAAAACACGACTGTTAGGTTAATTGGTCTCTCTAAATTGTCCTTAGGTGTGAGTGTGTGTGAATGGTTGTTTGTCCTGTCTGTCTCTGTGTTGCTCTGCGATAGACTGGCAACCTGTCCAGGGTGTACCCCGCCTCTCACCCATTGACAGCTGGAGATACACACCCCACAAGGGATAAGTGTGTTAGAAAATGGATGGAAGTTTAGGTTTCAATTACTGCTTAGTACTTTGCAAACCTTATTTTATTTCAGCCTTGAAAAACATAATTTTGTATAAGGATTGTTTTGTGACCTCTGTGCAAGCATTAGCCTGTCACCATGGAAACACATAAAAATCTACATTGTGTGTTTTCTTCTCGCAGTTCTAAACATGTCCTTACTGAGCTACACAGAAATTATTGATAGTCACCTACAAACTACAGAATTAGTTCACACAGTGTATATATATATATATATATATATATATATATATATATATATATATATATATATATATATATATATATATATAGGGCGAAAGGGAGGGGTTAATCAGGCAGCCCTGCCTAGTTCCCCTCGGCAGGATAAATGAGGCAGAGAGGTCCCATTTTATCTTTATTTGAGTCCTCAGTTCCTTGCACAAAGCTTTTATTATTCTCTTTAAATTCAAATTTTCATAGTACTTTATACAAAAATGTCCTGACAGAATCAAACAATTTTTTGCCATCAATCCCACTATCATCGCCTTGAATTTTGCTTTAATCGTCTGTCCAATTATATAACCTGTTCTCCTTATATTATCTAGTGTCTTTATTTGCTGAATAAACCCTGTTTGATCTAAGTTGATTTGGTAATATTTCTTCTAATCTGCGAGCCAAGATAGCCGAAATAATTCTTGCAGTCCTAATTCAGAATACTAATAGGCCTGTAGTTCCCATCATCTTGTTTGTCCTTTCCTTCTTTTGGGATGACTGAGATTACTGCATCTCTCCATGAGGGAGGGATTTCTGTTTTTTTGCATCATCCAATTGAATGTTTTCAGTAAAAGAGCACATGAATCCTGCCTTATACCATTCTGCAGTATAACCGTCCGATCCCAGGGATTTTCCCACTTTTAGTTTGGATCTAGCCAGATTCAGTTATTTATTTGTTATTGGTAACAGTAAAATTTAATTTTGAGTGTTAGCTTGGGCAAGGACTTGGATTAAAGAGCCTCACTAAAACATTCTCTCTTCAATTTTTTCAAGCTTTGTATCAACAACCGTAGTCTGATTTTTTTATTTTGTAAATGGTATTTGCCATTCTCTATTTCCCACAATTTCATAAAATTTTTGTTTCAGAAAGATTGTCTTTCCTTGAGTTACCTGTGTGTAAATTTTACCTGCTATTTTTAAATTTCTTTTTTACATTAGGATCTGCTTTGATACTATCTCTAGTCTGCAGTTGCTTTAGTTTTCCCTGTAAATCTGCTCATCTTTGTCCCTTCAATTTCTTCAAATATGAAGCTTTTGAAATAAGCTTGGATCTCAAAACTGTTTTTTATCTCTTAATTAGTTTCATTCAATATGCCAGCAGGCCCCTGTTCTGCTAAGTCTTCTGTTACCTCCTCTATCGTCTAGTAGGTTGTTGTGCCGTCAATAAAATGCACCCTGTGCTTGACCCAGGGTCTGGAAACAGATGTTTTTTTTCTTTAAGAGTCTTCCTGCATCATACTCTCTTCTCTTGTGGCGGATCCTCTCAGCATAATCATGGTCCAAACTGATCTTACTATCCAACATGAAACCCTTCTGCCATTCCAAGAGAAGCACCTCTTCCTTCATTCTGTAACTCAGAAATCTGACAAGAATTGATCTGGATTGGGGCCCAGGGAGTGGTTGCAGTGTTTGCGCCTGATGAGACATTTCAAATGACATGTCCTTTGAATCTCGGATGCAGAGGTTTCCTGAGTAGATTCTTAATAATGGAAATCCTTGACTTTGGCTCCCCCTCAGCTCCCTTGAGAGTACCATATGTTGTCATATTTTCTCTCTTCGACTGGCCTTTCTGGAAACACTCTTTGATTGTTTGCTTTTCCGCCAGTACCTTGTCTATGATTTGCAGTTTCTCCTTGGTTCTCATGATTCTTGCATCCAGTCTTGAGTTCATTTTTGTGACCTTGCCCTGGATCTCTTCACCTTTCTGGATATTCTGAGCTCAAACTTTCAATTCAGTTTTGAGGGTACATTTCCTGCTTTGGTTTAGAGCACTATGCCACCATCCCTTGGTGAACCCGGAAGTCCCTTCCCCACGTGAATTGCAATTTCACGTGGGGAAGGGACATGCACTGATTCTTGATTGGACTTAGGTCTAGACTTTTACTGCATGATTTTAACACATTATTATGTGTGGATCTAAACCCTTCAATTTTGGCTCAGGCTGCATGTTTAGGATCATTGTTGGACACGAAGGTGAACATCAGTCCATATTTTAAGTCTTTAGCAGCCTAAAACAGATCTTCCTGGATCACCCTGTATTTTATCTCAATCTATTTCCCCATGAGCAGTGATCCACATCACTGTGCCTTCCAAATAAACGCATCTCCACAGCATTGTGGAGCACCACATTTCACTATGGTGACGCTGTTTTTTGAGTTTTTCATTTGTACCACACAGTGTTTAGCATTCTGGCCAAAAGATTTACTTATCTCATCTTACCAGAGCACCTTAATTCAGATGTTGGCTGTGTCCCCTACATGGCTTGTTGGTACTTCATGGAACATCTTTCAACAATTCAAAAATCTTGCCACTTTCCATCAAGGCCAGGTTTGTAGAATGCACAACTAATTAGTCCAGTCAACGGGTTCTCCCTCCCGAGCTGTGGCTCTCATCCTCCAGAATTACCTCTTGACTGGTTCTCTGATTAATGTTTTCCTTGTCCAGCCTTTCCCTTTTTGTTAGGTAGCCATGCCCACTATAGCTTATAATCATATGATATGTTAGATGATATTCTAACTGCAACTATAACCAACAGTGCTCTAGAAAACTAAATTAGTCTCTTAAATACTAGCCTGTGTCCACAAAAAACAAAAAACCTACTAAGTTGAATCTTGCGCGTGTCTTGCACACCACATGTCTGAATTTGCAGGAATTAATAGGAAAACTGAGAATAGATTTTGTTCATGATAAGAACCTAGAAGTCAGGAGTTTAATGAGACAAAGCCACTTTAGATGACAGCCTCACCAGATGACTGTCTTTGTTGCTTGGCAACATGACAATTTCTGTGCTTATTCCAAAGGGATTGTGCTTCCAGTTGTCCTACCTTTGTTTCTCAGGAAGAAATTACCGGACTCCTTATGACTATAAGAGCAGATTTGTAAAGCGAGCTAATAGTTTATATAATCTTCAACCCGAGCTGTACATCTCTGCTGCTCCTCCAGAGTTACAATAGACCTCTTGCTTGCTTCTCTCCCTCACCAGTCAGTTTAGGCCAACAGCCATTCCATGGTGGTCTTGCAGTTGTGCAGTCTTTCAATTTTTAAGATGTTGGATTGAACAGTGCAAGACATTATCTCCCAGATCGTCTATCCCAAAATAATCTCAAAAACACCTTAAGGGTTGTGGCGGTAACATGACAACATATCTACGGGATATGAATACTTTTAGAAGGCATCGTAGCAAGTCACACAACTGTGACTTAAGAATTTTATTTCATTGTTTCGTTGTCATTTTTTCTTCTCTCCAGTCGGCAGTCACAGAGCTGGCATTCATAAACCGACAGGATGGAAAGTCTCTGGCAGAGGAATAAAAAAAGAACATGGAGAGCAAGAGTAAGACGTTACGTAGTCTTTAAGTAAAGCAGTAGCAGAAACTTACCAAGGAAAGACAGGGATGTCATCTGTCTACGGTTCATGTCTTAAATGCTTTCACAGTTAGAAATATTTAATTAGAGAAATGAAATGACTCCATGGCACATTTGGGGGAGGAGATGATGATCCCATGTGGGGGTGGAGACAGATAAGCAATTTCTTTCTTATCAGTTAATTAGTTTGTTTATGGCATGACCTCTTTGCGTCGCTTAAACCACCGGCTTGTTCCGTCAATCAGATGTTTCAAACAACTTTTAATTGCATCTGAAAGAATATTCTGCTCTCTGATGTTCTTTATAATGCAGATGTGGTGCAGCTTTTTAGCCAATTAATTGTTTCAATGAAAAAATACAATGTGTGTCCTTTTTTCCCCCTTATAGGTAGTGATTTTCTTTTTTTTTATTTAGAAAAAAATCCTCCTCCAGCAAATGAAATTGATATACTTTGTAAGATGTGTTTAGTTTGGTATTCCCCACTAATAAATAACACATGAATGTGAACAGTAAGCTAACCGTCTTCTGATTGAGGCTTTAAGTGAAAAGAATCATACTTAATTATAGCTACCTATAGAACCAGTTAGAATTTAACTGATTGCCATTTGATCTTTTTTTTTTTTTTAAACAATTACTTTATTTAGTTGCTTACAAATGAATTCATCCTCCTGGATGTTGAACTCCTAATTCCAGAATGGGATTCATTCACAAACTGTAGTAATGTGGACATGTGAAGGGACCACTCATGAATTTGACTTTTGCACTGTGTTCACTCTTCTGACAATTGCAGCAGGGCCTTCACCGTGACATTAAACTCTTAAAATAATCATCTATCCTGGAGTGGATGCACCAGTACATCACATGGCAAAACAGAAGCAAACAGGTCAAACAACAAAGCACACTTACACTCATATCTAAGGGCAATTTTAGAGTGAAAAATTAACCTAGCCTTGATATTTTTTGCAGTGTGGGAGGAAACCGGTGTATCAGAAAAGAGCATTTAGGCAAACCCAGCACTTTCTGGCTGCAAGGCAAAAGTGTTAAGAACTGAGCCAACATGCAATAAAGTTCCCTTTATTTATTCTGAATTTTCATGTCTTAATTTCCGTCTTGACTTTGACTTGCATGTCTGTGACTTGGTTCCACCTCTAGTAAATCTAATTACACATAATCAATTACACTAATTGACCATCAAGCTGTTGCAAAATAGATTCCAAACAAACACACAAAACAGAGGGCACACAACCAAACCAGCAGGTCAACACTGAGCGATGGTGGTGGAGCAGTAATGTCTGAGGGTGAACAGGCAGGAGAGTGGGAGGTAAGTAGCTGAGGGGAGGAAGTAGTTGTTCTCAGGGGGTTATTCCAGGAGCAGAGGAGATAAAGACTGGACTTACAGAGGTTATTTGATTGGAAACACTGTTACACTACAGGCACGAATGGACAGACTGAGCGGTTGGCAAGGTTATAGGGAGTTTATTTGAAGGTTCTTGGTCGGGGGTCAGGTCCGTGGCGTCAGTCCGTGTTTTGGGGCTATCCTCGTAATCAGGTGTCAAGCAGGCAGGAGGTCGCAACCGGGGAGTCCAAGGCAGTAGGTGAGGGAAGAGGTTCAGGTAAGCAGACGAACCGGACAAGGGAGAAAAACAGGCAGGTTAGAAGAGGGTCAAACTTGGCTTAGTCAAACTAGACGTGAGCGGACAAAATGGCCTGAAAGTGTTACCACTGGGGTTAGACAACAATCTGACGCTTAGCAGGTGGAGGCTCCGTCCTTATATGGCACCAGCTGCTGATCATGAGGATGACTTGCAGGTGTGAGGGTCACGGCAGCTGATGTGACATCCACAGTGCAATGTATCATGCTTGATCCTGGGCAGGATCCTGGTATGCTATTGTACATATCTGTAAAACTCTATTTATAGTAATATCCACCTGTATATTATATTCGGTACATATCCAGCTATAAATTTAGTTCACAATACTAGTTATCTATATATTATATTCATAGGACAAATCTATCAGTAAAATTCTGTTTATAATAGTATCCATCTCTATATTTATTCAGTAAAAACCCCATGTCCTGTACTTATGGAACCATTGTTTATCCTGCACTTGCTGATATTGCACTTCTGGTTAGACCTAAACTGCATTTCGTTCCCTTGTACCTGTACCTGTGTAATGACAATAAAGTTGAATCTAATCTAATCTAATCTAAAAGGGAAAAAGGCTGGAGTAAGAATAAGCATAACAAGAGCAATTAATGCTTGAGAATGCATGCCTGATTCCCATGATGTAAGAGCTAACAACCTGGCTTCTCATTAGGTTTCCTACTCCTGCAGGGTGTGACCTGTCAGTCACACCCTGCAGAGAGTAGGAGAGAGAGACACACAAAAATACCCACCAACCTGCACACAGCTCTATGAATACTGTGAAGGAATATTGGCCTACTCAAATTAGCAAATTTCATTAAATTATTATTCAGCCAAACTGGAGGGTGTTTCAACAGAAAAGGCCTGTTCATGACACAGCATCACAATGGGGTACCGCGAGCGAGCTATTTTTAGAAACGTAACGTCACGATGACGTCACATCACGTGGTACGCAGTAGGACAAACTCCCAAACCCGCCGCTGTTTTGCTGTGGAAGAGACGTGCGTTAGCCTAGGTTGTACTGTTTAAAAGACTGCTTTTTCCAAAATCTAAGACCATGGTTTATAAACATTGTTGCTATGGAACGTGCAACAGCAACTCGAGGTACGCTAATCGGCAGCATATGAAGGATGTTTTCTTCATTACTTTCCCGAAATTCAAGAGTGCCAAGGAGAAATGTGTGTGCTTGGTCCATCGGTGCGGTCGGCCTACATATGTAGCAAGGATTTTGTCGGAGGAAAGGGCACAACCGAAGAACATCCTGACCCAATTCCAGCGACATCAAGTAGTGAACAGGTAAGATTATTTTGGTGGCCGAGATGTTAATAATGAAACGCCTGCTACCATGATAGCATATAGGCTATCGTGGTAGCAGGCGCTAACATGATGATACCCTGCTACCAGGATAGCCTACTCAAAAACATTTCAAATGAGACAAACATTAAACATATACCGATCCCTGGACGGTGATTACAAACAAAAAAACGGCCGACGACGGCATGACCGCCGCGCAGGAAAAAAAAACAAAGCTTACCGTTCGATCAACTCGGCCCGTTTTCCGGTCTTTTTATGCCCTCGACACTCAAGCCATCGTTTGAGCTGAAGGTTGGTGTGTTCTTCGACAGTGCGACCAGTAAACCGTGCGCCTGGGACATCGTTTTGGGAAAGTTTAATGGCTGCAAAGTCGGTCATATCGCTGGTTCTGTTGCTGGTTGCTACGTGCGTTCTCTATCGGTTTGTCCTACCTAAGCGGCAAAAGGGGCGTTGCTCTTGAGGCGGTGACGTCACGTGCGCGGTACCCCATTTCATTTAGATCTAGACTTTTATTTGGCCACTCAATAACCTTAATTCATGTCTTTTTTGTTTTAATTTAGTCTGCGTTTGACTTATGATTGTGTATTGATTAATGTTCTTGATATCTTGTGAACAGACTGCTCTGTATTTATAATAATTTTCAATAAATGTTATAAAGAAAAAAAAGATAGCAGCTTCCATTTGTTGTGCAGGTTTACCTGTTAGATCCATCCATCCATCCATTTTCCGTCACGCTTATCCCTGTTGGGGTCGCAAGGGATGCTGGTGCCTATCTCCAGCTGTCAATGGGCGAGAGGCGGGGTACACCTGGACAGGTCACCAGTCTGTCACAGTACCTGTTAGATTATGAATGTTATTACAGTTTTAATTGATTGCTTTGACACAGCAGTCAACTCAAAACCCACATTTTTCAAAACAGTTAACGCAGAGGCCTAAACAGTGGCAACAATGGTCAAAATTACACATTTTGTTTGCAAAAGGCTCCAACTCTGACAAAACATTTAAAATATGAACCAAAAGCAAATTTTGCCCTCAAACAACACAACCTGCACACAAATGTTTGAGCCCTTCCAATCATTCATTACACAAGGGGCAACAAAATACAAAATTCCACACTCAATGTGAATCAGTGTGGCATTGCTGCTTCATTGTAGCCAAAGACTGTACGCAGCTTACATGTCAGTGTCATTTGTACTCAAACAAAAATGGACCCAGAATCAGATATGCTGTGGTCCAAATTTTATTGATTATTCATTCTTTTTTTCAGATTGTGGCTACAAATGAAATATTCCAACAGAAGATACTAGAGCTGTCTGTCTCTTCTAGTCTCTTCTATCTTGACGAATAGGCCACATGGCCTCATCTTCATCACACTCAATATTTTCCCTTGCGATGCACCTAGGGAAAAATCTTCTTGCATGCCTGATCCATCCTTGACATGCCTCTGCATCTATATCATGGACAGCAGCAGACATTGCATTGAGCAAGGGCATCTGCTCCTAGGGGTGGTGATCATATACCTTCCATCTCCATGCACTGAAGAATTCCTCTATTTAGATTTATATACTGTATAGCAGCAATACCTGCTCTCCTGTTGAAAAACTCTTACAATGGATGCAACCATGTTTCTATTGAGAAAAGGTTGGACTCTTTGTCCAGCCTCTCTAAGTGAAAGGCCATGATTTACCACATGATCAATCACAGTTGCCTGAATTTCATTTCAACTTGAGCCCTTCTAGCTACACCGCCACCTCGCACACGGATTCCTCTTCCTCATAATCTTCTTCCCCTGAGCCATCTACCTCTTACTCTGACTCTCATCTGCCTTAGACCATCCAAGCTTGCAAAGAACAACACACAAGATGGCATCTTTTACGTAAAGCCTGCAAACTGATTGCAAACTGAAAAATTGTGTAAAGAAGTGTCAATCAGGTGCTTCAGTGATTTTATTCCGATCAAGAAGTTTCTAAGAGCTTGGAACAAATGGTTTCTGATTTGCTACCACAGCTAAAGCAATGGAGTTTGGACTGCATGAATGACATCTGCGTTAACTGTTTTGCAATAGGGCGGAGAAAATGTGTCAAACCAATGAGAATGGGTTAACTCATTTGCAAGAGGTGTCTTTTGCTCTGCTGAGGTGGTGATGATGAAAACTGAGAGGTTGCCAGTTTCTTCAAACAGGTCAAAGCAATCAACAAAAACTGTAATAATTATAATTGGCAATTATAATTTGTAACATGTCATTCAAAATCAAAGGATAGCTTCAACAAAAATTGTTTCAAATGGCTGTGATCAAGGGCTACCAGCCTTTAATGATTATCACTAACAATTGGCTTATTAATGAACAATTATTAACTTTATTTAACCTGGAAGAGCGGTATCTAATGTTATGCCATAATAACACCATGATACATAATTGATCTCAGATTGAATAGGGGGTTTTCAGCTGACGTCACGCTCACGTGACTACTCAGCGCGTCCGCCATATTGGGTGGCAGTCGTTTCGCACCGTTGACCCGCATTGTATTACGCCTTAGGCAGTATTGGAAGTGAACAATGGGGAAAACGTGTTTAATGGTTGGTTGCACGGCCCGTGGAGGTGGAGATCAACGCTCTTTATATCGCCTACCAGCCGTAATAGTGAATCAGTGTGAAAAAACAAAACAGCTCTCTGAACAACGCCGTCACCTATGGCTGACACGGATATCCAGGTCCGATTTGGACGGTGTTAAGCTGGAATACGCCAGAGTCTGCGGTGCTCACTTTGTCACAGGTAATTAACTGTTAAGTATTTAAAACATGTAAACCGTTGCTGTATTGTGGGCTGTAACAGCGCAACACATGATCGCCATGGGAAAAACATAGAAACGGGTTAATTTTCCACCGCTTTCCTGCCTGGAGGCGCAACCACGGAGAACAACTGTTAGAGATAACAAAGAGTCGTCGGCTCGCTTGGATCGCGGCTGTAAGACGACCGAACATAACTTTCCACAGTATCCCGATGTCAATGAGAGTGTGTTCTAAACGTTTGAAACACATAGCAGCTAGTTAAAAGTACATTACATGCGTGAGTGGTTGTTAGCACTAACGGTTAGCAGCTACTAACTTAGCATGTGCCAGAGCCCGTCTGAACGCAGCTTACCTTTGTACGAGTTACTGTGTTCCCACTGTTTGCTGGCTTTATGATCTGCCGCTCCTGAACCCATCCATTCGTAAACTGCACATGAGACTCCAAGGACTTGTAGCTTCAGAACTGTTCTGAAGTATAGGCGCTCACACCACAAACAAGGCCGAAGACGTCCGATATGGAAAGTGACGTCCGCGCTACTTCCGGGTTACGCCGGTAGGGTTACGCCGGTAGGCTTTTGCCGGCGTAAATACGGTAAATACAACTTAATTTTGCACTGGTCATTGTTTTGCTTAAATAATTAAAGCCGCAAGCGGCGTCGAGCGGCCCTGTAGCCAAGCGCCTTCGCGCACCGCCGGCCGTCAGCCACCGCAGAAGCATGCGACGCATTTGCGTCGGATTGTTTACATTTTTACCATCTTATTAAAACTCACCCGTCCACGTATGATGGCGATTTCCTTGATGTACATAACTTCGACATCTCGTACCCAACCAGATGTGAACTGGTTGTGAGCCTCTAGACCCTTGTAAGCTCTCATTTCCTCAAGAGTGTGCAGAGGGTTTTCACTGAACACCAGGTAATGCACTATGTCGCCGTGCTCTACATGTGGCCAATCATCTGGATTACGGCTAAACAAGGCACCGTGGAGGGCATATGGGTCCATATGGTTGATCACGGAACATTTCCTCAGATATACGTCCTTATCTGGTCGCTCTAGCGTGCTGGCGTACTTATCCATTCTCGATACGAAAATACGTGTAGGACAACTAGAGATAGGGAAGTGTGACACCCAATATGGCGGACCGGAAGTTGGCCAGTGACGTCAGTGCAAACCCCCCATTTTGAACAGTGGAAGAGTTTAACAAAGGAATTCCACTCTGGCTGCAACATGAGACCCTCACAGCTAGGACGGCCCTTCTTCCCAGCAGGGGTACTCTCTCTTGCTATAAAACCTTTCTCCCACAGACACAGACTTTCTCTTCTCTCCTGCGACTTCTCACACTCCTCCATCAACAGACGACCAGCACTCAAGAAGCCTCAGCAGCCATGTGACTGGAAGCCTGCAGGAGCCATGCATGGGGCCTGGGAGAGGCCACGAGCTGAGTGAGAATGAGCCTTTCTGAAACTCAGTTCCTCCTTGGCATAGGGAGAAACTGCCAGCCAATTCAAAGATAAGTGTTTCACTTCTGCTTAAAAACAGATGCCGACGTGAAGGAATCCGTCTATGGACAAACTCGGTCGTAAGGGTTTAAATGATTTTACGGGACAAATCAGTAACCAGAATGTTATTTTCTCAAAATAATGTTCTGGTTAACTTGTGCCTTGCATTGTGAATGGGTTGAAACACATGTCAAATGTTGTTCTGAATTAGTTAAGCTAATTTAACCACGATTCACATTCTTTAAGGTGAACTTTGGTTCTTTAACTTAAACAAATATTATTTCATCAAATAATGTTTGTTTAACTTGGGCTTTGCATTGTGAATGGGTTGAAACACATGCCAAATTTTTTAACTCCATTCCATGCTTTTTGGAATCAGATCTTCAGTGAACAACGATTCACTGAAGTATTCTGATTATGATCAACCACTTTTGTTTTGTCTTTTGTTTGTTTGCATGTAAATAGTTCCCCAGCTTAGCTTCTTTTTATCTTCATTTTGCTTAGTAGTTTAGTTAAGTTTCACTAGCCTAGTAGAGAGGATTTGTTAATCGAAATATTGTGTTAATTCAGATAAACAGCATTACATAGTGATGTTCTCTGGATGTTCATTTTATTTCTGTTATTAAATTCTTGGACTTGAAAAGAAGTTGTCACTCCTTTATTCAATGTGTGTGCAGGTTTTGCTGTTAAAAGATCGCTAGTGCTCGAATTCATCCCTTTCAACCATTGTCTTGATATCAGCTTAAGAGCTGATTATCACCAGACAATACTTAACAGGCAGAGAGTTATTTATGAAACATTAAATAACTTTAAACAGTGTATAATTGCACAACACTAAGCAGTTGTAGAACTGAGTTAGGCTTGCGCAGTAAACATTGATAACCTAAATTACAATTGGAATTGGAATTTTAATCATTAGTCATTAACCACAAGCCAATGAAAATGTCTCAGTATATTCAGTTGTTAACTCAACAGGAGATAATTTGATAACTCTTAGAGACCATTCAATTGCTGATTCTAAATAATCATGATTAAGCTAGTTAGAATTTATTAAACCAATAATTCCCTGTTACAGCAATTATTCTATTTAATAACACTACTTGAACACACTACTACTACTGAATAAAACACAAAAAAAAGAAAATGAATGAAAATAAAAGTCAGTAAAATGGATTAATTGTAGAGGTAGCAATTTGTAATTAATTCACAGCCGATTAAATCCTACTGGACCTAACATTGAATAATCACCAACATAGCAGCACTTGTGATGTTGGTGTGATGTAGCATTGAAAGGGTTCAGCTAATAGCTTTGAGGTAGGTAAGGACTGGTGTACATCATGGATTCCCAAATTGTGGTGTGCGCAACCCTGGGAGTGTGCGAGCTGTCGCTTAGGGGTGCGCGAGATGAAAATTGTAATGGTGGTCTGACAGTGTCCCCAAACCATAAAGATGTGTAAATAAACATTTCCTTTGTAAAAATTAAAATCAACTGTAAATTTAACAAATAAAGTGTATTCACATGAAAATCTATTTATTTAGAAGAAGTCTACTTCTACGCTTAATTTTAAGATTAAATATAGGAGTTATCATCTTCTACGCATTGTGCTGTATATGCGCACCTACCTTGTGGCCTCTACTTCATTCATTCTCGCAAATATGCTCAATTGGCTGAAATCAGAGAAACTGTCAGGTGAAACATCTAAGGTCAAAGTTAGTGATGGAGGAGGAGAGGAACCAAGAGAAAGAGAGGAATCTGAGACGACAGACGAGAGAATTGCAACGGATCTGATAGAAGAAAATGAGCGGCAGTCAGAAAATGTCTCTCTATCTCTCTCCTCACGTCACGTCATTTATGTCAGCAGAGGGAAAATGGAATTCAGTCTGAACGTTTTATTTACAAGATTAAATTGAGTGACCCGGTCTCTCTATCGATTGAGCAGCACCTACAAACAGTGCTGCTCATGGTGCCGTGACTTAACCAGTGACAAGCCCCGCTGCTGCTGGTGGGAAAATTGGTGCTAGACACGGTTTCTTGACTATGCTCACGCACAGAGCTGCAATACTTTACATTGTTATTCTGACAAGTGCAGTTCATTTTGAAGATGCGGTTTTAGCGCGTATTGTATGGAGATAATTTCCTGCCAAAACGTTGTACACAAAAAAATGTGTTGCACACAAATAAAACTTGTTTTGCACACAAAAAGATGTTTCACACAAAACAAATTGTTTTGCAAACTGTCCCCAAACATTGCACTCAAAATATAATTTACAAGTTTTCCTCGAATACAAAACGGTCTCTGCTCGCACAAGACGGTCTCTGCTCGCGTACGAAACAATTCCACCCCCTCTGCGGTAAATTTGTGCCAAAAGTCACGTGATGCATTAAGAGTTGTTGTTGTTGTTCAGACTTCCCGACAGCAAGGGGCGCACCCAAAAAAAACTGAAATGCGCCGGTTTGGCTGAGGAAAAAAGACGTGATATCACAGCTAACAGCATCAGCAGCCCACAGGTAAGTTTCAAAACTTTCTCGGTGAAAAAGTAATAGCTAACTATGCAGATAGATCATGTAAGATTTCAGTTAAAGGCACTGCTGTGTTAGAGTAAGGGACCATGTTACTTTTTAGAACAAATAACATGAAAGCTGGCCTTAGGTTGAACGCCATGCTAAAACAACTTTTGCTTTGTAATCCCCTGTGGTTGGCTTCTCCCTTTACTGTGCTATGTCAAATAAATAGTACCTGAGTGGATACCCAGATAAATGCATTGTTAACAGATTATAATGTGGTTTTTATGTTGTTTTCAAATGACTGTCTATTGTTCTTATTGGTGTAAACCTAAATTGGTGTTTGGATTTGGTAATTTATCCTAAAACTGTCAAATCAATGCATGTATGCTCATGTGCAAAACGGATTCTTAATTAAGGAATTTAAAATAATTGCAA
Organism: Fundulus diaphanus; assembly: GCA_037039145.1. Lineage (NCBI taxonomy): Eukaryota > Metazoa > Chordata > Actinopteri > Cyprinodontiformes > Fundulidae > Fundulus > Fundulus diaphanus. The sequence continues at coordinate 50,009,878 of CM073133.1, forward strand.
CGAGTGGATATTGATTATATGAAAATTGGTAGGGAAATTCATTACAAATTGCGTTTTCTAACACAAATATGAATGTTAAGTAAAGCATATAGCAGCAGATCTAGATTATGTCTCATTACCTTTCTAACTCCTTAATTTCTTCAAGGTAAAAATTAGGTCATGTGTGCCCAATTGCAAATATATGTTGTGCACTTAATAAAATTGGTTTGGCCATGGCACAACCAGACCTGGAAATGGCCACATGGGCAGATATTTTCTTGAAAAGTTTGTTTTCATCTTAGTGGTGATTTATTTTTTTCTTTAAGTGGAGTATTATTTTTTACATAACCATAACACATATCTGTTTTCCAGCATCCACTGATGAGGTGATGGCCATGAACTCTCACCATGGAAAGTAGCCATGGTAGTCTACCAGGTCATCAACCTGCTTTGAGACACGCCGACTTCCATCACAAGACTACCAAGACTTAAACAATTCAAGATTTGATGGAATCTTTAAAAACACGACAGAGGATTTGGGCTTGTTTAAAAATAATCTTAATACATAACCGTTTTAGTTCCCAGTATTAACTACTTTGATCAGTACCTGTTGCAGCATGTCCTTCATAGCTCTTAGTGGAGCCGTTTAGGCTGAATACAAAGGTTAGAAAAAAAAAAGGCCAGGTTTGACATTGTTCTAAATTTCCTGACAGTCTTACATGCAGGAATTGTTTTTCATAGTTCTGTTTTTGGCTTCATCCATTTCATCAGCCAGTTTTTTTTAATACAGCCTGTTTTATGGTAATACATGGATTGTTTACTGGGAAAAACCTGGAGAATTAATGGAGTTCTTTCAGTCTTAATTTCAACAATAAAAGCAATCCTTGTGGAAAAGGTGTATTCACTTTGATTAATATTGGTAAGAATCGGAAATAAAGACTTTATCAAAGGGTATGTTTATCATGCAATGTGGAAAATAAAGGACTGTTTAATTTTCCCACAATGCTTGCATCCTCAGTTTTAGTAACAGCCCCGTGTGCCCCTTTTTTTCAATAATCCCAGCATTTTCAAAAGGTTTATACAGTACCATACACATTTACTATCACAATCCCAGCAGTTCTATATTTTTATTCAGTGAATACACTAACTTAGTTACATTTTCCTGGCTGGATTTTACTACTTGAAAACCTTTTGCAACAATGGTAACCACAATAAGACAGTAGCAACATATATATCTGAGCCATATGATTCAGAATGTCCCAGTGCATCCATGGCTGCCCTCAGTGCTACCAGTTGTTCAGGGCTCAACACATCGCCAGTTTCAGGAATAGTGACCCCACAGTGTGGGTCATCAAGCAGTCCACTGTCGTCCCAGTCAATATGAGGCAGAAAGAGTCCCTGCAAGAAAGATGGAGATATATAGAGAATAAAAAAGAGGCCATAATTCTGTTGCTACAATTTACTGAATATAATGTAATTCATGGAGCTAAGGATTGAAAAAAATGACTCCAAAATCCATTAATTATTTTGAAGGTCCATAATAAACACATTTCAAAGAAACCAGTTTCAATCAGAGACGGTTTGTTCATCAGGGCGATTGGGCGACGCACTACCAAAGAGAGAAAGAGAGAGGAGAGAATTTATAAGTTAAAACAATCAACCTGCGTTAAATGTTACGTTGAGTACGTCGCCTCCTGTGTCCCGCCTCTTTTTGGGCGATTTGAACATGGTTGAATATCGCCCTGATCTCTCTCGTAGACGTTCACGTTAAGAAGGTTTTTTTCAATACGCAGGCTCTGCAATGCATTCTCTATGGCTTCCGGGAGTGCTTGCACTAACGTATTTACGTCATACAGTACGTAGATCTGCTGGATTACTGTCAGCACAGACATGTATACGTAGACGCCCCGTCGTCGGGTCAGAGGCGTGCCGACAGAGTGGCCATCTTAGGTCAGACCAAACTGCAGTCAGACAGAATACACGTCAATTCAGGAAAATGTACTTTATGTTTTCAGACACTCTGAATCCGGTGAATTCTCAACCAATTTCCAGATAAATCAACTGACTGAAAATGTCACCCCTTTATGGGCTACATGGGACCAATTGATTGAAATAAATGATTGTCTAACTTAATAAATAATTTTGATTTTGTATTGAAAGTTAGCAAACTTCCAGAGCTCCGTCCGAGGATGCCCGATTTTTGCTCCGCTTATGGGTGTGCAAATAAAAGGACACTAGGAACCAGATCCTGGGGAATTACCTTCCATAAGTAAGATGATAGATGATCCTCATGCTTTACAGTTACAGTTTTTCCGGCATAAACACAATATGTGCTAATGGTAGCAGGGATGGAAGTAGAGAAAAGTACATTAAACACCAAAAACAAACAAAATGGTCCTAAATGACAGGATAGACATGATTTATGGGGGGGGGGTAAAATATTATACAGTATTTTTGGTTATGCTATGATTTTGTAATGTATTTGATTATAAGATGCGTTATTAGTTTTTTTGTTGATTTCTTTTCCCACATCGCGGTTTGTATTATATCATTGTTAAATGCTGTTATGAGCACCTTTGCTCTCTGTATATAGTGTTGCTCCTATGTAGATAAGTGCTGTTGTCTGTAGATCGGTGTCTGTGTATATATATATATATATATATATATATATATATATATATATATATATATATATACTATATATATATATATATATATATATATATATATATATATATATATATATATATATACTATATATATATTATACCACCATGGATTTTACCAGAAGCGACAGTAGATATGACAATAATGGAAAAGAAACAAGATAAATCCTACATTGTAGATAGTTATACAGTACAGTTACATCTAAACAAATATTATCAATATATTCAAATTTATACAGATGCATCAAAAATAAATGAAAAAATAGGAATAGCATTTGTAGTACCAGAATTCAATATAAGAATGGGAAAACGAATTACAGACGGGTTATCAGTATACACAGGAGAAATGTTGGCAATATTATTAGCTTTACAATGGGTAGAAGACATAAAACTATTAAAAACAGTCATTTGTTCAGATTCAAGTTCTGCATTATTAAGTTTAAAATATAATAAATCGGATAGTAGGATGGACATTTTATTAGAAATATTTCATAGATTATTCATAATACAAAACATGGGTTTAATAGTTATATTTGTGTGGGTTCCAGCACATATTGGGGTAGAAGGAAATGAGAGGGCAGATAAATTGGCAAAGAGGGCGATTCAAAATCCTATAAGTTTTACTGTTAAAACAAGTAAATCTGAGGGAAAGAGTATTATTAAAGAAAAACTCATGGAAAAATGGCAAAAAAGGTGGGATGAAGAAAAAACAGGTAGATGGTTTTATAAAATTCAAAAAACAGTAAGAGAAAGAAGAAATGGAAGACGAAATAGAAAAGAGGAGAGGGTGATAACAAGATTAAGATTTGGGCATTGACTTTACATCAAAATGTGTGAAATGTTAATTGTAAGTCCAAACTCACAAAGCACTGACGGTAAACAGGGTTTACGTAGCTGTCAGTTTAACCATTAGATGGGTCACTTTAGCTATCACTGCAACTATTGCCCCCCTGACACATTTGGCAGGAGCCGCCACTGGTTTCAATGCCACCTCTCTGATGTACTCAATGTTTTGGTTACTTTCTGGTTTGAAATATACGCATTAATGTGAGAAACTGTATAATAGCAAGCACAAAAAAAAAATCTATCTTACCTCTGTGATTTCTGGTTCTACCACAGCATGCTGGATTCCCTAACCCTAACCCTCAGTTCTGAGTGAATGGTTATCCCAGCCACTGCTGATGGTGTCAAAACTTACATGTAGTCTTGGGACAGATAAATAGTGACAACAGAAATTATCTAACATGTTTGACAGGTCAAGCAAACTGTTGTCCTCTCGTGAGTGCAGCACATTGTAGTTTGTGTTAGTTCCTGCACACCACACGTCTCTCCAAAGACGTTCAATTCTGAAAGGAGAGTTAAAGATCAAATCATGGTTTAAATACGTTATTTTTCAAAAGTCTGTTACACAGCATTTTAAATCAGAGATAAAACTAAACAGTGCCTTTAACTGAAATCTTACATGATCTATCTGCATAGTGAGCTATTATTTTTTCACCGGGAAAGTTTTGAAACTTACCTGTGGGCTGCTCATGCTGTTAGCTGTGATATCATGTCTTTCTTCCTCAGCCAAACCGGCGCGTTTCAGTTTTTTTGGGTGTGCCCCCTGCTGTCGGGAAGTATGAACAACAACGACTCTTAATGCATCACGTGACTTTTGGCACAAATTTACCGCAGAGGGGGTGGAATTGTTTCGTACACGACCAGAGACTGTTTTGTGCGAGCAGAGACTGTTTTGTGCGAGCAGAGACCGTTTTGTGCGAGCAGAGACCGTTTTGTACTCGGGGAAAACTTATGGCTAAGGATAAGCGTAAATACAGTTAGATTGTTATTCACGCTGGCCGTAATGACACCCGATCACGCCGATCGGAGGTTACTAAAGTTGGTGTTGCTTCGGTGTGTGAGTTTGCTAAAACAATGTCGGACTCCGTAACTTTCTCTGGTCCCCTGCCTGATCTGACCAGTGATGACATGTTTAGCCGCATGTCATCATTCAACCGCTGGTTGTCTAGGTGGTGTCCTGAAAACGATGTGGGCTACATTGATAACTGGCGAACTTTCTGGGGAAAGCCTGGTCTGATCCGGAGAGACGACATCCATCCTACTTTGGATGGTGCAGCTCTTCTTTGTAGGAATCTGGCCGGATTTATTAGTTCTCCTAAATGCTGACAACCCAGGGTCCAGACCAGGAAGCAGAGCCGTAGTTTAACACACCTCTCTGCAACTTCTGTACTGTTACCCACCCATTATCCTATTGAGACGGTGTCTTTCTCACGGCCAAAACTTAACAGATCAAAAACTGATCTAAAAGGAACAAACCATAAAAATCTAATAAAAATCAATACGGCTCACCTTGAACCAAAAAATAAAACAATTAAATGTGGTCTATTAAATATAAGGTCTCTCCCTCCAAAGACTTTGTTAGTTAATGAATTGATTTCTGATAAACAGATTTATTTTGTCTCAGAAACCTGGCTACAAGAGGACTACGTTAGTATAAATGAGTCAACTCCCTCCAATTATTCAAATTTCCACATTCCTAGATCTGTGGGAAGAGGAGGAGGAGTGGCAACCATCTTTCAGTCTGATTTATTAATTAGTCCCAGGCCAATTAATAACTGCAGTTCTTTTGAGCATTTAACCCTCAGTTTCCCTCATCCAAACGGCAAAGCAATAAAACCTCTTTTGTTGTTTTGTATCGTCCACCAGGCCCTTACACTCAGTTTTTGGATCAGCTGTCAGACTTCTTATCTGATTTGGTGATAAACACTGACAAGGTTATTATAGTGGGGGATTTTAACATTCATGTTGACACTGAATGTGATAACCTTAGTGTAGCCTTTAAAACTATCCTAGATTCAATTGGTTTTGCTCTAAATGTGCATAAACCGACGCACTCTTGGCTCCATACTTTAGACCTTGTGCTGACATATGGCATTGATTGTGAAGAATTAACAGTATTTCCTCACAACCCTGTCCTACATTTGAGTTTAATCTAACTGAGTTCTCCACCTCCAAAAGAGGGTTCCATTATAGTAGATCTCTATCGGACAATGCTGCATCAAACTTTAAAGAGTCTGTCCCCCTTTTAATACCGTCAGTATTGCAGAAATGCCCTGCAGATAGCAGCAATGTTGTTTCTTCCCATTCACAAATAGATGTCTTTGTTAACGGTATGACTTCGTCATTGCGTTCTGCATTGAACAATGTAGCTCCCTTGAAAAAGAAGGTGATTATTCACAGGAAGCTGGCTCCCTGGTTTAATTTAGAGCTGCGTTCCTTGAAGCACAATGTTAGGAAATTGGAGAGAAAAAGGCGCTCTACACACCAAGAGGAATCCTACCTAATCTGGAGGGACAGTCTATTGTTGTATAACAAGACCCTTCGCAGAGTTAGAGCAGCATATTTTTCATCATTAATTGAGGAGAACAAAAATAATCCTAGATTTCTCTTCAGTACAGTTGCCAAACTTACACAGAGTCATAGCTCCGTTGATCCATCCATTCCCTTAGCTCTTAGCAGTAATGATTTTATGGGATTCTTCATAAATAAAATTGATTCCATTAAAAATAAAATAATTGGCATCCTCCCAAACATGATTACCTCGTCCTCAGTAAGTGAGTCAGCGTTGGAGGAATCTTTAGTACCTGCGCTGTGTCTGAACTGTCTAGAAGCAGTAGAGCTTTCTGAGCTATCTAAAATATTAGCTTCATCTAAACCTTCTACCTGTATGTTAGACCCAATCCCAACCAAATTGTTTAAGGAGGTATTCCCTTTGATCAGTGGTCCTATTTTAGACATGATTAATCTATCCTTAGTAAATGGATATGTACCACAGGCTTTTAAAGTAGCTGTTATTAAACCTTTACTTAAGAAACCATCTCTTGATCAAGATGAGTTAGTAAATTACAGACCTATATCTAATCTTCTTTTCTTATCTAAAATTCTCGAGAAAGTAGTTGCTAATCAACTCTGTGAACATTTACAAAGTAATGACCTACTTGAGGAGTTTCAGTCCGGCTTCAGAGCTCACCATAGCACTGAAACGGCTCTGGTGAAGGTCACCAATGATATTCTCATGGCCTCAGATAATAAGACTTGTGTCTATACTTGTCCTGCTAGATCTCAGTGCTGCATTTGACACAGTTGATCACAATATTCTCCTACAAAGACTTGAGCATACTGTAGGGATTAAGGGGAAAGCATTAGGCTGGTTTAAATCTTATCTGTCGGAAAGATTCCAGTTTGTTCATGTTGATAATAAATCTTCTTCAAGCTCTAGGGTCACTTGTGGAGTACCACAGGGTTCAGTCCTTGGACCAATTCTCTTTACTATATATATGCTTCCGATTGGCAAAATTATCAGACAGCATGGGATTAATTTCCACTGTTATGCTGATGACACTCAGCTATATTTATCCATAAATCCTGATGAATCCAATCAATTACTTCGACTGCAGTCATGTCTTGATGACATCAAAAGCTGGATGACTTTAAATTTCCTGCACTTAAATTCTGACAAGACAGAAGTTGTAATCTTTGGACCAGAGTCCTCAAAAAATAAACTTCTTAATCAACCACTTAATCTGGATGGCATTAACTTGGCCTCTGGTAATAAAGTAAAAAATCTTGGTGTTATTTTTGACCAACACATGTCATTTAAATCCCATATTAAACAGGTTTCCAGAGTTTCCTTTTTTCACCTCAGGAATATCGCCAAAATTAGAAACATTCTGTCCAGGGGTGATGCTGAAAAACTAGTCCATGCATTTGTTACTTCAAGGCTGGACTATTGTAATTCTTTACTATCAGGAAGTCCACAAAATGCAGTTCAAAGTCTTCAGCTGATCCAAAATGCTGCAGCAAGAGTTCTGATGAAAATCAACAAGAGGGATCATATTTCTCCAATTTTAGCTTCCCTTCATTGGCTTCCTGTTAAATCAAGAATAGAATTTAAAATTCTTCTTCTAACGTATAAAGCCCTTAATAACCAAGCTCCATCATATATCAGAGCTCTGATTACCCCGTATGTTCCTAACAGAGCACTTCGCTCTCAGACTGCAGGTATAAAAAGATGTTCTCAGGAAGGTAATCAGCATTGATGACCTGGTGTAAAAAACACCAAGATTCAGATTGTTCACATTTCTTTAAAATTTGTTATATTGCTGTTTATATATGTATATATATATATATATATATATATATATATATATATATATATATATATATATATATATATATATATATATATTAGGGCTGGGCAACGATTAAAATCTTTAATCGCGATTAATCGCATAATTTGCCTGATTAATCATGATTAATCGCATTGTATGCGCAAACTCCAAGAATGAATTCAAAAGTAGTGTAAAGAGCACTTTTATTTTAATGTTCTGCTGCCATATGAACAAAAGTTTTGTAACATTTGTAGCACTTATCAGTAACACATATTTAGTGTAACGCTCAACTTAAACACGTAAAACAAAAAATAGAAATAATAATAAATTAAAGCTTATTGCCACTGACAGGAAATTCTCTTTATGGGGAAAAAATCTACCAAAAACAGGCAATTTCTGAGGTAACAGCAGGGAGCAGCATTACCATTTTATGTTCAATACCAAAGTGTGAAGCACAAAAAAAGGTCTACAGTAGCTATCCACTTCGCCATTACATTGGTTAGCTTCTCTGAGTCATTGAATTGTTTGGTGATGTCTACAGTGTGTTTGGCATTTAAGTGATATGTTAAGCTCAAGGTGCTCCGGTGATAAGAAAGTTTAACTTGGCAGTGGCTACAACTAACTTGTTTCTGTCATATTCGTTGCTAGAAGAACTTTAAACTGAAATGCTTGCTAACTCGATATGCTTGCATGTTTATTTGACGTTAACACGTGGTTTTTCGTTGTTGCTTTCTCGCGTGCATATAGTGAATGGCAGGGAAAAAACAGGCAAAAATACATGGATACTTTGAAGCGAGAAGCGACTTCACCGACGGCGTTGATGCAAACCACCCCCCCCACCCCCCCGCTCCACCAGTCATCCGCACAAAACTTGTTCCGGCCGCCAACTCACCGCCTCGCCTAAGCAAATTCCTGCGGGAAACACCGCCTTCCGCATGTCAGCTTTATTTTTTTCCGTGTTTTCCTTTTTCCAGCCAGCACCTTTCTTCCTGTTTGAATCCGAGGCTGGGCTGACAACGAGGTTATTGGCGCATTATCGCCACCTACTGTTCTGATTCAAACCCCTACACCGCAGCAACAGACCTTCACAAAATAAAAGCATGTGAGCAACATGCGTTAATGCGCGATAAAGTAAATATCGAAATTAACGCGTTAACTTGCCCAGCCCTAATATATATATATATTTATATATATAATAAATATTATTAGGATGGTACTAGAAAGGCACTAGAAAGGCCTTGTACTGCTACATGAAGTGCATAAACAATTACGTGTTTAAATTGTTTGCTATCCATTGTTAATGTTTTGTGTTATTTAAAAGGAGCTTTGTACAAGTTGCTGGTGAAGATTCTCAGTCATCCAGGACATGGTCATTCCAAAAAAGTAAAAAACAAAACAACTGGACTTTTTTCCGAAGTTTGAAGACGCTTCGCTTCCTATCCCAGAAGCTTTCTCAATTCAAAAAGTCTGGAGTAATGTGGAGTAACAAGCTTTATACTACTGCCCAACCAAGGCCTTGTAATGGCTTAGAAAACATGCAAATTGAACCGAAACTGGTCCACACCCTTAGTAATGGGGAGTCATTAAAGTCATTGTATGCCTGCAGATTAAACCGAAACTGGTCCACTCCTCTGCAACAGGGAGTCGTTAGGGTCGTTATTGGCCTGGCTTAAAGGAACAATGTTTTGATCACCCATATGAGGGTGAGGATTGAGGTGATGATTGGCTGGAATTAACCCTATAGCTGTATTATAAGTTTTTGAGAGTTGGAACATAAGTCCTCCTCCTCTGCTTAAGTTGTTTTTTCTCTCGTAACATAGAGAGTCTTGACAAGCAGCATTCACTCCTCCTGAAGAGGCGTAGAGCCACAGGGAGAGTCGTCTGCATTGTCCATGGTTTTGCAGCAATCCCTCATACTGAGCAAGCATGAAGCGACAGTGGAAAGAAAAACTCCCCTTTAATGGGAAGGAAAACCTCCAGCAGAACCAGGCTCAGTATGAACGGTCATCTGCCTCGACTGACTGGGGGTTAGAGAAGACAGAGCAGAGACACAACAAGAGAGACAAAACAGCACAGAAGCACACATTGAACCAGCAATCTGTTCTACATTAGATGGTAATAGCGGATGATCTGTCTTCAGCTAACAGAACGCCAGACCAGGTGTACCTACTATGAAGAAAAAAAGAGAGAGAACAAAATTTAAAAGCTAAAATGACGACAAGCAATGCAAATTGGAGAACAGTAGGAGAACTCAGCAGAGTGAGAGAAATAGACCCTGATGTCCTCCAGCAGCCTAAGCATAACTATAGAGATAGCTCAGGGTAACATAAGCCACTCTAACTATAAGCTTTGTCAAAAAGGAAAGTTTTAAGCCTAGTCTTAAAAGTAGACAGGGTGTCTGCCTCACAGACCAAAACTGGGAGTTAGTTCCACAGGACAGTGATGCTGAAAAACTAGTCCATACATTTGTTACTTCAAGGCTGGACTATTGTAATTCTTTACTATCAGGAAGTCCACAAAATGCAGTTCAAAGTCTTCAGCTGATCCAAAATGCTGCAGTTCGGACAGAAATCAACAAGAGGGATCATATTTCTCCAATTTTAGCTTCCCTTCATTGGCTTCCTGTTAAATCAAGAATAGAGTTTAAAATTCTTCTTCTAACGTATAAAGCCCTTAATAATCAAGCTCCATCATATATCAGAGCTCTGATTACCCCGTATGTTCCTAACAGAGCACTTCGCTCTCAGACTGCAGGTCTACTGGTGGTTCCTAGAGTCTCTAAAAGTAGAATGGGAGGCAGATCCTTTAGTTATTCATGATTCTATACCAGAATCATGAAGACATGTTTCATTAAAAATGAGATGGAACTCTGTTTTCTTTTTGGCCATCAGCGGTTTTGGCCTTGTAACTCTCGCATTGTTGCCTTTTTGTACCTCCATCCGACTTACCATCTGTCTGTTTGTTCGTCTGGTTATCTAGGATACATACATAAGGATACATATAAGACAGATATAATCCAAGCCTACGGGACTCCATCTATACATTCCATATAATCATTTTTAGGATCAATAGGTGAAAGGCAGGGTAAAATCTGGATGGGTTCCAATACTTGTCCATTGCACAAATCTGTGAGCTGCATACATCAGGCAGTGGAATGGACTTATAAACAGCTGGCCATACTGTTTGTAAAGGATAACCACATGAGAACAAAACTACAGGTTAATAAGCTCTCTGTTCACATCAGTCAGAAGAAACAGCACAGAGCAAAACTTCATATGGGTAAAGGTAACATCACTTTAGCTCTTGCCACTGTTTGCATAAAGTATTTTCAAATAGGCTCTAAGACAAGACCAGGAAAGCCAACAACTCAAGGCCACTCCTTTGCATATTACTTAATAGTTAAAGCTCATGGAGAGGCAAGGATATCAGTCACATTTAATATGTCGAGAAGGGTAAAAGATGTGCTGGAAAACCAACACACACACGCGCGCACCCAATATTAGCCTAACAAAGACCTTGCTTTTGCTAAGGAGTCCACATTTTAACCTGCAGCCATAGCTTTTTAAGTTCCAATGTCAACGTCCCACACACTACCCACTCTCTATGCAATCTACACTGTGTGAGACGCAGCTGACTGTGTGTTTATAAAATGTGTGCACCATCAGTGACAGTGGTAATGTGTAAATACTCAATATAGAACCATAATATTGCTTCCTTTCCATGCAATTAACAGTGATAGATTTGTTTTATGAAAGAGATATGAAATGTAATACTGATCCTTAATGAAGTATGTTTTATTGGGTTTCCTTCTAAAACCTGTCAAATATTTTTGTCTAACAACATTACTTCCTATCAGTTACCTACCAATTTCGAGTGGGAGGAAAGAGATACTTTAAGACGACACAACACTAAATTAACATTTAATGTGTCAGCACTGCAGACTGTAGTGGTTGTAGCTATGCATAGACAATGAGTTACCTGTTAACAATAGTAGTGAGTTTTCCAAAAAGGTACAACTGCCCACAGAATCAGCTACCTCCATTTCAACCTTTCCAACACCATAGAGAATAAAAAACGTTAGGGACAAGACAATAAATCTGCCTCAAAATCAGTCTGCTAAAGAGCTTGAGTGATGAAGGGTCAGCTGGATCAGCCTTGCCCACCTAAAGCCACAGAACCCGAAGGACAGCCGAGGAAGCAAAAGACAACCACAGCACACAACCACTCCTGAACCATGACAGTAATGATACATCCAGTCCACTAGACAAAACAATGCTCAATATTGTGGTTCACAAGAACAAGAAGATGCGAGATTTGACCAATACTTTTGGGAAAAACAAGAAACCAAAGTTATTTGTCTTTACAGACTTAGGTTTTCACAAACTCTGTCTCTGATTCTGTCCTAAAGAATCAGCAATCAGTGAAAGAACTGGTGGGTGGCCAACAACAGTCATGTAGAGCCGATGTCCAGCAAGTTTTAATTGTTTTCTCGCTTAAACACAAGCTATCATACTTTATCAAATATCATAAGCACTATGCAAAACTTGAGAACATACTAAGGAGATGAGACTGAGATGATATTTGTTGTAAGTTGAAGCTATATAAAAAAACTGAACTGGATGGAATTAAAGGTGGAACTACCCCACACTGAGGTGCCTTTAAAATAGGCTGTTTATTGTAAAATATATTGTGAAATATTCTTCCTACCTAAGCCCAGAACCCTGAAGATCGGTCATTGAGAGGTCTTATATTTTGACAGCAGGCCAGCTGACAGCTTTGCCAGGGCCGGGGGCTCCAGTTCTGCCAACCCCCCCTTTCCTGGGTCCAGGGTTTTTCCCCCCCTCGTAGGCTGCCGTGATGACTGCCGTAACTCAAGAAGCATCCCTAAGGTATCAAAAGCCTGGCTCATTCATGCTCAAAACATCTAAATTTCTAACTCTAACTGCATCATGGCATGGCAAACTGTCTTTCTTTTTTCAATTTCCACGATTTTGAATTTTTTCAATAATAGTGCATCTTAGCAAAAATTGTCATGCCCAGACAAAAGAGAGAATCCAATATTTCCACCAGACATGGTGTTGCACTTTAAAAGATTTATTAATAATACAACATGCTAGAGAAAGAAGGAGTCTGGCAATGCTGGTAGCTGGCTGCTTACAGCAGGTGTGGACAAGCAGGTTGGCTGACGATGTAGGGACAGATCCGATGGGGCGTGGCTGTTTTCGTGATTGAGAACAGTCCCGGTCAGTGTCCAGAAAAACAGAAACAGTTTAGGTGTCCAAATAAGGGGAAAGTGGGGCAAGGGAATCCAGAAAATATGAACTGATCAAGAACTTGGCAAAGCTGGAATATATAAAGGCAGGAGAATAGGTGAATGGAATGAGGTTGATTGCTGCTGCGGGAGGAGGGCCATAGGTGCAGCAGATCATCTTGATTGCAGAATGCAGCTGGAGTGTGAGAAGATTTAGTCAGGCCTAGTGCACACGTAGCCAGATATCTGGGAAAACAAATAGTTTTTTATGTATTTTGGCACAAGAAAACTTTGGTTTACGTCACTAATAGACTTAAAACAGCTTTGTTTCCCAAAGCTGTGAGGGCTATCTCCCCCTGCTGAGAATCAAATAAATCACCAGCCTAGTTCAGTCTCTTACTTGTTAGAAACATGCTGCTGGTTCCACAGGTTCTTGATCCAATTGAGAATTATTTACATCGTCTCTCACATGCTCATGACTATTTGCACACTTTTAGCTTCTCAGGCAGTGTTTGTTTGGACACCTATACAAATTGCACAGTTCTGTAACTGAAGATTAAATTTTTTGCTTATGACGAGCACACTTTTTAACCGCTCACAGAGTGTTTTTTTAAGATATTCATGCAACTGCGCAGTAATTTTCACCGTTCTGTAAAGTGACTGCCATCTGTCTTTTTTGACTTGAACATTTAAATCCATCAGATGCTAATGACTGTTTGCATGCTTTTAGCTTCTAAGGAGGTGTTGACGGTGCATTAAATTATTTGAACATGATTTCTTGTTTTTTCTGTGTGTTATGTGTGAATCTGTGTGAATTCTGAGCAGGTGTCTCACCAAAAATTTCATTATGGTTACATAATGACAACAATATTCTCGTCTCTTAAAAACCATTATTTGTGAAAAAGTGGAGATTTCTGAGAATGCAGATTTTGAGACTGAGTTTGTACACATTCACACATCTTTGACCATTGACTTGACCATGCAATGGAGAAAAAGATTTCACTATCAGAGATGTGCTGATTTTCACTTTGGTGCTGTGATTGTTTACAACACGTGTCTAATAAATGTTAAACTGGGGTCCATTCTTCGTACGTCGCTAACTCAGTTAGCAGGATTTCATTGTTGACGATTTGGCATGATCTTGGATCGTTTGGTTCTTCGAAAGACATCCTGCACTTGTTGTCATATCAACATGTGCGCCAGCTTAAGCCTGCTCGAGAGCAGGCTTATTTCATGTAAACCAGATTAGATCACGGCTGTATAAGCGGAGGAGATAGGGAAGTCTGCCGTAGCCATCTCCATTTTTACGACTGCAACCTGTTGCGGAAGGTGCAAGAATAATTTGCAGAGTTTTTCGAATTAATCGCGTATTCAATTATGCAATAGACAGGATCCTTGAGCGCAGCGCGACAGTGTAGAGAGATTTTCTTGGTGGCTGTTATAAACAGACAAACACATAATTTAACAGTGGCTTTTAAAGAGGAAAAAGTGGTGTTGGAGCCATAAATCTAAAATATTTAAGTTATTTGTATGATGGTTTGCTTTTTATTTTGATCATATTCAGTAAGATTTGTTCGGGCCATTTTATTGTCAAGTTTAGTTTACTTTAAAAGGCTTGCTTCCTGTCGAGCCGTATATTGTATTAGAAAAAACTATGGATGGATTATCTAGACACGGAGCAATACAGTTTTACCGTGTAAACTGTGGATGACTTGGAAAAGGAAGAACTTCATTTTTTTATAGATAAATAATTTTTTGTTAAAAATCCCAGTTTGCATGCGTCCTTTACTTCCCGTGTCTAAGGAATGACACTGAAATTTGGATCTCTTGACATAACAAGTGCCTTTTTAAAATATAGTATAATAATTAAAGGCTACCATTTTGTAGAATATTCTTGTATTTCACTTTTACTTGTCCCCATGTTCTAGTGGGTCCTGTGGAGGCTCTGACATAAAAGAACAAAGTAAATATGAGATTATTAAAATGCAAAAATGCATACTGTAGAAAGTGATAGAAACATCTACCATGGACAGTATTTATGCATTAATTTGTCTGCTGCTTTTTGCCAGCCCTCTCTCCTGGCTTTAACAGATTTTGAGGTGTTTTAATTAATGACTCAAATTCGGCATAACCTTCCATTAAAAGCTCTTGTTCTGCTTGGGAGAAAAACTGTGGGCGTTCTTTGGCCATGCTGAACAGCCAATAGCAGCGTTGCTGATCAATGTTTCTACTATCGATACATTTCCCCTTTTAAACAAACGCATGAACGCGCAGTTGTCTCAGATAACTCAATCCAGCCATACTAATCGTAAACAACAGGTGTGTTCGAAGAACCCAATTAGCCGGATCATGATTAGCCGGATGAAATCATCTTGGATGTCTCATTTGATATCGGATGTTTTAAGCAACGTACGAAGAACGGACCCCTGGACAAATGAACCGCTGCGAAATAAATGGCATCTAGCTGACACAGGGTTAGCTGTGTGGTACACTGCCCCCTATAAGTTTCAAACAACAGTGTTTAAAACAACAGTCAGTGGTGTATTTGTGTGGGCTCATGTAGATGAAAACTTTTCAGAAAATTATCATGTATGTACAATATTACTGTAAAAACAATGTGGGGGAGATATTTGTTTTTATAAGGACCCGGCTAAGAGTGTACAAGGCCTTAGTCAGCCAGGCCGGAACATGACAAAGAAAAAGAAGAAGAAATAAAAACCGACCACTTGTTTTTGGTGAAATCATTTGATGAAGGGATTAAAAATACCCAGTGTGCATTTTCTGTTAAATAATACTGTAACAATGTCAAAATGGCTCATACACGTCTAGGCTAAATTTTGTAGATATTTTGTTCATAAGTGAAATGTTTTCAACTATGATTATTAAAAGTCTAAATCTAGATCTGTTTTAGCTGGGACAGAGTAATGCAAAAGACAAATAAAACATTGAAAAAAGCCTGCCTTGAACTTGTGACCCTTCAATTACTACTCCTGTTCTTTTCCAACTAAACTATCTACAGGCTAAACACTGTAAAAATATAAGCCCGGAACACATAATACACTGGTTTTTTTTTATTATAGTTCTACAAACAAAACTCCATTAGTCATCTGCATCAGCAATATTGTGTCAGCTCTACATCCTCTCTGTGTTCCAAACACCTTTCACAATGGATCTGTGTTTGGAAGTTCTACTTAGAAATTTTGATTCTTGCTACATAACTAAAACGTTTCTTATGGCTAAAAACTTTAACCAGGTATCTGTGTGATGATAATGATGAAATGTATATCATGATGATGAAATGAGCTAAATTAAATAATTGAGCAAAATTAAATAATTGTCACACAGTATCAAAATGCACCTTATTTACATCTTCATTTTGCTGGTGAAGATTGTCAGTCATCCAGGTCATGGTCATTCCAAAAAAAGTAAAAAACAAAGCAACTGGACTTGTTTTCCGTAGTTGAAGACGTTTTGCTTCCTCTCCAGGAAGCTTTCTCAATTCAAAAAGTCTGGAGTAATGTGGAGTAACAAGCTTTATACTACTCCCCAACAAAGGCCTTGTAATGGCTTAGATAACATGCAAATTCAACCGAAACAGCTCCACCCCTTAGTAATGGGCGGTCGTTAAAGCCATTAAGCCAGCAGATTGAACCGAAACTGGTCCACTCCTCTGTAACGAGGAGTCATTAGGGTTGTTATTGGCCTGGCTTAAGGGAGCGATGTTTTGATCACTCGTATGAGGGTGAGAATTGAGGTGATGATTGGCCGGAATTAATTATATAGCTGTATTGTAAGTTTTTGAGAGTTGGAACCTAAGGCCTCCTCCTCTGTTTAAGGTTGATTTTTCTCTCTTAACGTAGATGGCTTCCTTCACACCCCTTTCAAACCATCTGTCTTCTTTGTCCAAAATGTGAACATTTTGGTCCTCAAAAGAGTGTCCTTTGTCCTTAAGGTGTAGGTGGACAGCAGAGTCTTGTCCTGAGGAGGTAGCTCTCCTGTGTTGAGCCATGCGTCTGTGGAGAGGTTGTTTGGTTTCTCCAATATAAAGATCAGAACATTCCTCACTGCACTGAACTGCATACACCACTCCGCTCATCTTAGGTTTGGGGGTTTTGTCCTTGGGATGCACGAGCCTCTGTCTGAGGGTCCTGTTTGGTTTGAAATGTACTGGGATTTTGTGTTTGGAGAAAATCCTCTTGAGTTTTTCTGAGACTCCAGCAACATATGGGATGACGATGTTTTTTCGTTTATTCTTCTCACTATTATGTTCTGCTGCGGGTCTTTTGGATTTTCTTGCCGATTTGACAAAAGCCCAGTTAGGGTACCCACAGGTTTGGAGGGCATCTTTGATGTGTTTCTGTTCCTTGTGCTTCCCTTCTGTTTTAGTAGGGACATGCTCGGCCCGCTGTTGTAAGGTTCTGATGACCGAAAGTTTGTGCTCCAGTGGGTGGTGTGAGTCAAAAAGAAGATATTGGTCTGTGTGAGCGAAACGTCTTCAACTACGGAAAACAAGTCCAGTTGCTTTGTTTTTTACTTTTTTTGGAATTACATCTTCATTGTTTTGATTAGCTTGTTATGTTTACTCGCCGAACTGGTCATTTTATCTATTCTATATTAATTTGCACTGACCTGTCAGCGTTTTACTGTGATTTCCAGCTTGTATAAAGAAGTTGGATTTGGCAGAATAACCAATATAAAATGGAAAAATGTCACGCCCAGAGGATCCAATAATTCAGCCAGAAAACAGAAGTAGTAAAGCACTGATTTATTGATAAATAAAGCCAGCTCAGTCTGATGATGTGACAGATGGTGTACACTTGCTCACCATCCACAAGCCGGACGGGAGGAGGGGTGCTGGGGGCGGGCTCGAAGCGAGACTGAACAAAAGGCTTGACCTGGGACACACGAAACGTCAGGTTGTCATGAAACGTGGAAGCTGAAGACTTACAGCCACTGGCTTCACCGCTTTAGAGATAGGAAAAGGTCCCACGAAGTAAGGCACCAACTTGCAGTTCTTGACATATAGGCAGGTCTCGCCATACGTTCTCGCCCACTTGGTAGGTAGGTTCATCACATCGGTGGCGATTAGCAGACTTGGAGCTCTGCAGAGACATCCTCAAGATGGTTCTTCTGGACTTCCTCCAAGCTTGTTGACACCTCAGGGCAGTGGCATAGGCTGTGAGAGGCAGGTGTAAATACACAGGATAACAGGTGTCACAGATGCTGGATAATGAGCTCAGCGCAGGTGGAGCCAATCAATGGAGCTGAACACAGAGGAGCAGATCATAGCCAGTTGCAGACAGAAGCATAACAGAGAAAAAAAGGTAGAGAACCCTGATCTTGGGATAACAGTGCAAATAAGACTTGAAGGGCACTGCTTCGCAGATCAATGCATCTTTTTCTCACGCCACGCACCAGCCAGGGGCGGATCCAGGATTTTTCAAAAGTGGGTGCACACCTAAGAGTCACGTCAAGACAATGTGAGGCTAAACGACCAAAGAATGCCATCTTTACTCTTTCACACTACCCTAATTATACATCCAAGGGTTTTTTAAATTGATAATCACTTTAATGGATGAAAATAAGTGGAATTAGCATGATTACATTATTGTAATTGAAAAAGGATTTTTAAGCCAAAGTGTATTGGTTTTTACAGCATGCACAAGGTTAAAAAGTAGTTTGAAGAAAAATTATCCTTATCAACAATTAATCAAACAAAGATTTTCTTTATTTCCAGAAATGATATTTATTTAGTAAAATGAAATAAAAAGACCCAATAACTTAAGAATAGTTTGGTATGGTTCAAGTGATAAAGGACTTTTTAATATACATGTATTTTAACAATCTATTTCATCCAGATAAACTATGTTAAGAAAAGAATGACTTAAAAAGACCCAAGGACTTAGAACAGTTTGTTATGGTTCAAGTGATAAAGGAGTTTTGAATATATTTCAACGAGATAAACTATGTTGAGAGAAAAACAACTTTAAAGTAAGTTAAACCAATGAACCTGTATAGAGAAGTTAAGCCATAAGCCTATAATAGAACAGTAAGACTTGACAAAGAATATTGTTCTCTTCTACAACACCTTCAACTTTATGATGACGATGATAATGGGTTTACAAATGTCAACCCTCTAGGATGCTTCTGGGCAAATATGTCTATGATTTTGTTGATGTCTAAATGAATGTCCTTGTGGACATACATAAGTAGCAAAGCCACAAACCTTTCCTGTCCCATTGTTGACCTTAGCAAAGTTTTCACTGCTTTAAGGCTCGAGTTAGCACGTTCCACAGAAGCACTCGTAAAAGGTATAACTGAAATGTTTGTTATCCTTAGAATTTCAGGGAGAGAGCTGGGTTTTTCCACTGATGATGACCACTTTGTGTGCCACAACTTCATTTCCTGCTTGAATGTTGATCCTGATGGTAGATCATCTTTATATGATGTAAAGATCTCTTTCTCACTCTCATCGTTCATCATATGCAAGTTGCTTGGAAATAGTTCTAATCGCGTCACGTTGTAATAACGCAAGATCTGAGCTGTGAGCAATTCAAATTCATGCTCGGACAGACCCGGCTGCAGAAACAAATTACAGGGGGGCACACTTAAAAAAAAAAAAACATTTTACATGCTTCAGGCTGAACAGTGGCTCTGTGACTACTCCTACAATGCTAAGAAACAAACTCTCAATAAAATCCCAAAATCTAAAAAAATCTAACAAAAATAAATAGTGTATTCAGTGTTACCAAATTAGG
The DNA here is from genome assembly GCA_037039145.1 of Fundulus diaphanus. Taxonomy (NCBI): domain Eukaryota; kingdom Metazoa; phylum Chordata; class Actinopteri; order Cyprinodontiformes; family Fundulidae; genus Fundulus; species Fundulus diaphanus. The sequence continues at coordinate 50,029,706 of CM073133.1, forward strand.
CAGGTTTCCACCCAATTAGGCTTCTTTTGAACACAATGAGTTGGAACTAAAATAGCTTATGGGCAGGTTGTAAAAATTTGGGAAGCTTCTCACATTTGTTGGGCTTTTAGAAAGAATTACTAACAACATATATATCAAAATAGTTGTCTATGTCTGGAAGAAAACTAAAACCCTTTTAATAAAATGCCATCTCATTGAACTCATTTTACTGGTCAATTTATTTTTTAAATGAGTCAAATCTGACATCATCAATGAATAATAGTTATAATGAATAATATTGATTGTTATAATAAAACAAGAAAAGAATAATGGTTAATCAAGTGTCACTATGAAATTGTATTGGTCAATGTAAACACCCCAAGAGGGGTTGAGTTCTACTGATCAACTTAAAATATTTCATGGCTGTGTGAAAGAGAAATGTTTGATTGAGCTATATTCTGTAAGAGAAATCACATTTATATTAAGGTAGATTTATTACTCATGCTGGGAAGCTATTGATAAGTTGTTGTTTTTTTCCAGTTGATATATCATGATTGTTAAAGTGATCTTGCGTGTTGACTGATTGTACATTTTGTGTACATTGTGGCATGTTCTCGTGTTTCATACTTCTGCGCTTTTAACATGGGAGAGTTTGAGATTTGGGCTTGTATTTTTCTTTTTAGTTGGGCAGGTTTTATGCTGGTTTGGGATGGAAACTAACAGTGAGATCAACATCAACCTGTAGAGCTGTCTTGACTCAAAAGTCAAACATTAGCATACATAAACATGAGCAATGGTGTCAGGCTGAACACTGACTGAGGTAAAAGTTCAGACTAGAAGAGGTTCTGTAACTACAGCAGCTAGGGCAGCAGAGTTCCCTTCTACTTGAAGTAACCCAAGTTTCTTCAATTTCGCTGTGTTTTACTCCTGAGTTCTGTTCCTTGTGCTGCTAGCTGTCTAGCTAACCCTCCTAGCTGTATAGCTAACCCTCCTAGCTGTATAGCTAACCCTCCTAGCGTCAATGTTTACTCCACTGTTGACTTCAATTAGTGATGTTACGTTATGTGCCGAGGCTTCGAGGCGTGTGTCGAGTAATGGAGGGAGCGTTTCAGTAAAGCGCGTATCGAGGCTTGCTTCATTTAGGGGAGTAGCCGAAAACGATGACGTCCGAAGGCTCGCTGCCCGGCTGTACCACGTGACTGCTTCGGGAAGTGGTTCAGATTTCGGCGCGGGGTTTGACCACTGAGCTATATAATACTTACCTGACAACAGCCAGATGTATGTCTCGTTCCGCCTAGCTACACTCACATACATCTGGGACACCGCCGATAGAGAATGATTTCTCCAACCAATTTTATGGTCTGGCCAATCAGGACGCAGGGCTGGAGTTTCATATATGTGACGTAGTGGAGACGCGACCATGACGTGAGACTGTTTTGATAGCAATGGCGGCTCGTCGAGGAAGCAAGCGTTAGCATTAATGCCGCTATTTCTTCCGTGTTGTCCAATCTACCTAATATTGTTTCATTAAAAGAACATCAGAGAACGGCTCTGAAGGCTTTTGTTGGTGGAAACCATGTTTTCGCCCTTCTCCCGACCGGATTTGGCAAGTTTTTTTTCCGGGGCCAGCGGACGTGCAGACGCGGACGCGCCCCGGAGCGGTTAGCGCTAACCATGTTAGGAGGCCTTTAGTCCTCAACGCGGTCGGCCCGGAATCGACTCCGACCCGCGGCGCTTTGCCGCCTGTCTTCCCCCCTGTTGCTGTCAGCTCACTGTCAATAAAACGCGTGCCACTAGAGCCGCAAACACATTATTATTATTTTTTTATTTTTTTTCCTGCGTCGCTATCATTAGCGTCACGGGTTAGCTTCGGTGTGAGTGGTTGAAATAGCACGTCAATAAAGATGACAGACAAGTGGCTTATCCAATCATATGCAAGAATTGTTGATAAGGCCCAGCCTTCTGTAAATGCAATTCCTATGGCGGAGTCCCAGATGTATGTGAGTGGAGCTAGGCGGAGCGACATGCAGCTGGCTGTTGTCAGGTTAATATAATACACTGGAGTGCTAATCACTGTCTGTTAGAACGAGTCGCTTTGAAGCCACCAGCCGCCATATTGGTACTCCCTATTTCCCCCCAGTAACTAAGGAATATGTGCGCTACAGCATCGAATAACGAGGATTTTCTCATGTTCAGGGGGAGCTTAAAACTTTTAAAATGTCAAATGCCATATAGTTTTATGTTATGTTCTAAAAATATCAAGTACTGAGAAAGTCATGTGCTGAAATATTTTGCATTTTATTTATTTAAATATATATGTTTAACATTTATAAATATATAAATAACAATATACAAAAACATATATTTACATATGTGTATACATATATATACATATATACATATACACATACTTATATATACATATATATATATATCTAATATGAATAACATGTAAAATATTTCAGCACCTAATTTTGTAGTAGTTGATAGTGTTAGTACATCCACTGACTGTAGAATTACCCGTGAAACGTTTTCACTGAGCCAGAAAACTGCATGTTGTTGCAACCAAATCCTATGGGATTCTGTGAGAGTAGGGAGGAGCAAGATGGCGGCCAGTGACTTCAGTTTTTCGGCAAAATCAGCACTCCAGTGTATTATATAGCTCAGTGGGTTTGACAGCTTTAGAAACCCCACAGCAGTGTTTCCCGCAGCACTATGTTGGCAAGGCGGCCGCCTCGCCAAACTCACGCTACCGCCTCGCCAACATTCCAAAAAAAAAAAAAAAAACGAACTCTTGCATGTTTATTTGACGTTAACACGCGGTTTTTTGTTGTTGCTTTCTCGCGTACATATAGGGGATGGCAGGGAAAAAACAGGCAAAAATACATGGATACTTTGAAGCGAGAAGCGACTTCACCGACGCCCCCCCCCCCCCCCCCCGCTCCGCCAGTCATTCACTATCATGCTGATGTTTGCTTGTTGTGCAAATAAAGACAGGTAACAGACGCTGTATTTATTCCCTTTTAACCAGCCACCAGAAAACAAGAGCTGGATTAAGCTCTAGTCTCCATGATAGTGAAGGATACCCAGCCTTTCACTATTGTGGATGACGTTGGATTCAGGACAGGCTGGAGAACCCCCTGGAGTACTGGGCTAATCATCGGTCACTGTACCCCAATCTGTACAAACTTGCACTTATTTATTTATGCACCCCGGCATCATCTGTGCCTTGTGTGAGCGTGTCTTTTCAAAGGCTGGAGAAGTAGTGTCAAAAAAGAGAAATCGTTTGAAACCAAAAACTGTGGAGAAATTGTTGTTTCTTAATAAAAATGCATGAAGTCATCCAAGTTACACAAGCATTAGCCTATTCATTACCCCCTCCCTAGTTCCATAAGCACTTTCACTGTCCTCTGCCTGATTAAGCCCATGCCATTTTTCTAGAGTCACGGAAAAACATTATTACACAACATGCCATATCACATGACACTACTATTTTGGGAATAATTACACACAGAGAATACATTCAAACAATATTTTATTATACACATATGTGTATACAAAATTTATGTAGACAAATGATTTTGTCCTACACCTTTTGTGAAGTCACTCCCAAGAGCCATAATAGACAAAAAATCAATGCATCACACGTGTTAAGATACAGCTGGCTGTGATTATACACCTCGCCAGTAGGTGGTGTCGTGTGCACATGAAGCGTCAAGAAATGAACCCTTTCTCGAACCAGTTGGCTCAAGTGGTTCAATGCCTCATGAGGCTTCATCTCACCATCACTAACTTCAATGCTGACGTTTCAAACAGAAATTAATAGCGCTGCTTCCAACTCGCTCTCTCTTGCATCTTTGTCTCTTCTTGTAATTATTTAGTAATCAGACCGAATATCCATCCCGCTCTACTGACACCGACGGTGATCACAGCCGAGCTGCGCCGGCTTCTCTGAAAGCTATGACCAAGCGACCCGCCCCGCTCCAGCTGTAATTGGCTAGCATCTTGTCTTCAGTCGTTGATTTGATTGGTTGAATTGTTTGATTGGTACATCAAAGATAGTACTAACAGAGCGATGGCCACTCCGAGGTAAAAAAAAAAAAAGTACAGCTTCCGCCCACTGCCCGCCCGCTCTAAAAAAATTATTTTGATCTCCAAAAGGGGGTGCGCGCGCCCCCCGCGCCCCCGCCTGTATCCGCCATTGCCAGCCTGGAAAGTGAGAATTGCACCATGCAGCAATCAAAGGCCAGAGAGGAGACGGCATCATACAAGGAAACTTCTGGATGACCATTTAGTACAATGTACTACAATGTACATGTACAATACAGAAAATACTTTCTCACCTCTTTTATCTTATCGAGAGTGTATTTGCGAGTGAACATTTATCCACTTTTTATTCATAAATATTTTTCCTATTATTCATTTATCCTAATTAAGTTTTTAGAGACACACATTTAACATGTCCTCCTGCTGAAATGAATCAAGGAGGAGATGATAAAGTTTATTCTATCTACATATTAATAATTTTATGATTGTTCTAGTAGTTTATGTGATTGTTGCCTCCACTGTTTCGGTGGTGAGTCAGCCAATCAGCTCTCCCTGTTTCCACCATCTTCCCTGCTTCAGACACTCTTGTACGGTGGCCGGGAAGTGCAAAACACAAATACAAAATCTGAAACACTTTTACAAATATTGAAACAAATTTACATTTCAGAAAACACATTTACAAAACACAAAACACTTTTACAAAACTTGAAACAAATTTACATTTCAGAAAACAAATTTACAAAACACGAAACACTTTTACAAATCTCGAAACACATTTACATTTCAGAAAACACATACAAAAGACGAAAATCAAACGGAAAGGGAGGGACTGTCTTCGAAGTTTACCCGGAAGTGATAACGGGAGCCTTCATGATGAACCAAGATGGACGCCAATCGAGTTGCGTTTTGCCCGTTTTTCGGCACACATATGAGCAGATTAACGCGATTTTGTTTGTCGTGTGGTCGGTCCTTGGAGTTTTAAAATTTCACAGAACAGACGGAAGAACCAGATATGCTGCAGCAGTGCATACATTATGTTGAAGAGGGTCACTCGTACGCTGTAATCGTAGACATGTCATGTTTACACGGTGTACATTTGAAGAAACCACCGAAGCGACCGTATGGTTTTTGTTTTCATTTTGTGGACAAATGACCGACAGAAGACCCACGACGCCAGAAAAGTGGCTGGGCTACGAAGTTCCATTAAAAACTAAATCAAGGAGACAAAGAGGAGAGACACAGGTAAGCTGAGGGATGTTTACGTTAGCAATCTTTAACTCTTATTCCTTAGTTTGTGTCGCTCTTGATAAAACATATGCTTTTACATGAAGACAGCCGTTTTTTCGCTTTGTTCCCTCTGTAAATCATTATCTGGATATTTTTACATCCCTGCTGGTAGGTCTATGGGGTTCCGTTTGTAAAGTTATACAATGAGAGATAAAAGGCAGGGTTCGTTTTTCATATTTTTGTTATTCATGAATCTATAAGTCACAGTTCCAAGTTAAATATTTAAATAACAAGCTTAATATTTAGCTGTGTAATTAAATATTTAGTTTGGAACTGTGACATTTACAAATATATAACTGTATAAATGTATGTTGAAAATAGGTTTTTAAAAATAAAAACCCATTTTAATCCTGTTATCACAGTAAAGAACCCAAAATATTGCTGTTAGATTTTGACTGTGTAACCTTACAAATGGCATCCCAGATACTAACAAAGGCTGTTTGTAAAAACTGGAAGGAACGTGTGTGATATGAATATTTGAATGAGTAATGATGCAGGTGGTGCTCTATTAGCTTGGTGTTGGTATGTTTTATGCTGTTTAATAAACTTATTGTGGTCTTGTGTTTGACAGATGACAGCCGCTGTGATGCAGAGGCTGACCAGACCTCTCCATAATCAGTCACCTATGAAGAAATATGCTCACACTACAGGCACTGATGATCACACCTAGGAGAAAAGAATAAGAAGAATGCATTTGGCAGGGAACACGCTGGCTTCCTGGAATATTTTCGTCCTGGCGATGAAGTGACGGCAGACAAAGGCTTTACCATCGGAGATCTGCTGTTTGAGAGGAGATTTAACCTTGTTCTACCAGCATCCACTCATAAAAGGAGGCCAGTTGTCTGATGAGGATGTAACTGCAGCAAGGAAGATTGCAAATGTCCACATACATGTGGAAAGATTTATCAGGAGGCTCAAAGTTTTCACAATAATCTCCCAGACTGTAACAATCAACTTGGTTTTTAAAATAGACCAAGAATCTGTGCAGCTCCTGTGAACATGCAGGGGAAATCATATGTGAGGAAGCAGAGAAGTTTACATGTCAAAAAGATCCTGATTAGTTATTTTACTGTAAACCAGAGGAAATATAATACACAAGAATGTGTTTTGGATTTCTGCTTTTAAGTATTTATTTTTTTAGCACCTTGAGGTTTTACATTTTGGAATTACTTTTCATTTTCACTTTTCAACTTTAAATATTGTATATCCATATTTCCAGACTATTTAAATGTCTACTTCTACAAAAATTGTGTCTGACTAACATGTGTATTAAATTTTGCAATCCATTTCACATGCTTATGTAATTTGCATTTATTCATATTTAGATCAAGTGGATGTCTAAAAGTGTATCTTATGTACATAAACTGGCAAGAAGATACAGTTTTTCATTTATTGAGTTTATGCAATTTGTTTACACTAAATGTAATTACATTTAACTTTTAAAATGGTAAAACATTGTTAAGTTTTAACATTTCACTTATAGCATATTTGTAGGCCATTTCATTCTTTGTGGTGCAGGAAACATCCATCATTCCATTCAGCCTTTTGGGGATGGCGCTTCTCATCTGTTCAGAAGAATCCGGTCAGACCTTGGCCACGGCAAACTGCACCTTTAAACTAAATCTTGGTTACTTTTTATTTATATTACAGTCCTTGCTGTCACATTTATATAAAAATATGGATAGTTTGTAGTGACGACTATAAACTGTCCATATTTTTCTACTTACCTTCCTGATATATATCCAAATTGCCATTAAAGATTAGACTGTTATGAATTAAAATGGAGGACTTACCTTTACAGAAAGGAAGAGGTGGTGTGCTGACAGAATATTAGCCAAACTTGAATGACCCCGCAGCATCAATGAACAAGAGATCACATCTGCAGGTGTTCTACTCTCATGCTGAAATGGAAACATCGATTGAGTATCTACCGTTTAGTTGCTGTAGTGACAGCAACTTTGGTCAAAATTACTTAATATATACGGATTTCTAGTGGCTCTTATTTTAAAATTCCACATCAGAATTGGCTGAAACTTGTTGAGCGACATCAGGAGGTTTTCTATTGTCATGCTGATATAGTATTCACATAAAACGTCCAATTCTGTAGAAACATTTACAACAACACAGGTCAAATTGAGTCAATGTAGAGATTTTTTAAATGCCTTTATTTTTAAATCCCAAATCATGTAGATTGACTTCTGGAGATCATCTGTCATCTGTAAGTGAAAGTAGTCACCTGTAAAAAAAAAAAAGTTGTTTGAGTAGTTTTGAGGCTAAAGAGTGACCAAAGTATATATTTCCATTTTCACCAGCAGACCCGAATAATAGAAAAAATGACACAAAGCATAAAAAAATACAATGTAAATGTGTAAAAACACTTGATCGATACACCGTGAAAATGTTGAAAATGGAAATATATACTTTGGTCACACTCTTTAGCCTCAAAACTACTCAAACAACTTATGTTTTTTACAGGTGACTACTTTCACTTACAGATGATCTCCAGAAGTCAATTTACATGATTTGGGATTTAAAAATAAAGGCATTTAAAAATCTCTACATTGACTCAATTTGACCTGTGTTGTTGTAAATGTTGCTACAGAATTGGACGTTTTATGTGAATACTATATCAGCATGACAATAGAAAACCTCCTGATGTCGCTCAACAAGTTTCAGGTTGTACACCGTGTAAACATGACATGTCTACGATTACAGCGTACGAGTGACCCTCTTCAACATAATGTATGCACTGCTGCAGCATATCTGGTTCTTCCGTCTGTTCTGTGAAATTTTAAAACTCCAAGGACCGACTACACGACAAACAAAATCGCGTTAATCTGCTCATATGTGTGCCGAAAAACGGGCAAAACGCAACTCGATTGGCGTCCATCTTGGTTCATCATGAAGGCTCCCGTTATCACTTCCGGGTAAACTTCGAAGACAGTCCCTCCCTTTCCGTTTGATTTTCGTCTTTTGTATGTGTTTTCTGAAATGTAAATGTGTTTCGAGATTTGTAAAAGCGTTTCGTGTTTTGTAAATTTGTTTTCTGAAATGTAAAATTGTTTCAAGTTTTGTAAAAGTGTTTCGTGTTTTGTAAATGTGTTTTCTGAAATGTAAATTTGTTTCAATATTTGTAAAAGTGTTTCAGATTTTGTATTTGTGTTTTGCACTTCCCGGCCACCGTACTCTTGGGCTCTATCTGAATACCCTTAATAATAGCTTCTAGCTCCTATTCCTAGCTCCTGTTCCTTGACCTTCCACGGGATCAACAGTAAGAAGTCTATCGTGGGGAGGAAAGGAGCTTCGGACTGCTCAAATTTGGCCGGCCTGTAAAGGTATATAGCCACATAATATGCTTATAAAAAAGACCAAAAACAATTTGATCATGATAAAATAAGGTTATACACACCAAGCCCCCATCTTGATAGTGTTTTGATAGTCCTTTTTTGAGCCTAAAAATGATTTGCTCTTGGGTGCGATTAACAAATATAAACAGATGTGGAAAAATCTAGCGTATCGCAGAACTATCATAATGCCGGTTTGCTTGATTTATAAATCAATTGTAAATAATGCCAGACCAAGCCTGGCCCTCTGCAATGCCTTGCAGTAAAGCGGCAGCTCGGTGTGACCAAAGACCAACCGTTGTTAATTAAATGCACTGATCTACAGCAACTGTAAGAGCCTTATATCAGAATGTTTACTCCCGTCAATCAATTCTGCGTTTCCATCCATTTCTGCTTCAGTGAACACCAACGTTCATGCAGCAACATACATCATCTGTGCTTTCTTATATTCACTTCTGCACTGATGCTGTCCTGCCCACAAAAACAATCGGAGTGTTTCCTAACCATAAAACATGGGTGGACAGCTAGGTGTGGTCCCTCCTGAAGACCCGGGATGCAGCGTTCAGATCAGGAAATAAAATGGCCTACAGCAGGGCTGGAAGTGAACTTTAAAAAAGGCATCCAGAAGGCCAAGCAAAGGTACAAGCAGCGCATCAAGGTCCACTTCTGCAGCAACAATCCACACAACATGTGGAGAGGCATCAGAAACATCACAGACTACAAGCGCAGTGACCAGCGACTGAGCAGTGACCCCACTCTCCCTGACACCTTAAACAGATTCTTCGCACGCTTCGACTCTCCAAGCAGCAGGGAGCCTGAACATCTTCCCCAGCCAGAGGAGCACAATCAGCCTCTCGTCCTGCGGCTGCACCAAGTGACCAACAAGGCTGCAGGTCCAGACATGGTGTCAGGTCGGACACTTAAATCTTGTGCTGACCAACTAGCAGGGGTCTTTCTGGACATCTTCAACCTCTCCCTGCAGCTCTCCACGGTTTCTATCTGCTTGAAATCATCCGTCATCATGCCTGTTCCCAAAAAAACAACCATCTCCTGCCTCCGTGATTATTGTCCCATTGCTCTGACCCCTGTCATGATGAAGTGCTTCGAGAGGATCCTCCTAAAGTGCATCAAGGACACCATCCCTGCTGGGCTGGACAGACTGCAGTTCACCTACATCTCAGATTATCTAAAGCCGGGCATACACTGTACGAGTTTTTCAGTCGTGGTACTTATATACATCTCAAACTGTGCGACGGAACCGCGGGGTTTAAAAAGTTCACCGCTCACGATCTGTGCGGCGCGGCGCTTGGACGCGACCGGACTGCTCACACTGTACGTCGTGCCCCCTCTGGGACCGCTCGCTGTGGTGGCAGAGGCAGGCGAGCGACGGTAGGTGACAGGGACCCAGAGCAGGGGTTCGAGCCCAGCTCTGGCGAGGCCCGCAGGAGGCACCGGGCGTCGGGGGAACGGAGGGGAGAGAGGAGGGACGAGACGCACCGGCAGCCGCTCGGCACGGCAGGTCGCCCAGCCCGCACCCCCCCCGTGAGCGGAGGAGTGCCGAAACAGGCGGCGGACCGCGGAGGAGTGCCGAAACAGGCGGCGGACCGCGGAGGAGTGCCGAAACAGGCGGCCAGCGCGGACCGCGGAGGAGTGCCGAAACAGGCGGCCAGCGCGGACCGCGGAGGAGTGCCGAAACAGGCGGCCAGCGCGGACCGCGGAGGAGTGCCGAAACAGGCGGCGGACCGCGGAGGAGTGCCGAAACAGGCGGCCAGCGCGTTGCCGCCCTCCCCAACGCCCCCGCGAGCGGGCCGGGCGGAGGTCGCTTCAGGGACGCCCGCTCCCCTCCCTCCGCTGGTGGGGACGGAGAGGAGGGGAGGGCGCCCCCTCGTAGCTCTGCTTGAACAGCAGGATGCGCTCATGAAAACCTCACGACAGCCGACTGATTTTCAAACATGTTTGATTTTCACCGATCGTCCGATTCCTGATCGGGAGGTAGTCGTGAGAAGCCAGTCCCCCCTCCTCCCCCCCTCTACGATCAAGCTGAAATTCACCCCGATTCAAAAATGCTCGCACGACTGAAGAATCGGCCCGAAAAGGGGAAAAACTCGTACAGTGTACGCCCGGCTTAAATGCTCATTTCTGTAAATTGATGAGATGGCCTCTAGTTCTTCCTGTCTCATTCACTACGGCCCGCCTCACCCAGTTCGTAGATTGGGCAGCAAAGGAAGAAAACAATTAACAGAGACAAAACACTCAGAATATACATATATTTATTACAATTGGAATTCCAAAGGGAGACACACACTTACAGCGTTATCCTAAAGCTCACGTAGTAAAACACGAAGTACGCTATGTGGGAAATTCTCTGCCATAATCCAAGAGCACAACATTTCTATTTGAGAAAAGAATTTCATCTTCTTGCACTCAAAACTTGTACCGCTCACACTCAAAACATATGCTCTCTCTCAAATATATTCTCTTCTCCCTCAAAACTTTTTTCTGCTCTCAGATTTAATGCTTCTTCACAGATATTTTCTCCTCTCTCTCGCCTCCTTCTCTTCGCACTCAAACCGATACGCGCTTGCGGATTTTTTTTGCTGTCTCTCAGGTTGCAGTCGATCGTCGCCTAGCAACCTTTTCAGCCAATAGAACGGCAGCCTCAGAAAGGGTGCGCTTGTTTTACTCTACTGAGTGTGCCTGTAGTACTACGCCACTCATAAGAGCGTCAGCTGAAACTGCTGTTCACAGTAGTTTTGTGGCCATAGCTCGATTCAGCAAAGTTTATCATTTTTACTGTTTGTCACATTTATTTAATCAGAACCTAGGGCTGGACGATAATTCAATAACAATATATATCGATCGATAGACGTGTGGCGCGATAGGAAAAAAACGGGTCGATAGAGACAGTTTTCCTTCCTTCCTTTCAGCCTATCATATTAGTTGATGCTACAGTCTCTGCTTCCTCTCAACCAATCGTAATCGCGGACCCAGGCACGCCGTCACAAAGCCCGCCCTCTCAAACCACAACACACAGCATGTGAATATGTCGCAGCAAGGATCGGCGGAGGAAATTGTCCCAAAACAGGGTTTTACTAGTTCGCCAGTCTGACAGAAATAAACCACAGTGATTTGTAAAATTTGCAAGAAACCGGTAAAAACAAAGTCTGGTAATGCAACCAACTTGTTTCATCACGTAAGCCGCTCACACCACCCGCAACAGTGCAAGCTGTGTCAGCCCCGCGCAACTCCGCGTCATCTTCGGAGAAATCTCCTGGAACTTCTTCCAAAACAAAGCAGATATAGCAGCTAAACTAAACTGGGCTCCCTTCTTTGCGATAAAATGAAAACGCGTCCAAGCGGCATAAGGACATCACGCATGCAGTAAAATGCTTCATAGTGATGGATATGCTGCTGTTGTCTGCAGCTGAAAACCCTGGCTTCAAACAACTACTTGCCACTCTTGATCCGCAATATAAAGTTCCGGGATGCAAGTTTTTCTCTAACAGCGCTCCCCAAATTGTGCAACGAGTGCAGGGAATCATTGCAAAATGAGCTACAATCAATCCCACGCCACAACCTCGGACCTCAGCCCTGCATCAGCCTCTCAATTGACTATATAGAAAGAGAATGAAACCTGAGAAGTAACTAGTGTACCATTCCCACCTAAATAGGCTATTCCATTTATTTATTTATTTGATATATTTATTTTGGTCATTTTACTGGTCACTTTAGTTTATTCTGTGTCAGTATTTAATAACATAACTCAGGTCTTTTAAGTTATTTTTCTTTAAAAAAAAATCTGTTATGGTTAAAAAAGTTGGTTAAATAAAGATTTAATTGGAATTCTGTTTTTGTGTTCTTTATTAAAATTAAATCATTTAGCAATATCATAAAATGTCCAGGCAAAGCTGCACATAAAATATGGTTTTAAATATTTTCAATAATTATCGATATCGATCAATATGCATTGTTTTTTATCGATAAGCTTTTTTTCTATAACGTCCAGCCCTATCAGAACCTGCCGAAATGTGTCTCTGCAGTGAACTGAAGGTTCTGTACTTTTTTCCATCCTGGTCGGCTTTCTAGGTTAACATGCACCACAGCACTCTATTTCTAAGCGTAAACAGAGCTAGCTGAAGTAATTTAAACTCCGACAGGCCTGTACAATAAGTATGGAAAAATATAACACTAAGGAAAAACAGTTAATACTAGTAAATGTTCAAAAACCCCTTATTTTAGCAATATTTGTTGCTTGTATTTTTCTTAACTCTGAGTCTGTTGGCATGATCTCCTCTTTAAATGGCCAGGACATAACTTTAGATGTAACTGCTGCGACAAAATTGAAAACATTGAACCATTTTAGCCTCAAGAAATGTAGGAACTTACTTGAGAGTCTTGGAGTCGATCCATCTTCATACGTGAGGTGAACAGAAAACTCCCGCCGCAGAGTTTGCTAGTAAGAAGTTTGCCTCCAACAGAAATTAGATGACTTTTCATTAGTGATTTTGGAATCGCCCCTTATTATTTCCTTTTTTTAATTTTCCTGATTGTTTTGGTTTTTCAGCTTCTTATTTTACTAGCTTTTGTATTAAAAAGCTATTTTATTGTCGCATTGTATTGTATTGTAAGCTGTACTACAGGCACACTCAGTAGAGTAAAACAAGCGCACCCTTTCTGAGGCTGCCGTTCTATTGGCTGAAAAGGTTGCAAGGCGACGATCGACTGCAATCTGAGAGAGAGCAAAAAAAATCCGCAAGCGCGTATCGGTTTGAGTGCAAAGAGAAAGAGGCGAGAGAGAGGAGAAAATATCAGTGAAGAAGTATTAAATCTGAGAGCAGAAAAAAGTTTTGAGGGAGAAGAGAATATATTTGAGAGAGAGCATATGTTTTGAGTGTGAGCGGTACAAGTTTTGAGTGCAAGAAGATGAAATTGCGCATGTGCACCAACACTGCGCATGGAGCACATGCGCAGTGTTGTACTTCCTCTGTTATTAAAAGTAAACACGAAAGGCTTTATTTACTAACAGACTGAGCAAAAACAAAGCGTAAAACACCAAAAAAGCAAGTAATACGCCAGCAGGACATGATAATCTTTCATAAAAACTTTGTATGCAACCAGAGTGAGCTACTGACATATAAATAAATAAAAAAGTAAAATAATTTGGTTATGCACCTTTAACTCCGACATCATTACGTGAGGGAAACACTCATGGATGATGCGAGTCAAATGCGGGCCTACAGCCTTCTGACAATTAACTATAAAGTGCGCGCTCTCTTCTCTCCAGACATTTTCGTTTATTTCCATGAGGGGGCTGTACTGATACGTCATGTCACAGAAATGATTGTGGGATACCTAAAGGGTTCTTAGTACTAGTAAGGGATGTTGCGGGGTTCCTAGGCAAAACTAGGCATGGTAGTGGGCATTCAGACTATTTTTCCTACCTCCTTCCTTACTGACTGCACTATTTGGACAGCACTTATAATGGCAACCGCTGCCGCACTTCTGCTTTGGCTAAAGAGTCCTTGCTCTATCCACCTTATTCCTAGCCCCTATGATGCCTTGCGTGAATTATGGGTGTGACTTCCACCGTAAATCTGAACTGGCGTTTGTTTTCATGCTACCAAGGTACTAATCTTATTTCTCAAGCATTTCGGACATAAAATATGTGGGAACACCAGCTGTCACAGCTCAAATGTGGCAATATAGTGATACCGCTACCTGCGGTGTGAGGGATGGGAGGACAATCTAAAAAAGTGGCCGCAGATGACCTTCACTAGCATATGTAGCTACGTCATCAACTCAGTTGTCTCAAATGGCGAAGCAATGAACAATCTGAAAAGTACCAGTACCAGTATCTGCGCAGTAATAACGTTGGTCGCGTTTTGTTAAAGGAGGTGGGACACGATATTATCTACCTTAAAGCAGACATAGAGGGTACTTAGATTGAGTCGTTGGCTCGCTAAAAGTCCTCCTCACTACTCCATCCATCCATTATCTATTCACGCTTATCCCTCATCGGGTCGCGAGGGGTGCTGGTGCCTATCTCCAGCATTTAATGGGCGAGAGGTGGGGTACACCCTGGACAGGTCGCCAGTCTATTGCAGGGCAACATAGAGACAGACAGGACAAACAACCATCCACACAATTCACCTAAGGAGAATTTAGAGAGGCCAATTAACCTAACAGTATCTAACAGTCATGTTTTTTGGACTGTGGGAGGAAGCCGGAGTACCCGGAGAGTAAACACGCATGCACAGGGAGAACATGCAAACTCCATGCAGAAAGACCCAGGGTTGGAGTTAAACCCAGAACCTCTTGCTGCAAGGCAACAGTGCTACCCACAGTGCCACTATGCACCCCCTGCTCACTACTCCTAACATTTATTTTCACTTTAGGAGCTCTCTTAAGCCCTAGGGTGCTTTGTGAATAACTTTTGTCTTACACAGGTAAAATTCTAAGAAAAATCTTAGATCTAAGATTTTTCCTAAAGTGACGTCACTATGAGCTACTTAGTCTTAGAGTTATTTGTGAATACAGGCACTGGAGTTAAAAAAAGCCTTTGGCTGACTCATTACTTTTACTGAGGTTAATCCTGCACATTTACCTAATGTACTTTTGTAGGAGTCAGAACAGGAAAACATGTATGTAAAACACAAGAATAACACCCATTAGTAACAAATGTGGAACTTTTCTGTAACATTTGATTTTGAGTGGTTCGCTGTTTGTTTTCAGTAATCCAATTTAGCCGTTGTGCTTTAGAATGGCTCAGAAGTCCAGAAAACAATCCAGTACTGAATTTCACCATGTCTTACTGTTGTATATCAAGCTATTATTAGATTTAGCAGGTGCAGTCCTTACCTGAAATGAGAACAGCCTGCACTGATATACACTATTACTCATCATTTTTATAGAAATAAAAAACAAAAACAAATGGCAAACATTAGGAGGGAACCAGAATCTGTTTTACCAAGACAAATTGCATCAACCAAAGCAATTCTGCCTGCTTTTTTCTTTGAATTTGAAGGCTGATGTGAGCTCGAATTGTTGCATCACAGTACCCACATTCACATTCACACACCTGTGTACTGAATGGACATGCAGTGTGTCAACAACTTGCACGCCTCATTTTTGCTCCCAAACCAGAACCTTACTCACTAATTAGACCTGCCAGTACACAAACATTAGAAGCATTGCATGGGTTATTCAGAAACTTGGCACACGTCTGTTGAACATCAGCAGGCTCATCTGTGCTGCTGGAACAGTGGTGGCTTGCATGATGAAAATGTGCAATATCCGACCACCACCTGACGCATTATGTGAAAACACAGTATGGAGGACCATTAACGCTGATGGCTGCACTCAGTCTGAGCAGGCTGAACCACTTATGAGAGGAACATAAAGAAGGGGGAGATGGTAGGGGGGAAGGAGTTAACGAACTTTATTTTTGCAATGAATTCAATGGGTAGTCTGAACTAAAACCCCTACAATTCAGTTCTGTTTAATCGTATTCCTCTTATGCCTCTTTTGGTGTATAAAAAAGGGAAAGAAGGAAAAAAAGAACCTTTATCTTTAAAATATTTTTAGCCCCCACGATGCATCTCTTTTCCATACAGCTAGTTTTTGCTTTTTTCCCTCTCCGTGTTGTATTACTCTTTGCATAAAATCCTGTTTAAATTGATATGCAGCCTATTCAAAGATATCTTCTACACCACTGGTTCATTCCTTTTGATGAATATGTTTCTATCATAGGGTTGAATTCTAGATGGTTTTTAAATATGCTGCAGTGAAGCCTCCCATAAAAAGAAATCTTCTCCAAATGTTCTCTCAAACTCCCGTCCAATATCAATGCCATTTTTATGCCATATATATCAATATATGACATTTCTTGTCATAAATGTAAAATTATAAACATTAAAATATAGATTTTTTGTGATCGAATGGACTTTTTTCCCCATTAACATTTTTCGTGAATTTGCACTATATCAACAGAAGTGGATTGATTATTTTTTTTCCAAACTGATACTCCTTTTATATTGCTTTATTATCTTTTCAGAGATACCTGTCTGATTTCCAACTAGAAACAAACTTCTTGGTTCAAAAGAAATATTTTTTGTAATTTAAATCTATCAGGGGTATGAATCATTTGGGGGCTTACCTGTATAGAATTTTCTATGTAATATCAGGGTCCTCACCAGGATTTTTGTCAGAGTGATGAGGGAGTTTCGTTTTTCTTGTCTACCAGCATGGGTTAAATTCCTCCGAGCAACACTTTTGTGTTTATCTTGTTACATATTTTCTTCTGGCTGTTCTCCACATGTTAGCAGACTTTAAAACTTCCAGCAGAAGCTTTATTTGGATCAGGTGAGTGGCTACAGGGAGGAGACCTGTCTGTGTGCCGCTGCTGGAAGAAGTGCAACAATTTGGGCTGATGTGAATGGATCAGTGGTGGAAAACCTGCAGAAAGGGAGCCTAGATGTAAGTCAAAGAGACTTAATTAGACTCTTACGCTGATTAAAAATTACCCTAAAAGGGCTAATTCCAGCGTAATTTTGACAAGTGACATGCACTGGTGAGACCCCTGACTATATGGATAAGTATGACACAGATCAAAAGCTCTCATTACTTTGACCACTCAAAAACCTTCCCTTGTTCCTGCTGTAGCCAATGATAGATTGAGTTGGACTTGTTTTGGAGGATGTGGACTTAATTTAAATGCACTACTTGAAAGTAGAGTCTGCAATTTTTCCATAAATGTAAGTAAGTAAATTTTTGAATAATTGCATGAAAGAATCTCCCAAATCTACTCTGGTCTTATTTCTTTCTACTGAGGCCTTCCTCTTCTTCTCATAACCAGAGGCCAATTTAATGCCTTCCAGATTAGGTGATATGGTGTGATCCCTGTTAATTGACAAATTTCTGCTAAATGATTATATTTTCATTGGCTTTTAATTTGACAGAACTATTATATGTTACAAATATATTGTTATACTTTACCCACACTTTATTTTTTTTCATGTTTATGCAGTTTTTTAAAACATTTGTTTGTTTATTGTATACATAAAATTCACACTGACATTATTTTTTTTTACTGGCATGACCCCAAACTGCCTTTAAAATATACTCAGTAAGGATGTGGCTGATAATTCACTCCTTATGCTTAGCTTTCGATCCCAAGTTCCTCCGGAATAACACAGACTTTGTGTTTTTACAAAGCACAAGGCTTGTGTACAAAGAAGTGTAGCAACAAATATGTGGGATGATCACCAGACCCAACACAAACAAAACCGTCAGCTGAACTGTGTGTGTGTGTGTGTGTGTGTGTGTGTGTGTGTGTGTGTGTGTGTGTGTGTGTGTGTGTGTGTGTGTGTGTGTGTGTGTGTGTGTGTGTGTGTGTGTGTGTTAGGGGTACACATGCTGCTTCTCTTAAGCTCCTATAACTTGGAATAGTGGGATTCCAGGCATTTTTTGTCAATTACAATGTTTAATCTCTAAACATAATTTCAAGTGGTGTGGCTGACAAATTCTACATTCTGTGTTGTTCTCCATGCATGTGAGCCATAAGTGTCATCTTTACAATTAACACTTCCCTGCACTCTCCCAGACAAAGTTTGTGTTGCAGTCATCTACTACCTCCATCTCTCCAAGCAACCGTGCACACACACACACACACACACACACACACACACACACACACACACACACACACACACACACAGACCGCTGGCTGGGAGGCACAAGCCCTTAAAGCGGTGTTTTTTCAGGCTCTAGATGAGTCCCTCAAGGATGAGTTAGCCCGCCTTGAGGAACCCAGCTCTTTTGAGGAGCTCATTTCTCTTGCCATTCGGTTGGATGACCGGTTATGGTGTAGGGGTCGGGGTCGGTCGGAGAGACCTTCGCGTCAGCCGGCTTCTCCTTCCCCCGGGCTAATTCCTTCCCTACCCGTAGCCGCTCCTTCTCCAGACCCCGAGCCTGTTCCGAACTGGTCCGATCCTACCCTCCTGCCAGAACCAGAACCCATGCTGATTGGCTGGGTTCGCCTTACTCCGGAGGAGCGGCAGCATCGCGAGGAGGCCAGTTTATGCATTTACTGCGCGTCACCAGACCATTTTATTTCCGTTTGCCCTGTACGGCCAAGAAGACTAGGTCCACCAGCTGTAGCCGGGAGACTGGCAGACCTGAAAGGCCGGTTTAGGAGGCGGTCGCGTTTAGGGCGAGGGCTTGCCACAGGGAGCATGGACCCACACTCTGTGGTGTCCCTGAACTGGGCCACCCCTGTTTCCCAGCCCAGACCTGAGCCCAGGCTTATCGGGGGAGTCCGTTTTTCTCCGGTGAACCGGCTGCACACCACAGACCCAGCCTCTGTGGGTCCTCCTTCGTCACCAGCCTCTGTGGGGCCTCAAGTCGCCGGCTCCAGCGTTCCCTCCTGGCCTCCAGTCGCCGGCTCCTGCGTTCCCTCCTGGCCGGCTGCTAGAACTTTCCTAGTTTCTCCCCAAGCTTCCCGTCGTTCGCCCTGGTTGGGTAGTTTTTTGTTAGACTCTGTCCCTCCATCTGGAACCTCCCTCTGCCCACCCTGGGTGGGTTGTTTTTTGTTTTGTTTCCTTTTGCCCGTCTGGAAGCCGGCCTTGGGGGGGAGGGGTGTCAGGATTCTGCAGGCAGTGCTGTGCAGTCTTCTGTCAGCACTGACTGCTCTCTGCTCTCTCTTCTCTTTTTCCCTCACAGGTGATCGTAGTTGACAGGTGGCCGTGGTGCACACTTGCAGCTCCTTTCGGCAGCTCTGGCTTGGATTAACCACGTATTAACCAAGTATGCATTTATAATAAAACATACATACATACATACATACATACATACATACATACATACATAGACATAAAGATACGTATGTGTGTATTAATACAGAGGCATTTACTTACTGTAGATATCCTCTTAAGACCAGAGAATTTCAGTCCAAACACAGGCTTTTACAAACCTGAAAACAGGCAGAAAATTGATCAGTTTCTCTTCATACACATGTTTTCCTTTCTCCTTACAGATCTGTAAAGGAGTTTTAGAGAGTGGAGCTTCTGGAGACCCAGAATTATGATTAAGGAGGATGATTTATTTACTTTATATCTTCTACAAATTTGTACAAGGTATTTTTACTTCCATTTTCGGCCATTATCATTAAACTTTAAAATAAATATGTTTCTTATTTCATATTTACAGTGACATCAACCCAATATTTACAGTAAAAAGAAACTGTCAGACAGAGAAGAGTGATGGAGAGTTATATAAAAAAACACCCTAATTTTCAGTCAGTCTTGCTGTCAAAGTGAGCCTCTTTTCTTGCTATTCTTACATTACATTTGACTTAATTGGAGAAAAATCCCCCCTCCAACGAAACAAATAAGTCTCCTTGGGAGCCATAAAACTATCTAGGATTTCGACACGTAAGAGGAAAATCAACACCTTTTTGTTATGTCTGCCTGACAGGTATTCATGTTCCGTTTCTTTTTTGAAACACAACCCTGAGCAGTGACTAATTCCAGGTCGGTTACAAAAACAGCAATGATGCAAAGCGTGGGCGCTGTGTTTGTGGGTTTTTCTGGATCAATACAGACAAAGAAGTCATACAACAGAGAAAGATGAAAACTCCTCGCAGGTTGAATTAGTTGAACATCTCTGACAAACTGTGGCAGACACAAGGATCTTTGGTGAAAGCCATTGTCTAAGAACTTCAAACCTCCAAACAGATTCCCTGATAAATCCTGAGGAAAAAAAGCAAAGATATAAATATATAAGTCCTTTCAGTTTTAAATATCTGGCGGAAAGCCACAGGTGTAAAAATCTGCATAACAGCACAAAGATGGGGTCCAAAGCTTGTAAAATAATCATGCGCTGATCAATACCCATCCTGAATTCTAAATCCTCTCTGGACAAAAAAATCGATCCAAAGTGATTGAATGGTGGGGTTTCCCTGCAATAAGCAGTGATACGTTTCTGAACCTGTTAGGTGTTATTGCTCAGTGAGGAGTGGAGAGGCACTTAAACACACCATCACCTCCCTCATAAGTCAACCCTTTTCCTTAAACTTTAAGCAGCGTTCCCTCAAGGCTCTCCAATCTCTCCAAAGACATTCAAGAGAACACCATCTGATATGAGAGACAACACCCTGTCAGCTAATTTAAGATCCCAATCATTTTCATCTTAAATACAAGATTGAACTTGCTTTTTCTATTAATAAAATGTTTTTTTTACTGTCTTTATCTCATGCTAGCTATAAAGCCCTTTTTCCAGAATAACAGTAAATGTTGGAAAAGCATAATATAAGTAAGTGAACTGCACCTTCCAGCATTTAATACTAAACATATAGTCCATATTTACTCAACATAGGTGGGGTCATAAATTGTATTGAAACTGCAATTGAGTACATCTCTTCCAGAAAGCAATTATTGATAATATTGTGTAAGTGTGCACACATTTTTACAACTGAAAAAGATTCCTAGATACACTGTATGTAAAGCTATAGAAGATCTTTTTTCTCACCGTCTGATATTACATTATTTTCTTTCCTGTTTTACGTCAGTTGTGATTACCATTTTTCTATTTGCGAGAAGCTTATGATTTTACATCCTTTGAGTTAAATGGAGGCACACCTGTGGATGTATTTTAAGGCGCCACCACAAACTTGCTGCTTCTCTGTCTGACATCATGGAAAAATCAAAAGAAATCAGCCAAGATATCAGGAATAGAACTGGGGACCTACTCAAGTCGGTTTCATTCTAGGATACAATTTCCACGTGCCTGAAGTTGTGACGTTCATCTGTTCAAACAATCACACAGAAGTACAAACAGCATGCGTATCAACCCAAGAAAAAAGTAAAAGACCATGTGAAGATGCTAGATGAAACAGGTAAATAAGTGTACAGGTAAATAAGTGTACAGGTAAATAAGTGTAAACAAGTGAAATGATCCCTGTACCGATATGGACTGAAAGGTCACACAGGAAGGAAGAAGCCATTACTAGCTAACATGTTATGTTATAATAACTATTGTTAACTATAGGAGGAAAAAGGGGAGACTTGCAAGCCTGAGAATGCCATCCCAACTGTGCCAAGTGATAGCTTCACGTTGAGAGGGTGTTTTACTGCAGGAAGAACTGGTGCACTTCACAAAGCAAGATGGCATCAGGAGAATAGAACATAATGTGGAAATACTGAAGCAATATCTTAAGATATCAGCCAGGACGTTATAGATGATATTCCACATGGACAATGACTTTTAGCTTACAGGAAATTTTGTTACAAATTGGCTTTATAACAACAAAGTCACTGTTTTGGAGGAATAATCACAAAGTCTTGATTTCAGTTCTATGGAAAGCTTTTGAGCAGAGCTGAAAAGGTGTGTGTGAGCAGGTGTGTGTGAGCAACGCGGCCTACAAACCTGACTCAGGTACAGCGGTTCTGTCAGGAGGAAAGGGCAGTTCTCAAAACTCCAACTGTATTTGACCCAGGTCATACCCAGCTGTGGCAGCCATTCTACCAAGTATCAGGGATAAATCTGGAAAAATCTGAATTTTAGGGATAAGAAAGGATCCTGAAAAAACTCTCATTATTCTGCCTTTTATCAAAGAAAATTGTAAACCTAACTGACCTAAAAAGGAAAAAGGCTTAGTCTCATTTGATTTCAGGCAGTGAGAAAAAAGACTGTCAGTGTATGTGCATGTGTGTGCCTCAGTGTGTATGTACATACTCCCCAGATCTGGGAGGTCTGGGGAGTATGTACATACACTGTATAAGGTCCAGCTACTGGCGCCAGCTACTGGGGTGCCAGTAGCTGGACCTGGGTGTATGGGATGTGTGTGGTGAGTGCGAGTGTGTGAGCCTCGGCGGTCTGGGGGGCTGGTCTTTGGCTCCTTACAACCACAACTGAACATTTATATTATGGATAAACTTTACATACACAAGTGCACTCTCTCAAACACTTAGGGGTACTGGGATCCAGGTGCTTACAGATTCACTTCTATACAGAAAACCCTATAGTTAGCTTTAGCTGTCACTTTATACATCTCGTATTAAATAATACTGTGTATTTTTCAGTGATGGTATCAAGGCGTTGGCTGTTTGTACCTGTAATACCTTATCAGTTGGTTTTGCTGTTCTTTTTATCTATCTCTCTGCAGTTATAGAAGCAGACTCCGTGGACGTTATGTTGCTCTCTCCTTTTCCTCTCCTATTTTTGTCACGTTTTCTCCCTTTTAGCATTTTGTCTCATCTTTTTCTCTTCCTTTTTTTCTCTTCTACCTTCTCATTTTTGAGTCCATTGAACGTGAAATAGTCCCAGAATAAAATCTAATAAAGCCTTTTGCGTATTGAAATCAAGCGGAGCACCATGGCAAAAGCAGTAATGCTTCACTTGTGAAAGTAAAATCTGTTGGGCTCTTTTTGACATTAACACAATTCTTAGTGCTGCACTGCCAGACATGGCATGTTAAAAAAAAAGACAAAAACAGAAACCCCATGCTTTTTATTTCACCAGCATTTTGTCTGGTTCCTATTAGATTTCTTGATTCTTTTGTTCTTTTACTGTAAAAAAACAAAAAATAAAAATACAAACACAAAAAAACTAAGCTGTGGGGAGGGTGGGGGGACCCGGACAATTATAGATGCCATGTCTACCACCACATGTACAATCCCACACAAATAGCTATGAGGGCGTGACAGAAAGAGATTTTTTTTCTCTCTTTAAGTGGGCATCAGAGCCTCTGACGTCTGAAAGCTTTGGGTTATTACAGACTCAAAGCCAGAATCACACACTCCCAAGAGGCATATGTCCAACAGAGGAGGAGAAGAATCCATTTACACAGACAGAGACAGAACACCGCAGCCTGTCGTTAAACAGCCTTTTTTCCCTTCTGTGTATGATGAATTCTTTCATTTCCACTGATCCGATTACTCCACTGCTGCTGTGAGTGTGCATGTGTGTGCCTCAGTGTGGAGGTAAAGACTTTATATTAATGTTTCTGTTTCTATGCTATACTTTTACTCAACTTTTTATTGGAAAAAAAAGGCTTTTCACATAATTATACAGATTTTAGATACCCATTCTCTGAATTTATATATTACAATGCAAATTTGCTGCACACTGCAATCTTAATAATAAATCTAATAGTTAATTTAATTTATAAGTACAGTTGTAGATACATTAATGTTTTTCTGTATCAAGGGAAAGTTCAGAAATGTTCTATAAATGAAAGGTATTTTTGATAAGCTCCCTTCACTCTGACACGCTAAAGGAAATCCAGCACCACCTGTTTTCTTCAGAAATCACCTAATTAGAAGAGTCTGCCTGTCTGTGATTTAATCTCGGTATAAATGCAGTTGTTCTTTAAAGGCCTGAGAGGTTTGTTAGCGAACAGGCCTGGCAAGAAGAACATTACTTAGAGTAGTAGTCAGTATGCCCATAAAAACTGCTGAGATCCACAGGTCAGGATGGAGAATCTGTTGCCCGGACATCTTCAGAAATATGTTCTTAATGGACAAGTTGCAAGAGCACCGCCATCGCTGAAAGTTAGCCTTTAGAAGTTCTGTTTGCAGTTTGTCACAAGACATGTAGGAGGCATAGCATAAGGAAGAAGGGACACTGGTCAAATGAGCACCAAAACTGAACTCTTTGGAATAAATGCAAAACACAAATAAATGGAAACCTAACACAGGACATCAAGGTAAAAGACACCATCCTATGGTGAAACTTGGTGGGGTCATTATCATGCTGTGGGTTTGCGTTTTGCAACAGGTACAAGAAAGCTGGCAGAGCTGACGAATGGACCTAAACACTGGATCTTCCTGGAAGAAAGCCTTGCAAAGGCTGTAAAAGACTTGAATCTGGAGCAGATTCACATTCAGACATAGTGACCCTGAACATACTGCCAGAGCTAAGATGTTTAGATCAACACATATTTGTGTGTTAGATTGGCCCAGTCAAAGTCTAGACCTGATCTGACTAAACTTAAACTATTTTGGCTGGAAGAGGCAAACTTCAAAAGACTGGTCAAATAAGTTATAAAAAACTAAAAAAAAAAATCTTAAAATAAGGTGATATCTACTTTGAATTGACAAAACAACTGAAACTAAACTAAAATGTCAAATCAGTGTGTGAAATCCAATGATTGGTTAGCCTATGGAAGCACCTTAATTGACTGGAAGCAATCATCCTCTGTTTGACTTTGCAAGCCACTCAATTCGTAGTGGACTTTCATTTACAGCAATTCATCAATGATTTGAGGTTTGCAGGCATTCCTTACTTGACAGGGTTTGTTACAGTCTGCACCATAGCGATTAAAAAACTTTAAGTAGTTATGAACTTTGACCAGGCCACTTAAAGACCTTGATGCTCTTCTTTTTCTAATCAGTTTAGCTGATTAATATTTGTAGCCCCAGTTCACAAATAAATGTTATGTGAAATTCTTTACAAGAAAACATGTCCAATTCATTTCCAGTTGCAGAGAGAAAAACAATAAATTAATTCATACCAATACAATACAATCATTATGACAGATTACTTTAGTTTCAATAACACAGAGTCCAATCTTATCCTTCGTGTAATATAAAACAGTTTTTTGAAAAAGAATTTTGTCTTTCAAAGGGTCAACAGTTATTTATGTTAACTGCATAAACTAATTTACTTTGCCACAATCCCCGTTCTGAGCAAGCATGTGGTGACAATGGACAAATAATGGAACAGAGAGAACATGAAGTTATTGGCAACAATAACTCAGGCTACAGCAAGTTCCAGGATGGAGACACAGTTAAACACAGGAGCTCCAGGCCAGGACTAGAATCTACAAAAAAGAGGAATAACTCAAGTTTTTGTTTGCAATAACTGTAAAAATGTAAAATTGTAGAGTAATAGCAGAAATAAGCAGAGTGAAGGAAAATGGTCATGTCCTCCAGTAGCCCAAGCCTATAGCAGCATAACTATAAAGATAGCGCAGGATGACCTAAGCCACTCTAACTATAAGCTTTGGAGGAAGGAAAGTTTTAAGCCTAGTCTTAAAAGTAGACAGGGTGTCTGCCTCCAGGACCAAAACTGGGAGTTGGTTCCACAGGAGAGGAGCCTGATAACTAAAAGATCTGCCTCCCATTCTACTTTTATAGACTCTAAGAACCACCAGTAGACCTGCAGTCAGAGCAAAGTGCTCTGTTAGGAACGTATGGGGTAATGATGGAGCTTGATTATTAAGAGCTTTATACGTGAGAAGGAGAATTTTAAATTCTATTCTTGATTTAACAGGAAGCCAATGAAGGGAAGCTAAAAATGTGATCTCTCCTTTTAATTTTCATCAGAACTCTTGCTGCAGCGTTTCGAATTAACTAAAGTTTTTTAATCATTATTATTTTTATATTTTCTGATAGTAAAGAATCACAATAGCCCAGCCTTTAAGTAACTAATGTATGAAATACTTTTTCTGCATCACTCTGGGAAGGGATATTTTTAATTTTGGTAATGTTGCGGAAGTAAAGTAACAAAGTCCTGCTAATGTATTTAGTATAATATTTAAATCATATATCCTGATGAAAGATGATATTACGGTTCTTTATATTATTATTGTAGGCCCAATTAATGGCATCCAGACTGACTAACTGTTCTGCGGATGCTCTGATTCCAAAGAAAATACAACTTCTGTCTTTTGAGTTTAAAAAGCATGATGTAAACTATTTACTTTATCCAATTTACCAATTAAAAGCATAAAGTTAAGCTGGTCAGAAGTAAATATGAAATACTAAAGTTTAGGCTGTGCCTTGGTGCCCAGGCCTAACAGAAAGCATTTCTTTCCCTGCTTATCTTAACCATCAGCTGTCCTGGCATCCTTCTACTTCTCAAATATGTTTGTGTATCCACCTGGTCACATGACTATCGGTACAGTAGCATTAATAATAAGATCAGATAAGATAGGACTTTATTAATCTCACAATGAAGAGGCTATGCCTTTTAGTTTTCACCAGCAGAAGCCAGTTATAGCAACAACACAATTGAATTGGACAAAAAGCTGTTAGGTTAGTATGCGATCCATGCAGTCTAAATCATTGTTTAAACACACAGGAAGCACGGTTACATATATTCTGGCTTGTTATCCCAATCTTTGTTATGATACTGTAAGTTGAATTGTATGCTTATTCTGTTATGTCATTACACTTCATTAAAGTAGAGTTGTAGTCTTCAGTGTGAGAGTTTTCCAGTTGTAGTTTCTTGTTTTATTTTATTTCCTGTTAGTATGTTGCTTTCTCTTCTATGTCATCTCTACTTTCTGTTCTATCTCTCTTCTGTCTCCCTGCCTACTGTTGGTTTTGTGTTTTGAACCTTTCTTGTGTTGTGCTGTTTTCTCTTCTCAGTTTCTGCTCACTGTGTATTTAGCTACTGTTCTGCTATTCATTCCATTAGATTCCACAAGGTCTCACTCAGCTGCTCTCACTCACCTCTGTCTCTTGTTCCACTGATCGCATCTTGACAGTCTACGTTCAAAGATTTTGATTCTGTTCCAGTCTCTTGCCCTGTGCTTAATGTTTTAGGATTTTGGAAATTTGGAATTTGTTTTTTGTTACTTTCAGTTTCATTATTAAAATCTTAGATCCTAAGTCCTCTACACAAAGCCTACCGATATTCCTGAAGCAGCAAAGCAGCCCCAGATGGTCACTCTACTGCCACCATGTCTGACTGTATGATGCTCTGTTGCTCAAATGCTGTGTTGGTTTTAAACCAGATGTAAAATTACATCACCTTACCTTCCAACATGGTTCAACTTTTGTCCAATCAGTTCAATGATTATTTTTCCAACACTCCTGAGAATTATCCAGAAATTGTATTTCTGCTTCACAGTAGTTTTGGCATTAGAACTCTCCCATGGATGTCATTTTGCTCAGTCTCTCTTTCTTATGGTTGAATTTTGAACTTTAGATGTTTTGGGTTCTCTTGCTCTTCAAGTGGCAGACCAGCCACTCCTGTGAATGTTCACCACAGTTCCATCTTTTTTTCCATTTATGGATCCAAGATGTCATTGTGAGTCACTGGAATCCCAGAGCTTTAAACGGCGTTGTAACCTTTGTAGACTGATCAATGTCAGGGACTATTTCTCATCTGTTCCTTTATTGCTTCATATCTTGGCATGTGTGGCTTTTTGAGATCTTTTACTTTACTTCATGTCAAGCGTTTTGTTGATTCTACAGATAAGGCTGGGTGTGGCTACAAAATTGAACCCAACTTTGAATAAAGTGTGGTTAATGACAGCTAATTCAGTATTTTAAAAAAAGATATGTGACTATTTTTTATATAGGTTGGTTTGAATAGCCCTTTTTTAAATACATGAAATCATCCTTTGTAAACATATTTTTGCATAATTAGCATGACAAAGTAAAGGCAGAAGAACTCTGCAAGGGGCAAATACGTTTGTCACCAGTCATAGACAGAGTCTCTGTTTGTTTAGAAATAGGACATATAGCTATTTTTGGTTGCCTTGATTTTCAGATCTGCTTAGTAGAAGGCTGTTTGTGAATAATGCATTCAAAGACCAAAATGTGGAGGTCACTACCGATAAACAAAGGGTCTCTGGAGCCATAAATACTTCAGCTACAATAGAAGCAATTGGACAACACTGTCCAAAGGCTCATAACATGTACAATTCTCTGCAGTGTAAATGGTGCCCCTGTCAGTGTGATGTGTGGGCTACATTAGGTAGGCTGGGGAAGAGAGGGGACGGTTTCAATTAGTAAGGAGGGCTGTTTGTCTGCAGATCCGCCTTTGAAACGCCACGAGTGGGTCAGAATTATCGGTGATCAATAACAGCCTAGAGGTTGAAAGTTGAAGTTACAGGCCGTTTAGTGTGTTGGAGGCGCTAACCTTGGTGCTGAAGTGTGCCTGGATCTTTATGCGTAAAGCATAACGACCCAAAATGAAGCATTTTGTTTTAGTCTAATTATCCTTATTAGGATTCGTGAAGCGTATTAGAATCTGCCCATCCTCACAGTTATTGACCTGTTGGTCCGTGTGCTTGTAATTATCGAGATTTGTAGAGAGTTTTTCCGTGTAAAAAGGAGCACCTTGAGGCAACGATGGAGCCAAAAAAACAACAAATATTTGCTACGATCTGAAAAATAAGTTCATGCTGATGTTTTCTCTCCACGGGTTTTGTATATTTCCTTCTACATGACACCAGATTCAAGCAGCTCGTTTCGCGTGTTACGTTGTGACATGTTTACCCGAGCTATAGGCTCCGAAAACAGGCTGAATATTAATCCCACCCTGGCGGCAGGAGTGGGATTCTTGGAAACCCGTCTCGCTGCGCGCACTGCCCGCACGTCACTCGGCTGACATCAGCACGCGGCTTAAATACCCACAACCTTGCGCGCTTCAAACAATAAACAGAGAGGCTGTTCCTTCATGTGGGCATCCAGATAGCTAAACTGAACAGTCTTCCAACTCACACACTTTGCGCTCAGTCAGACGCAGCATGCATGTTTGCAGACAGTGATTAGTTTGAGCCCCACTTTTCATTTCTGGGGCAACTTTTTCTGCACTTTATACAAAGTTCAGATTTGCTTTTCAAGAATGATCAACGACACCGCTGCCTTTGGAGAACTGAACACAAATGTTTCTGAACCGCTCCACTCTCCTCTTCTCGACCATAACCACACAGCCTTCCCTGCGCTCCGACTCGAGTCCAAGTCTCTGGTCACCTCAGCCACCATGTTTGCCGTGGGAGTCCTGGGGAATCTCATCGCCATCGTTGTGCTTTGCGTTTCCAAGAAGGAGCAAAAGGAAACCACATTCTACACGCTGGTGTGCGGGATGGCCATCACTGATCTACTGGGGACGTGCTTCACCAGTCCGGTTGTCATTGCCACGTACGTGGCCAGCCGATGGCCAGGGGGAGCGTTGCTTTGCCACTTCTTCTCCTTCTCTATGCTGTTCTTCGGCTCGGCGGGTATGTCCATCCTCTGCGCAATGGCAGTGGAGCGGTACTTGGCCATTAACCATGCCTATTTCTACTCCATGCACATAGACCGGACCATGGCGCGCTTTGCGCTCCTGGTCACCTACCTGGCCAACATCGTGCTGTGTATCATGCCCAGCTTTGGCTTCGGCCAGCACGTCAGGCACTCCCCCGGCACTTGGTGCTTTCTGGATTGGAGGTCGGCGGATCCAGTTGGAGCGTGTTACTCATTCCTGTACGGCGGCGTAATGTTGCTGCTGATCGCTGTGACTGTTCTTTGCAACCTGGCGGTGTGCAGATCTCTTGTGGGGATGAATCAGAGAACTGGAATCGTACGAACGGAGCTGTGTGAGCACAGCGGCTCGCGTCGTTGCTTCCCCCGGCTGCCGTCGGTCACCTCTGCAGCAGAGATCCAGATGTTCTGGCTGCTGGTCTTCATGACCATCGTGTTCCTGGTTTGCTCTATTCCATTAGTGGTAAGCTTTGCTTGTCTTTTGCTTGTTTCCATTGAATGAATTCCTTTTATGTTCAAGCATTTATGTTTATATTTTATTTTTTTTTAATTTGACAGGTGCGGATCTTCGTTAACCAGCTCTATGGCCCCTCCCACATGTCTGCTGGAGGGAGACCGGACTACCGGAGCGACCTGTTGGCGATCCGCTTCGCTTCTTTTAACCCCATCCTGGACCCCTGGGTCTACATTTTATGCAGAAAGAACCTGCTACTGAAAGGCTGCGGGAGGCTCAAGAGTGCGATCACCCAGGCAAAGGACGGTCGTGGGGACGAAAAGAGCTGGGTGGGTGGTCAAAACTCCCCTCCATCCCTGCACAGCAACGACACCAGTTACGCGTCATTACGCACGGGCAGCTACAGGAACAACACAGGGCACCCGCTGTCCAACAAGAATACCTCTTTCACAGACTTCGCCATCCGTCAAGCGTGGGAGTACGATACGGCTCGGGTCAACTTCCACCCGTTTAGCGTGGAATCGGAGGTGATTGTGGGCAGCGAGGAGGAAGCAGCGGCTCACCCGGAACAGGACTCGGTGGATCAGGCTTCTCCTGGACGCGGCGGTGTGGTGCACGTCCGAAGAGTGGACATCGTTACCTGCACGTTCAGCACCCCCAGCTCCAGTCAGTCTGCTAAGTGCTTCTGATGCACTCATAGTGGATTCCCGGACCATGCTGAGACGCTGAACGGGCCAGGGGTCTAACATAAGAAAATGACATAGAGTAAGAAAAAGGACAATACGCTGATATAATTTAAAGCATACCAATAAGTGCTCTTGAAGTTGTCCTTGATTTTTTTCCCTCAGTTTCATTCAGCCTCTCTTGTCTTCTCCTCTGACCTATGATTTCCATCCTTCCAGGCAATGAGTCACACAAGTCTCCAATAACCATCAAATATTTCATCCTCTACCTTTGCAAAACAGAACAGATGCCCAAATAACAAAAAGATTATCAAACCAAAATCACATAAAACTTTTTCAATTAATGTGCTACGTCTGCGTCTTAGAAAAAAAACTGTTTTGTCTCTTTGACGTAAGTTAAAGAGTTAAGTCTTATCTTAACATGAATTATATTTCCCTAAGCTGTCCGGAGATTGTTTGTGTTCTCCAGCCATGCCTCGTTTTTCCTGATGCCTCCTAGCATTGTGGGTCCTCTCTGCACTGAGGCACAAAAATGTCTAAGCCATTAATGCTACAGTTGCACGCATTAGGATTAGGTCGGACATAATGTTTACATTTAGGCTATCCATTTGATAGAGAAGGTCGCTGAATTTTAAAACTAAATAAAACGCTAGTACATCATTTGGATACGTTTGGTCTTTGACTCACAAGGCAAAAGAAGTCATGCTCTGAACAGGTTTTCTATTGCTTATTGCTTATTTGCCTGGTCATTCCATGGGGAAGGGCGCTCACTCTGGTGTGCCTGGTGAAAGTGTCGTAAGAAAATGTATGGAGCTGATATCTTATTCACAGTTTATGGTTTTGAGTTGATTTAAAAGGTTATTTGCGTGTTTTTATAAGTCTAGATTGTATCTGGCCATCTAGGGAACACAGTCTTACATATTTAGACTTCAGCCAGATTGATCTACACTGAACAAAGATTTGTTAAAGGAAAAGCTGAGATTTATGACAACTTTACTTTATTTGTGATAAAACAAAAAGATACATTTGTACTGCTTGTACTGATTATTGCTGAAGCAAGTCCAGGAACCAGTCAACCCTGTTAAGTGGTGCCCTGCTTCTAAAGTGGCAGGTGGGGGGTTGAAGTGTAAACCACACTTTTTTTTAAACCAATCGTTTTAACTTTGTTTCGCCTCATTTGTAGAAAAAAAAAAAGAATACATTCATGCACTGAATGACAGTTGCTCTTACTACGGGGCCTTAGAGAATTGAGCATAGAGAGTCCTCGTACAGCCACACATTGAGTTTCCAATAAATTCTCAATGGAGAAAAAACGTTTTATGATCTGCTCTTATGTAAACGAACGCACAGAGTTTTTAAAACTCAACACAAGCTTTTCAGGGAGCAATTAACACCCTGAGCAGAGAAATTAAATGTCAAGCTCACTGGTGATTTTTATGGGGGAAAATGTGTCCCTGTTGACATCCAGTGAATAAGGCAAACTCACCTGCAACCCTGTTGATTTATATTTATTTTAGTGTTGAAATATTTCAGTAAAGCATATCAGTACAGGCCCTGTTAATCAAAAACTTTAATCTTTTTAAAGGACAGTTAGGACATCATGGCAAAGAAGTACCCACCAAAACTTGTACTCTGATTTCTTCTCTACCTAGACAAGAGAGAAAATAGCACGTTTATGTCAAGTTCAAACTAACTTACTTGATCTCATGTATGAAAGAAAATGGACAGTCTTAGGCTCAATTTATGACAGGACTGCAATCCAAATGACCCACAAAGATTTTTTGCCTTCCTTCCTCCAAGGATTTTTAGAGCCATGAAACCTACTTATCCTTGAAATAAAGGACTGGTTGAAAACGTATATGGGGACGGAAAGATCATTTGTTTATTATTTACCAGGGATTAACCAAAGGTTTCACCTGCATTGGTACAAGGATTTTAGTGGAGCAGCACACTTTATTTCTTTTCTCTGATTATTATAAAATGTGCCTTGCTTTGACATGTTAGATGGTTCAGAATCCTGAAAAAAACATTAGGTGTGCAAAACATTGTATATTGCAATTTAAAGGTTTTCCCTCAGCAGGTTTTCCTGCAGGTTTGTGGTTGGCTGCATAAGGAGACTATTGCCCATGCCAGCAGGTTGTGTGATCAAGCAGGTTAATTAACACTTAGATTTAACTTAAACCAATGAATATTTTGTTTTTTAAATCTGTTGAAAATTAGACACATATTTAACTATAGCTGCTACTAACAGGTTACAGAGCTGTTTACAGAGTGTTTACAGTAGGTTATGTGGGTCAAAATGAATCCCAACCTACCTGCTGTTCCAGTATTAGAGGTACATGTTCTGGAAATATTATACACGCACTGCAGGAAACTGGAGTGTAAAAACACACTTTTTAAACTTTTATTTTTAATAGAAACACAATGCTATTTCTGTGGAGTTACAAGGAGGCTCTGCATGTGGCTCCAGAGATGGAAGGTTGCAGACCTCTGAGGGTTAACTAGGGAGTGAAAACACAGCATTATGTAGGACTTCACAAACAAAATTCTATTAAAATTAATAACATATACAGACTGCTTTTAAAAAAAGACATTTACCATTCAAAGAGTTGAACATCTTTTTCTTCCAAGCACTGGAACAGAAATAGGACATTATTATACCCCATGGGTACAAGTTGTTTATGATCCTAAGAGATTGATAATCAACGTGAAAATGTTAGTGCTATCCACAGTGATGTTCATCCATCATGTGTTGTTGTGAAATTATATTTCTGTATTCTGTAATCTTAATGCTGCTTAGGTTTGCAATGTGTGGAAAATTAAATGTAAACATTTTGCACATAAGTATTCATATTACACATTTTCAATTCTGACATCACATCTGTAAACAGCCAATGTGAACATACTACTTAAAAAAATATTTGTTGAATTTGTCTATCGTGCTGGATAATAATAATAAAAACATTAAAACTGACGGTTGTTGGTTGGGCTGATTAAAGTTGGGACAGCAGTCCAACTTACGCTCCAGAGCTGCCAGGATAAATAGGTGCTTGTGAACTTCAACCACCAGGTGGTGCTGCAACCTAACTCTACTATTTAACTGGGCTTGAAAAGGGTAGTTTTCAGAAATGATGAAAAAGAGCAAACAAATGTCGGAGCACTACAATGATGAAACTACTTTGATTTTTAAAACTTTATTCCCAAGGAGGATAATGCCATACAAAAATATAGAACATTTCATAATAATAATAATAAGGATGATGATGATGGTAACAGTGAGTGTCATTAAACTGAATTATGGAACCACTACAATGCATTAAATACATTTTGAGGTTTTGTTACATTAAATAGTTCATCGTTTTGCAATCAGTTTTTAGCTGATTTAAACTACATTTCTGTTTGTAAAACCTGACACAAGAACAAAGTATTACCTTGCAGTAGGCATGGGCCAGTTTCATTGAATCAACGTACACCAAGGTTTAAAAACCTAAAGTCTGAGAATGGCTAATATTTCCAACAGAGACCCTAAAGTGACATTATAGGGGGGAGCACACCAAAAATACTTATTTGGCTTCCATCATTAACATCAATGAAAATTAACTATCTGGTGCGCACCTAAAAGTCTTTTTTTTTTCTTTAATGTCCCTTTAGGGGCTCCATAATTACGTGCTATACCAACAGTGTAAGATCCTTTTAATGAGATGCCAGGTAATGTAAAAAGTGAAAACTGGAGTTTTCTTTGGCTGTGTGGAGCGTAGAGTAACAGCACTCTCCCCCTCCCCCACATGTTGTAGCAGACTGTGGCCAGGGGGGTGGGGGCCTGCAACAGTGAATTACCTGGACAGTAGCCCAGGGACTCAAGGTTTTCAGGACCCTAAAAGGGTTTTGGATGGATGTGTTTAAATTTTTTAGACTATACCAAATACGGTATAGTCTAGAAAGACAACAACGTATAAGTTCATTTCACTGTGACGTGTTTTCATTTGCTGGGGCTCCATGTAGATCTACCAATAGGTAGATTAAAAGATTTAGGTATTCATTCCATGCCTCCTTTTGGAGAAAGCTAGACTCTATAGCCCCTTTTCCAAGCCTGGGGCTTTTCAAATCCCAGGTAGCGTCTGCATACACATTTACCCAGGTAATTTCACTTTCCTGGGCTTTGGTCCCTCAAGCAACCCAGTACTTTGCTCTGCTTTCCCGGGGCTGGGTCGTGTGGAGCAAGAGAATGGCTTGATTGGGAGTCAATACAACTTCTGTGCTGTTTGGTGCAATAAAAGCTCAACATATTGAAATAAATGTGTCTGTGTCAGTTAAGCAATACTGGATTCCCAAAAAGGACAAATACAAACAATTCTTTTAGAAAGAAAGCTCTTCAAGTGGACAATAAAAAACTTGATGGTTGCCTAATTATCAATCTAGGACCATATAGATGCATAGAAACCTGTAGGCAGAGGACTCAGCCTGACTCTAGCCCATGGGCTCACAGCTACCAAATAGTGGTAACTGCTGGCCAGCTGGCTGAAAGAAGGCTTCTACACTCAGCTTCCTCTGTGACACAAAAGGCAAATTCACCTGAAAGATTTCCAGCTGTGAAAAACACCTGTAGTCATGGTGTGGTAACTAAAGGAGGATCACCCAGACTCTGTTAAAGTAAAAATGTTTAAAACTACAGCTGAAAAGCTAAAAGGAACATATATGTTTTAACACCAGCTGCAGGCTCTACCTGCAGGACATGGAGGGCCAGGAGGGTCACTAAAAAATAAATATGTCCATTTCAAATTTAACATTTAAATCATACATTTAGAAATCCAATTGGTAAAGTGTATAGTGATTTCACATTTTAAACTGAATTATACAAGAGGAATTGTAAGTTTATTATTATTTATTAAGCCATTATTAAATATGAATTTGAAAATACATTTTCAAATTACATTATTTAAAAAACACAATTCATAAATCCGATTATAAAATTTTTAAAATGTAATTCCTTTTTCCATTTCATTTTCACGTTGCATTTGCAAATCATTTTTGCAATTTGTTTTTTCTCTTTACTATGCCCTCTCCATTTAGCATTTCCATGACCCTTCTGGTCCCTGTGTATTCTCTTAGCGGTTTCCCTTTTCCATTTAGTTTTTGATTGATCCTTCTAGCTCACCTGGAGAAATTTTGGCTCATGCACGATATCTCCTACAGTAGACGTCCTGTGGTGATCCAAGTGTTGCTGTCTAACCAATGAGAGAGCTGGTTACATTGGAGGAGCAACCGTGATTGGTTTAACTTGGTTTCCAGTGTGCTGAGGAACCAAAAGGGTCAATTTTTTAAATGTTTGATAAGGAAAGGTATTTTTAAATTGCAGTATTTAATAATGATTAATAAATACAATTTGCAAGTCCTCTTTAATAATTCATGTGCAATCATAAAATACTTTTCAAAATGGATTTCTAATTGTATACTTTAAATGTATTGTTATGGTTGTATTTCTTTTTCAGTAGCTGTGTTTAGTTGACAAAATTTCAAGATTGGATTGAAATGTATTCAGATTAAAAAAAAACCCAAAAAAATCATCAGATTGTACCATTGATATGGAAACACAATTAATCTGACCATAATATGCATGTGTATGCACCTGTCTTTATTCATAATAGAACCCTAAAAAACAAAAAAGAATAAGAAATTCCATCTGTGCTGAACAACAAAACATAGTAAACAAAGCAGTATTATACAAGTTAATTTGTCCTCCCAGCACCTAGGCTGGACTTGCACCAGGATTGAATTACGGTTGAATTACTGAATGAATAAA
This sequence comes from Fundulus diaphanus, assembly GCA_037039145.1. Lineage (NCBI taxonomy): Eukaryota > Metazoa > Chordata > Actinopteri > Cyprinodontiformes > Fundulidae > Fundulus > Fundulus diaphanus. The sequence goes on from CM073133.1 coordinate 50,066,278, forward strand.
AATGTTGAGCTCTTTTAATGTTTCGAATAGAAGGGTTGTATCAGGAACCCCAACAGTTTTGCTTCCCGACGGATTTCTGCCACTCACCAACATGGACCACCACATGCACACTCAGGCCACATTTGGAATAACTTGAGCCTGATAAGCATTTATATGCATGCTGATTGGACTGTCAATCGGCATACACCACCCTCCTTCGGAATACACTTTAATTCTGACAGAGCTTAATCTGATCACAATATTCTGATTGACGTGTTTACATGATGCATTTTTATTCTGATTACTTTTGTCCATGTAAACGTAGCCAGTGACTCTCCCGGTCCTCCATAGCTGCAAACTCTACCTGCAGAAAGCCTGACTAACTAACCAGCTGAAATCAGCTCGTTATATTTGTCTTACTATAAAGAGCAGAACAGCAAAAATGTCTAATACATTAAACACTTCAAAACTAGTAAAATTAGCAGGTGTTTATTCTAGATTTTAAACCATATAGAATAAAAGTCGTTAATAAATATTGAAGATGCTGTATCATTTTAGTAGCTGCAGGATTAGTTGTTGCTCTTCTGTTTGAAATGAAAGGAAATAGATCATAATACCCATTTTTGCTTTAAATGCTTGCGCTAATACTGTGAAACGGTGTTATTGGTACTATATTTTATTATACGGTGAGAATCTTCTTCTGGCCCATGCCTACATGTTAGAATCAAGACTGTGAGGCACCATTGAGGTAAAAACAAAACTAAATCTGGATCATTCCTACAGTATGGCGGAGGACAGTTTACAGTCTGATGGTTTGGTTTGAGTGGTATAAGAGAGACTATAACTACAGTAGCTGTCTACTTCCACTGTGAAAAAACGTGAAAATGAATCACTGAGAAGAATCCCACAAAAGCAGCTGTGAAGGTGAAATGTGAATCTTGGCAATAAATAAATATATTTGGATCGACATAACAGAGTTTATAAAAACAGCTCTCACATGAAGCCATAATAAATAAATAATTTATCAGTAATAAATATATATTTACTTTTACACAGTAATACATGAAGATGCATGGCATCCATTAGGCTGAGTTCACCTGAACGCATAGAGAAAGACACGACGTGAGGTCCCTGTGTGTGTGTGTGGGGGGGGAGGATAGAAAATTCTTGGGAAGTGCTGGTTTCACTATTTGCAGTGAGTGTCCTGGATGTGTGTTTAGTTGAAGTTACAGTATAAACACACTGTCAGTCCTTTAACTTGGCTTTTTATATATCTCATGAGCTTCAGCTGTTGGGTGTCTCCCACACAAAATCAAAACATGTTTAGATAAGGGTTGTTGTTTTTTTCTGAGCTTCACAGCCTGAAGGTTCCTGAATCCTGTGTTGGACGTTGAGGTGAAAACCATTTCTTTCCAGATTCCCTAGCGACGCGCTTCACGAGTCTCTGATTTAAGCCCTTTATTGTCCAACTGTACTCAACAAAAGGCCTCAATAACCTCCTCTGCTTGGTGTGTGACAGTGCCTCCCTCTGGTTGTTTCTTATATCCAGGCCCTTTTGTACAACACCGAGTGTTGGTCCTGGCCGTTTGGACCATCTGTTCAGCCGATGCACATGCAACTGGCAGCTGAAAGGGACTGGATGGTCCTCCATGTCGTTGTCGTGTCCATGAAGGAAACCGGCTCGTACCGGTCTGGCCGGCAGCATGGGTTTCTGCTGACCTTACGGGCGGTGCGGCGAGGCAGTGAGCCATTTTCCAGCAGTGTACTCAGTGCCAGGTCATAGTTCGTTCTCGAACTCTGACAGGAGCCCACACAAAACTTAAAGAGGACAATCTCATCAGAATCAAATCCCAGCCCAAGGTCCCGAACCTTCATCTCTTTCTTCTCCACCCGGCAGTCCCTGCTGCTCTGCTTTGGATGCTTGATTTTACCTTTCCCCCTTCTGTCTGCTTGCACTGTCTCTTCCCCTTCCGTCTCTTCTTTTTTCTTTCTTTTCTTCTTCGATCCCTTGGGCTGAGGTTCTGTTGGGTCAGATGAGCGTGGGGAGCGACCCGCCCAGCGGATGCTGGGATTGTCATCCATCTCATCCATCACAAATGGCTCTGAAATAAAACAAAGGACAAAAGGATGTAATGGACAGCATACTAGAAAATACAGAGGCTAGATCTATATAGTTCATGTCACAATCATTTATTTCAACCCTATATTTAAATCCAAAACACAGATCATTGCAAACGTTTTCATCCCCCTTGAAGATTTTCACATTTTGCAACATTTCAATCACAAACCTCTATACATTTTGTGAGGATTTCATGTGATAGACCATCACAAAGGTAGAGCATAATTACACAATGGAAGGAAAATTCAAATTTCAAATAGAAAATTGAGAATTGTGGCGTGCACTTGTATTCAATCCCCGAGTCAGTATTTTGCAGAACAAACTTGTTGCTGCTGTCTCTGTCAGTTTTGACAAAAATTGTGTCAATTTTTTTATACAATATGACCCAAGCTCAGTCCAACAGGATGGATAGCATCAGTCAAGTTTCCCTCCTTAAGTCCTGCCACAGACTTATTTTTATTGGAGTTAGATCCAGACTTCCACAAGCCCTTCCTAACACATATATGTGTTTTGATTAAAGTTAATCATCTGTACCACTGGTTATGTTGTGATCAGGTTTCATTTCCTGGACAAAGAAAAGCATCCCCACAGCATGATGCTGCCACCACCATGTGTTGCCATGGCAGTGTTCAGTGTTGGTTTTCCACTTAGCTCCGTTAGTCTCATCTGACCAGAGCACCTTCATCCACATTTTTCTGTATCCTCTGCTTGGCTTGTGGCAAACTGCATACTGAAAATCTCATGGCTTTCTTCTTGCTCCTCCTCCAACAAGGCCACATATGTGGAGTGCACTACTAATAGTTGTCTTGTCAGCAGATTCTCCCAGCTGGGCTGTGGATCTTTGCAGCTCCTCCAGAGTTACCACTGGCATCTCTGCAACTTCTCTGATTAACACTCTCCTTACCCGGCCTCTGAGTTCAGGTGGATGGTCATGCCTTGGTAGGTTTGCAGTTGTCCCAGACTATTTCTACTTCCAGATGATGGATTTAAATGGAGATTTCTTAATTAGATGACTCCTGAAGGCAACTGTTTGCACTGGCGGATAAAAAAGGGTTGAATACATACACACCCCACACTTCTCATATTTGGACGTGTGTTGGTCTATTGCATAACATTCCAACAAAAGAAGCTGATGGTTGTAACCTGACATATTGTAAAAAGGTTTAAGGGGTATAGGCACTATAATATCATAGCCCATTTAATTCTCCCGAGACGACTAAGATCTTTGCATTCTGATGCAGTCCAGTGGAGCTGACACAATAGAGCTTTACTCTAAGAGGAGCTTCGGTACCATAGAGAGCATGCCATGTAGGGTAAGGGTCACTGTCGTCTTCCTGCTCCTTGTCCTCCACCACCTCTGGCAGTGTCACAGGAAACTCTCTCTCCTCTTGAACCTCCAGAAGGCCTGCAGCATGGCTTTTGTCTGATCCCACACCAGCAGCTGCCGGAGCAGGAGCCCTCATGTGAGCTCCTTCCACAAGAGGCAGCAAAGAGATGAGCACCCACAGCAGCACCTAAAGATACAGAAAACATGAGCTGGAACTCAATTCTCACTCTTCACAGCAGACCTAAGGCTAATTACATCGTTGCATTCATTTTTTTTTACTGAGACAGGCAGAGTGGGTAAATGAAAGCATTGTGAAGTAAAACAGAACAGTTTATTTGTGATGCTACATGACAAATCATTTTTCACTTATCTGCCAGCAGAACAATAACAAAAAGTGTATGAATCTGTTTTTGCAGAATGACCATACTTTAATTTTACCAAAGCAGTGAGAAGTCCTGTGTTTTGACTTTTTAAAAAGGTAAATAGCTCAATGAAACCGTTTTCCACTTGAAAATTCTGCTGGCTGTGGCTTTAGTTAGAATTGACCACAACGGACAACACGCTACATTTGTGTAAAATGGTAAATGGCTTGTATTTGTGTAGCTTTTTAACTAGTCTGACGACCCAAACCGTCAGACAAACCAAAACATCAGACAGTAAATTGTCCTCCGCCATATCCCAAGGGTACTTTTCTATATTCTATATGATAGGCTTCAGCAGAACTACAGTACAATGGTTTAGTGGTTTTACAGCATTAAATAAAAAAAATGTACGAATAAAAAACTCTAATTGTTTCAAACTGCTTTTGTTTAGAATAAAAAATTAAACTATTCTCATTACTCCTCCACAGAAAATACCACATTTACAAAAATATCATCAAGATAAAATAAGAAATTCCTTTATTGTCCCACAATGTGGAAATTTGTGCGTGACAGCAGCAAAGACAGACAGTTACACAGTTAGCGTAATGGGAAAAAACAAGCTAATCTAATCTAAAGCTAGTTCTAAAGCATAATGGATAAGCTTAATAAGAAATGGCAAAAATAAAAGTAAAAAGAAATACAATTATTGATAATATGGCATATTCAGGTAAAAAAGACAACATATTCAAGTTAACAGTGGAAAAACAGTGGGGGAAAACAGCAGCCCATTTACAGAACAATATGAGATAATAAGTAATATGCATGTTCAAGTTTGCCTCAGCATCTGAGAGACTGTGTAAACGATTCATGATTGCATCCGAACCATGAAACCATTAGCATTAAGTAAACAGTTATTGAGTTTGTTGGGAGCAGCAGAGATTATAAAGTCTAACCACAGCTGGGAGGAAGGACCTGCAGAAACGCTCCTTAGAGCATCTGGGATGCAGCAGTCTGTCACTGAAAGAGCTCTCCAGCTCTGCAACAGCTCCATGCATGGGGTGGGAGACATTGTCCATCAGTGATGTGATTTTCTTTACAGTCCTTATTACCCCATTTCCACTACCTCTTTTTAACCGTGCCAAGACCAGTCCGAGCTCAGTAACCGAGATAACTATCGAGTGTAAATGGAACGCAAACTGAACTGAACCGAGCCAGACACAACCGGACCGCGCTAAATGCAGACCAGTTCCTTGTGTGGGCTCGGCCTGGTTTTTTTCTGGCCCGGTTCTCTAATAACAAAGAGCGCATGAGCAGACTGCATCATCTCCTTACAGTCAGCTGACTAATTTTGCGGTTTCAGACATTCATAAAAATACTAGCTTCCTTACCGTGCCACACGGTTTCCAGTGATGATTCTGCTCAGCAGTGTGATGAACCTCAGCGTCTGTCGTTGTTTCTTGCGTCTGTAAATCCTTATTAGACGTTTGTTTGTCTTATCCACTTCCCAAAAGCCGACTCTGTCAAGTGAATTCACCAAAAGTTGCCGTCTTCGCCTGACTCTCCGCAAACAACGAAATATAACCAAACATAACTGCCTGAATGTTACGGGCGCCGCCATTTATATTTGCTTGATTTCCTCCTTCAATCCCAGAGAGCAGTAGTACCGCAGATCGTCACTAGGAGGCGAGGAAACCAAGGAACCGAGATAGCGTGATGTGTAACCGGTTGTCAGAACCAAGCTCGCCTTGGTTAACTGATCCAAGCTCGGACCGAGCTCGGCATGGATCGGTTTAACAAGGGTAGTGTAAATGGGGCTAATGTCTCCCACCATCTGCACTGGGTCCAGAGGGCATCCCAGGACAGAGCTGGTCCTCCTAATCAGTTTATCCAGCAGCTTCCTCTCAACTACAGATAAGCTGCTGCTCCAACAAACCACACCATAGAAGATGGCGGATACCACCACAGAGTTAAACAAAGTCTTCAGGAGCGCCCCCTGCACTCCAAAAGACCTCAGTCTCCTCAGCAGGTAGAGTCTGCTCTGACCCTTCCTGTAAAGAACATCAATGTTGTTACTACAGTCAAGTTTATTGTTCAGCTGAACACCCAGGTACTTAGAAGAGTCCACTATCTCCACATCAGTACCCTGGATGTTAACTGGTGTCAGTGAGGTGGGTCTGCGCCTGCATTGTTTTCCCTGCATTTAACCTGACATGGTTCTGCTGGCACCAGTCTACAAACCTCTCTATCAACCATCTATAGCCTAATCTGTGATGAGACTGACTATGGCAGAGTCATCAGGGAACGTCTGCAGGTGGAAACCTGGGGAGGTGATGGAGAAATCTGCAGTGTAGAGAATGAACAGAAACGGTGCTAGCACAGTTCCCTGTGGTGGTCCCGTGCTGCAGCTCAGCCTGTCACAGACACAGCCCCGTGCCCTCACATACTGCGGTCAACCTGTGAGGTAATCCAGTATCCACTGGGAAAATTGGTGGACAACTCCTGATCGCTCCAGCTTGTCCTTCAGGAGTCATGGTTGGATGGTGTTGAATACCCTGGAGAAATCAAAGAGCACGATTCTCACAGTTCTTTCAGGATTCTTCAGGTGGACCAGAGCTCGGTGCAGCAGGTAGATGATGGTCAACGACACAATGCCTTTGACGCTCCACAGTGGCTACACGCTCTTTCAGGAGGAGTGAATCGTGTGAGTCAATGACTCGATGCAATCTGCTCAGTTTCCTGTGAAACTTTTAACCAATCTGTCTGTATGATTTGATTGAATTGACTTTGTAAAGGGCCTTGAGATAAGATGTGTTGTGACTTGGTGCTTTATAAATAAACTAATTTGATTTATTCCTCTTTGTGAAAACAAGCTTTTAGCTTCATTAACTTCAGCTAATCTATAATGAGCTGTTGCTGGTTCTCATAGCCTGTTGCCAGTAGTAGTTTACTCTCTACGCTGTGTTTTCCCAAACCAGAAATATTCCCAAACAGCTAACTTTGTTTTCTTTGTCATAAAGGAATTGTTTAGCAGGGCTCACTTTTCTTCAGCCAGCAGGCTGACAGGAAGAGGATGGGGGTGGGGGCATTACCCTACTCTCCATATGTTCAGAAACATCTCTGGGCACTTCGGCTCTCTCTCTGGCATCTCATTACAAAGAATTTTGAAAGAATGACTTTTTATGCAACAGTATAACTTTTAACCAGAAACTGGCTGGTGTCTGCTTGCAACCAGATTAGATCAGTACCAAGTGTCCATTAGCTGACCCACTAAACTTGGGATGACCATGGAAAACTCTTGTATGGTCTTTTAGGATTGGCCAGTCCTTGTCTTTATTTAGCCGAAATAAATATGAAGAAAGCCGGACTATCAGAGCCCTCCAGGTCCTGTCCATGTTAGACCATTTCATCAAACCACACAGGAGACTTTATATAGACGTCTTTTCAGCTGTTACTTTTCAGCCACATTTTTAAGTTTAAACAGAAGGAAATGGCAACTGACTAAATGTTGCTCAAAGCTGGCAGGACTACAGATGAGGAGAAATTCTTGTACTCGGAAACAAAACAATTTTTTAAAGATTTCTTTGTTCAGGTAGAGTCATCATTCAAGGTCTGGATGCCCTCTGATGTGGTTTATAATGTGCTTTGAAACTGTAAAGTCAGGTCTGGCTGAATACAGTGGTGCTGGGTGGTAATTTGACTGAGCATGTCACCTTTAAGGACACCTCATTATTAATGAATTGCTATTAACACTAATGGAACTGCCTATGGCTAGAGTCATGACAGTGTCCACAACAAAGTTGAAACCAGATCTAAAAACTCTAAAAGCAAAGTCCAGCCTCGGTTCTTTGTTTTGGCTGATAGATTTATGCCTGTGCTAGAAATATGGGTTCACTTACTCACACTTATGAAAACTTAAACAAATCTTTTTTATACCACCCTGAAGAAAAAAAAACAGAGCAATGAAAACCTTTGGCATTAACAAAGTTTCTTAAAACTCTTCGGGTTTTTAAGAAACTCTTACGGTTTGCTGATAATGTAAATCCTCACTGTCTATTTTATGCTGACTTTGTGATTCTCATGTGTATGTAAGAGTGAGGAAACGACAGAAGATAGCAGGAGGAACAAAATGAAGACAAAGGAGAGGGCATTTCTGACAAACCTTGGCCTTTGCTGACATGACAGAAGAAATGTGTCTATGCTTTCTCCAAACCCTCCATCTGGTCCCACCTGGAGAAACAGAGGAAGAAAAGCAGGGAGGAATTTAAGAACAAGAACAAGGCTTCACTTTGTCAGCTTGCCTTATCCCAAAAGTTCCCTTGAAAAGACTAACATAACTTTAAGACACAGCATGCGGGTAGAGTGATGTGTATACATTCACAATTGTCCAGATACAGTAAAAAAAAAAGAAGAAAGAACCGCCCCAAGGGCCCCCGAACAAGTCGGCATGTCACATAAATCACGTCTTCGGCGCATGAGGACAGCGTATTTGTTGCTGCTTTAAAAAAAAAAGAGACCTGTGTTTGCTGCCAACCACTGTGGCTAGTGTTGGCTTGTCGGTTCATACATCTATGCAAAAAGGCCCAGTCGAGCAACAAAAGGCAGCATCTGTGATACACTTGTCAAAGACATTCTTTAGGCTATTTCTGTGGCAGAGGTACAGGCAGGGGAAACTAGGCATAGCAAGGGCACACCGTGGAGGTCTCAGACAAAAACCACAGACAAGCAGGGCAGCTGATAAGAAATGCCACTGATGCAGATGTTTATATATAGTACGTGCAGTGGGGAAGATGCTGTTGTCCACCGAGCAACCGTAACATGAGGTCATCCGCTTTGGCTTCAACAAAACCCAACCTGATTGAAATGATAACCTGAAAAAATAGGTTTATACTCATATACGCCCTGTAGAACTTCATTTGTATAGATTATACAAACTCACGATGGTTAATGTTCAAATAAAATATAAATTTAAAAACAACTGATCACAGACTTTTACTTACATCAATTTGAAACCCATGTACAAGTGTCATAACTATTAGGATGTTGTTCAAATATGTTTGGACTGAAGTTTGTTTTACTTTAATTTTATTACATCAAAGTGCTTGAATAGAACAAAAGTTTTGTGGTTAGGTTCAGGCACTAAAGGCACGACCAGGGAAGTATATTTGTGTGACACCATTCATTCACAGGGTAAGTCAAAGTTTTTAGTGTGGGAAAGAAAACACCCGATACATCAAAAAGACAACGCTTCACATCAAAACAGTGGTCACAATCAGGCAAACCAAAGAACTGATAAAGATCAGAATTAGGCAAACAAAAGTTAAATGTGACAGAAATGAGGAACTCTTTGGCATTTCTAGGAAAGCTTCAGTACACGCTAATGTTTTTAGTCTGGATTTTAAAGACCCAACAGTTTCTGCATACCTCAAGTTTTCCGGCAGTTGCCTCCAGAGCTGAGGAGTATATAAACTAAAAGTTGCCTCTACTTGTCCAGTTCTTGTCCTGAGAACAGAGGGAGGAGTTCTCTGTGGACGTGAGGGGTATACATTGGGATGTAAGACCCCCGGGCTGGGTGGAACTGCACTGTAAAATAAAAACACTTTTTGTCTCTACATTAAATTTTATGACCAATTACTTTAACGGTCAGTTTTAACTTAATTCTTGTTTAAAAAGTTGTTAAATTCAGGGTCTTTCAGACTTTTGATCGATTTTCAAACAAACACGGCTCTGTTCATTCTAATCACATAAAAAGTTCACAGTCTGGTCGCAGAATAAACGAAGCAACAACAAAGTTTACAGCAGCGAAAACAGAAATGCAAAATGTTGGACTGACAAAGGGAACCTGCTCCTTAATGAAGATCTTGAAATCTGTAAAAAATTATTTGTCCTAATATTTGATATCGAGTAAAATGTACGCTAAGGCTATATCCACACTAAGGCTAAACAGGCATTAATTGTGATGAGTTATTTTTTTGGCTGATTATTTAAATATGATTAAACGTGATTTCCATCAGAATCCAGCATGAACAGTTTATGGCCCCAAAGTGACCAGCATGTGCAGAAGATGTGATTTCACACACTGCACTGTGTTTAAAGAGAAAATATGGATGTTACACATGTCAGTTCATGTCTCAGTTCTGAAGCGATTGCCTAATTTCACTTGACAAAATTATGACTAGCCCCATCAGAGGTGTCTTCCATGTTTATTTCATCACACATCAGTGATGACAGAAAAAGTCAGATGAAATACAACATGGTGGTTCAGAGGTTACCTTGTAAAATGTCCCATTTATCCAATTACGAACCATATATGAAAGTGCCCTGGGTGGGATTTAGAAATCTGGATTTGTCAGACGTCAGATATATATATAAAAAAACAGAATATAGACAAAACATTGATTTGAAACATATTTGCCTACAGTGTGAACAAAGCCTCAAACTGCTTTTAAATGACTTTTTTTGTATTGTTAGTTTTATATTAAACCTTAACATTTAATCCTCTATGCACAAAGATAATTAGTAACATATAGAAATGCACATATAATGCTTTATGAGGACAACTGACAGATTTTCAGCTTGATCAGTCCTTACCAGAGACCAACCGATCAGGAAACATGAAATCTAATATTTCTCCAGTCAGTGAATGCAAAACACCTGAGGGCAATCAAGTCCAGCTAACAAGAAATCTCTTTAGCATGAATGGTGTTAATGTGGGAAGACACATCAATGTTTGCCCCTCTCAGTTTCAGCTAGGTGCCTATAAAGGAAGTCTGGAAGCACCAAGGGCATAAGAAGCCATAAAAAACAGCATTTTTTCTACAGACTCATGTCAACCCTTCATTCAGGACGGTACAACAGAGATAAAGGCTCAATCCGATTACCCTTATAGAGCAAAGACTCTTTAGCTAAAGTGGGAATGCCTCAGTGGTCACCATGATAAGTGCTGTCTGAATAGTGCAGTCAGTAAAGAAGGAGGTAGGAAAAGGAGCCTGTATGCTCCCTTTCGTGGCTAGTTTTGCCTAGAAACCCCACGACGTCCCTTACCGGTTCTAAGAACCATTAAGGTATCCCACAATCCTTTGTGTGACATGATGTATCAGCACAGCCCCATCACAGAAATCAACGAAAATGTCAGGAGAGAAGAGAGTGCGCACTCTTTGTACTTCATTTTCTGAAGGCTGTAGACCCAGATTTGACTTGCATCACCCATGTGTGTTTCCGTCACATAATGTCGGAGTTAAAGGCTGTCCAAAATCAGCACAGCAGTCCGAAGCTCTTTTCCTATCCACGATAGAGTTCTTACTGATGATCCCGTGAAAGGTCAAGGAACAGGAGCTAGAAGCTTTTACTAAGGTATTCAGATGGAGCCAGACTTTGACAGTCATTTTGCTCCTTCTGGACTCCGCACCTCTGCAGTTTAGGTAGTTTTGTTCCCAAATACTGAGGGTACCAAAAGGAGTTGTCTGGTACAGCATGCCAGTTAGTACCTGCCATAGGGACGGTTCATCTCATTAGTGAATGGGTGATTTGATGTGGAACAAACTTCAAAACATACCAGGAAGGCCCATACAGCAAAGGTGCTCCGTTTGATCCTTTTGTGCTTCCAAATTCTGCTCTGCTGAACGCACGGGTCTATCTTCTCAAGTATCTTTCTAATTACATAAAGATGCAAATTACATCCTATCATGTCAGCATCAATATTCGTTTTGTCTTTGATTTAAATTATTTAAATTTTGATAACTGTTTTACAGCAACTACACCCACACACACGTGGTGGGAAATCCTCTCTACTTCAAATATACATAATATACTAAGATCATACATTTGGAAGGCTAGAAAACATATTTGGACTCTGCTCATAGTTTTTAAAGAGAAAAGTGATGGGTTAAAGCTTTTCAAGCAGGATAAAACGGTATTCGGCCACAAACATCTGATCGGTGCAATAAACAGAAACCTCTCATTTGTTCAGTCAGACACTGAATAGGTTGGAGGTATGTTGCAATGCAATACCTTTTTTAAAAAGTGTTTTCTTTAGAGATACAGGGCTATAAATGCAGTAACTTACAAACTGCTGTTTTTCTTTAATCCAATCACTCGTATTTTGGAGGAAAATTACCCCGTGATATATTTAGGGCTGTTATGCAGCTACAATAGCAGACAAACAAAGTGTGTGGTATAGTAAAGAAAGGGTACATAGGGATTTGCATCATTAAATTTTAGTCCAACATTGTTGAGAGAGATGTAAATTCAAGCCGACTCTCAGCCAACATCAGCAAACTTGTGCGGTGTTTATTAATGAAGCATTTCTGTATGCAAACAGTGTTGAGAATGAATCAGTAGCTGGCTGCCCCTTCCTGCAGTGACTCATCTGGGTCGTGAACATTAAGTAGTGAGAACGTGAAGGAACAGGTGGAGAGCTGGGACACAGATGTTGATCTGAATACTGATGTGACTTTTCACCTTTAATCTAAAAAGCATTTCTCTAATCTAGAGATAATCTGTTAGTAACTGGCCCATTGAAGCTGCTCCAGTTCCTACCTACAGTTGTGTTCGAAATAATAGCGGGCCACCATCACGGACCACATCACTGTTTTTGATCCTTTTCATCATTGAAAAACGATTTACTAGTAGATGTAGTCAAGTAATAGAAAACCAACAGATCCAACGGCCATGCATGCTGCTGATTCAAATTAATATCAGGTGCTTTCAAATCAAAACCAAATGGACCCCCCCCCCAAAAAAAATAATAAAAAATAACATCTGAACAGATCAAAGAAAAGCCTAAATGTAAAAGACTCGGCCGATGATCAAAAAAGGTCTAGTTACCTGTAAATACAAGACACCAATGTGAGGCAAAATTGTTAGCAAGAAGCTGTCACCACTGAAAAAAAAGCATTTGCTGGAGACGTTACATTCTTTCAAACATCACGATGACTGGCCTGAAGAGAACTGGCTCAACATTTAATGGACTCAGGCATCATGCTATGGGGTTGTTTCTCATCTGAAATGGTTGATTCAACAAAACAATTACTCCGCACACGCCGATCACCGAGCCACGCCTTGGTTCCAGACCGACAAGAAGTGGCCAGCCCAATCCCCAGACCTCAGTCCAGCAGACAACATGTGGGGGAACATCAAACAGAGGAGCTGCGACATGTAGTCCAACTCCTGGGATGGGATAGCTGCTCTCAGGAGCTAGAGGTAGGCTGTCTGCAGGCAGCACAGATGTGAAGCAGTTCTCAGAAACAGTGGCTAAACAACTACATTTTAGTTCAGGGATTTACAGGAACGCTAAATCTTCAATCCTTTTTTCTAGTTACAGTACATGGTGGAGTGAATGCTATTATTTTATACAGTCTAATATGTATTTTTCCAAACTTCTGACAGATCTGGTTACAAACATGCTTCGAGTCGGGATAGAATGTGCAGTGTTCCCAAAGCATTGCTTGGAAAACCTCACTTGTTAAAAGCACTGCTTTTATTTTGATCACAGCTGTGTATACAAAATCAGTGGCCACCCCTAGAAATCAACCACCACACCACACACACACACACACACACACACACACACACACACACACACACACACACACACACACACACACACACACACACACACACACACACACACACACACACACACACACACACACACCTTTAGTAGTTTGCGATATTTATTCATCTTCTGTCAGTTTTTGTCCTTTTTGGCATGCCAATGTTAAATGCCTTTCACACACTTTGCCCCTAAATATGGCAACAGCATGTCATTCCTGAAATTCTCGTAAGTGGTTTTGGCGGGCAGCCCCTAAATTATCGTGTCCCCCTCCAGCGGGCCCCTGGAGGTGCCCCTGTTCAGGATGACTGTGTGCTGATTTCAGACTAAAAACAGGTGAAGCTGCTCATGCATCAGCCGGAACAGAACAAGTTTGTATAAACTAAAAGACCCAAAAGCACATTCTCGCTGCTATTTTAGAGTTAACCTGCATGCTCGCCAATAACCGCATCCATTCAGCATTAAACATCTCACTTGTTTAAATCTAAACAAGTGAGATGTAGACCCTAGCCACCATCTTTGAAACCACACCTGTCATCTCTGCAAGGCTTTGTTTAACCTTGGCACTGAACTACTCCTGCACTGTACGCTGGCAGTAACACACGGTGGCGTGAACCATTCATGGGTTTGTAGATCCCAGAGATATCTTAGCACCATGTTTATTTAACAGTCAAAATGAATCCCAGCAGTTGTGTCTTTGCAGTGGGACGGAAGACTGGCAACAGGTTATGGATCACAGCTCACGATAAGAACTGTTGATGTGTTTATGCAATCCTACATGTCCCAGCTGTGCTGATCCAGTCCAGATGAAGTACAGTTGCACAAACCGAGGGGTGGGTGAGCTGACTAGAAGAGAAGGCCAGATAGCAAAATGAAAATCTATATGCTACTACTACTGCTGCTTTAAGGTTGCCATCGTGGCAACCTTAAAGCAGACTTTGCTGACTCAGTGGCCCCTGTCCCACTCTGGCTCTGAGCTGATTTAAAACTGAACAGCAAAGTGAGGTGGGACTGATGGCTACAGGTCCTCACCGAGTCTCTGGAGAGGTCCTTAAAGCCACAGCTGGGAGTGTTTAGCTCCTTTCAGATCAATGAGCTGGGAGTCTAAACCGACCTGTCTGCTGGTTCTTTTCACCCCAGCACTCCGGAGCTGTTTACAGCCCGACGCCTGCAGCCTTTTCAGGATGAAGTAGGGGGGGAGCTGGGGGATGACGAGAAGGAGCCCATGGAGTGTGTCAGTTCTTTAGCCGCTGAAGAGCTGGTGGTGTTTATGCGTATCTCTAGGTGTGATTAGAGAAGCCAAGCATGTGTTTTCTCCCCGTTTAGCTGATTAAAGCCTTTGGTTTATCCATCAGGCTTCTTGTCTGCTGCAGAGAGAGCAGAGTACCTGTCAACTCCCATTTACACTGTTGGTCCACTGCTATTCAGTTGTTCTTTGCAGTTAGTTTAGAGGAAAAACTCTCAGCAAACCTAAAGAGCCAGAGATGGTTCCAAAAAGCTGACTTAACGGGTGTGAACAGCCAAATATACTGCTTCGACTAACAGATAACAGCTTGAAATAAATTTGTAAAGCGACAGAAATGCTACATATCATTAGGTCAGGCAATAATAAAACGCGATGACAATGCATGTGAAGTCTATGCTGTCCAGTTGTCAGCGAGGTGTAAAAAGAAAAAAAAAAAGGTCCAAAAGAAGCCTCTCCCCCACTCAGAAATTATTTGTCTGGCAGAATATTGGGTTCCTGGTTGAATAAATAGAGACAGACAAGATGAAATATTCATAAGGAGTGTAGTGAAAAAAAGGTGGAGGGGCTGGCTGGCAACGCTGGAGTTGCTATTTGATTAGCAGCTTTCAATTCGATGCCAAACCATCATTAAATTAAAGACTGTAGGCTTCATTTGATTACGGTTTGTGTAAAATCTAAAACATTACTGTACAATAATAATTCCTCTCTGGTTATTCCTGAAACACAGTTTGTAACCTTTTTTATGAAAACACAAAAAGTTAATTTTTAGTTTTCTCATAAATATTTTCTTCTTGACACGTCCTCCGGTCCTTGTGAACCCAATACTAAGCATCGTCCTGTGAGCTCCATGAATCCTCCCACCTCTAATATATTGTGTTTTTTAAATAGATGCAAGAAATCGTCATTTGACCAGAAATTACAAATTTTACACTTGGAAGTAAGGCTGGACGATAATTTAATAACAATATATATCGATTGATAGACATGTGATATGATAGAAAATAAAGGGTAAATAAAAAGTTCAATAGAACAGTTTTCCTTCCTTTTGCATTCTAGCCTATCATGTAGGTTAATACTACAGTCATTACATCCTCCCAACCAATCACAAACGCAGATCCAGGAATGCTCTGTCATCAAGCTCCACCCCCTTCAAAGAGTTCAGAGAGCACATGTTCTTTTTTCTTTTTTAAAAACTTGCAGTTTTGGTAAAAAGTTGGTTGAATAAAGGATTGAGTTTGAATTCAGTGTTTGTGTGTTCTGTATCTAAAAATAAATCATTGAGCAACAAAATAAAATGGCCAGGGCTGCACTTGAAATATGTTTTATATTGTTTTATAATTATCAATATCGATCAATAGGATTTCTATTTTCTTGATATGCTTTTTTTCTATGTCGCCCAGCCCTACTCGGAAATAAAACTTTTTTTTATTTAGCACGATTCAAAATGTGCGTATTACCAAATGATTTGCAACAAGCCGTTACTTGACTTTTTTGTTTTTTCGACCAGTGAAAGCTGTAATGGTTAATGCTGGTGGACCCGGGGAAACAAGCAGACTTGTGCAGCACGCAGATACAGGGAACTTTAAAGGAGGAGTCCAGCTGGCTGAGCACACAGGAACTGCTAGAGGAAGGGCACGTCACAAAAGACGAGACGAGCTCAGAAGAGAAGAGACGTTCTGACAGTGAGTGGATGACTGAGGCAGGTATATGTAGGCAGGTGAACAGGTGACCAGAGTTGACAGTAATTACTGGCAGCAGGTGGAGTTGATGTGGGCTAATTGACTGGTGGCTGGACTGATTGGATAGTAGCTGGTGACTGAGAGGTGATAGGCTGATGGGAAAAGTCCAGAAAAGTCCAAAGCGAAACAAACAATTTATGGTGCTTTTGTCATGATTTAGGCTTTTGTTTGTTTCAAGTGCTACCTGGTCATACATATAACAGTGATGAAGCTGTTGGTGAGGAGAGGACGGCTGTAAGGAAATGTACTGTTCATTCAGACTGCTCCATGGAGAGTTTGATGTCAGCTATAACAGGACGCTGAAGGTATTACAGTAATGCTGTAAATTAAGTAATTCATGCTTAGGAAGAGTTCAGTTCTGACATAAGGTAAGGTTCTGCTAACTCTCCAGGGAATACACACAGAACCCGCTGTTACTAATACTAACTCTCTAATTGAACTAACTAATATCAGATGCTAACGATAGTTTAAAATGCATCGTGTCATTTTGTTTTGTTTTGATATAATAATCAAATCCAATGTGACTGCAGAGCTGTGTAACCCTAACCCCTCTCTGTCTCACCTACACGCTGTCATGCCGTCTCTGGTCCTAATGCAAATAAGTCAGGCTTGATCACCACATGAACGCTTCTTCAGGCTCCTGTAGAGTTACGATAAATGAATGCATGATTTAATGAGTTAACACATAACTAAAAATCATACGTTCTTTCTCTAAAATATTATGCCAGACATAGCTGTTCTTTATTTCAGAATGATCTTGAAGAAAGCCTTTTTATTTTTCACAATAAGCTTCACTAAGTAGAAAAGAGTATGTTTTTTTTCTGCTTATAATTCGTAAAGAGAACTGGATAAAATCAGCATAACCAGGTCAAACTTCTACAAACGTATTACGCACAAAAAAACGTGTTACGCATAAAAAAACAAATACATCCCGTTGCTGTCAACATGAGACTCAATATGGTCAAGTGAGTGGGAGCCACTGGTATAAAACCTGGGTATAAAGGGGAAGGCTTTAAGCTTTACACAATCAAATTTTTTTTATCTATTTAACAAGATGTATACTATAAATAATTCCTGTGAGCAAACTTACAAAAAAGAATATGTATTATTAGTTTTCCCCAAGATCTTGTAGTAAACAAAAAAAAAAAAACTTGTCTTATTGTGAACCCAGTGTCAGGTGTTGGCTGCATTAGCTGCACCTCTACAAATAATCATGAACAATTGCATTCAACTGTCTGAACACGTGATGTGTTTCACACTCCATGGTTATTCATTTAAATAATATAAAATAAAACCTTGAATTAAAACATCCAGACGACATTTGGCTGTGGTTTATTTACTGAACATCAAATTAGAGATAATTAAAGCAACATCCTTTCTTCCAAAACTCTCAAAGCCGTTTGTAAAGAGATTTAAAAAAACAAAAACAAAAACAAAAAAAAGTGTGTGCTTCTGATCAGTGTGCTTACTGTGTGAAGCTACCCCCTCAGAGCTGATCTGCGCCCGCAGAGTTTCCATAAACCTCTCACCTTGTTCCAGAGAAAGAAAGCTCTCTGGTCTAATGTGCGGTAATGACCTCCCATTAGGGACGTGCCGTGTTCTGCTGCGTATTCATGGATGTATGTAAAATGCTCTGACCTCCAGCTTTGACCTGTCACTACTGTGGTGCCTGATTGCAAGATCCAGGAGAAAAAGAAAAAAAAAAGAAAAAAAGACTAGAGAGCAGTAAATCACAGCCGCCTCAATAAAAGACACCTGCGGAGTAAGAGGAGACGTGGGAGAGGGAGGCCGAACACCCGGAGAGCTGCCTGATCACTAACAGACACCAGGAAACCTGGGGAGGGCCCACAAAGTGAAGCTTGAGGAGATGTGCGGTGCTCCAAAAGTGCCGTTTGCACACTAAGGAACGTACAAACTGGTTTTGTAGCGTTGCTTTAATCTAGTGTATGACACCCTGCTGACAGGGTTTGAAGTACTTTCCATAAACATGGTATGCAAGAAGCTTGAGGGTATTACATCACCTGCTAAATTTTTACTCTGATGTACTGAAAGAGTCGAAGAACCGGCCTCCACAAAATAAAGGGTGTTAAGGACAATAAAAACTAAGAAATGTCACCCTTTAGAGTAATTAGAATATTGTCCTAGAGCTCTCCTCTCCTTCCCTCTGGTTCTTCTGTTTCTTATTTTCCTCGGCCAGATTTAAGACCTATTAAACTTTTATTGTGTATTTGACTTGTTGTGAATGCTTCCATCCTACTCAGGACTACATGAATCTTCCCCTGTTTTAATAATGTGAGGCAGCCACAAAGCCAAGGGTGAAAAAAGAAAAAAGAAAAAAAAAAAATAGGGAGTGACAAAGAAAAAGTAGATAATTAAAAAATACGATATGCAAAAGTAGACTTCAAAAAAGGAGTTATTGTCTAGGGGAAAGAGAAACAAAGCAGGGATAATTGAGCCAAAGAACGGGAAGAGTCTAAAAGCAGAGATAAGAGCCAAAACAGGGAGGAAGGTGATTGAGAAAATGAGCGCAGAAAGAGAGGACAGACTGAAGCCGATCACTCTGTAATCCCATAATCCCTGCAAGGCAGGCAGGATATAATTGCTCGTTAGTGCCAGTTTCCACTCGGAGGCCTGTCAATGCAGGAAAACCACAGAGTGCTAAATGAGAAACAGATAGCAGGTCCAACATCTTGGTTCAGATAAGTCAGGCAGGGCCCCGGCCCCTTCAGCCCTCACGTGTGTGTGCACACACGCACCTTTTGTCAGCTACTTTCAGTCTCTGCGTCCAAAACAAGAGCTACATCCGTATCGTCTGTCCGTTTCTCAGACAGCTTCAGTGCAAACACTCAAGCCCACACAGAAGAGGGAGGCCCGGGGGGAATCAGAGGTGTGGACGGCACAGAGCCTGGAGGAGGATGGTGAAGAGAAGAGGGAATCTGAATGACCTCACCACTCTCCACGTTTCTCCCACCAGGTGTTTTTATTAACTGACTGACAACATGTGAGTGTGGAGGTGTTGGAGAGTGTTTCAGGCCAGGATCACACTGAGACAGAGGCAGGGAGTTTGAAGAGTCTGTCAGGAGCAGGGTGGCTCTGAATAACTCGAGCTGTGCTGGCTTGGGTGTAGGTCCATCAGGAAAAAAAAGGTGAGCTTCCCCCAATCATCAGTAATGGAAAACTGATTAACATCATTTTACAAAAGGGCTGCATTTATTCATATCTTGCAATAATTAGAGATGCACCAAAAATTTGACTGTTGAGCAGAAGTGGACGACTGACTAGTGACCAATAATTTTTCCAGCCAGTGAACACACCACACTAACTGTAGCAGCTTGCATTGATAAAACTCTGCTGTTCCTGTAATGTTAGCCACAGTCTGCTATAATTACATGCTACAGACACTTTGTAACGGCAACTCCCTAATTATTTCATCTTTGCTTTAAAACATCAACAAAACCCTTTCTTGCAGCTACCGTTCTCTCACACAGCGGCACGATGTTGCAGGTTCACCTGATGTGAACAATCATGGTCAAACAAAATACCAAAAAAAAAAAAAAAAAAAGACAACTCCAAAAGCCATAATGAGCTGTTATAGATGAACTGATGCCATCGGATACTTGGTTAGCCACTCACCACCGTACCATCCTCACCACAGGCCTAATGATGCAACCTTTTCATCCTCTGAATAATTTACAGGCCTCTGCAGAGAATTTACACACACACACACACACACACACACACACACACACACACACACACACACACACACACACACACACACACACACACACACACAGTCAGTCAGCTGGCTGAAGGAAGGTGATTCTCCTGAACCTTTCTTGTTAAAGGAGAGAGTAAATACATCTTTGGGGAGAAATGTTTTAGATGCAAAAAAGGGAAGTCCTAGTTCGGATGCTAAAGGAGTGCCCCATCATTTTTCTTTTTTATATTTTAAAACGTGTTTTCTGCTCTCTTTTTCCTAATGCATAATATTCTCTGCAACAGGTGTTTTATTTTAGATGCATGACTGCATTTCTCTGGTGTTACTCTGTAGTTTGTTGAAACTGCATTATTTTTTTATCTCAGTGCTAGTGAACAGCAGCTGTTCTTCCATGAAGGGTGCTGTGGTATCAGGCCGTCTCAAGTCCTGCCATCCCCATTCACCGCAGTAAATTCAGCTATTCCCATTTCTCTACTGAGGAAAACAAAATGGAACTTGCAGCCAAAATACACGCAGTAGTGCCAGAGGCTTAGAATATTACATGCGATCTTATGTTATCCTTCATAATACATTTTCCTGAAGTGCAGTTTATCTGTTGTACGATTTCTTCCAGCTGTATCAAAGGTTGCACTTAATTTGCAATTAAATGTGTCTAGCCTCGACTTTGCTGCTCCATTCTGTTTCCTAGTAACTGTTGTTACATTTTCCCCTCTCTGGTTGCTTCTTTGACGGGAATATGGAGTGTCTCCAAATTTCCTGGTTGGGCAAATAAAGCCATGCTCTTCATTGCATAAGTTTGGCTGACAGCAAAGAAAACATCAGATCTTTTACAGCTTTCTTCACAATCCTTGGATATACCATACAGGAAAATGTATCTCATGCATTTTAAAGGCAAAATGATGCTACACAAAGCAGGACACATAGTAACTCTACTAATATCAGCAGCAAACAGGGGAACCTTTTTAAAAAAGGCGGCACACCTACTCCGTTTGACTAGACGTCCATATGAGCAACGGAGAACGCGTGACAGCTTACTTTGTTTTAAATGTTCGGGAAACCTCCTCAGGCCTTGACACCCTGTGTGGAAAGCCATGTCACCCAAACTCCTGCTTGCAAATAAAATTAGGATTTCACGTTTAATCTTCAAAACAGATGAAAATGCTTAAAAGCTAAAGCTGCAGGATTTTGTTGATGACCATTTGTGCCGGGCTATCAAGTCCCATATTCTGGGAAAAGTATTTTCTTTACATATTTTTTGTGTGTGGATTTTTCTACAGCGTAATCTGTTCCTTATCAGAAAGATCTTTTAGAGGAAAACTTATTGGGTGCCGGAGAGTAAATCTTAGAGAAACGTTAGCTCCCACCCTGACCCTGCAGCTTTCTGTCGGCACAAAGGAGTGGAGCTCTAAAGAAACGTGTCTAATGGTTCTTCAGTGGGATAAATGAAGCACTTTTAGTTGAGAACAATGCGTTTGAAGTGTAACAAGCCTGGATTTCTGCCCTTACACGTTTAGGTTATGGCTGCCAAGGAAAAGTTACTGCAGGTCGGCAAGGTCCTGAGATCAGTGGGTCACGGTGAGAACGCGATAAAATACGTTGGGCCACGACCAGCTGTGAGCTGCACCCCTGATGGCTTTATCAAAGAAGAAAGAGGAGCAAAAAGCTGTCTTTAGCCAAACCAACCAAGCCACCAAACACCTCTAGTGACCATATGTTGGAAAAGTCAAGCAGAGAGCTGAAGCTTTACTTCTGCGTGCATAAGAGAGAAACCTGCAGACACACTTCTGGACTCTGCAGACATTTCTCAGCTGGACAGCCTCCAAAACCTCAGCAAGGCTGCTTATTGTTAGGCGGGAGGAGAAAATGAATGGACTGAGGAAAGTTTTTGGTTTTGAATTGACGTTTTAGAACTTTTTAAAGAATATTTTGCTATTTTACTTGCCCACAAGTCTCAGACATTCTCTATGTTCCATATACGAAATCATGTTCTTCCCTTTGTTTCACATGGTTTTGTTCTCCCACATACCTCTGTAATCACTACTTGTTTGGTAAATTTTTCACATTGCTGTTACTGTTATTAGTCGACACACCAAGCAACTCTTCCCCGGGGCTCCTCTCTCATCATGAGCCAGTGTCTTCAGGCTGTCAGCAATGCTTAGCCTTACCTACTTATCTGAGAGGAAAACTAGAGCCACATTTAATTGTGCAGGTTTAATGTTATTCAAAGCAGCCTCTGTAGGGTCAGTTTAATAAAAAGACTAATGGGTTCAATTAGGACTTACTTGGAACAAAACAAACCAAAGGAGGGATTTCTAAAACTATTCATTTGGAGGCAAATCCATGCTTAAAGAGCATGGACAATTAGAATCTAAATAACTCAAATATTCCATACAATGTTTGGCTTTTGCAGAAAGAAAATCTTAATTGAATATTCCCTTGATGACTGTGATGGATTCTCAGCCTGTCCTAGGCGGACCCTGCCTCTCGCCCAATGGCTGTTGGAGATAGGCACCAGAACCCCTGCAACGCTGCAAGGTTAAGGGAGTATAGATGAGGGATGGATGGATGGATGGATGGATGGATGGATGGATGGATGGATGGATGGATGGATGGATGGATGGATGGATGGATGGATGGATGGATGGATGGATAACTTGATGAGTGATGAGAAAAGAATCCATCACAACCTGAGTCCAATTTTTTTGTGACATACCATCCGACTCCTTCATTCCCTTTTGTTCCAGGAATAATATCAACTTCGCTGCAGCATAGCTTAATGTTTTTGGACTGAAGTACTGCATGTACTGCTTCAATACATGCTTTTACACGTTTCATTTCAAGATAATTGCAGCTGCTGTTTTAACCACAAACATTGTGGTCTATCTGACAAATCCCTGACAGGAGATGTTGGCTGCTCATTAATCAGAAACATTTCTTAGGAGGAAGTGGAGAAAACATTTTTTTTGTAGAGTGGTTCTGTAAAGCCATTGTGACCAGTCAACGTGTTACCTACAGTAGACAACGCTCATGTTTATTGTGTTAAGACAATTGTACAAAATGCAGTATATTCCCACTGTGTTAAATATACTAAAATAAAATCTGTCAAAGATAAGGTCACCTGACATGCAAGGGGTTCCTTTGACTCTGATATACATTTTTCAGCAGTTTTTATAATATTCTGTGAATGAATACAAAAGCTTCCCTCAAAAAACACAATTCTGAAAAGGGGTTCAAATTTGCCAATTTGGTATATATGTCAGATTTTTGGCACCTGAACCAACCATTACCAGGTCTATTTCAAAGTCTATACCACTTAGATTTGCCAATTAGGCATTCATATTGTGATCTATGTCTTCTTTATCTGGTTTGTAAAAACTAAAAAGAGGGGTTTCAATACTATGATCAACAGGTTCAAAGTAAAAAGCTAAATTAACAGAGTCTGGAGGCTAAATAAACTGGAAAATGTTGAATATTTCAACACGGGGACACATTTGTTTGATCTTTCTGTCAGTGACTAAAAACCTGAAATGGTCAATTAAACAGGACAAAAAACAGAGGAATTATGTGGCAAATCAAATAGAAAGGATTTTTATAAAATATGAATCAATATAAAAATCTCCCACTTTTAAATTTTAATTTTTTGAATAATTATGTAGACTTGGAAAATTAAAAACTAAATTCCAGGCTTTTCCAGACATTTCCAACTGTGTTAAACCCTTTTCCTGATTAAAACCGTATTTCTGTTCCAATGCTGGGAATACAGTGATTTACAACAAAAACACTCGGTTTTTTTGCAGCATGTCCCCAACAAGCTGCCTCAAGACTGCGGCAGTTTTCAACATTCCTGTTTTTGCAGTTTTTGAAAATCTGCAAACTCTCCTAACAAAGAGAGAGCCAAGATTCAAGCTTAGGAGCGTTTGGATTTTCCACTTCAGCTCTACTGAGGAGGGTCACTGGAAAAATTTGTTCAAGTACTGTTAGCACTAATTAACAGGCCAGAAATCCACAGTCCAACAGGCTTGCGAGGGTCTTGTGACCCATTCAGGTAAATTAAACGGTACATCATCTTCCACCTGGCAGAGTCAATTTTCCCATGAACACTGTAAAACAGAAAGTTTCCTGATGCGACACATCTGTGTCCTCACCGTCTCGCTTCTCTGCACTTTGCTTCTTGCTCCGACTGTTTCCCAGTGTCCATGACCCTAATAACCCAAATTCCTGCCTGATTAAGTTGGTTTAAGAGGAAGCCACACAGAGAGTGCTTGGGTGAGCCTCACCTTAAATGGGAACACATTTTAGCTATGTTGGACCAATGATCAGAGGGTAGGATTTCGCTTTCCGGTGTTTGGAAGAGAGGAGCACTAGGGGAGAACAGAAAGGGATGAAGGGGGAAAGGACAAAAAAGTGCAGTTGTCACAGTATTTTCTACCAAATACACAGTGTAGAAGTCATATATCCAGTAAAACTGGCTCAGGAAAACCACAGACGCACTGAAATCCCCTCGCACACAAGCCCCCCCACCCTTTCAACCTTTTCTTGCTCCCAACTTGTGTTATTATTTCTCCAAATTAATCCCATACTGAACCTGAGACCGTGCTCAGAAAAGTGGGCATAAGTCAGACACACACATCCAGATCATTATGAGTGTGTCTTGTGTCTGGCCGAACCCAAAGAGTTTCCGTGTCGCCCGCTCATGCCCCAGACAGGCTTGGTTTAATGACCTGAGCCCAATAGTTCAAAGCAGCCATCAAACACTATGATTAATGAACGTGACCTGCTAATTTCAGAAGAATACAGCTCGTTGTATCAAAAAGCCTTCTGAAAACACCAGAGCGGTACCCAGCCAGTTAACATTCTTCTGTATTTTAAAGGAAAAACTGTTTTAAAGAGGCTGATTTTATGATAAGGTAAGAACCAGGCAACATGTTTCATCAGTGACTCCAAAAGTATTAACTGCTGCTTTGTTCTTAACAATTTAAGCAGTTTGAAGTTGAAGAAAAGTGCCCAACATCAACACAACAACTCAAGATTACAGACAGAAAGTTTTTCTCTCATGATTTTACACAGGACTGTCCGCTGCTACAAAACAAGGAGCAGAAAACAGGAATACCATGGGAAGCATGTGTCTGAAGGAATACTTCCAACAAATTGAAATTCCTTTTTGTCAGATCATGCCTCCTACAATTTACCCTGCAGGAATCACTGTGGTTGGCTGTGTACTCTAAGCACTTCCAGATTGAAGTTGCCCTGTGGCACTTCAGGTTGCATAATCAATCTCTCTCACTGCACTCTCTCCATTAATGGTGGGGCAAAACAACCCGAGTAGCCTTACACACCAAAGCAGAGACACAGCTAAAGACAAGGCTCCCAAACACGGTGAACACATCAATCTTTCACTGACAGATTTCCATTAATCTGAAGAAATGGTGCCTAACGTTAAGGATTTGAATGAACAAAACACTTTAATTTGATGACTAGAGATTTTTTTTATTTGATTACTGTATTTTTAAATGATGTTTTATATAGTTTTATGCCTCCAAGCAATCAGTAGGCCTATAAAATTCACTGTTTGGTTTCAAGTTCCTTCAGCTTGCGTGTTTGTGTGCCATTAGGTCAATTTAACGTACAACAAAAGAGCTACAACTTTATTATTTTTTTATAAAAATTTTAACAGAAGACATTTTACAGTGTGAGAATTTCACAGTTTGTGAAAATATTGTGGTTTTATGATTCCCCTGTATTATCAAATTAAAACAATAAAGCACATAACATGATCCAAGTGCTATTGTTAAATCAGAAAAGCAACTCTGACTGAAGCTAACATATAATGTATTGAGAAATATTGGATTAACAATGTTACATAATCATTATTTACTTTTGATTTGATACATAGAGTTGAGCAAAAATATGAACTAAACACCTGCTAAATTTAGAGGAAGTGGTCAGGCTGTAGTCCTGGGAAGCCAGCTTGCAGTCAGCTGCTTATCAGACAAGCTACTCTCAGCCTTCCAGCTGTAGTCTGAAATCTCTTCTCTTTTTTTCCTTAAAAAAAAAGAAAACTGTACTCACTGCAATAACAGTGATGGGTGGCACTCTTTTAGTATCGACATCACGATTGTCATGTCTTTTGCAACTGCAAATGTTGACTTTGTGGGTTTTGTAGGTGACATAAAGTGTAGGAGCCTTTTTTCGGCCAGCTGACCAGCAGTGGATAGCTACAGGTGGGTAAGGGGGCGCATCGTCCTACTCTGATCATCACGCCATAAACGGTAACCTTTAAAAAGCCTGGTATATCTTGACACCTGTTCAGTACTAAAGTATCTGTCCTTCCTATTTTTCCTTTTTATTTATGTTATTTCTTTAGAATTTAAACTAAAGGTATCGGGCTAAATACCAGAAACAGTTTTTTTCACAACCACGGAGGTTCAAACAGCTTTTACCAGGAAACCTTTTGAATAAGTCCTTTAACCAGTGTCTGACTCTGATCAGCAGCACAGAGCAGCAGCTGAGCAACAAAGGGTTAAACCCATAACAGCAAATAACAGCGCCGCTAACTCTACTGAAGCCACATGCCAGTTAAAACAAACCAGACCACACATCAGCAGGAGGGTGGTAAAGAGAACACGCCGACCCGCTGTACCTGACCCTCAGTGGGGCCGCTGACCTTGTGACCTCTGATTGGAGGAAGTAAAGTCTGTGGCGTCGTGACAGGGCAGTGTGAGATGCCCCAAGCGTAGATCATGCCCTCTTGTTTAGCATGGGAACAAGCTGAAGGCTGAAGGAAAACAACAACGTTTCACTACAGTTTTGCATCCATCTCACAGACATTCAGTGAGGAATGTGTGACATACCTCCGATGATGCTAAAGCTCCTTTACACACATACAGTACCCCGCAGAAGCATTTAGAGCACATGGTTTTTTTGTCTCCTTACAATTAAATACTTCACTTGATGTTCTAATCTGATAATCGAACTTACAGGTGAAATGGAAAGATGATCATGAAATGTGTTTTAAAAACCTTTCCAAATAAAGGCTCAGAAGTGACTTCCATTTATTTTCAACCCTTTCCATGGCCTTGACC
This sequence comes from Fundulus diaphanus, assembly GCA_037039145.1. Classification (NCBI taxonomy): domain Eukaryota; kingdom Metazoa; phylum Chordata; class Actinopteri; order Cyprinodontiformes; family Fundulidae; genus Fundulus; species Fundulus diaphanus. The sequence goes on from CM073133.1 coordinate 50,093,403, forward strand.
TGGCCCTAACCCACCCTAACCCAGTATTTACCCTGGGTTAGGTAGGGTTATAACTCTAACCTAAACTCCATTGACACCTTAGTCTTAAGCCTACCCCCTAGCCCAGAAAAAAAACGAGGACAAAAAAAGGTCCTCAGTTTACATCAACTCCTCACTTTACTAGTAAAATGGGCATCGGCTGTTCTCATTCAGCTACAAGTACACACACACACACACACACACACACAGTTAGATTGATTTATACTTTTCTACAATTCACAGCCCCCACCCTCACACCTTGTAAACACTTCTTACTACATTTCATGCAACTTAGCAAAAACTGCCTTCTATCACACTGACTGCAGGTCAGTGTGTCCCTGAGTCACAAGCAGCTGGCAGGTGCTGCAGGAAGCTTCCCAGCTTCAGCCAAAAAGCCACTGAAGTGAAAGGAAGTCAAACATCAAACAATCGGGTCAGTGTTTTCCCCGATTTACATTCAACAATACGCACACAAACGCCCACTTGTCACATTATAATCAGCTATATGATGTGGTCCCGACTTTAAAAGAGTCGTTAGGTGCTACCTTACCAGCTGTTCCGTGGGAAATCCGCTCCCGGTGCGCACCGGAGAGAGAAGGAAAACCGCCGCTCATGCCCGCGGCTCTCCGTGCGCTGCGGCGCGTCATGTCTTTACAGCGTGGCGTCACGGCTCGCTACCGTCCACAGCAGAGTGTCTCATCTGAGGCAGAAGCAGGCTGGAAGGAGCCATCGAAAATTCGGCGAAGAGGCGCCTCCTCCTGCGCCTTTGTGCGCGGCCAAAATGCGGGTTTCCCCTCTTTGGCTTGTTGAGTTTCTGCACCCTGAAAGAAAAAAAGGGGGGAATGGATGGTGTACACGGAGCCGGAGCCAATCATCACCTTTAAATGTGCGCATGGAGAGCAAACAGACCAATCCAGCAACTATTTTTCTATCATTCTACTTTTGGAACCTCACCGTCTGAAACTCCTGAACATTTTTCCCCCACTTTTTCAGAAAACAAATGGTACGAATTGAAAAACGCATTGCATTTCAAGAGGTAATAGACTTGTTTTATCCAGGAGTAGGAAAAATAATCTCCAGTTTGTTTGCGGTAGCCTAAACAATCCAAGAGAGCGAGAGGTGGAGGTGAATAGGAGGACAGTCAAACAGTGAGAAGAGTAAAAAATGTTTACCCCCAATCTACTTGTGCCGCTCCGGTGACTCAACCATCGTTTGATGAACTGGAGCCAGTTTTTCAGGCGAGGCTCCCTCTTTCTTTTCCTCCAGCAGCCTGTTCAGTCTTGTCTCTAACAGAGCCTAATGAGTAAATAACAACACGGCGCTAATAATGTTCTGTGTCTCTCTTTGGAGAAGAGTTTGGATCGGATCTCAGTCTCAGAAGAGAGTAGGCTACGCGTCCACAGAGCTGTGCCAGAACCAAACAGAAGTCCGAGTTTCTCCTCCTTTTTTACGCATCAGGTGGCCCCGGGCTTGGAAGTTAAGGAGTTGCAGTGTTGGTCAAAATATCCTCCCATCACGCCTTTACGCAGCTCTTTTCCGCATCTCCAAGAATGCGCGCCTCCTCTTTAAATATAGCTACGCATATATAATTAAAAATAAACTAGAAAGTTCTTAACTGCAATGCAGAATCCACAGAATGTCCCGCTGTGCTGTCTTCCTCAGCAGTGTTCAACATAGTTACAGAAGGGAATGGGTGCGATGCGTGAAAAACAGCGCGCTTCGCCGGACATAGACCTTATGAAACCGGAGCGTGGCGGCGGCCTCACAAAGTGCTCTCAATTTTCCTCTCCCATCCACATGTCTCAGATGTCTTTTTGTTCCTGCTGCTGAGAGCGGGGAGGGAGGGAGCGGCTGATGTCACACGATTGAGCGTTTCTGTCCTTCACTATTTACACTCTCGGATAGGATAAATGTGCTGCGCCTCGCTGGGTTCCGCGCACTCACACACACACACACGCACACATTACGCTGAATGAACTGGACCCTGGGCTCCGACGCAAGCATGCAGGGATGAGCTGAAACCTCCTGGCTGAAAGGTGGTCGTTGCTGCATCAGTTTGAAATATTTTGGATAATTTTTTTGACCGTTTTCCCAGCAGCCCATTTAGACTCCTAGTAGACCCAAGGCCCCAAATGGATTGCAGCTTTTGGATACTTAGTGCACCTCAGGAGGAGACCCAAGAAGGTACAGCCTGCCAAACTTTTTAAAAAGGAAATTCAGAAAACGATTGCATGGTCTTCAGCCCCCTTTTACTCCGTTACCGCTAGTATAAAAACCCAGTGCAACCAAATGCCTTCAGAAGTCACAAAAGGATTAGTAAATAGAGCCCTCCTGTGTGTAATTTAATGTCAGAATAAATCCAGCTTCTGTTTCTGGCTTCAGAGCTTTGTTAGAGAACATTAGTGAACAAACAGTATCATGAAGAACAAGGAACGCAGCAGACAGATCAGGGAAAAAGCTGAAGAGGTTGTATGTTCTAAAACCATATTCCAACATTTCACAGAGCTCTGTTTAATATGTCATCTGATAGAAAAACTGTCTGTGACCCAGCTGCAAACCTACCAAGACATGGATGTCCACCCAACTGGCTGGAGAAATATTAAAAAGGGAGGAAGCCCATGGTAACTCTAGGGGAGCTGTTGATATCCACAACTCAGGTAGCAAAATTTGTAAGCCCCCTCTGAGGGCACAATTTGGAGACCATTTAATGACCAGAAACAGAGGACCCAGTATTCAGCCAGACAAGATCAGATAGCGCAAAAAACTGTTTGAGACGTAAACTGCTGCAGGTCGAAGATGAATCACCAGCGTCGGGGACAGTAACCACTGGAAGAGGAGACGACAGGTTAGTGACCAGAACGAGGCTTTGAGGGATGTAAAAGTTACTGAGACTTCGGTCACTAACCTTCCTACAATCCGGAAGCAAGCGGGGACGGTGGGTGCCAGCTCCTGTTAGCGGGGAATGTCGCTGGTGAATCCCAAATGCGATCCAGAGTCCGATAAGGGAAACTTTGATGATTTTACTCCTGGGACTGGCAGGAGCTCGGTGGTCGAAAAAACAGGTCAGAACCGTGATAACAGAGTCAGGCAGGATAATCATTGGGGATAACCAGAGTCCCAAGTCCCAAAACAGAATCCGGGGGCAGAGTCAGGGCACAGAAGCAGGTCAGAAATCCAGGTAACACAACAATCAGGTCCGACAGGGGTAAAGCAGGCTCAGAGAATCAAGAGGCAGAAACAGGTAGGCAGGATACAGAACGCTGGATAAACTCACCGGTGGCTCGTAATAATCTGGCACTAGTGACTGGTCTGAGAGCTGATTATATAGCCAGAGGTGCAGGTGGATCTGGTGAAAGCTGATGAAAAAGGGGCGGAGCTGCACATGTGTCAAATGGTGAATTAGACCAGCACTAGTGCCAAACTCATGACAGACCACTGGTTTAGATCAAAGCATATCCATGTGTTAACTTGGTCCAGTCAAAGTACAGAGGATCATGCACCTTTTTCCTTCAACAATAAACTAGTTTGTGTAAATCACAGAATCCCAAATAAAATATATGATGTTGTAACGTGAAAAAGTGACAATGCTTTAGCAGGGCACACTACATCCGAAGATTGTTAAAAGTACCGTCTTCCCGTGATTGTTAGAGGATTTAAAAGATCAGATTTATAAACAAAGAATCACAAACAAATGAAAAAAACTCTCTATCTCAGCACATTAACGAAACCTTTAATTTGCAGAGCACATGCAAGACTGAATTCACACATTTTTGACCTCTGACACCAACACCTGCTGTCAAGCCTTCATGACGGACAAAGCAAGCAGGCAAAGTGTTGGGGAGCACTTTTTGACACACCACAAACAGATTGTCTTTACAGTTCATCCCATGCTTTCCTGCCTCTGTACGACAGCCACCCACTCAGAGATGGACCGCATGCTAGGGCCTTTAAGCTGAGGCACTCCCTGCTGGGCAAACACTGAGTCCTGCTGAGCACAAAGGCTGGGTAAACAGCTCCTTTGCAGCCTTCTCCAGGCACACTCTCCGTGCTGAGGCAGAGACAAATGCAGGGAGGTTCCCTGCTCTCTTCCACGGCCCTAATAATAGTAGCAAGCAACAATGCAACAATGCACACAGCTGAGGTGGCCGACATGCAGGAATGTACCCTAGGATAATAAGGATGAGTGCAATAACAGCCTGCAAAGATTGTAAATTTCTAGAACATTGGCAAGACTTCAAGGTCAGTTTATAAAAAATACATTTATTACAAATCTAAAATGCAGAAGAACTGCTTTTGACTTCTTAAAATTGCTCAAAGTTCTTTAAAGAAAATCCAAACGCTGAAAGTGCTCCAAATAAGCTACTTCGGAGAGCAGATGGCCGATTTCGACAGCGGGAAGCACAAATGGCAGAATACTCTGAGCTGGTGAGAAGTGTACCTACGTCATCAGACACTCTGAGCGATGCTGATGAACTTGTTCAGCTCTCTGAAAGGGATTTAGAGCATGACACTGTACACCCACAGCTAACCCCGTGCCGTGCAAGGAAACATATCTAAATCACGCATGCACACAGACATCCGCACAGAATTAAAACAGGCCGCCTCTCTGGCAGGCAACGGCAATATAACGGCGGTGGAGGAATTTTTCATTTCCTTTTCAGAATATAGAACCGGACTTATGAGAACAACAGTTATCATTGGAACGGGATTGTTGGACTTACTGTTTCTGTGTGCATCCGGTGAAACTTCACTCTGCTTTCCAAAATGTTCTCCTACCTCTTGGGAGGTGCACAGTGGTCCTTTGATACGGGGTGCAGGTCTAGGTCTCTGGAGCAACCTAGTTCATCCTAGTAGAGGTCAGGGTGGAAATGTGGAGAGGGTGTGAGGAAGGGGTGGTGGGGGTGATACTGTGGGAAGGGTAGTGAGTGAGAAAAGCTTTGCACCTCCAGATGTGATGTGACAGGGTTAAATGGGCTTTCTTGTCTTATTCTCGACCAGTATCTCATGTGAAGTCATGGGTCATTTCCTGTCCTTTTCCCACCCAAAGGTGATTTTCTTTCTCCTGGGCCTCTTCAAAATTTTCATGGTTTGTTTTCCTCCCCTTTCAGGTGAAAACTCTCCTCTATCTAGAACACTGGCCAAGGTCCATCTCAGACCAGTTCTGTGGGACAAATCATATGTTGTATTGAGCTCCATAACGTGTTTCCACAATAGCTCAGGATGACAACATGGCAGTGATAAATGTGCAGCAGTTTAAAGCGTCATCAGAGCCTTTTAAAGCTGCTTTCCCTGCAGATGTCCTGCAAATCTGCACCATTGTGTTCGTAGAGCAACGCACCAGCATATGGCTCCATTAGGGCTGGTATGAGGATGAAAGGAGAGTTAGTAAACATGGTAACCTAAGAGCATCATCCCTCTTACAACTGGATAAGTTGAAGATCAACGAGAAAACCGCTAGTAATTAAGACATCTATTAAGAAAAGAAAAAAATCTGGCAAAACACTCAAGCACACTACAAATAGGAGGTTCGTGGCAAACCTGGAGCCCACATTGTCATTATATATTAAAATTATTAAAAATAAGTAACATGACTTTGAATAAAGGTTGAGTCTCAGAATAAAACTATTCTTTGGCAAATGTGCTGACAAAGTTGTGCTTTATTTATTTGGATTATACATTGGACCATTTTACCTCTAGTTTCCAGCTCCATGCTTTTGCTCTGTGCCCTGCCTTCCTTGTGTTTCGCTGTAAGTTAATTTCTTTCCTTTATTAAACTCTCTCATCCACTGTGTCGTCTCTGAGTTCCTGTCATCAAATTAGTCCTGCAAAAAAGATCCTTCAAACATGACACGATAAGCTTTAAAAAGTGTTATTAGATTTTACAAGGTCTGCCACTTGGTGCCTGGGTCACTCCCAGTCACTACCACTTTGTTATAATACCACTACTAGTTAACTGTGCAATATCTCACGAGCAACGTGACACTACCTGTCAACAAATCTTGGAGTCTCATCATTAACTGACCAATCAGCGACCGCAATTTGTCCTAAAGTGAAATGCCCCTTACCTGTACAAGCTCCCCCTTTCCCTCTGGCAACATTCTGGGATGTTACATTACCAACTCTTTCCCGTCAGAGGGATTTTGTTAAACAATATCGGTAAAAGTGGTTAAACATCAGTGGGGAAAGTACATTTCAAACATGTGTTATACCGAGCATTTAGATGGTGTTTATTTCTTTCCCAAAACCTTAAAGGTGTTTAGAAAACTGTAAAAGATGGATATGTGGCTGACCAACGTCATGAAGATCTGAACACAACAGTCGATGGGGAATTACCGCATGTTCATCCGTACGAAAGTAACTAAATTTTTGTTCATTAACATTGTATGCTTGATGTTGAAAGGAGCATAGTGTAAGTTCTAGGATGTTTAAATACGTCTGTCCCCTCTGGTGACAAGTTGAAACGACACCAGTTTTGTGCACATGCATGGGAGAAGAACAAAAGCATCTGCCGCTGTGACTGCACAGGTCTTTTGTTTGGAAGCATAAAGTCCACTGAGGTAAGAAAGTTCTAAATATTGAAGTTAGCCTGTGTTCTCTCACTAATGCATCGATTACAGCGGAGACACAACAAAGTACCCAGGTGAACGAGAGCGTGCAGAGTCACCCCCACACGCACGGCCAGAGTCCCTCTCTCATGAACTGACTAATAGACTCATTTTACACGTGGGGCAATTCTAAGGGCATGTATGAAAAAAACTAAAATATTTAACTTCAAAACTTGCACTATGAATCTTTAAATTAAAGGGTAATGCTTGCCACTAGTTCTGCTGTGTTTTATGGGTTTTGGCTATATCTATGTTGGCACTTCTGGTTGCCCAAGTTGAAACTTTGTAAGCCATGATCAGTTAATGGGGCTCCAATTTAGCACAAAATGTTTAATAGTAAAGTAAAATTCGCACTCCTAATATAGAAGTTTTTCACTCTGAATTCTTGACAAAATTGGGCTCTATCATTGATTCCTCCATGTTTACCTTGAAATAACTTCACCGACACAATTTACAACTTGTTTGAAAGAAAATTCCGTCCTTTTTGCGTTATTGTTGGCAGATAAGGCAAAAAAGCCGCTGTTAACGCTGTGAGCTTCACTGTAACCGCTATTATAATGTCTTTGTTGTCAGGGGGTTGGGGTACATTTCCATGTGGGAGGAGTGATCTTACAGTCGTGACGGGTCAATTGGACTTAATGTACAGGTGCCATCCTATGACAGAATAACGCTGTAATTCACAGAGCACCTGACAGTGACCCATCTTAGAGCTTTGAGAATCTTTATTGCTGCACAGCTCTTTTCACATTCGATGACTGCCTTTTAACCTGGCTGCGGTCTGGACTTTGACTGGGCCACTGCAACATCTCAATTAATTTTTGTTTGTCCTGCTGTAGACTTACTGCTGTTTGAACCGAATTTCTGCTGTCAGACAGATAGCCTCACATTTGATTCTAGAGTAATTTGCTCTCATCTTTCCAACTGACTTTGTTCCAGAAGTCAGTGTAAACACTAATCACGCTGTCATAATTATTTGAGAGGCTTTCTTGTTGCGAACATTCCAACAAAGCTAGACTTTCTCCATCTCTCTTCAACTGTACATTTAAAACTGAGGCTGTACAATCAATAGTTTTTATTTTTCCCACCCTACATTCTAAAAATCAGCAACTCTCCTAAACGTTTTCATTATTAAACAATACAATGGACTTCAAACTGTGTGGATATGGCTTTACAACTCTTCTCAGATTAATGGGCAGCCACAGATGCTTTTGGAAGGTGGCAGTCTTTCCTTCTTGTGTTAACATACACCAGTGTGCTCCAGACAACAAACTGCCAAAAGTCATGCTTTTACAGAGGTGCTCACTTTTGTTGATGATCAATTGATATTTAATCAGTATTGCCCAACTACTACTCTTTTCTATTTTGGCTTTATTTCTTTAATAATGTCCTCAATAACATTGTGAGGTCTGTTTTTGTACACCACAGGATACAGTAAAATCACATACAAGCCTACATTTCCCTCTTTTTAGAACATTGTAAGGACACGTTAGTACATGGGCTATTGTAGTAATATTGCACTGTATTGCGCTTGAGCTTGAACTACCAAGTATGTGGATTATTAAAAATGTTAATATTTTAAGTCTGTCAGCTTTGAAACTCACTTGATAAGATTTGGCAGAAAAAGTACACATCCACACTGTGTTAAAGTAATAAATATTCATTTGGGTTGTGTGCTCCAGGAACAGGTCTGTGGGTGTGTCACATGTAAAGGAGGTAAACTGATCATCCCAGCTGATCCAGAAACGGGCAAACAGAGTAAAAAAAGAAAGAATAAGAGAGGTCTGATTATTCGGGTGTTTTCTTTTCCCTTTCCAACTCTTTTTACGAGGAGTTTCAATTTCAGGCCCGGAGGTCGTGGCCTCTCAGCTCCAGCCCTTCTGAGAGGAGGTAGGGCGGGGGAACCTGTCGCACAGAATAACAGGCTCGCTGGGTGAGGAGGTGCAGGCCTGCTCATACCCAAATGTAGCAGACTAACAGGAACGACCGCCTCCAGCCAGCCGGCCTGGCCAGCTGCCTCGGGGAGATCCCAGGTGGCAAATATTCTCCTGCTGCGGGGAGCGAGCATTCGATCCCACCCAGCGGAGGCTAGGAAATCTGTCAAGTCGGTGTAGCCAAAGCTCAGTGGTTGTGGTGAGCGGTGAGGCGTGACTTTGTTGGGGCTGACCATTTCTGGCACCCCATTAACGGCAGGATGGGATGGGGTCCAGAGGCGCTTTAGGGGACCTCAGCGTCCTCCCGCTTCAAAACAAGCACCGACTAAGAGTCGCATGTAGCTGAACAGCTTGTATTCTCTCTCAGCAGACGCCGGTTTGTTTATGATGATGCTGCGGGGCGGTGAAAGTTTCAAGGCTGCAGAATGATGTTCCCTTATGTTTTTTTATGAGTAAAACAATCTCAGATGGCTTCCTTGTGGCTTTCAGTAAAACAAGATGCTCCTCACTCTTGAGACGCAAAAAAAAAGGAACAGAGGATGAATGTTTGAGGAAAGAAACTGCAATCACAGAGTGGCATAGTGTGGGGTGGGGGTATGGAAGCAGACATTAAGTAGGTACTATCACTGTAGAACTGAACAATTATTTCTTCTAGCAGTGCAGGTTGGATTTGGAGCCGAACAGTAAAGGAAATCCCAGGTTTAAAGCTCTTCCAAGCCATTCTCTGAGCTTCCTGCAGGTTGTCACCTCTGAAACACACCGACAGTTTCTACCTATATGATTCACAACACGACGGTGTCCAGCCATCCTGTCTACAAAGATGTTCCAGCCTTATGCGCTCGTTACGGCAAAAATGTGACATACCGTGTAAAGGAGCCAGTGCCACAAGAGAAGTTCAAAGTGCCAACAGAAACCAGGATTTTCCCCGCTTTAAACTTTTTGTCAGAACCACAATCTTCAGTCCATATTTTTGGGTTATTTTACCACAATTGTTGTGGTAGACAGAGACGTGGTGGTGGACAATTGTGAAGTGGAAGGAAAAGGATTTTTCCTTTTTGTTACATATAGAAATGAAGAAAACCGTTACATGCGTTTGATGCCATTTAGGGATACTAAGCATATTATGGAAGAGCGTGCTTTGGGCAGACGAGCCAGCATTTGGCATACACGCAAACGTGATGTGTGGTGGAAAACTAGCACTGCACTTCACCCTGAACACATTTCAGACATGGCGAAACATGTTGGTGACGGCCTCAATATAGGGATGTGTTTTCAGCAGGGACAGAGAGGTTTCTCAGAGCTGATGGGTAGATAGAACAATCGTACAGGAAAACCTGTTAGAAGCTGCAAAATACTCGTTTGGATTTGAGCTTTCATCTCATGATCCTAAACCTACTTATGTATTAAAATGGCCCAGACAAAGTTTCAGACCTAAATCCAATTGAAGACTTAAATTGATTTTCAGATGTTCTCCAACCATCTAAGCTTGAACTATTTCGCAAAAAATGGACACATCATATCAGAATATATTTAAATTTGCGTTTGAAACCTGAAAAAATATCTAAAGACATTTTAGGGCTATGAATACTTTTTCCAAGACATGATTCAAGTACAAGAGGCCTAAAATTCCACTAAAGGTTTCTGGCTGCAATGTGACAAAATGTAAACAGTAGAAAACGTATGAATAACCTTGCAAGACAGTGTAAAGTACGACACACCCACGGTCAGAGATCTCTTTGAACTTATTTATTGAATTGTTTAAAGCTGTTATACAGAACCGTATAACTGTATACAAAAAGAAATACTTTTGATCTGGAACTTTCTTTACCCTTAGGCTGAAATGTTGAAAATAAAGATTTATAAATATGATAGACCCCAAAAATAAACAAAAACAATCCACCTTAATATAAACAGACAACAAAGGCTCAGGGTAGGGTGGAGGGGTGATTCCGCTTCAGTCCATACCAACTCCATAATTTGATGGGGAGGGGGAAGAAAAACCATTTACTGTGAGAGAGGATCAATTTATCTTCAAAGTTTTGAAAACAGAGATGGACGTTTGCTTGGTTTTAGACATCAAAGATCGCTGATTAATGTCTGACTGATTCTAGTCCGATGTGACGGACGATTCTATTGGAACCATCTGATGGCTGAATAGATGGGATGCATGTAGTATTAGAACCAGTAGGGTTGAGGAGAATCTGCCCTCATTGCTACTGCTTCACTTTAATGGTTCCATCTATAAAAAGGCACAAAAAGAAGCCCCGTTGGCAGAGCTTCAACGTACAACATGTAAAATAAAACACCAGCAGCAAGTGATAGACTGATTGTGAATCCCAGAAACGTTAGGCAACCTGTTTTAGTGTCCTCATGTGCCGACACAGCTGCAGTTGTCGATTATGGCACTGAAGGCACGGCGAGCGCCTCAGGACTGTTCAAAAGTCAGCTGTTCCTGTACCTTCCTTGAAAGTCTCGACACCAGTGTTGGACCGTTTTCAGAACCACCACCCCAGGCCATCAAACCTGGTGGACCCGAGCCGAACGGCAGAACATACACGCTGCTGCATGAAAATTAACTAAATAACCGTATAACAGATGCAGCAAATAGAGTTCACTGATTGAGAGATGATAATCTGAGACCACGTGTGCGTATACAACGTACAAACACTCGCTGAAGCCTGGAACAAAAACACTACTTTGTTAAAGCAGTCCTGACGCGTCATGTAAGCTGACCAAAGCATTCGTACAAACTAAATTTTAGACATTCAGTGAAAAAACCCCCCAAAAAAAGACACGTGTGTGTAACAATGACCATTTCTTTTTAAATACTGAGAAGTGGAACAGAAGCTCCACCCGCAAAATACACAGATCAGATCAGTACCGAGTCACTAGAAAACCTATGTACCTCAATAAAATCCAATCAATTGTACTTCTACAGCTGCAGAACACCTCGAACAAACATTGGATACAACAGAAACCAGAGGTTTCTTTTCTGAACAGACCGGAACGCTGCTTCACTAAGACTCTTCAGGAAGCACAGTCAGGAATCAAAAATCACAGAAAAATGGTTGAGTTTCCCAAACACGAAGCTGGTCAACCTGTGACCAGAGAATTAAAAAAAATAATCAAAATCAACAGAAAACAAATTACAATATATTCTACACCCTGTGATTTTATCATTTAATAAAGAACTGAAAAGCTGCAGCAGTAGGGGGTTGGCAGGGGGATCCAATATGAGGTCTTATCAGAGAGCAGGGAAGAGCCTGTTCCTGATCTGGAAGTGAAAGCGCCCAGCTGACGCAGTGATGAACATATGAACCAAATAATGATGAGATGCAGCAGGTTAACTCCACAGAAATTCTTATACTTTCTGCATTAAGCAAACATCTAACTTAAACCTTAGTTGTATCTCTTCAGTATCAATATCAGGCTTTGATGGTTCCTAATCTTCCAGATATGTGGCCAAATGTCCTCCTTTGTTCCAGAGAACGGTAGATTTACAGGCTGAACGCTCAGGAGGAGTGATAGCGGAGCCGTGACAAAGAACTCTGAACCTAAACCTGTGATTAAATATGAAGGGGCTTTCAATAACCGTTCAAGTCAAAACTTCTCTATCCAAGCTTATGAACACAAAAAACCCAGAGTTTTGACTTTGCCAGTCAATTGAGAGATGAATACTGCGGATGTAAATTGACCTCCGTTTCCAACCATTTTGCTTTGTTCTGTTTTGGGTAACACCTCTTAATTACTCCAGAGATCCTTTCACAGTGCTCCATACTTACTGCTTTGCCACTTAATGCAGCAGGTGATGTGATGTCAGGAGGCTTGCATTAGAACAGAGAGAAAAGGACATATGAATGGATGAAAAGAGAGAATGCATGGAAGGTGGCAGATGTGACCAGGGAGCTACTGCAACTGGGTAAAAAGCACAGTACAAATCGTTGACATTTACAGAGTAAAGAGAATACATTCAGGCAAAACAGGAGAGTGGGGGGACCTCTCCCCTGTGCGAGGTACGTTTGGCACTGCTAATACTCAACCCATCCCACACATTGTGTTCCCTCCCACTTCAGCCCTTCAACTACCCAGATACACATTAACCAGAAAGACTGCAGAGCTGTGCTGTTTTTGCCACCGTTGCCATTCCTCTTCAGGTGTGTGATACTTTGTAGAGGTGACGGGCCCCGTACAGCAATACTACAACACCTGCCGGGCAGGTCCAACCCTCCTGAAGCATGTTCTGCCCCTGGTTTGATGAGAAGGGGTCTTTCGGTTCTAAAGGCACATGAGTGCATCTTTCAACAAAACTCAGAAACGTCTTTGATAGGAAGCCCCTGGCAGTGAGCAGGTCTGGCTGAGGGGTTCTCTGTTCCACAATTCAGTCCATCTCTCAGCTTTCAGTTCAGTATTCCTTTGGAAATGCCAGAGGGAGGCTGTGGGTGGGTGTAAACTCAGATACCTTTGGTGAGATCTGTGATAACGTTGGCCTTTACCAGCTTCCGCAGAAACTCCTTTTCCTTGGATATGTTGTGTGTCCAAGACTGCAGAAAGAAAAGTCAGGGAAGAACAGATTTAGATGGACACGTTACAAACCGGCGCTCTGTACCTTCAGGAATCTACAGTTCTCTGGGTTAGTCAAGCATTTCCGTAGTCCTACTGCCTACACGTGGGTATTCCTATGTATGCATGTCAAGTTAGGTCAGTTTTCCCTCTCTGTTATGCTATGAGACTCGAGCTCAGTGGGCTTGAAAGCAATCAGAGCCAATGGTTCCTGTCCTGTGTTTTGGGATAGAAACATGAAGCAGCAAGCAAGACAATGAGCAAAGGATGAAACAGCAGGAGAGAACCGAGAGAGCTTTAGGCTCCCACCCCCAGGGGTCCCACGCCATGTATTGTGCGACTGAAATGAGTGTCGTCATTTTCCTGAGACACCAGAAGCAGACAGAGCTATGGAGGACTGAGCTGTCATTTTTTAGCCTGATTGGAATTCTTCTAAGACTCCAAGAAGAGAGGCGAATGCTGCAGATGCAGAAGGACAGCAGATATCCATAAGCTAACGCAAAATGTTTTTAATTACAACCACTATGGAACCAGCGCAACAGTGGCACAGAGGCGCTAATTTTAGCCAGGGTGTCGTAAATAACTTGTTTTGCAAATAGGAATACTTTTTTGTTCTTTCTAATCTCTCTAGTACAGGTTTGATCAAATCTCCCATGCCCGTATATGTCCTCAACAGAGCTTAAACTCATCATGAGTGTCATAGAACAAGGTTTAAAAAATCAACACAGTAATGGTTAGGTTTTAGACACATTTGCACATTTTGTGGATTTCTTTTTCACACATTGAACATTATCAAGCAACATAAACGGTCAGAAAAGTTCCCGACTGGGAAAAAACCTCCCGGTCAACATATGCTAATGCTAGCTGTTATTAGTTTGACACACACTACGGTACCCGGTTAATGAGCTGCATCACGCGACGCTCCTTGCGATACCAGTTAACTACTCCCCAGCTCAAATAGCACCTGCTTAGCAGCAGTAATAGAAACGCTCCCGGCTGAGTGGAGCAGAGTTGGCTTCACTCGAGCCCGTGGAAAAGGGGCATGTTTGGTATGAACCCAAAGCTGAAAGACAGCAACAATTATTTATCACAGGTTTTCCCAATGTTGTGCAGACCAAGTTGATTCTATAGTTCATATTTTCTGTTTACTTGCCATTGTTGTCTCCTTCTGTCAAATATATTTTCAGGTGTTAAACTGTTTTATGTTATAAAAACCACTCCCTTCAGGACCCTTACATTTTGAAAACTGCTTCAAATGTTTGCAAACCCCCCAAAAACAACAGTTAAATTGGGATTGTTACAATATTAACCATTTTTCCCCATTAAACCTGTACAAACTAAAGTGCCAATCTCTACATTACGCTTTTGGAAGCGGCACCAAAGAAAGCTGTGCTGACGTAATGTTAACTCCTCCAGTACAGGACACTTTTTGTAATGCTAGAACATAATTCACAGGTGAAAGCAGGTTCTCTCTGAGCTTATGTGACAGAAGTAAGAGGGTCTGGGGAAGCTGCTGCAGCAGCATTGTTCAGAACGCTTGGTTTGGTGGGTCAGTGCTGGTCTGAGGAGGCGTATCCATGGAGGGACGCACAGACCTGTAGAGGTACTGGTTCAGTGGGTTCTGGGTTCCTCCTGGTGCATGACGATGTCTGGGCTCATGTGGGAAGAGTAAGCAGGCAGTTCCTGGAGGATGAAGGAATGGATAACATTGGCTGGTCTCCATGCTCCCCTGACCTAAATCTAACAGAACCTTCCTGGGACATCAGGTCTAGGTCCATCTGACGCCACCAGGCTGCCCCTCAGACAGTCCAGGAGCTCAGTGATGCCCTGGTCAGGATCTGGGAAGAGATACCCCAGGACACCATCCATCATCTGACGGGGAGCCCAACATTGTCAGGTCTGTATGTAAGCTGGTGGGGGCTATACAAACCACTGTGGACCATGTTGAGTTGCTGCAATGACATTTCAGTAAACTGGACCAGCCTGCAGCACCTGCTCTATGCCTTTGGATTCAGCCCTGTGTGGGTTAATAATTTTCATCAAATGATGTGTGTTTTCAAAGTGTTCCTATCATTTCTAAGCAGTGGACGTTTGTTTGCTTCTCTTTATGTAAATGTACTAAAAACATCAAACTGTGACTTAAAGCCAAGATATTACCGAACCAAGTTTTTTGTGTACCATTTTCCCACCTAATGCAAAACTGGCAAAGACATAACCCGAACGACATGCAACTGCAGCAAAAGACTGTTCTATGAGTCATTCTTCATTTTTCTTCCACTTAAAATGTGTTGGTCTATCAAAGGTGGAGCTCCTCTGTTTCAATTGGCTGAACAGGCACCACAAACTGTGTACAAACAGATCGCTGATCCGATGTGTACTGATGAACGTCGATTTCAAGACAATCTCCCCATCGTCTTCACTATTAATGATTAGGCTTAAAGTGAGACCTAATAGAAGTGCATTTTATTTTACTCTATAGCCCAGAAACAAGATGCTTTTGACAGTGTAAGATTAGTTTCTAATATGAAAAGCAAAGACATTAAGACTTTATATTAAGGCAACAGTAATAAGAAACAGACTTTGCCTTGTAGTGAAATACCTAGAAAGCAAAGAGGAATGAAGGGAAAGTGAAGTGTAGGGTTTATCGCCCATAGAAGATGGCGCTTGATGAAAACAAAGCAGATCTAATCATCTTTTCCACTGATGCACATCATTTGTTTTGAAACAGCTGAATGAACTGGAAGAGACTCACTTCGTGTCAACTACAAACTGATTTCAGAAGCTTGGGGATCAGATCATGTCCTCCACATGTGGCCCATGTGGTACTGAAGAGTCAAATCTAAGGTATCTAACATTTTAGTATCAATGTTTCATGTAGTTAGAGGGATCCCGATATTCCTTGGAGATAAACAGCTCCATTCTAAGCAGATGGCTTTACAGCTGTGTGGTTCCTGAGGAGCAAATATGAACCCCACGGACTGGCTGCAGTTTGGCTTTTCACATCCAAACAAAGGCCCTCCCATTATTTAGCCTCCTGTGGCAGATGATGACAGTGTTGATGAAGACGACGATAATAAATGCTATAAGTTCACGGGGAGTTTAGACAAAGGTTATCATCATACTGAGCTCATAGTTTACACTCATCAGCACAAGGGTGACACCTCTGATTCCCCTGCATCTCAGTGTAAACACAGGGAGAAAGACTGACTAATTGCGTTCCGAGTGATCAAACGGCACACAGAATTATTGGGCATCTTTCATCAGCCTTTATAACACTGTCTGTTGGCCTTTTCTTTTTTTATTTCAAAATTGATATCAGATTAGACATCATTAACTCATTTTATCCACCTGTTAGTTTTGCCTGAATGTCTAGAATATAATTCAGTAATAAAGATATCGGACAGGAAAATGACCTTTAAGCCCTATTCTGACGGGATTAGTTTTACCTTGGGACCACATGCGATTTGTAAGAATTGCGGAGATTGTTTTGCTGGCCCGTAGCGTACGCCATCAAAAAGGAAAAGCTGAGCAGAAGGAGCAAAATCAGATGCAAATGGTCGAACACATCATGCATTGCTCTGTGAGGTAAGAATTATTTTTGTCAGGGTGCAATTCCGCCTACTGCACCCTGAGGCCGTTTCTCAATATGCGTTCTTGAGCGTTCTCGTGTGCTCGTGTGCTCGTGACACGTCATCAGCCTCAGCCCGAGCACTGTTCCAATACCGAGAACGCCAAACCGAGAACGCGCTGAATTCCCCGGATGTTGTTCTCGCCCGCCCTCTTTATCGAGCATGCATCAGAGCAGACTTGTGCGTTCTTCAGACTGACCGCCTGCCCAGAATGCACCGCGGCAAGATAATTTTTAGGCTGTTTAGAAATTAAAAATTTTGTTTTAAAAAAAATTTCAATAAGATTTATTGTGGTGTAGTATATAAATAGTTTTGAATGTTAAAGAAATGCTAAAGAACTGTGCGTCTCATGACGTCACAAGTACGCTTCTGTTCCAATACACCATACGTGCTGCGTGCTCGCGTTCTTGTCAAGTCCGATCTTCCTGTGTTCTCGCCAAGACCGGACTTGACGAGAACGCGAGTCCGTACTCGCGTTCTCGTGAATTGAGAAACGGCCTGAGTCTTTCCAGCACCTTCCTTCTCCCGCCCAGCTCTGTCTCCACTCCACTAATCATCTGCACCTGTTCAGCCACTAATCATCCTGGACTGTTTTCACCTGCAAGCCTCACTACTTAAACCCTCCTCAGTCACCTCTTCTCTGCCGGTCCGTCTTCAATCGTCTGATGTCCCTCAGTCAGAGATTTTCCCACGTCTGTCTGAGCGTCAGCCTTACCTAGTTCTCCCGGTCAGAGATCCACCTTCACCTGCCTGCCTGGGTCTCTCTCGTCTGTCGCCCCCGCACCTCCAGGAACTCCCTCCGCTGCACCCACGGTTCTACTGCAGCCCTGCACCTCCGAGAACTCTCCCTGCTGTGCTGCAGGATCCACCGCAGCCCCTGCATCCTGGGACTCTCACTCAGCTGCCCTGCTGGATCTCCTGCAGCCCCCGCTTTCCACAAACTCTCACCAGCTCTAAAGGCTTCCTGTCGCAGCACCCACAGCTCTCCAGCTCCCTCTCCAGTCCTCCAGCTCCTGCATTCATCATTCACCTGTTCCATCCTGGTAACAGACTCTGGTTTTCTTCCTCCACAACTCATCTTAATCAATAAAACTCATAAAACGAAGCTCTGTGTGTGTGGCAGTGTTCGGGTTCATCAGGACAAATCCTGATAATTTTCTTCTGTCTGTAGCCTTCTGTTATACAGCTGGCTAGCATTGACAGTGATAGCACAGAGCAGTGGCCATAGCCTGCAAAGTAGTTTTAACATCAACTCACATGCTGGTTAACGTCATTCCTTGAGTTGTTAAACATATCTGGAAGATGTCCGTAAATTTCAGCAAAATCTCAGGCTTCGGCTATTCCGTGCGAATGCGCCACAGAAACAGACGTGGGGGAAGGGGGGTAACTTAGACTGAAACACACCAAACCATGTGATCCATCCGATGTGACAGATGTCACTGTGGCAAAGTAAAAGCTCCATAAATAATCAACAAAACATTTCAATAAACAGTGTACTGACCCACATGGGAGGAGCAAAGAAGTACAGCAAACAGATAAAGTGAAACAGCGATCTTCTTTGAGCTTATTCGAGCAGCAACTGCAGCTGTATGTTTACTGCCCGGCTTGCTCATGCTGGTTGAATTTCTGGAATTTGCAGTACATATTCTCGCTCACTGTTGCCAAGTCCGCTTGTTACAAGCAACTTTGGGCCCGTCCACTCATTACGTCCAAATAGAACTGAAAAGCCTGTTAATTAGTGCTATAAGCTTCCTGGGTAACATTAGTACTATGGCCCTAGTAAATGCAACCACGGTTCGTTTTAAAAATGTTTGCTCGTTTAGCTCTGCCATTGTTTTGATAGTGCTATGAGAGTTATTACAGCATTAATAGCGAGCATTAATGTCCATCTAATGGTGTTTGTGTAACTTTAAGGTAAACTCAAGCTAGTGTAAAAATTGTCCACAGGAAGTGCCCTGATACGTCATTTCCGGTCATCGTTATTAACTTGGTGGTTTAATCCAAAATTACTAATTCGAGCCTTAATTATTTCCCAGAGAAATAATTGCATTGCCATAATAAAATCAGGTGTCCTAAAGGTATTGATTTAACTGAGCAAATCATTCTTTAAAATTTAATTTTATCAAATAATATTTGACAGACATCAAATAATGTCCCAGACAGCATGGGATTAATTTCCACTGTTATGCTGATGACACACAGCTATATTTATCCATAAATCCTGATGACATTAAAACCTCAATGACTTAAAATTTCCTGCTTTTAAATTCTGACAATACAGAAGTTGTAATCTTTGTACCAGAATCCTCATAAAATAAACTTCTTAATCAATCACTTAATCTGGATAGCACTAAACTGGCCTCTGGTAATAAAGTAAAAAATCTTGGTGTTATTTTTGACCAAGACATGTCATTTAAATCCCATATTAAACAGGTTTTCGGGGTTTCCTTTTTTCACCTGTGGAATATTGCCAAAATTAGAAATATTTTTTCCAGGGTGATGCTGAAAAACTAGTCCATCAATTTGCTACTTCAAGGCTGGACTATTGTAATTCTTTGCTATCAGGAAGTCCACAAAATGCAGTTTAAAGTCTTCAGCTGATCCAAAATGCTGCAGCAAGAGTTCTGATGAAAATCAACAAGAGGGATCATATTTCTCCTATTTTAGCATCCCTTCATTGGCTTCCTCTTAAATCAAGAATAGAATTTAAAATTCTTCTTCTAACGTATAAAGCCCTTAATAATCAAGCTCCATGATATATCAGAGCTCTGAATATTCAATTCAATTAAATTTTATTTATATAGCGGCAATTCATGAAATATGTCATCTCGAGGCACTTTACAAAGTCAAATCAATCATATTATACAGATTGGTCAAAAATTTCCTATATAAGGGAACCAGTTGATTGCATCAAAGTCCCGACAAGCAGCATTCACCCCTGAAGAATCGTAGAGCTACAGGGAGAGTCGTCTACGTTGTCCATGGCTTTGTAGCAATCCCTCATACTGAGCAAGCATGAAGCGACAGCGGAAAGAAAAACTCTCCATTAACGGGAAGGAAAAACCTCCAGCAGAACCGGGCTCAGTATGAACAGTCATCTGCCTCGACTGACTGGGGGTTACAGAAGACAGAGCAGAGACACAACAAGACAGACAAAAAAGCACAGAAGCAATCAGAGCTGTGATATATGATGGATCTTGATTATTAAGGGCTTTATACGTTAGAAGAAGAATTTTAAATTACCCCGTATTTTCCTAACAAAGCACTTCTTTCTCAGATTGCAGGTCTACTGGTGGTTTCTAAAGTCTCTAAAAGTAGAATGGGAGGCAGATCCTTTAGCTATCAGGCTCCTCTCCTGTGGGACCAACTCCCAGTTTTGGTCTGTGAGGCAGACACCCTGTCTATTTTTAAGACTAGGCTTAAAACTTTACTTTTTGACAAAGCTTCTAGTTAGAGTGGCTTAGGTTACTCTGAGCTATGTCTGTAGTTATGCTGCTATAGGCTTAGGCTGCTGGAGGACATCAGGGCCTATTTTTCTCACTGTGCTGAGTTCTCTTACTGTTCTTCAACTTGCATTGTTTGTTATTTAATTTTTTTTCTTCATCGTAGGTAAGGCAAGGCAAGAAAAATTTATTTATATAGCACAATTCAGTACAAGACAATACAAAGTGCTTTACATGATTAGGATATAGCAAAATAATAAAATGTAGATAGAAAATAGAATAAAAGCAAGTGGGGATAGAATGTAGTAACAAAAAAGAACATTAAAAACAGTAAAACTGTTTAACTAGAACAGTCAAAGGCAATTTTAAACGAATGTGTTTTTAATCTTGATTTAAAGGAACTCAGGCTTTCAGCACTTTTACAGTTCTCTGGAAGTTTGTTCCAGATCAGTGGAGCATAGGAACTAAATGCTGCTTCTCCTTGTTTAGTTCTGGTTCTAGGTATGCAGAGAAGGCTGGAGCCAGAGGACCTGAGTGGTCTCGATGGTTGATACCCTGATAACAAGTCTGTGATGTATTTAGGTGCTAAGCCATTTAGGGATTTATAGACTAACAGAAGTATTTTAAAGTCTATTCTCTGAGATACAGGGAGCCAGTGTAATGACTTTAGAACTGGGGTGATGTGCTCTACTTTCTTAGTCTTAGTGAGGTACACCTGGTCTGGCGTTCTGCTAGTTGTGACATTATCCAGGGGAGACAGATCACCCGCTATTACCATACAACATGGAAATAATTCCTGGATCAATGTGTACTTCTCTGCTTTTGTGTCTCTGCTCTATCTTCTCTGATCCTCAGCCAGTTGAGGCAGATGACCGTTCACACTGAGCCTGGCTGAAGATTTTCTTCCTGTTAAAGGGGAGTTTTCCTCTTCACTGTCACTTCATGCATGCTCAGTATGAGGGATTGCTGCAAAGCCATCGACAATGCAGATGACTCTCCACTGTGTCTCTAAACTCTTTCAGGAAGAGTGAATCCTGCTTGTCAAGACTTAACGCAACCTGCTGGGTTTCCTTAGATAGGAAACATTTTGACCAATCTGTATGATCTGATTAAATTTGACTTTGTAAAGTGCCTTGAGATGACGAGTTGTGAACTGGTGCTATACAAATAAAATTCAACTGAAACATTTTGTTTAACTCAGGATTTGCATTGTGAATGGGTTAAAACACATACCGAATGCTACTCTAAATTAGTTAAGCTAATTCGATCTCATTCCATGTTCTTTAAGATGAACTTTAGTTCTTTAACTTGGATCGGCAGTGAACCAGGATTCACTGAATCATTCTGATTATGTTTTACAACCATTTTATTTCTCCTTTTGTTTTTGTGTACATAGTTCCTTAGCTTTTTTTTTATCTAAATTTTGCTTAGTAGTTAAGTTTCACTAGCTTAGTAGAGAGGATTTGTTGATTGAAATATAGTGTTAAATCAGAGAAACAGCATTCTATAGTGATGTTCTCTGGATATTCATTTTATTTCTGTAAATAAATTCTTGAACTTGAAGAGAAGTTGTCACTCATTTATTCCATATATGTGCAGAGTTTGCTGTTTGGGCTGATATTCACCGGACAATAACTAACAGACCGAGAGTTATTTATTAAACATTAAATAACTCAAAACAGTGCAGAATGGCACAACACAGGGTAAAAGCAGCCCATCTGCACCACGCCTGAACAGATCCAGCATGCACGAACAGAGCTGTTTGAGACAATGTAAATAAAGCTTCAAAGTACTGTACATGTGGTACTTTGGTGCTATAGAAATTCTGACGAGGGAATGGACCTCAGGTGTGTTGCTGCACAGAACCTTAGACTGCATGAATCACAGCCTTTGATGGACCTATTGTGCTAAAGTGCGCAGTGACACAACAGCCTACTGGCTGTAGATAGTTTTATTAGGAGAAATGATGGTGGACAGAACAGCTCTGAAAAGGATTGCTATGCCTTAGACCAGGGGTGTCAAACATACGGCCCGCGGGCCGGTTCCAGCCCGCCGAACAGTTTAGTCCGGCCCGGTGGCTAAATGCATTGTCATTATTCAAAAAAAAAAAAAAAAAATTTTTTTTTTTTTTTCCAGTGTCCTGTCTGGCAATGTG
This sequence comes from Fundulus diaphanus, assembly GCA_037039145.1. Classification (NCBI taxonomy): domain Eukaryota; kingdom Metazoa; phylum Chordata; class Actinopteri; order Cyprinodontiformes; family Fundulidae; genus Fundulus; species Fundulus diaphanus. The sequence continues at coordinate 50,115,744 of CM073133.1, forward strand.
GCAATAAGAATTGTTGTCTCAATGCCAAAAAGAGCTCATCAGATTTGACTTTCACAAGTGGAGCAGTACTGCTTTTGCCATAGTGCTCCGCTTGATTTATGAATGTGTATAGTTTTATTATGATTCATGCAGGGAATACCTCAAATGATATGGACACTACAATGGGAAAGTAGGAGATTAAAGGAAGAAAAAAAGAAAAAATGAAAGAAAGAGGAGATAAAAGGAAGAGTATGATAAAACAATTATTGAAAAAAACATGTACTTCGTTTAATTGAAAATCTGCAGTTCCCATATTGTCCACGAGGGGCGCTGTGTTTTAATCAGCAGATGGTAGCACTGAGCTTCAGATGTGGAAAATTGATTTTAAATCATTTCTTAATTTTTATCTGTTTGATGTATTTTGTCATGCAGGACAGTGTTTTTAAGTTCCAAAAAATGTGAATAAATGTTTTTCAATATTGTACAATCACTGTGATCAGTTCTTATGCATAATGCACTTAAGTAAATGTTTAACTGAGTAAAAGTATTGTTGAAATTGCACATACTTTTCTTAAAAACGCTGAGGTTATTCATAATATATTGTGTAAAAGTGAAATTAATTTAATATAAAAATCTACAATAAGTCCACCTTTATTAGTTCTATTTAATCTTGCAATGAGTTTACTCGTGTGGCCCTCTTGAGATCAGATTAAGCTGAATGCGGCCCCTAAACCAAAATGAGTTTGACACCCCTGCCTTAGACTCAAGTCCTGCAGTGGGACTGGGATCCCAAAAGAACCAACCCCAAATCTCTCTGGGATGGGCATTATCAAGATTACCGTGGGCATCTTAAAATAGACACCAGACACCAGATCCCAAGGAAGCAGGGTACAACTGAGGTTAGTTAAAAAAAAAGAAGTAAATAAATCAAGACCGGAGAAAATTAAAAGATGATCTTTAAATTATAAATTTAAGTTAAATATTCTATTCATCAATTAAAATATGACTTGAGTAACTGGGTGACAGACAAAATATGAATGATTTGTGTAAACTGTGAGAACAACAACTGGTTAACCGTTAGCTGTCAACAAGTCTGAAGTTCGTATCTGCTTGGTAACTTCAGTCCTAAACCACAGAGTTTGTCCACAATCTCGATTTAAATTGATCAGCTCCAGAATATAATCTAAAAACTTTGATCAAACTTGAACTGATTTTATATTGAACAGAAATTCACTAAAAGATAGCTTCGGGTCTATGAAACCAGGGAGAATGTTACTTGTTTCTTCTGTGAGAAAAAGTTAAACGTCACCTTTTGTCATTAAATCCTTGACTCTCAGACACATCAAATCAGGCAGATACTCCTAATCAAAAACAATTTTTATTTGTTCTTCTAAGCCAGGGGTCTGTAACTGGCTCCCGAGCCAGAAAGTGGCTTTTTGGACCGTCCACAATTACTCTTAGTAGCTTTGCCTAAAAATAATAAAGAACCAATTAACATTTTAAATATAGACATAACAACAAATGCAGGTTGAAGGTTCTTTGGAATAATTGTGTTGAATTTTCACAACAGAATTACACTAAATGTACAGGTATTACGTTTTATATCCATTTTTCTTGTTATTAGGTTGAAAAGGATGTTTTTTGCATTGTTTTCCACAACTATCAACATCCCAAAGAGGAAAATACATCCATCTTTTTTGTGTGCAAAGGGTTGATGTTTTTCTTAAAACCTTACAATAGATATAAAAAGGTGTTTCTTTAAAAATTGACAAAAATTTTCCTTTGTATCAAAAGTTACAACAGGTCATGTAACATATGTGCCTCTAAATGAGTTATATTTAGCTGGACTAAAGGTAAAAACACCTACTTGGACTCTAAAGGTTGCAGACCCTTGCTTCTAAGGCCAAACAAGATGAGAGAATGCTTTCCCCTTTTTCAGGGCTTTAATCAAATAATTATTTGTCATGTCCATAGTGAAATCGTTACTGAAGATCAAACTCACCTCTTTAATGGCGGACATCCTGACATTCTCATAGTAGTGCAGCGGTGCGTGAGGAGAGCTCATGTCATAGCCAAAACCAGCCACCGCCACCTCGTCGCAGTTATGCAGTGCCATGGTTATAGCAACTGTTCCCAAAGTTGGAATGTTCTGCAGTAAAAACAGAGAAGAGGTTACAACACACAGACACACTGAGGTATGTTAACATGTGCAGACTGCATGTCGTCACCAAAGCTAGATAAGAACAAAAAATATCCTGGATCAAGAGCTGGACTGTCATCAAAAGTTAACCCTGTACACCCTAAACCTCAGGAATATTTTCATGCAACTATGACATAAATCTTGCAAACAAACAGGCAAACTAACTGCCACATAACCCCGTCTGGCTCTGAGACACAAATGATGATAAGTTTATGTTCAATTCGAATTATGTCAACTAGATAGCTGAGACAAAACATTTTTTTTCAGTGAAAAGCCCAAAAGGTTCCACTGTTTAGCATCAGTTTGCCTCTTTAGCTCTATGAAAACGAAATCCCAGTCAGGTTGGAGCAGGTTTAGTTCCATTCAAACCAAAGTGAAACATCAATAAAAATTTTCTGTTTTCATTTGGACCAAAATTATGACAATGATTTCTGCCTTAATCAAGCAGCCCAGTATGCTTCTGGGCCTGCTGTGCACTTCTGGCTTTGTTCTGCCCCACTGCTGCTAACTGAATTTGAGCACTTAGTGATTAACTATTACCTTAAAGACGTGAACCCTGCAGACCCCCTCCCCCCAAACAACATAGTGATGTACAAGGCTGAAGCATACTTCCTAACCGCGCTGGGCTGCCAGAGATCCTGGCCCAACAGACGCTTTGTGTGCATGATTGAGGGAGTGGACGTTGCATGAAGAACAAAAAACTGTCTGCTTAGAAAAAACATGCAGGTGGAGAAAAGAGAGCAAGGAGGCCCCATTTAAATCATTACCCTGATTTGCAGCCCTCAGGGTTGGTGGAGCTGGACCAGCAGCTGGCTAACCTCCTACTGCGTGTTCTAATCGCGATTATTTTACACACATGCACCCACACACACTCAACATAAACACGTGTATAACAAATAGATCTCCTCATTAATTTCCATGTACATAAACACTCACTGCAGGGGTTTAGAGGATAAGTTGTGAAGTGTTCTTGGAGAAAAAATGTGCCAAATCATACAGCTCTGCAGCCTCACTTGTACAACACACTAATGCAAACACACAAAAGTGCAAACACAAACTCATTATCTCCTCCTTTCACACACACCGGCAGATCCCCACATGGTCAACACATGTTGCAGAGTGAGGTTCATGTAGGGGTGTTCTGGTAGCCCCAGAGGGCAGAGTTAGGGTGAGATGCCCCCTCTGATTTCCTAACAATATTTCCCTGCAGCTTACCAACGACCCATACGAAGCGCGTGCATATACATCCCATGCTAGGATGCTCAATTATGGAAAACAATTAGAATTCCTATTATTGGGCAATATTAAAGCCACAATTATCTAAATGATTATTCATTGAATTTGGAAGCACAATATGTTATCGCAGTTAAAAAGAAAAAAAAAACACATCAGATTTTTCTTTATACTTGTTGAACCTTTCCTCAGAATAACAAAGCGTTATTCAAAAGCAGGACATTTAAAAAAAATGTTTTATTATTTATTAGATTTATTTGATAGGGACAGACACACAATAAAAGACAAACTGAATAACAGCTGTCCCCTGCTGTATCATGGTGCTTATATCATAGGCTAGTTTGCAGCTCTTGTCGCTTGATGGGCTTTTGTAGACATATCTAAAAACTATTAACTAAATATAAGCAGTTTGGTGTCCTTTAACATTGCCTGGACAAAAAATCTAAACTGGAAAATAATTGAAAGCAATAAAAGTGCAAAGAAAGTCCTATTAAAAATCATAACTAATTATAAATAAGATCAAATTATTTTAACCAAACAAATTTACTTGCATCATTACTGAAAGATTCTTCACATGTAATAAAATTGAGGCTAAAATGATCCATAAATTCTAACCACTTCCTTTATTAGCTGCTCATAGGTCACTCAGTGTTTAATTTCGGGTGCTTGCTCACATTTGCTGTGTTACTGGTTAGCGTAATGATCACAGTAACAAATCATGCACGCCATGTGTTTTTGATTCACATCCGTTTCTGACTCTAAAGTGTTCCCACATAAATGAACTGACCCTCTTTTTGTTGCTAAAAGCTGATGCTACTGCCATGTGTAGCTAATTTCTTTCTCCCTTTCGTATATTTGCAGTTTTGGCAGTTGCTTTTCCAACTTTTTCCAGGTCCAAAATGTATCCGCTTCTCCTCATCCTCTGCTCCCTTCTTTCTAGAGTAGGACTGAAGGTGCACCAGAGGAGAGACGTTACAAAATAAGAGCATGCCTACAAAGCTGAATATGCCATTCTGAGTAATGCAAGTCTTTGAAAAAAAGCTAACTGTAAAGGAAAACAAATACCTCAAGTATCCTGTTAATGATGTGTAATGGTGAGCAAAGATGTGAATCTGAAGTTTGTGCCTTACCCCTTTGCCCATTAAACCATTATTGAATGGCAGGCCTATGAACTGGAATGCAGCTTCCTGGATAAAGTACGGATTGAGGATTCTCATCTCTGTTGGCTCCCGAGGCACATGTTGGGCTACAGACTTCCAGAACCCCTCCGTACCCTTCTTGATTGATGAAAAGGAAACAGGGAAAGAAAAGGAGAAGATTGAACGTTAGTCGTTTAGAACAACAGTGGTAGTTTACTTTTTGTCTCCAACAGAAAAATGAACAGAAACATGACAACTGTAGACAGGCAATGACGTTCCCTAGGAAAACATGACAGCGGGTTTACCTGTGTAACACTGACATGAAAAACAGAAGCTAAGCAGGAGACAAGGCCTCTCTACCTCTCATTAAGGAAATGGCTTTCTGGCTTTGAATGGATGGAGAAAGAATGGAGGGCTCACAGGGCATCAATAATTATGACCTGTCAGAAAATACGTCTCTCAGCCTAAGGAGGCTGCCAAGGCTCTGGAGTGTTTAGAAGTTAGTAAAATACAGGAACACCCTTTATTGTTTTAATAGAAAAATGCTCATGAATAAAAAGGTAAGTCTTTAATTTGTTCAGTCTTCTAAATCAATAAACTCAGAAGACGTTTTGACTAATGTAACTGGTATTTCACACACAAATTTAAATGATATCTGGTAATTGCCTTTTCTAAAATGTTAATTCAATTTAAAATGATCTATGTAATAGATCATTTTCTATGTAATAGATCATTTTAAATGTAAAACAATAAAATAAAAATGTAACCCCCCCACTTTCAAGACATTTCAAGTTTATTAATATACAGCTGTGTAGCTCTATTGCATTCAGAATTCACTTTCCTTCAGTTTCAATTCCCTTCAATAGAAACTTAAGACAATATCAGTCCTTATCTGCTGATCATGTTGGAAAAAGTATAACAAAAAAAAACAGATATAAAGAGACTGGGTGTGAAACGTTGTAAAAGCTTTTTGAGTGCTCAACAGGACTAGAAATGTGCTGGATTTGTTATGACAAGCATTAAAAAGTAGATAATCAAAATAGTCAAATTAGTCCAGGAGCACCAATAAAATGCTTACAATTGAGATTTTATACCCATGTTTAACATTCATCACACAGGATGATAAGACTTCTGACTGGAGTTAAAATTGCAGTTCATGTTGCTCTACTTTTACACAATAGTTTGGAAAGGATACTCCAACTGTAGCCTTCACAAACATGTGGTTTAATATGACCTCGGAACGGATATGGTTCAAATCACACTCTGACCTCGGGGTGTTCTGTGAGACCTCAGGTCTTTTTACACAATTAAATCAACATCAGTTGCCAGGGCAACCTGTCAGACAGGCCCACAACACTACCTGTATGCGGTCAGGTCTTGCTAATGACACTCAGGCTTGACTCGGGCATTAAAGAGAAGACATATGGATCTACGGAAATGAGACACTCAAAGAAGAAGTAGCAAAAAAAATTTAATTTAGTCACCAATTCTGACTTACTACAGTAGGATATGAGAAAAAGGTTACTTTTAGACAAAATGCAAAAGCCCTTACGTGAAAGGGCACCTAGAAAGTCACCTTAGGTAACAAAACATGTCTATTACAAATACAAAAATATCTATTTGTTTGCCAAATTTCTTACAGTTTAGGCATTTAGCCAGAGCTGGTCCCATAAGAGACAGCTTGCCTGCTACTGAGTCGGCAACCGGATTGTTCTGGAAGTCCTTCTTTGGAGATATTTTAGCGTGACAGCGACTTGTCATATGTGTAATGATTAAACATTCTGACAGGTCCAAGTTGTGTGAAACAGCACCACTGAGGAGAAAACTTGTGTAATCGGCTCTGGCTGCTGTCAGAACAGAAGACAGTAAAAGGCTGATCAGACAAGACAAAAGTTGCTCTGCCTCATCCTTTCTGCAGTCAGTTGTTCTGCATTGTGGAAAATGTTGAAATATTAACAGCCTGCTGGAATAAAGTGTCGCTAATCAGACAAATATTGTTTAAAGGTGGTAGCGCAGCCTCAACATATTGGAGTCTTAATTATTTTGAATTTTTTTTCACAATCAAAATGTAAAGTCTTGTTTTGCTGTAAAGCTGTGTGCAGTACATGGGGAACAGCTGCTGAGATGGCACCATCAATATTATTTTCATACAAATATTTGGGAGCCACCCCTGTAGAGCGTGCAATCAGCTGGTCAGAAAACATGCAGCTTCCACGCTCCCAACTCTGGTTTTAAAACTGTTAGCTGATAGGATGGATGGGTAGAACTCAGGTTCCACGCCACGACCCGTCACGTTTCACGACTGCAAACATTTCCAGAAAGATGAATTTGTCTTTCTAGTAAGCGAATGAAAAGTGCAGTACATTATTTCAGCCAACTGACTGGCAGTGCACAGCAACAAGTGGGAGAGGGCAGCACTGTGCTCCTCTATCCTCCATATTCTCTTAAGGATTCTCTTCACACCTTGTTTCACTTTGTTGGCTTTGTGACAAAGTGGTTTAGTTTGTGTTCACCATTTGTCCCTTGTTCTTGTTTCTGATTCATTTACTTTCTGTAGATGGCCATCTTGCTTAAATTTAAACATTAGTTTGCAGCTCTGCTCCACTTACTATCCCGGGTTTGTTTGTGTTAGCATTAGGTTGCAGTTTCCATCTATATGTTTAGGTTAAAGCTACTCCTGGATTATTGGTTGAATTTGTTTTATTTGGTTTCAAAGTATATTTATATTTTCCTTTTTACTCACCATTGTTTGTCCTTGTAGATCTGCAGGAGTATGGGAGGGGCCGGCCCAGTACTTCCTGCTTAAGTGACTGAGTGATGTCACTGATTGTCTGGCTGGGTTCTACCAATTAGAGGGTTTCTTTAGGAGTATTGCTTTGTTTTTCTTTAAAGTAACTTGACTTCTTTGGTATTACCTGGTTTATTTTTCAGATCATTTTATTATATAGAGAAGTTTGTAAATCAGATTAATAATTGTATTTTTGTTTTTCTGTTTAGTTTTCATGTGTTTTTTTTCCTTTTTCCCTGTTTAATTGTGGTTTGGTCCACTCAAGTGCAGGTGTGTTTCTGCTTGATTATAAAACAGAGCTGTTGGAAGCTCAGAGGGAGAGGAGTGTTCTGAATCCTGTTGAAAATAAAAAGTCATCAGAAGCTGGAATTGTTGACTAAGGCTGTTTCTTCGGTTCACCTTGCTGACCCTTGACCTCACTACCTCACAAATGGTGGCAGCGGCGGCGGTTCCAGGCCAATAGGTGACAACAATGCAGAAATCAGCCAAGTCAAAGAGACATCAGGGGCCAGGGGAGGGTTCCACAGAAGAGGCCCAAGCTGAGGAAAACCTGTCAGAAGCTTCTGGTGAGCAGCGCCCTGATGCAAAGTCTTTTTCTGAACTCTCAGCTTTATTGCAAGGTCTGATGCAGCAGCATGCTGACCAGGAAGAAAAACGGGAGCAGGACAGACAACGCCAAGATGAACGGTGGAGGAAGATGCAACACCAGTTCAGCCAACTTCAGCAGGAGGTCCAAATGGAACGCCGAGAGCATCTGATGCAGCTGGAGGGCGCTGTAGCTGATCCTGACACACTTCCTGGGCCTGCAGTAAGACCAAAGGTGCCACAACTAGTGCAACAGAGAGGAAGCCTTCCCAGCACAGCTGAGGAACCACAAGCATCCAATCTGACGCTAACCAGTTGGAAAGGCCCAAAGATGCAGCCCTATGGTGAGGATGAAGATATTGAACATTATCTAACAATGTTTGAAAGAATTGCAACTGGATGTCAGTGGCCAAGAATAGAATGGGCCCTGCATCTGGCACCACTTCTCAGTGGTAAAGCAAGAGCTGCTTATGTAGCTATGGACGTTGACGACATAATGGACTATGACAAAGTAAAAACTGCTGTGTTGGAAAAGTTTGAAATAAGTTCTGAGACTTACAGAGCGAGGTTCCGGACCACGACGGTGAAGGAGGACGAGACACCCAAAGAGCTACGAACACGCCTTAAAGACCTGTATGAAAAGTGGATGAATCCAAAGAAGAAGACAAGAGAGCAAATTGGAGATGCCGTGGTGCTGGAGCAGTTTCTGAGAGTCCTCAACCCAGATCTTCGAACCTGGGTGAAAGAGCGGAACCCCTCTACTTCGAAAGAGGCTGCAGAGATGGCAGAGGCTTTCCTTGCAGCTCGTCGCCCACAAAAAGGGTATATGACTTTGAGACCCAGTTTACCTCCTTTTGTGCTGGGTAAGTCAGGGGGAGGGAATGGACACAGACCTAAATATCCCAAAGAAAGTTCCCCAATTAGTGGCAATAGTCGTGTTAGGGAATTTAAACAGAGAGGTCCTTTGGTCTGTCACTCGTGTGGTCAAGCTGGTCATTTCAAGGCTGAGTGCCCAGGTCAGCAAGGCAGTAAAACTTGTATGTGTTTGTCACCAGAGCGTTTTGATTTGCTAAAGGAAGAATATGAGTCTGTAGTACCCTCTAGTGCTCAGGAGCACACAATCTGTGTTTTTGTTGAGGGAAAGCCTTGTGTCGCCCTACTAGATTCAGGCAGTAGCCGCACCCTTATTAGGCAAGATTGTCTTCCCAGAGACACCACATTTTGTGGTAAGGTTAAACTGAGGTGTATTCATGGTAGTGATGTCGTTTACCCCATAACCAATGTTATCCTTCAAGTTCAGGAACAGAAGCATGTTCTTACAGTAGGAGTGATGGATAAACTTCCTTATCAGGTTGTATTAGGTCGGGATATGCCAATCCTGGGGGACCTGTTAGCAAAGAGAGACAAAGATCTAGATATTTCAGGTGAAGGTCTGCTAGCCATCACTAGGTCTAGCTCTAAAAGGTCTCAGTCAGAGCTGGGTTTGAGTGAGTTACCTTTTGCTAATGCAGAAGTTCCTGGTGAGGACAGTTTAAGAAAGCACTTCCCAAGAAAAAGCAAAATGCAGAAGAGACAAGATAAAGTGAAGGGGACAAAACTTGCAGAGTTATGTTCGGAACCAGAGATCGATGAGCTACAGGTGGTTCCAAGCAATATTGTTCAACTTCAAAGGCAGGACCCCTCCCTAGCACCTCTGTTTGCTAAGTGTTCCCAAGAATCAACACCGATTACAGAAGGAGTTCGGGAAGTTTTCATTGTAAAGAATGAATGCCTGTATCGTCATAGCAAAGTGGGTGACCAGTTAGTAGTTCCCACAAGCTTAAGGCCAATAGTTTTACAGTTGGCCCATTCAGTTCCTTGGGCGGGTCATTTAGGATATGTGAAAACATTCTCCAGAATGTCTAATCGTTTTTTTTGGCCTCAACAGTTTTCAGATACTGTTCAACACTGCAAATCATGTCCACAGTGTCAGTTGACAGCTCCGAGTAAGAAAGGTGACAGAGCACCACTTATTCCTATGCCTATAATAGACACCCCCTTCTCTCGTATCGCCATGGACATTGTCGGGCCATTGGAGAGAAGTAGCTCAGGACATAGATACATTCTAGTTGTGTGTGTGACTATGCAACAAGGTACCCCGAAGCTTTCCCATTAAGAAAAATTAAAGCCCGTCAGATAGCCAATTGTCTGATACAGATGTTTTCAAGGGTAGGTATTCCCAGAGAGATTCTTACAGACCAAGGAGCAAATTTCACGTCCAACTTATTGAAGGAAGTTTATAAACTTTTAGGAATTAGTGGAATCAAAACAAGTCCCTACCATCCTCAGACCGATGGGCTTGTGGAACGGTTTAATAAAACTCTGAAGTCCATGTTGAGGAAGTTTGTTAAGGATTCAGGGAAAGACTGGGAGCAGTGGTTGCCGTTTTTGCTTTTCGCTTATAGAGAGGTACCTCAAGCGTCTACTGGGTTTTCCCCGTTTCAACTCTTGTATGGTCATACTGTCAGGGGTCCACTAGATGTCCTCAAAGAGGCCTGGGAGGGGGCTGAACCTGAAAAACAGTGTACATCACTTTCATATGTGTTGAAAATGAGGGACAAGCTTGAACAGTTTCAGGAACTGGCTCATATACACTTAATAGAAGCTCAGCAGCGCCAAAAGCAGAACTATGATAAAACAGCTCGTAGGAGGACCTTTAAAGAAGGACAAAAAGTGTTGCTTCTTTTGCCAACTTCTGAAAGTAGCCTCTTAGCCAAGTGGCAGGGGCCTTTTGTCATAACCAGGAAAGTAGGTCCCGTTACTTATGAGCTCAACCTGCCAGATCGTCGCAGAAAACAGCAAGTTTTTCATGTCAACATGTTGAAAGAGTGGATTGAACGTCCAGTTCCATCAATGCAGTTGTGGGCTCGTGCTGTAATCGATGAAGAGGAGCTTCAAGAGCAATTCCTTCCATCTAACTTTGGGGAACAGCTTTTGCCAGATATAAGTCACCTATCTCCAGAGCGACAAGAGGAACTGCTGGCTATGTTGCCAAGGGAACTTTTCAGTACAAAGCCAGGCTACACTCTTCTCATTAAGCATGACATACGACTTCGCAGTCCCACTCAACCACCTATCAGGGATACAACCTCCAGGGTTCCAGCAAAGCTCATGCCTGCACTGAAACAGGAGGTGGAAGAAATGCTGGCTATGGGGATCATAGAACCTTCCAAGGGTGAGTGGTGCAGTCCTGTGGTACTTGTTCCCAAGAAAAATGACTCAAAACAGAGATTTTGTGTTGATTTTTCAAAACTTAATGCTGTCTCTGTTTTTGACGCGTATCCAATGCCAAGAGTTGATGAACTTATTGAACATTTGGGGAATGCTAGGTACCTTACAACACTTGACCTCTGTAAAGGTTATTGGCAAGTTCCACTAACTGAGTCTTCAATGGATTTAACTACTTTCAGGGTTCCTAGTGGACTTTATCGTTTCAGAACTATGCCTTTCGGACTTCATGGAGCTCCAGCTACATTCCAGAGGTTGATGGACTTGGTTTTAAAGGGAGCGGATGGCTATGCAGCAGCATACATCGATGACATTGTGGTGTTCAGTGAGACTTGGAAGGATCACGTGAAGCATCTGACAGATGTCCTACAAAGAATCAAATCGGCTGGATTAGTCATCAACCCTGGAAAGTGTCACATTGCAAAGACGGAGGTTGAATACTTGGGTTACGTCATTGGGGGTGGGGTTATTCGCCCTCAGGTGAGTAAGGTTGATAACCTTGCTGCTTGTCCTCCTCCTACAACTAAGAAGAAGTAGAGATCTTTTCTAGGTTTAGCTGGCTGGTATCGTCGGTTTATTCCCAACTTTTCCACCAGATCAGCCATTCTTAGTGACTTAACACGGAAATCTTGCCCCAACAAGATTCAATGGACTCCAGAGTGTGAGGCTGCATTTGCAGATCTGAAAAACTGTTTGTGTAATGAACCTATGTTGCAGTGTCCAGATTTTTCACGCCCATTTACAGTGCAGACTGATGCCTCAGGAGTGGGGCTAGGAGCTGTGTTGCTGCAAGGTGAGGAAGGTGACCAAAGACCAGTGCAATATAAGTCGAAAGCTCTTCCCCAGAGAAATGAGGTACTCTACAATAGAAAAGGAAGCTTTAGCGATAAAATGGGCTCTTGATACTTTAAGGTATTATCTGTTGGGTGGTGAATTTGTGCTTGAGACAGACCATAGAGCTTTACAGTGGATGAACAAGATGAGAGAGACCAACGCAAGAATCACTAGATGGTATCTATCATTGCAGCCTTATTGCTTCAAGATCCAGTATAAGGCTGGACGGAAGAACGTTGTGGCGGATTTCCTCTCTTCTTCTTATGAAGACTGAGTAACTTAAGGGGGGGGAAATGTGACAAAGTGGTTTAGTTTGTGTTCACCATTTGTCCCTTGTTCTTGTTTCTGATTCATTTACTTTCTGTAGATGGCCATCTTGCTTAAATTTAAACATTAGTTTGCAGCTCTGCTCCACTTACTATCCCGGGTTTGTTTGTGTTAGCATTAGGTTGCAGTTTCCATCTATATGTTTAGGTTAAAGCTACTCCTGGATTATTGGTTGAATTTGTTTTATTTGGTTTCAAAGTATATTTATATTTTCCTTTTTACTCACCATTGTTTGTCCTTGTAGATCTGCAGGAGTATGGGAGGGGCCGGCCCAGTACTTCCTGCTTAAGTGACTGAGTGATGTCACTGATTGTCTGGCTGGGTTCTACCAATTAGAGGGTTTCTTTAGGAGTATTGCTTTGTTTTTCTTTAAAGTAACTTGACTTCTTTGGTATTACCTGGTTTATTTTTCAGATCATTTTATTATATAGAGGAGTTTGTAAATCAGATTAATAATTGTATTTTTGTTTTTCTGTTTAGTTTTCATGTGTTTTTTTTTTTTTTTCCTTTTTCCCTGTTTAATTGTGGTTTGGTCCACTCAAGTGCAGGTGTGTTTCTGCTTGATTATAAAACAGAGCTGTTGGAAGCTCAGAGGGAGAGGAGTGTTCTGAATCCTGTTGAAAATAAAGTCATCAGAAGCTGGAATTGTTGACTAAGGCTGTTTCTTCGGTTCACCTTGCTGACCCTTGACCTCACTACCTCACAGGCTTCTCATTTGAATATTTTGTAATGATTTATTTTTTTTGGTGGGTAATTGTACACAAGTTTTCTTTTTTGTCAACTCTGTTGCAATGCGGTGAAAGCAGCTTGCTCTCTCTGCAGCGTGGCTTCCAGGGGTAAAAGTAAAGGAGCACATGACAATCCAGTAGTGTGTGATCGTCTTTCCTGATGATGTGGCTTCCTAAAGCCACAAAACTAATAAGGTGAGTAAATGGGAATCACCTGTTCAAACAACCCCACCACCTTTGATACAGCACTGTACGCCTCCCGAGGAGAGAGTGAGAGGCTTCTTTTTGAACATGCGCCCTGCTCCGAGCCTTTTTGCGAGCTGCAACAGGAACAGCAGCTCATCTCTCCTGTCAACACAGCTTGTGTTTGCCAGAAATCTATTTAGTGGCACTATTTAAACCTGAGCATGTCTGTGTGCACTGAATAAAGAGTGGGATGATGCGTTTTTTTTTTTTTTTTTAATTCTAGGAAGTAGAGAAACTCATGACCCAACCCCCATCCAAGCTGCACAGACTAATGACCTAACATGCACACAGACACGAAAATCACAGGGTGGAAATCTTTTTTTTAAAGATTTTAAGCACAGGTACAAGTGGGTTTGAGAAATGTAGGAACAACTTGCATACCACGGATTCAACGTTATTAGGAGGGAGGAGTTGCTTGAATAAAAAAAGGAAAAACAAATAATCTGAAATGGTGCTAGGAGATAAGTATTTGAGCAAGAAAAAGACAAAGGACGGTTTTACTTCTCACATAAAAATCCAAACAGGCTTAAAGGTGAAGCCTGGGTGGTTGAGTCTGTTGTTGAGCTGTGGCTGAAGAGGAAATGACTGTTTCCCCTGAGCCAGCAACAGTTTTATGATTAAATTGGGCAGGATTATTAGAGTTAAATGTGCGCACAAGGGTGTGTACTCCAAAAAACATAAGCACCTGTTAAAACAACCATGACCGGGCAGAGAACCAGTCCATTATTTACAACTCTGCTATCGCTGTTAAACAGAGCCAATCCTCCAATTTAAACCTGCTTACTACCAACAGGCCAGTACCACCATGGAGGACCTCTGAATTACAGGTATCAATGTTGTGTTACAGAAACGTCATCTGATCTGTTGGCTGCTCAGCAAAGAGCCCACCTTTACAATCCAATCAGTGGACGGATGTTCATACCAGATCAGAACAGGGCCTAAGTCCAACAGGAATGTTCAACTCCCCTTCCCCAGCTTTTATTCCAGGGCTACTAAAACATTATTGAGACAGGTCTTGTGAAGCCAGGATCTTCACCTCTGGGTCAAAACTTAAAATATAGTTCCTCTTTTTTCTTGTACTTTAAAAGATTTCCATTCAATTTTACAATTTCAACATCTGACATGTATCGTATCCAAGTGGTTTTCTTTTTGCACGTGATATTCATCATAGACTGTCTGAGTGCCAAACTTAGGCGCTGCAGAGTTCTGTTTTCAGCATTTCTCAAAACCTGTTTGGAAACTGAAAATTAAACGGACAGTGTGTAACTAATTTGGCTTTTAATTAGCTAAATTCAAGTACTGCTTTTGTAAATACATATTCTGGCAAAGTCTAATTCAATTAAATTTTATTCATATAATGCCAATTCACATCATGTCATCTCAAGGCACTTTACAAAATCAAATTCAATCAAATCATACAGATTGGTCAAAAAGTTTCCTAAGGAACCCAGCAGATTGCATCTAGTCTTGACATGCAGCATTCACTCCTCAAGAAAGAGTGTAGAGCCACAGTGGACAGTTGTCTGCATTGTCCATGGCTTTGCAGCAATGAGAGGCGCTATATATCGTCGCCAGTTCTGATATCAGTAGCTGAAAAGTGAGAAACTTGTCACCATATGAATTTCCTATCCGTCTTCTGTATGAAGACGTCCTGTCAGTGAGGAAGAGCATAAACAAGCAAAGACGACTAGATCATTCTATTTGTCGTTTTCTGTTGAAATGGAGGACTAGCCATACTCTAGTCTCGAAAGGGAAGAGAAAGTAACCAAGAAAATAAAAAGAAGTAATAACCGGGAGGAAATGAGAGGCTATATCGGCGTAGCTTTTACCAGGTGGAGATAATTCATGAGGGAGCGGGAATTTAAAATGGATGCGGAGGATGCAGGCTTTCTGCTGGACAAGTAAATTAGTTCAATATAAATGTGAAGTTTACTTTTTGGCATTATATTGAAAACAGGGCAGTGTAGTCCAAAAGCTACTCTGTCCTCCTGTTAGAGATGGCTCATTCGTTCATCTCCCTCTCTCTCAGGGAGTGTCTATGAGGAGTGGTGGAGGGATATCAGCCCTGTTCACTGTCTTTAGTGCAGCAGCAAGATCGGGTCTCTTTACTTGTGTTTATAGTCGCTTATATTAGACCCCAAATAAACAACTGCACGTTCAGAAAAAACGCGACTCACGGAATTTACAAGCAACTTAAAAAAAAAAATAATCTTACACACTGGGGCTTTAAAGGAGCATAGCGCAAGTTCCATAATTTTTGCAGACGTCTGCCCCATCTGGCGACAAGTTGAAATGACACCAGTGTTGAGCACGTGCATAGGAGAGGAGCAAAAGCATATGCTGCTGCGACTGCACAGGTCCTTTTTTTAGAGGTGTTGTAAGGTAAGAAAGTTATAAAATATTGAAATTAGCCTATGCTCTCTTGCTAATGCATTGATTGTGGCAGAGACAACAAAGTAGCCAGGTGAACGAGAGCACGCAGTGCATCACACCCACGCCCCAAGGATTCAGCCCAAATCACTTTCTCATTCACTGACTAATAGAGACAACTGTGGTAAATAAAGGAATACTCATTTTACACATTGGGCACTTATATGGGAAAGAAAAGAAATAATATTTACCTTCAAAACTTGCACTATGTATCTTTAAGATCATTGAGTCATGACATTTGTTAATCAACTCAGAATCGCCCTTGCACACATCTAGATGCATAAAAAAGTTAGTTTTTCTTTCTCCCACCCCTTGTGATGTTTGAATACAAGCGCATGGTGTGATCTGACTGTCAGAGAGTTTAGCCATTTTAAGGATTAAATGTAAGTTTTATTTATTTCCTCAATAGCAATGTCTTATAACATTTTACAGACATTTTTAAAAAGGCATTTTCTTCAGTTTTTAGTATTTTATATTACTAGAATTTTCAGTGTTAACCTATGTTAGAAAAATACAGACTTTGATAGGGTGTACTAATTTTTTCACATGTCTGTATATCAACAGGGCGAGATGGTGCCATGAAGTTGCTTAACAGGGCATGTCCATAATTTCAAATATTTTTTATCCAGTCTGTTGTGCTTTTTTCCATGAAAAATTCCCACTGGAGTCTTTTACCATCAAGAAAATGACACCATTATTGTTTTCTGCTAAGGTTATTAAGCCTCCATTTTTCCATTTATATCAGAAGTGGAGCATAGCCTGTCACAACAAAGAAATAAATGACTTACTAAAGCAAAATGAAGCAACCAGATCATAAAATGTTCACTAAGTAGCAATTTCAGGAGCACTGATGCTCCTAAATAGACCAAGTTTGAAAAAGGATCACTGCCTTTATAAGATAATATCTTTACAAGCTGGTAAAGAAATGAAGATGGACCCTTTTCATTACCCTTGATATACAGGACCTCTGACAGTCATACAATTCATTACAATAGGTAACATGAATCTGAAAAACCCAGAGTATTCCAAGTGGAAAAGTTACACACATGAAGATAGTTTGTATAAGCCAGAATCTTGTGAGAAGGCCATTAGTGCATTTGTCAGTCTGTATCTAAAAAAAAACTTGTGTTCATCTAAAGCAGAGTTGTCATCAAGAGCTGTAGCTCTGTAAAGGCTAAGTGTACTTGTCATGCAATCTGAAAGCTACAGGACAATCAAAGCTTCACAAACCATCAAATAAAGAGTTTAAAGCAAAGGATTAGTGAAGACAATACCATGGGGTGAGGTAAAATCCTGCAAGGAGCAGTGAAACCAGGAATCAAACCAATGGAAAAAGTGATGTAGCCTGAACAGAAGAGTAAGGAAAAAGGAGGGAAGTAAAAAGAAAATGTCAAACGTTACAATGTTGGTAAAGTTCCTAAATTAGGCTTGGCATGCACATTATCCCTTGCATCCTTTTCCTGTCACATAAATTTAAATATATACTTCCCAAAACAGATGTGAAGATCCTAAATAAGTAAACTGTATGATTTCAAGCCTTGCTTTTATAGTATAAAGCGTAGTTAGGTTTCACTGTGGCTTAAAATTTCTTTGTGGCACAAGCCAATGAAACCTGACTCCCATTTTAACAAAAATATTCCTGTGTGTCAAATGAAGCAGATAGCTCACTTTATGGCTCCACAGGGGCTGAGGGAAAATTACTGCAGCCCTCAATGGGCCTGAAACACGGCAGATAAAGCAGGGAAAAGTTCGTTCACATATGTTGGTTACTACAGGTGGTTTTAAAACCTTATACTGTAAACAGACTTTAAGGAGGCGAGTTAAACTTTCTTCTCACCAGTGCCGGTATGTGCTCGCTTTTAAAGTTATGGCCTAATTTTGAAAATTGTCCACAATAATTACATAATACATCTGGAAAGGCGGATGCGCTCTCCTCTTAGACAGCTATCAAACTGTTTGGCTCTATCTGGGTTCTTCAATCCTGTAAACAACTGGGTGAGGATGTGGTTGTGATGGCTTTTTATGAAGTGGAGAACTTAAATGAGGAGGACTGGATTCCGGAAGGCCGACTTGAAGCAATTTAAAAACCAAAACAGCAGCCAAGAACTGATAACAATCCCAATTAAGGTTGTCTGGAGGTCTTTAGCAGCGAGTACATGGCGGGCATTTGGATTTACAAGGTGCAGTTTCTCACCACATAAGTGCTCCACTGAAGAGGAACCATTACAGAGAGAATGTTTGAAAAAGGAAAGAGAAAGGTGTTAAAAGGTCAGGTGCACAGCAGGGGATTACAGTTGGTAAGATCAAGAGCGATGAAGTTCCCAGCATCTTTGGTTGTCCTTGGTCTTTTGTTCGCTTGGAATCTGAAACACTCACCAATTTGTCTCTCGTGTCTTTTGACACATACCACAACCTCTGCCCCCATAGAGGTCGCGGTGCTTTTTCAGTTCCTGCCTCTCTCAGGGGTTATCCGGTGTGTGAAACGCTCGTCTCCACACTCCCATGACGGCAAGCATAAAAACACAGCAAACACTTGACAACATTGTTACCCTGAGGACCTCCGCGTGCAGCACAGTTTTCTGGGAAATAACAGGTGAGGTCTTAGAGTCATGCACCTCAGAGAAGTTCACCTACCCCGTGAACCTTTGTTACAACCACAAAACTTAATGTGTTTTATTGGGATATTGTGTGATAGAGCAAAACAAAGTAGTGCATATTAGCGAAGTGAAACAATAATGACAAGGATTTCAACTTTTTTCAAATGACAAACTCAAAAGTGTTGTGCTGCACCTATAAGCATTTGCTGCAACTACAGCTACAAGTCTTTGGGTTATGTCCTGATTAAATCTGTCCAGAAAATGCTAATTTTGTGCAAAATAGCTCATGATCAGTCGAATTGGATGGAGCGCATTAGTAAAAAATTATATTTTAAGTCTTCTCAGATTCTTGGTTGCATTTAGGTCTAGACTTTTAATGGGTTCAAACACATGAGCATGTGTCAGAACTTGTGTTGTAGTGATGGTGTAAAACTTTTCCTCACTCACTTCCTGGTTTTCACTACCCTCGCCCGAACCACGAGCTTTAGCATGTTGGCCACTAAAGTCTCCATCAGGTTTGGGCATCGGAATTAAACCAGCTAACCAAGTATATTACTGGGATGCAGCAAGTCAACACGTGGCTCTGACAATACAACTGCCTTCCAAATACTGCATTCAAGAAAACCTTTGTTATTGTGATAATGCACACATGTAGGCCAAAAAGTTCAGATTTGACTAGACAAGAAGACGTCTAGTTGGATGGCCATCTCTTGGTAGGGTTGCTGTTGTGCAACACCTTTGGCCACATGGTCACAGCTTGAGATAATATTTCAAAACCTTTCCTTGCTTTAAAAATCCGGTGTTCCTTGGTCAGTGTGACCACTAATGTTCTCTAATGTTCTCTAATGTCTAGTGATACTGTTTTACTGTATCACTCTCAAGAATCCAATTAGTCCATCTAGTGGAGAGACCTATCGTGACACACAGAAGCTGAATAATAAATCATCAGCTCATACAAACTATAACCCTGTGAGCGCTAGGTCTTATTTTTAAAAGTCGCCTTAATTAACATCTACACAGCACATTAGTCAACTGTTTTGTGCTAAAAAAAAGTATACGTTTACAAGCATGTAAATATTTATGACTGCATGTATCCATGCTACTTGGAGATGCTCAACAGATGTTTATGCTCAGAAAGATCTGCCGAGTCGCCTACGCTGCAAGCTCAGACGAGAGTTATTTTAAACTTTTTGGACCACAAATGTCAGGCTTATGAACTGAAAAATCTTGATATAATAATTAACTTGTTTGTAATATTTAAGGAGCCAATAGGTCAACTTGAGATTTGTGATGCTAGGCTCAACTTTTGAGTAATTCCTTGGAAACTTCCTTTCCAACACCGCAGAGACAACTGTTAATTAATTGTTATTGTTTATTAACACACACATCTATATATCCCTCTCTCTCTATATCTATCTCTCCCCCCCTATATAGCATATATATATGGTTCTCAAGAGAGAGAGAGCGAGAGAGAGGGGGGGGAGATATAGCATATATATATATATATATATATATATATATATAAAATCCTGGCCCTTCTCTAACGCTTAGCAGGAGAACCCCTGCCTTTATTTCTATTAAAGGAGAAGTGTTCTCTTCCTCAAATTGTCTGCATCCATCATTGATCTTTCCGCCCTGTAGTGAGCAGGGAAAGCTCCTGTAAACAAATAGCAGAGAGAGAACACCGACCCTCCACCTTCAAACCCCCTGTTTACAACCAGCTGTATATCCTTTGCTGGTTCTGTTTAAAAATAACTCCACATATACAAACAACTGTGGTTGCCGGTGCATTAACCGTCTGTGTGAATTCAAGGCAAAAACTGAAATGAAGACGCTGAGGAAAAAAAGAAAGTTCTGGTATCAACAAGTATGGGGATCTTGTTTGAGCACATGTGTAAACAGCATCTAACGCTGCAATCAGGCAGGCTGTTACATATGTCGGGGCAGACTTTCACGGAGTGACAAAAGTTGAGTTGTGGAGTAATTACCGAGAAACGGGGTAATGAGGGATTCAGGAAGCCTTTTGATGCCGTAGCACCACCGTGATTATGTATGCAGTCGGAGACAGAGCTGGGCGCTGATCAGGTCCAAACCTGGACTTATCCTGGACATTTCCCCTACAGTTTACAAGTCTGTGACTGAAGGAGTTAGCAGGAGCTTACATGTGTTTGTTTGGCAGTGTGTACAGAACACTAAATGCCAGATTGGGAAATCGCTCCTCTTAATTGCATTCAGCTCAAAGCAAAGTAAAAGCTATAACAGCGCAGAAAAGTCAAGTACCGCTGGCTACAAGAGTCGCTTCTGACAGCACAGCTCTGCAGCGCAGCGCTTGCACAAATTGAAAAATGAATATAGAAATGGTCAAATGAAATAAGACATGCTCTCCTTTGTAAAGCTAGTGGAAGGATTTTAGCGTCCCTGCAGGTTATCAGATAAAATCCTCCACTACACCAAACAGCCAGGGAACAGTCCACAAGTACATGATGTTTCCCGTCAGGATCTAGAAAATAGAAAAAGAAGAAAGGAGAGAAGCTTGCTGCGACTTGATGAGGATTTCCTGCTCTATATCCTATAGTTTAAGTCTCCTGTTTAATATTTAGTGAAAGAAAAAGTACAAATTAAAGAATTGATGAGTCACTGTTATTGGAACATTTCCCAGGAGAAACATTTAGACAGACCACTACAGACACCACTGCACTTTGATTTGATGTGTCTAAGTCAGTCACAATGAAGACAGGATACCAGTCTTTTGAAAAGGGCCGCGGCCCCTTTCATGTTTCTGCCTAGACTGAACACCCACAGATAAACACACAGTGTCACCATGGAAACAAATTCATTTCTGTATTAGTTGTAGCATTTTACTGATTCCTGGATGGATACGTTCATCCTGCAGAACGGGGGTAATGCAAACTTGAGGTTTGATCTTTTCTTCTTTTTTTACGTCAATAAAAAAAAGGGAAAAAGGGAATAGTAAGTCTCCTTCTGCAATGATTTCTTGGAAAAAATATGAGCTTTTTCATAGAAGAGATTCTAAAAGCCTTTCATCACATAGGAACACTGTGTCCCCACCAGCCGAAAACACCAAGCAATGAAATCTTCAGCTTCACCACGCTCAACTTTAACTACATAAATGAGGTAGTTCCTCTAGCAGCGAGTTGGAGTGACATAAAAACAACCTTCATAAAAAGTATATTTTATGTTTTCATTTTTGCAATTACGCTATTATTTTGTAATGTCTCCAGACTGTTTAGCCTCTTAAAGGCTGAACCCACATGCATTGAATGAATGGTTGATATAAAACATCTCACAATAGACTGTTCCATTTGGATCCAGAAAACCTAAAACTGCAATGGTACATAATGGCAAAGGGAAATAGTAGCATTAGAAGGTGTTGTCTGGACACATGAGGGCATGTGTAAGCCACAAATTTGGGAGGATTGAGCCGCCTAATCTCCTTGCGACCCAGATTTGTATGATGTTGAAGTATTTGAAGTGATTTTGGTTATTATGCAAGATGACCTGGTCTTTTACAGAGAAATGAACTTTTTGTAGTGTCTTGTAGTGTAGTGTTTAAAGACTTTATTATTATTATTTTAAGTAAGCCTTTTACTGATGGTGATATTTACAGCAGGGTAAATAACTGTGCAGTATTTTAATAACTTTAGTCATTCAGTTTCAAGTCAGGTTTAAGTTTCTGAAGATAATAATGTTGATTGTATTTATTTTGATATATATATATATATATATATATATATATATATATATATATAAATAAAAAACATGTTTATTTCAAGGGAAGATTCAACAAAAAGGTATCAGGAAAAGTTTCATTTTCATTTCAAGTAACTATTCTCTAATATGGTTTTGATAAACACAAAGACATATCGTTTCAAATAATGATAACATTGACAAATATAATTGTCATAATTGTTCCCCACAATTAATCAGCCCCACTCTGATGACAGAGCTGGCGCTATTGAACTGTTGTGCAATCATAACGTTAGTCCCAAGACAGGACTGCAGCCAGAGAAAACATGCTTGCTCATAGTCAAAACAAGACTGTTCATCTCCACCTGTATCATTTGTTTATATGGCACTATTAACTTTGCTACAGATGAAGTGAAAATACCTTGCCGTTTCATTTATTGTATAACCATCTGATTTCACGTGAACAACACCCTCATTTAGCCTCATTGGTTTTAAAGCAAAAATATTAGCTTAAGGATTTTCTTTTCCTTTTTTCTTTTTGCAAACTGCCCCTGATTGTTAACCCACCAGAGACATTCTTCCTTCCTCTATAGTTCAAAGGAGATTGAGGCCGACGCCAGAGGCCAGATCAATTATCCCGAGCAGCCATTTCCACTGTCCTCTCCCACTGACAAGCTGAAAATCTGGGCCCTATCAAAGGCTGAAGGGGCCATCAGCCAGCCAGGCAAGCTATTTTCCACCAATTCGCTTACCTTCCACTCATTTTCTTTTTCCCTGCTATTATCCGTTTACCCTCTCTATCTTTGCCCTTCTCTTGTCCTTTAATCCAAAATCACACTATTACGCAGACAAGCTTTTTCTTTGATGTAAATCCAATTACACGTTTATTCATTTATGGTTTTAATCTAAATTTTCTCATTTTAAGATTTCGTCTGAGAAATCAGCTGGTCTTTAAAGTCACAGCTGTGTTGAACGTTTTTCCAACTTTTTGTTTTCCGATTACACAGAAGAACCCTGCCCTGAATATTTTCTGTCACTTTAATTCAGTCCTGAAATACCTTCTTGCACCTTTGCTGCCATTAATGTAAGAACCAAGGTTGGAATGTTGCTGTAGTAAAGTCAAACAAAAGTATGAAACCATTTTCTTGTAAAACGTGACACATTCTTAGTATGAGATATTGGTTCATTCATAATTGACACATGCTACATAATAACCTTCTGATGCCCCCAAAACATTTGCGTCAGAGTTAGAGATGTTTTACGCAGAACGTTTCTATAAAACCCATGTTCCCAGAGATGCTAGCAGCATGAGGAGAAGCAGCACTGGGTTCTGCCTCTGAGGTTGGTTCTGATTTGTAAAAAAAACCCTTTCTACTAGCAGACTGAAAGAAATGCTGTTCTGATAATAAGATGCTTTTGTAGCATCTGTGTTCTTTTTACTACACCATCATAAGTACAAATGAAGTGAACTGAGTATGCAATAATGTGGATTAAAGTAATACATAACCAGTTTACAGGATAATATCTGAAGAACAGCTTTACCTTTCAATTTAATACCTGTGCCAAGTTTTTCCAAGATAATGTCATTTCATTGTAATCTCAGTCAATAGAACTGGAAAATCAGCAATCCACAAGAATACATTAAAATAGGAGTTTTTTTGTTACACTGAATAATATAAAAAGCCCAATGTCTCTTAAGAATATCTATACTCAACAATTTTACAGTGTTAAAATCCAGACAATTTGCTCTTGTGGTAATGTGATTAGGGGGCTTTTGGAATTAAACTGGGGATGAAGGCGCTCTAGAGAGGAAGAGATTTTCTGCAGCAGATATTTTTTCAAACCGAATTCGATAACAGTAAAAGGAAAGCAGTTGGTGAAAAGGACTAGAAAACTGGATGTATAAAGCTTTATTTTCACCAATGTTACCTATCAAAGCATCTCATATATGTCTGTCTATCTAGACCATTATTTATTTTTTGTTTTGGGGGGAAGGTAAGTTCCAGAATAACCTAAAGTTATGCTTACCAATCTTTCCTTGAAGACCATATGTCTCAGCCACTTAAAATCAAGTGGTTTAAAAGCGGAAAAGACGAAGAGTGAGTCCTCTTCATAGCTTTCAGGTTTCTGGATGGCTCCCTCTGGGTAGGTAATCCTCAATGTGGTTTTGGTGCCTACGTCTCTGTTGTATCCCCTTACTGGGGCTTCGTTCAACCTGTGAATGAAAGCAAGGCATGACCAAGTGGAATCTGCATTAAAACATTATTTGGAGTTCAACTCTCCACTAGCAAGGGCATCTGAACATTGTTAAATTTTACTCAAGATACCCAGGACTGCAATGAACTGTCCTAATGAATGAATAAAACACACACTTTGTCCATTGTATAAGGAGTACTCCAAGTAGGTGTTCATTGGAAATAAATGACCAATTCATTTGAAAAATAAGTCACAAAATTAGAAGAAAGGCAAATTAAAAATGGCAGCATGCTGCAAAGGCTTCCCTTTCCCTTTTAAACATTGAAATAAAGGTGTTTCAAGTTAGAAAGCGAAATGAACACAAAGCATTATGAAGGCATTTGAACATCCTACAACTAGCTTGTCATGATTTGGGTTTTGTTATGGTTTATGTTTGTATTTGATTATTAGTTCTCTCTCCTGTCTTTAGTATTAGCTCTGGTTTTTATTATTTGCTTGTGTCTTAGTTTGGTTTTCTAGCTTAGGTTTGGTCTTTATGGTTATTTTGTTTGTGGATTAGTCCTGCCAGTCAATCAGTTTCAAATCTCAGTATCATCCTGTCTGTTTGCCTGTCACTCCCCTTCACCAGTCATCATCCAATCAGCTTCAGTTTACTTCCAGCCACTTTTTCCCTCCTGATCAGCTCCACCCCTTCTGGTAATTAGTTTCACTCCGTTCACCTGCTCACTCCTCTACTTATACCTGCCTCTGTCTCCTGCACTCTGCCAGATCATTGTCTTATTCGAGCCTTTTGGTGAGTCTTATCCAGCGTTCTTTTCTGACAGTCCTGTGAATATTGACCCAATCTGCCTTTTTGACTTCTGAGCCAGCCTGATCCCTGAACCCGTTTTTCCTGCCTTGTCTGACTGCTTACTCGTTTTGCCGACCTTATTCTGCCCTTGGATTATCTGAGCTTGCCTGATCCCTGTCTGTATTCCTGCCTGTTTTGGACTGCCATTTTGTGTACCGTTTTTGGACTGTCATTCAGACCACTGAGTTCTGCCTGCCCCTGTATGGTCAAGATCGCTTTATTAGACCCTCTGGATCATACCTCCTACTTGTCTGGCTTGAATACTGGGTCCATCTGTCCCCGTTCATGACATTGCTAACACCTTAGCCCAGGGTTTGCGCGAGCTGCCACTAGGGGTGCGCAAGGCGAAAACTGTAATGGCGTCTGACCGTGTTTTTCCCCCCCCACACAATGCGTGTAAATAAGCATTTCTTTTGTAAAGCTTAAAAAACTGTAAATTTAATCAATAAATAAAAATGTATTGTAATGATCCTTACTAGACTTTATTGCTAAATGCTGTTGCACACTTAATGTTCCTCTAAATCAGATTGCTTTGGGGATCATACCGGAAGAAATGTGTGGCTTCCGGGGAGAGGAGTCGTGATTCAGGGGACTGGCGGAGTGAAAGCTGTCCCGTTCTGTTCGTTCTAAAATAAAGTGTTAGCAGCAAAACCTCGGTCTGGTGCTTGGGTGTCATAACGGAACGATTCATTATTAGCACGAAAATGTATTTATTTAGAAGAAATCTTCTACGCTTCATTTTAAGATGAAAAATCCGCATTGTGCTGTATATGTGCATATGGCTTGTGGTCTCTGCTTCAATAGTTCTCGCAAATATGCTCAATAGGCTGAAATCAGGGAAACAGGTGAGACATCTAAGGTGAAAGTCATTAAAGAGGAGAGGAAGAGAGTGAGAGAGAAATTGGAGGCAACAGAGGAGAGAATCGCAACGGATCCGGGGAAGAAAACGAGCCAGAATCAGAAAATGTGTCTTTCTCTCTCCTTACTTTACGTTGTCTACGTCAGCAGAGGAAAAATTTAATTCGGGCTGAAAGTTTTATTTACGAGATTAAATTCAGTGACTCGGTCTCTATGGATCACGCTGCGCCTACAAATAGCGCTGCTGCTGCTCATGGTGCCGTGACTTTGAACCAATGACAAGCTGTCACGCGCAAGACACGCACACCGCTGTTGTTACTGGGATTAGTGGTGATAGATGCGATTTCTTGACTATGCTCACGCACAGATCTGTAATACTTTTCATTGCGATTCAGACAGGCGCAGACTGCACCGTGCAGTTCGTTTTAAAGAGGCAGTTTTAGCGCATATTCAGACAGAAACGGGCTGGGGGAGCCGAGGTGTGTTGCCGTGGGCGTGTTTACCTGCTGAAGGTAACCGCTGTGAAACAATCAGAAAGATTTCTCTGATTAATATATATATATATATATATATAAATCTGGGGGGTGCGTCAACCCGGCTGGGACATGGAAGGGGGTGCGCGGCTAAAAAAGTTTGGGAACCCCTGCCTTAGCCCATGGCAATCATTCAAAATATGGTTTTGCTCATGGACCCATAGCTTTAGACTTCCTAATTCAATATTCTTGTGCAAGTGATGAAACAAGCACACACTTCCTTGTTTAATGTGCATAGTGAGGACCGTGCTTTGACTTCCATACATTTTCAACCCTGTGGCCTAACCCTGACCCTCACCTTTACCGCTTTATACCTAACCCTAACCATAATTGACACCTTAAGGCCCATTCATACCCTACGTTTGGCCTGCACGTCCGTATTTTTGTCCGTACGTTCTATCCGTTGACTCCTTCATACCTCCGTCCGTTGAGGTGCGCAATAACCAATATGTCCTCTAGGTGGCAGTGCTGGGCGTCAATGATTCGTCACTGATCAAACATGGCAACGGTCCAAGACGTGATTTTGTTGTATTTGCTCCGTAAGTAAACTTTTTGTTTGTCCCTGTGCCCCGGACACGACACATCATATGTGTGGGTAGTTGCGGACAAGCTCCGCAAGTCGTTCCTCGAATCCCGCCATTGTTTAAAGCCCAGAATTACAACCTTCTTCGTGATTTTGTTGACATTTTGTACTACAAACTCAATAGCGCCCCCACCGTTTCCGGTAGTATTGCTCCGTATTGATCCGTTTCGTCCGTAATCGTAAGCTCCTGATTTTCGTGTCAAAGTACGGACGAAATCGACGGTTAGAACGTATGAAACACTCCACACGTATCCGTATCCGTCTTTTACGTGAGGTATGAATGGGCCTTTAGTCCTCAACCTAGTCTAGAAAAAAAAGTGAGGACCTTTTTTCGGCGTTCACTTTACATCACGTGTCAAACTCAAGGCCTGCGGGCCAAATCCGGCTCGTCAAGGCAATTTATCCGGCCCTCGAGGGCCAATAAAGGCATATAATGTCAGAGTAGAGGCATATCATTTTAAGTTGTATAAAGTGGCTAAAACTGTGCCTCCTGTAGCGTATGTTGATTTAACAGCATCATGCCACTAGATGTCAGTTTTCGAACAACACATTAAAACAATCCAGAAATGTCCAAAAAGAGAAAAAGTGATGCAGAATGATGTGAACTGAAATTAAATTATGAAATCAATAGTATCATCTATACACGTCCAGCCGGCCCTTTTAATGACTCCATGATGCCAAAGTAGCCCAATATAGAAATGAGTTTGACACCCCTGCTTTATATCAAAGTCCTCACTTTATTAGTAAAATTAGCAAAAAATGTTCTTGCTCAGCTGCAAGTACAAGAACACACACATTTTGACTTCTTCAGTGTGAATTGATAAGCCAAGGAATTCCTACAGCATGACTTACGTCTAGCCGGATTCATGGCTCATTCTTCTTCAGAATATTGCTTTGTCATTCACATTTACAGACATTTGTTTCTTCACAGCCTTCTTGAGGTCCAATAAAACATTCAATAAGGTTGAAGACTGCATGAATGCAATGACCTGATTGTCTATTTCAGCCTTTCTATAGCTGGTTTGCTGCTGTGTTTGGGATCATTCTATATCGTTTGTAACAGATTGCTTCTAATTCTTCATTACAAATTTTAGTCACTTGCATCAAGTGACTACAAAAAGGGTCATGGGTGCAACACTGACAAAAGAGGCCCACGTCACTTCCTGAAAGTTTTTGGTCCTGACCAAAAATTCCCGCCAACATCCGTTAACCTCATCTTCTACGGCTAATTTAGCAACTGCAGAGGATCCCCCTTTTCATGCAGTTCCAAAATGAAGACCCATTAAGGTGAACAGGACTGAAACACAAAACTACAGAACGGAACAAGGTTGTGCTCGTCTTTCATACCCCTATTAAAACTAGCCTTGTCTTACCTCACAACAACATCGTATTCATCTATACGGGAGCCCAGAGACTTATTATACAGGATTCCTCCATTGCCCACTACGATGCATCTTTTACAGTTGAGACTGGGAGGAAAGAGAATCAGAAGTGAGTAACTCAGAGAAAAATAAACAGTTGATGTGGCTAAGAAAGATTACCTGTCTAGCTTCTCTCCAAGTCCGTAATTTTTTGTGGTAGTTAAGATGTTGTCGATTATTCTCTCTGCAAAAGGAGGAACGATTAAGTCAATGACATGAATACACAGAGCAGTTTTCTACACTGTAAAGGGAACAAACACTTCTGGAATTCAAACACGAAGATATGAGCTAAAAATAAATCAGGAATTCTCTTAGCCAGTTGGTTTGTATATAAATAAATCAGTAGGGGAAATTCTTTAAGAGATAAATGAACCTACTACATTAGTATCAAACTCCTCAACTCGTGTAATTTATATTTGTACACCAGAAATAAATCTTTTGCTCAGTTAGGTCCATGGAACACCTTAGTTTAATATAAAAGATAAGCAGATGTTCTAAAAACAAGATGATGAAACGGTTTAAAGGTGTGAAAATGACGCCTTTAACAGGTGATTCGATGCAAAGAAGCAACGTATCAAAATCATGGACATCTCAAACCAGTTGGTCCTACAGACTGGAGGTGGGAAAACTTCTCTCCATATATTCAATAAGGAGCGCTCCCACCAAACCTTGAATGATCTGTAAAGTATTTAAAGTCTGAAGATGGGATAAACCTGAGAGAAGCAGACATGGATGGTTTAGGCTGGAATGTGTGTGTATGCAAAACCTCCCTATAAAAGCACCCAGAGAGGAATGCTGCTTTTAAACAAGAACATTCTCCAGGTTAAGCCTGCGATGCTGCGCTTGTCTCCTTGCGTGGCTAGCACCTCTAAGCACACTCTGAGGAAGGAGGATGTTTAGCCATTGCACACATACCGGTCGTGTTCAACAAGACATTCTGCTGGAGTCATGCTGCCAGTATTAGATAGTTATTGAGTTCTTCTGCTCCGGGAATAATTTTAGGTCCGTCTCATCTACAATTCATCGTCCACAACAATTCGGGAGCCGATTCAATAACACATAAACTCATCTGTGTTCAGTCTGTACACGTTTATCATCTCTTACACTTAACTGTTTTAGATCCACACAATCTGAATATGCAGATAAGACCCAACTAAATACAAAATACTTTTCAGATGATGATTTCATTTAATAACATACTGAAAGGCCTCAGGTATAGCCAGAGTTCATGTTCCAACAATAAGAGACAGACTGGGCAAAAATGACCTCCATGGCAGAGGTCCAACGCTGAAACCACTGCAGACCAAATATAAACACAAAAAAAAGAACACCTCAGTGGTGAGTTTTAGTAAATATTCAGTGGACTGATGAGACAAAAGCTGAACTTTTTGGGAAGATGAACTACATTCTGTTTAACTTGCCATAAAACAGCATTTAAAAAAAGAAAAAGTCCATAATGACAGTCATACATGATGCTGGTAGTGTGTTGTGTGTTGGTCTGGGGTTGCTTTGCTGCTTCAGGATCTGGACAATTTGCTTTAAATGATGGAACCACGGATTGCGCTCTAGCAGTAAATCCTAAAGTAGAATGTCAGGCTAGCCTTTTATGACCTCAAGCTCAAGTTTTCAGCAGGACAATGAGTTGAAGCAAACCAGCAAATCCAGCTCTGAATGGCCAAAATAAATATATGATATGAAGTGGCCTAGTCAAAGTCCAGACTTATTGTGCGTGACCTTAAATTGACCTGACCCGTAACAGGCTGTTCGTGCTCAAAAACCCTCCAATGTAGTTGAATTGAAATAATTCTGTAAAAGAGTGGGGCCATGTTTTCACATAGAACCAGGCTGGTTTCCACAGCAATAAATAAAATCAGCACATGAAAACTGGACGTTACATCGGCTCAGTTAATCAATAGACAGAAACTTTATTAATCCCCGGGGACAATTACACATATCCGGTAGCAGACATGGAAATGCATCAAAAGACAAATATTAAAATGGTATTTACAACAAATAATACAAAAAACATGGTGCAGTGAGTGTAAGGGTCTGCTGTTGCTTCAGCTACTGTTTGGGCCAGCCGGGAGGCGAGGATATCAACATTTACTTGATGATCTAAAGCGAAAAAGTATTAAAAAAAATACAAACCTGTAAGGGGGAAAATATTTTTTCAAGGAAAATTTGGAGTTAGGCTTTAGCAGACTCTGATTTAACAGCTGCTGATAATTAATATCTGTTATTTGCCACCTAAAAGACAAATAAAATATAAGCACTGGATTTTTATTTTTGCGCAGACCACTTCAAATGACCCCTGGGAACAAAGGCTGAAGAGCGGAGCCAAAGCGAACAGCAAAAGTGACAATAAAACGTGGAGGGAGGAGGATGAAAGCTGTTTGTAAGACGCTCCAGCCCGTTCACCCTGACCCAAGGTCCTCATGAATAACCTGCAGAGCTTACTGTTTGGATGTGGTGTCGATGTCTGCCATCAAGCATCACCCCAAGCAGCATAAACACGAGGAAGAGGACCACACCTGGATTCAGGCGGGTGAAAAAGTGAAAAATCACAGTGGGCCATGTGCCGCTCCAGAAAACAACATAGAAGCTAATTGTTTTATGTATAAGGTAAACATTTCAGACAAGTATGTCTCACGGTGAGCCAAAGACAAATGGCTGCTGGCCCAGACATTAGTCCCAGATTGGAACTTAAAAAAAACAAAAAAAAAAAAAAAAACTTGTAAAACAGAAGAACTGCAGAAGCTTTAAATAACACATAAACAGACACAAGGTTAGGAAGAGTGCCCTAAACAATATTAAAGAAATCTGTTTCATCAGTTGATGACTGAAGGGTAGATAGTACAAGCTGTAGGCTGCACCAAGTTAACTCAACATGGAAACACGGAGGCTGCTAAACTAACCCTTTCAGGTCTTTTATGTTGGTGTACCACAAATGTCAGTTTTAATGACTTATTGATAATATTTTCTATGGTTAGCGATACTGTTTGAAAAAACTAACAAAAGAAGAACAAAATTAACGTTAACACTTTAGGATAGCTGCAATGTAAAAAAAAAATAAATAAATCAAGTTTCAATTCTGAGACACTCAGTTAAACAGGGATATCAGACATTAAAGGCTTTTTTCTTCACCGCACACGGAAGCAAACAGCATGAGTAGCCTACTGCTTGCAGCCGCCACACGCCAATGCAACAGCAGCTGTTAGCCAGACATTCAAGAATAGTCCGATTTTTCTGTTGAACTTGTTTCTCACTTTTCAGATTTCTCTGACTACCAGCCTTGAAGCCAGATGTCTGCTTTTGCTCACAGGACTGCCAAGACGGTCAGGACCTTTCCTAATGCAGGTTGATCGCCATCTACTGCGTTGAAAGCATCAACAGAGCAAATGAACTGAGACCGATCTTCCTGCAAACCTTTACAATTGTGTCTCCATTGTGTGTTTGGTATGGACACAGATTCTCTGGGACATTATTTAATAATAATCACTGGTTTAATTTAATATTCAACCTACTAACAATAATAATGATGTTGAGTATATTTATGTTGCTAGCTGGACCCACAGTGACTTATCTTTACCTTTAATACACGTTTAGCATATTTTGAACACATTTTAAGCAGAACTGTCATAATCACGATGCTACATTTTTACATAGGCACATGTCTAAGTGTATACCACCAACAATCACACGCATAAAAAATTGGCTTTTTGAAATGCTGTCCACTGCAGTAAGCACTTTGTGTGGAAGGGTTCATGGCTGCATGATTCTCAGCTAGTCTTTGAAAACTGGCCTTTTAGATAATAGTGGATCCAAGAATGCCCCAAATGTCCCCAAAACGCTGCACCTTTCTTCCAAGACGTTTATAGAAAACCAAATGAGCAAGCTTAAATTCTGAGCTTCATGTCACTTGTGCTGCTGTAGTGGAAAAATTCAAACCTAAACAGCAGTTTATCAAGCTTAAAAAATTGATGATGCTGTGTATCTGATAAGAGAAAAACTCCCCCAAGGGAGAACCAATTTTAGATTTGGATACATTTCAAAATGAGCCTAGATTGCTGTAACAGACAAGCCGTTCTTCAGGGTGTAGCGGACGTGAGGCAAAGTTACTGCTTGGCACAATAAGAAGTAAAAATAAACTCCCGCCCTGCATCACCACTTCATGTTCTCAATTTGGGATCCTTTGTGCTGTTCTATTCAAGATCCACACGTATCATCTCTCCACATGAGTACAACTCAAAGGGAAAACTCTGGTGCCATCACAGTCCATGGAGAAACAGAAACCAGGTGTAACCTTCACATAGAGAGTGCTCCTTTCATAATGGCTGTGTAAAAGTGTGTGTTTCAGTGTTCAAATGACAGCAAAGAACTTGCCTGAGCACAAAGGTAACATTCATCGTGGCTTCCTTCTGCATGGAGGTATTGGAAACATGTGAAAGAGATTAATGTTATCTTCGCAGTTCCCATGGTACTGTCTCCTGGAAAGATGTCTGAACTGCTGCAGTGTATTAAGATCAGCGGACAAGTGCAAGCTCTTCAGGCTCAATGTTGGAGAAAACCCAGCCCCAGGTTAAACTAATCACCCTGAAAACACTCCATGAAAAGGTTCTGACAGACAGAGGCCTGCTGGACTCTGTTGAGGACAAAGAGATTACAGTCTGACATGGGGCTGTAAGAATTAGATCCTGGTATGTTCTCCAAGTGGCCACACTGATATGGCAGTATCAAACAAGACAACATGGCGCCTGTACTATCTGCCACTTGATAATGAAAACTATGCTCAAAGTCTGCTAATTATAGTAGGAAAGGGTGCAATGAAATTCTCCTGCCTTAATAAAACTTCACTGTAAGCATAACAGTTTTAGATTAGATTAAATCTCAAAACGCTGCAAGAACAATCCAACATGTTTGTTTTTATAGTTGTACATTCATCTTTTTTCCCCACATTGGACACGCAGGGGTAGAACCCCCAACCCATGTATGGAGGCCTTAGTCCTCAACGTGGCCGTCCTGGGTCCGTGGACTTTTGCTGCATGTTTTCCCCATCTCTCTCAGCCCCTCTTCCTGTCAGCCTGCTTTCCATAATAAAGGCCACTAATAGCAACAATAATAATAATAATAATAATAATAATAATAATTTTTCAATTTGATACATCACATTTAGCAGTATTCATAACCCTTAAATCATTTTACATTTTGTTGTTCTAACTAGATGCTTCAATGTTACATCATCAAGCAATATCCCAAGCTTTAAATTTTGCACAGAGCTCTGTTCAATCCATCATATTAAAATGAGGAGAGGATGCCACAACTGCAAACCCACCAAGACATGGGTGTCCACCTAAACTGGATTAGGATCATTAATACAGTGCCGATACCCAGTGCCTGGGAATCGATACCGCCACTTAACGGTACCTATATTCTGTACTTTTGTGTGTTTATGTAGTAATAAATGTTAGTTTATATAAAATCTCAAAATTTTTCAAATTAACATTTATTTCTCAATATGTAAACTTGTTTGGATCTCCAAATAACCTTATTAAATAACTTATGAATTTTAATACATTGCCTGAATAATAAATTAGTTTTACCAAAACAACAGTTATCAGAGGCAGAGAGTGAACGAGGTGACCAAGAGACTGAAGCTGTGTGAATGAAATGCAGGGAATTGTTTTAGTGTTTAAACCAGTTTATGAGAAGAAGAAAAAAAATATATATATCAAAAAAACATTTTATCCCGCTTTGTAAATCAGGGAGAGATACATTTAATGAGGGAATAGAGAGGCTCTCCTCTCTGCTCTCTTTGCTCTGACTGCCGGCTGGTTTCAGGACGAGGCAGCTGTCTGTCTGTCTGTCTGTCTGTCTGTCCAGGAGACGGTGCTTGGAGAAGTGCCAAGATACCAACTCCAGAACGATTGTTACTTTCACAGGAAGTCACTGATAACACAAGAAAGTCATTAGACTTAGTGCTAGTCACTTTTTGGAAAAGAGGGCGCTGGATGGGTCTGAAAATCTCTAAATATAGCAAGAAAGTTGTTAAACTGGCAGCAGTGACCAGGTGATTGCTCAGATTAGAAGGATTCCCGCCGCTGGCCGGACACTTCGTCTCAAAAATATTGCACTAAGTTGAATCGGCAGCGCATTTTGAAAAGCTGTGCCAGCGCTTTCAGCCTTGCTTTGTTTACTGGACCAGTGGCTACTGACGTCATTACGCTCTTGTGCGTGCAATGCTGTGTTCATGTTTGGCATGGAAAATCACCCACTCTTCTACTACCTCAGTGTCACAGTGAGGCGTTTAGGTACAGAAACATAGTACCGTTTGATTTTACGTGAATCAGTACCCAGTACTGATTCACGAACATGCCATTTGTGCTAGCAAACTAACACTGCACATCACCCTGAACAAACAAATTCTCCTGATGATCCATGGTGGTGGCAGCATCGTGCTGTGAGAATGGTTTCCTTCAGCAGGAACAGAAAAGCTGTTCAGAACTAATGGGAAATGGGGCTAAATGCAAAGCAATCCTGGATGAGAGCCTGTGACAAGAGTTGGCACTGAGGCTCACCTTCCTGCACTTAGACTTAGACTTAGACTTTCTTTATTGTCATTTTGTATACACAGAGTGCATACAGAACGAAATTTCGTTTTCACACAGCTCAGAAAGATTGCAGTAACTCTACAGCAAAACAACCTAAATATTTAGCCAGAGATCCAATGGAATGGTTTAGATCAGACCTGCACAAAATATCTAACTGCAAATGGTGCTGTTATATCAATATGTGCAACACTACAACGACAAGACTTGGATTAAAGTTTGTGTAGGAATTGCCCAGTAAATGTCCAGAATAAATCCAACAGAGAAACTAGGGTGGATGTCCACAGGTGCTCTTTATTCAATCTGACTGAGCTCGGGTCGTTTTTAAGAAGAAAAGTTGGGAGAAAAGGTTCAGTGTCAAAATGTGCAGTGCCAGTAGAGACATATGCTGAAGCAATTGGACCTGAAACTGCAGCGAGAGGTAGTTCAACAAAGTACACATGCATGCCAAACCTTTCCAGTTTTTATTTGTGGAAAACAATGCATCATTTCCTTTCCACCTTACAAATGTGCTTTACTTTGTGGCAGAGTCTCACATAAATCCTTGTAAAATACATTAAAATTTGGAGTTGGAATGTCAATATGAATAAATTCATGACGTAACAAATTTTTTTACAAGAAAATCTTGACTTGAGCAAAAAGAAAAAAAATTCAATTCAGTTCATTTGTGTACCACTGATTAGCAACATGTCTCAATGCACTCAAGGGGAAAAAAAAGTCAGTTCAGTCAAATCATACAGATAGATCCAAAGTCAATAAATTCATTTCAATTATCCTGATTATGCAGTCAGGTTTGGTTTATTATTTAAATTGGTTAAAGCGTTTTGTATCTAAGAAAACCCACCAGATCGCATCGAGTCATCGACATGCAGCATTCACTCCTCCTGGATGAGCGTGTTGCCACAGTGACAGTCGCCTGTATTGTGTCGTTGGCTTTGCAGCAATCCCTCATGCCGAGCATGCATGTAGCGACAGTGGAGAGGAAAACTCCCTTTTAACAGGAAGAAACCTCCAGCAGAACCAGAACCAGGTTCATTGAGCATGGCCACGTTTAAACAAAAAAATACTCTCTATCCTAAATGTGCTCATTGTTTACAACCCAAAGATTATTCCAAACACTTGCATAAGCACGGGGAAAGTGTTCTAGGTTGTTTTCGGCTGTCAGACCAGCAGGTGGGGGAATAGTGCATTGCTCCATGCTTCATAAAATTCTGGCTCCTGGCTCAGAAGAGTATGATAGAAAAAATGTATATAAACTAGGGCTGGACGATATAAAAGCATAGCAATAACATATAAATCACATTGATCGATATCGATACTTATCAACAAATTCAAAAAATTTATTTAAAGTGCAGCCCTGACCATTTTATGCTGTTGCTTAGCGACCTATTTTTAAATACAGAACACACAAACCATGAATTAAAACACAACCCTTTATTCAACCAAGTATTTACCAAAACTGCAAGTTTTTAAAAATGAAAAACAACATGTGCTCTCTGAATTCTTTGAAGGGGGCGGAGCTTGGTGACAGAGCGTTCCTGGGTCTGCGTTTGTGATTGGTTGGATGTAATGACTGCAGTATTAACCGACATGATAGGCTAGAATGCAAAAGGAAGGAAAACTGTTCTTCTGTTGAACTTTTTATTGACCCTTTTTTTTTCTATCATCGATTCTATCGTCTATCGATCGATATATATTGTTTTTGAATTATCGTCCACCCCCAATTTAAAGTATAACTTTTAAAAGCTTGGGATACCTAACAACCAGTGTCCGAAATTAACTTTGTTATTCACCGGCCAAGTTGGCCGGTAAATGTAAAAATCAACCGGCCAGGCATATTTTTTACCGGCCAAAATATTAATCCTGACCAGACCTCAACTATTATAAAAATTAAGAGTGAGATTATGTTAATTTTGCGGGGGCGTGGCTGACTAGACCTTGGAAGAGAAATCTTTTTTTCCTGACTTTAAAAAAAGAAAATATTGTAGTTGATTATAAAAGACACAATATGAATTATCAGATTCACATCCAGGCGATAAAAAAACACTACAGATTATCATTATTCTATCCATGTTGGTCTTATTTGTGAATGAGGCAGAGTTTCATCAAGCCTGTACGGTCAGTGGGGGTTCTAGACCAAATTTAGCAGGGGGGCCAGGGTGGGGCCAGTGTTTTTTCACAGGGGCACAGAACAAAAGATTGTTGGGGGGGGGGGGGGGGGGGACTTAACTGGTCAACATTTCATCGTTTAAAATATTAAGTAAGCCAAAGAGCCAATTGTGGCTCTGGAACTGCAGGTTGCAGACCCCTGATCTTTTCTCAATACAGCGGGAGCTTAACGTGAAACAGCTTAATTTTAATTATTTAATTATTTTATATTTATTTTTTAATTATTTTGTTATTTTATTATTGGGTAAAAACATAAATGAAAAAAATACAACTGATCCAAATGACCAGTCACGTTATCTTTGTCAGCATTTATCATCCTAAGAAATTTAACATCATGTTTTTAGTACAGGGGCCATAACAGGGGCCAGGAACAGTTCTACAGGCCCCTGTTGGCCCCTGTCCAGAACCGCCCCTGTGTACGGTTCAAAATTTTCCCCTCACCTGCAACACTTAAAGCATTCAGGGTTCACGCTGCGTCTTTACGCTGATCTAGCTACTGGATTTTACCCTCGTGCGCTGCGCCCCCGATGTTACAGGTTATATGTGACGTAATTTTGCGCACCTGAATTCAAGCGCAAGGCACCACGCCCACCGAAGCACCACTGGTTCTGTGTCGTTAAAAACAAAACAGCATGAAAAACAGTTACTGACTCTCCTACTGACTTTAATTGGGACATTTTGATACGAGTGGAAGGACATTAAACGAGGCGATTCACGTTTTGAAGGCTGGCCGCTGATAAAAGCAGCTTGCTCCGAGAGGGCGCAGTAAGAGCGGTGAAGCACAGAACCGCAGCGCAGGTAGTTAAAAAAATCAGAATAAATAAGAACGAAACTTATAAACAGACTAATTGGCGTTTTAGACTGTATCTGGTTAGCAGATCTGTTTTCTGATCCAGCGTGCAGCCATGACTGGTTCTGAATGTGAAAGAAGCTGAACCAGCACCGCAGAAGGCGTTTTTAGACTGAGCTCTGGATGGACAGAGCTGTGAATGGATCATATGGGTTTCGTTATTTTTATGTTATTTTTATTTTATTTGGTACAAACATTTACTCGCCATGTGGCAGCTAGCCCTCTGAAATTCACTCGCCAAACGGGAAATTTACTCGCATTTGGCGACTGGCGAGTGTTAATTTCGGACCCTGCTCACAACCCGTAATTGGCCCATGCCCATTTCTTCTTTTTTATATTCAATTATGAATTAACCAAGATGGTTTTTTCCTGTCTGATTACAGCTTTCCAGCCAAACAGAAGAGAAAAAACTTGGAACACTGAACTCATGATATCACTGAGAACCTGTGTTTATGCATGAGACATAGAGACAAAGAGTATTCTTTATTGAGTCTTACTGGATTACAAAAACAGTTTACCCACAATCATCCACTGGGGGAAGATTGCGATGAGGCTTTTTACTTGACTTCTTCTTCTTCACAGACCACACTGACCAGACAACAGTCAGTGTCTCAAACCTATTGTGCATTTAGGGTCATCCAGGTTGTTGCCTGTGTCATGTTGAATGTGGAAACTAGCTCACATTATGAACCTTTATATTTAGAATCCCTCTCTGTTGGAACAAGCTCTGATAAGGATATTTTTGAACGGATTGACTAGACAAAATATTGATTTATATTGCCAATAAAGGGTTACATTCAAAAGAAAGCCTTGACAGGAACCCACCCAGATCAAACTGAGCGTGAGTGATGTGAGGGACAGATGAGGTAAGTTCTTGTCTAAAAAAGCTGCTGCTCAGCAACAGCTTGAGACATTCCCAACAGTCCATTAATAAACCAATTCTGGGAATTTACAAGCACTCCATGCTTGGATTATGGTTAGATGATTACTAAACCATGGAAAAATATACAGGTGGTTACCAATAGGGCATTTCATTCCTAACACATCTTAGGACAAGGCTTAAAAGGAAATGGTATCAAAAAATATTCTGCTAAAACTGAAAGGCAAAGCCAACTTCAAACAAACAAACAAATCAGGTTTAGAAATTAGGGAATTATTTCTACAAAATCCTAAATCATTTAACAAGAAAAAACAATATTGTTTTTCAGTCTGTAAGGAAAGAACGTCCTACAACATCAGTCAATTACAGTAAGAAGCTCACAGTATACTGCATGTGACCGCTAAAGGAAGACAACTAAATATTTTTACCTTGGGTTTTGATGCCAAATGGAGGCAAGTAGCTGCTGATTTTTGCTAGTCGTTTGAAGTTCCGATCAAGGAACATGGGGGCTGATTTTATGAACCTGCAACAGAAGGAAAAAAGGAGATTACCCAAGATGTTTTTAAAATACTCAAATGCATAAAAACTATTTAAAATACAGATTCAAGCAGACAACCTTAAGAATAATGAGTTGTTGTGAACTCTCACTACACTTCATTTTTTTCACAAACATGAAACCTTTTATTTTAAATATTTGCTACACCTGGAAAGTGATATTACTGACAAGGTCTCATCTTTTTATATCCAACAATATATGATAAGTAGGGGTGTAACAGTACATGCATTCAAACCAAACCATTCCACTTCAACATGCACATGTAGTCAAGGAACAGAGCATTGTTTTAAACCTGTACCCCTGCAGAATGTTGATGAGAATGATTTCATCTGTCAAGCTAGATCACCCAAAACCTGAACCGCCTGAACCTGGCTGTCCAAACTCCAGCTTAAATAAATATGAAATATTATAAAATCCCCAAGAAGATAAATATTCATATGAATAAGCATCAATTGTCCAAAAGGACACTGATTGCTAATCCAACAAATTGTTTTTAAAACTTTCATTTATTAAAATAAGAGTTTACTTTTCCTTCTGCTTGCAGAGTCGGCTAGTTGTTTGAACCCCAATTTGAATTTATAACAAATTTCTCAAAACAAGCCGTGGGTCTACATTTAGAAAATCAAGAATGAAGAATACGGATTCTTTAATGTCATTATGTAGCCATAATGAAATGTTGGTGAGATATCAGCTCAGAATTCACATTTAACACACAGACACTAATCAAAAATACCCATGGAAAGATTCAAAATCAGCATTCCTAGAGAAGACCTTCAAAAATGTGAGAAAAAGCTAAATTTTTAAGATGTGCAACAGAGGATAAATATGTATCAGAAGAAGGGGAAAATACTGTGAAAATCTAAGAAAAAAATAAGGCATATTCAGATAAAAATGAAATGTTCAAGTTGAAAAAAAGAGGAAAAATAGCAGTCAATTTACAGAACGATGTAAAAAAATAGAAATGCAGTTTGGATGAATGTACCAAACTAACCCTCCCTGAGAAGCTAAATAAGTGTGCAAATGCACATTAGCATATGAGAGACTGCAGTAATTCTTAATCGGATCAAGGACCAGTGGAACCAGCAGCATGTTGTAAACATGCGAACAGACTATTAACTGGGTTGAACGCTGTTTCACAGAACCAAGACAGCGGATTAAACCAGGATTTTCCACATATCTTGGCTGAACTAAGCCTTGGCTTGGTTTCACAATCGCAGTCGCACATCAGTTACAATGGGAATTTATTCTGTGCAGCTAGCCTGCTCCAGACCAGGATAACAGCCAGGCTTAGTTAACCCTGGTGCCTTCTCTGTTAGTCAGCGGTCACACTGATTAGAAACCAATGAGTTTTCTTATGAGTGTTCTGGTATTTTTCATCAGCCTGCATTAAAATACCACTGATACATACTGGCATTCAGTCAAGTACAATTATTATTTTAACATTATGATGGCAGCCTATACCATTATTTACTTTATAATTTTCAATGTGGGGATTGTTACTGTTCAATTGTGTTTTAAAAGACTGCTGTTCTAAGTTTGACAGAAAGGCCTTTAATAGACCATCGAATTTGCTGAGGGGATTAAAGAAATGGCCGATCAAGTCCGGTTTTGCACAATTTTTCCACAACCTATCAGATTCCGTGAATCTAGAGGGCGCCGTTTTGCTGGCTACATCAGAACAAATGCACAGACTCAAGTGACTCCATACGCAACCTCACAGTGGCAAAAGGAAAAACTGTACAAACTATAAGGCTCAGTGAGCGTCACATATTATGATAGGAGCATCTGCTGTTACAACTGGTAACCTCAGAGTCACTGTTCTTACTTCTGTCCCCTTTACCCAGGGCTCACACTGGCTACAGTGCGGGTTAAGGTCCTGATCTACATCCGGTTTGCCGCAAACTCACACTGCTCCTAGAGTAACAGCGGTCAGCTGCGAAAATGGTGCTGGCGAGAACAGAAGTTCATGTGGTCCTTTCTGTTGCTATCCCACATAAATGATTAAAAACAGCCATGGTTTTCATTTTTTGGGGGGCAAAACTTATCCGTGCGCTTAAATATACTATTTCATTCTCCAAAAGCCCCTCTCTGTCCTCGTGTTTTTGTGTTGCCATTTTTGTTTACACTAGTCAAGCTAGCGTAAGTTGGTGCAGTAATTTTATTCTGAAATTCACTGGAAGTTTATCCTGTGCAGCGACCGACGTTTCCTGTTTGGCACATGAAATTCAGGAGCTTGATCTGGGAACCACTGTGGCATCCGGTCAAACTTCCTTTTTGCGGAATTTTTTGCAGCAGTGTATGGCCTAGGTAACCGGACCCACAACCGCATGTAGCTGATCTGAGTGGACACATTGATTTGTAACTATATGGGTTCCTTGCGGCATTGCAACCATATCTGCACCGTATTCAGTGAGCCCAGGGTTACACTCAAAAACAATGCATATTAGGACTTATCCAGGCTCCCGCTGTCTCCTAAAAAGGTTTATCCCTCTACCCCTTTTCTCTCAGGAGTTATGGAAAGGTCGGTGAAACAGCACCCTCTAGAGCCACAGAACCCGATAGGTCAACAATGTTTTGCCATATAAGTAGCTCCAAACACACGTGTATTCCTTTACAATAGTGGCAGTGTTTCCTTTCTTGAGTATAACATACGTAAATTCCTCATAAGCCTCAATCAAAAGGTGTTCTCATTTGGTTTGAAGTATACTGCACACAACTTTGTGGCATCAGTGAATCTGTGATCAACCTCATGGTTTCGTGAAGACAGTTACGGACGGGCATTTCCCTGAATTACCTTTGTGAAACAGCTAAAGCCAGGATGCACTGATCACACCAAGTCAAGCCTGGCTTTATCTCTTATCCTGGATTTCTAAATTCTGCTTTTGTGAAACAGCCCCCTGGTGGTTTATTTGATTCTCCGCAGGAGTCGACTGGCTTCACCACTTCAGGAAAGAAGCTGTTTTTAAGTCTATACGTTGTTGACTTAATGTTCTTGAATCGTTTTCCTGATGGAAGTGGGACAAACAGTGCATTGCCCGGGTGGATGGCCCTTTTCAGGACTCGTGCAACATAAACCGTGTCTAGATCTTGTAGACGGCATCCCACAATGTCCTGTACTGACCTCACTACCTGTGCTAGATCCTTCCTCTCCTGTGCTGTGCAGCTCCCATAGCACACTGCCACGCTGAAAGATAGGATGCTTTCAACTTTGGCTCTATAAAAGTTTGTGAGTAGCTGAGTAGAAAGTCCAGCCTGTTTCAGTTTCTTGAGAAAGACGAGAATTTGTTGGGCCTTCTTCACCAGGTGGGAGGTGTTTTCTCAGTCCAGGAGAGGTTGTTCCAATATGAGTGAAACACCAGACAGCGATGGCAAGAGTGTGTGTTTTCCTTACTACAAGTGAGACCTGAGTGCAAAGCAGCATCTGACTACAGTTTAAAGATATTGTGAACAACAAAGCAGAGCGCCTTCACTGCAGAATGAAAATAACTAAGAGGAAGTTCCACAACAAACATGTCAGAACTGTCCCTCCTAAGGTGCAGTTAGGGGAGAGATTGGTTCTGATTCCGTTTTGTGGATTTGTTTAATGATCTTTTTGTGCAGTAAAAAAACAAAGAGTGTTACTTTGCACTTAAGTAAAATAAGGTCAAGTTGTTAAAAGGAAAATCAGCAGAATGTGGCAATTTTTCATCTGATTACTTGAGTAATCATCAGAATGATCAATAGAATAGTCACTTCAGCCTTATCATGCTGTGATCATCTCATACTGGCTTACGCCTATTATAAACTGGACGCTTACAAGTACTGAAGTTCTTTCACTGTCCTGTGACGGACTAGTGACCTGTGCATTACAAAATCACATCTTCCACCAGTATATTTCATTTACAAGGACCAACTTCTTCCAGGATCGCCTCTTCCTTATCCTGTGCGTCTATGGAAATCTGATTAACGGCAGCTTCGAAATCAGAAGAATCCACTTCCTCCAAGTCTCACCTGTGACCCAAGTGCTGGGCTGTGTGCCACTTCAACAAGTGTAACTTCAGGATAGATGTGTGTTTTTATAACCTGCTCTGAGAACTTGAGGGATGTCACATGAGTGCACACTAGGGAGACAGTCTAATGTTTTTTCTTTGAGTTTTTATTCTTAGGTCTAGGTCTTAGGTTATAGTTTAAATTAGAGATGCACAGAGAATTTGGGTGGTGACTTAAATCAACCGATTTTACGTTTGACTGGCTGGTTCTTTTGTCTGATAAGTGAACGCCTGACAC
Organism: Fundulus diaphanus; assembly: GCA_037039145.1. Taxonomy (NCBI): domain Eukaryota; kingdom Metazoa; phylum Chordata; class Actinopteri; order Cyprinodontiformes; family Fundulidae; genus Fundulus; species Fundulus diaphanus. Next base: position 50,159,572 of record CM073133.1, read on the forward strand.
TTGAGAGCTAACCGTGGCTCTAACAAGAACACCCATTGGTGTGGAAGTTGATAGCGAGGTAGGACGACTTGGCCTGAGCCTATTTCCACTAAACCTGCTAAAAAAGTTAGAGGAAGGATAAAAGATGTGAGAAGCTTATAGAAAGGAATAGATTTCTATGGTGATGTGTTACGTGTTTATTCAGGAAGCTACTTTTAAACAAGGGACTTTTAGCAGAGAACAGGAAGGTTGACTTATTACAACAAAGGTGTTCTGTTGTAATATTTTGAAGGATCTATTTCTATCTGTCACAGATCACAAAGGATTGGAAAATGTTTGCAATGTTTTGGAAATCTTCCAGATAAAGTCAACTAAATTCAACATGGAGTACAAACAGAAACTGATGTTTACAGTTGATAATGCCACCTGCTCTGATCGTAGTAAACGTGAAAATCAATATATCTATGCTGAAGATAATCTAAAATGTCTATGTAGCCATTTTGAAATGTTAGGAAAAACCTGTTCAACTGCAGAGCTGTTTAATGCTGACTGTTCTCTCTCTCAGACACCTGGTCTGAGGTCTACCATGTTTCTAATATAAAATATTGTAAATTTATAACAGAAATAAAGCCTTATTTTTTTACAATAAATTATCTAACACACTTCCTAGTACACCAGAGCTATCCCCTATAATAGTTAAGTTAAAAACAACAGTTTAATATTTAAAACATCATTTGAAAAAACTGTAGATGCCATTATGTTGCACACCTATAATTTAAGGTGCATAACAAAGGAAAGGGCATTTCAGCAATAATCTGTGCTGCAAAAGACTAAAGGAAATTTTGGTTAGGTTTTACCTGTATGTGTATATTTTAACCATAAGGATGTAACAGTATTTTCAGATCTTCAGAGAAACAAAAAGCAGAAGGTTCTGACCCGTCTGTAAAAAATGGTGCTATACAAACCAACAATATGATTTCATGATTGCAGCATCTCTATATTTGGTAGTTTGATGATGTTGTGGTGCTTTACAGAAATCTAATAGAATGATGCATTAGTTTAAGTATGACCAAAGGTATGTTGACACTGAGTAGTAAGACTGCAGTGCAGTATTCTTCTCAGAACTAGACCACCAGCAATGTAGTTCTCGAATCCCACTGAAGGCCTGATGTCTGGAACTCAGAACAATAAATACACGTGTTCTCGGCAACCTTAAATTATGACTGCCTCAGCTTCCAGAGAACACTACCTAGCTATGACATTTGGAACTGGGAAATCAAAAGTAGACACAGAAGGGCCCACACCTCCATTTCTCAACAGGAATCTTGGAGTTATCATAACACTGCGACGGACTCCTATGATAAACGTGAATTTCTGAAACGCAATGACTAAACAAGGCTGACATTATAGAGAGACCTTCCGGTTAGGTTTAGCTTCTTCCGAGCATCACAAACGGCTTTTGATGTTCTCATTAATCTCACATTTTAAAGCATGAGAGCAGAGCTGGAAGGGGATGAAGCGCTCAGTTTGGCTTTTACTTGTCCTCACATAACCTGAAAAGAGCACACATACGGAGACTTCTGTCCTGGCAAAGCAAAAGGATATTCATTAAACTTAAGACTTGCAAGGCCAGGTGGGGCAATAAATAACAGAGACTTATTATGAGTCACCGAGCCCTGACCAGCAGTCAGTCACTGACATCCTGACAATGCAGACAGACACGGGGCTGCTTGATGTTAAATAAGACGAGAGGGCTCCCAAATCAGCCAGAAGGCAGGGATGCATTGTGCTCATTTCCTTTGCAGGGTCCATCTCTCACATGCAATATTTTCATAACCGTGCCACTCCAAGTTCACAGCCAACCCCTGATTTAGGGTTCCAACACAAACAGTTTTGAGTGAAGTGGAGGGGAGAGGGAGGTGTTTAAAATAAATTGGACTCTGCAGGGCAAGAGGCTTCAGAGAAGACAAACAAGGAGGAAGCAGGAGATGATTAGAAGGGGAGCCACAAGACCTCGGTGTTAGAGGTTAAGCAGCTTTCTCCAAGCACTGTGGGCCACACCCGTTTTGATGGGACATTTGAGAACATATTAACTGAAATAATTTCTCTTAATTCGGAACAATGTTAACAAGAAAGCATTTAATTGGTGTATTCCTTTTGATAAATTACACATTGTAGTCCAGCCCTAACATGCTCTCTAACGTCCAATCCTCCACTAGGTAGAGCATTCTGTTGTGCAATCAAGTCATAGGGAAAAATTAGAGTAAACAAAGAAATTTGAGACTTTTACAGGCACCAAGGAACTGCCCCCCTCAGCAGGGTGCCGTTGCTATGAAGCCAGGCTACACCAGACTCTTTCCTCTTTGCCTATGGACCCTCAAGGAGAGAGCCCACGCTGGAGAGACCAGTCATTGATGCAGGCCGCATGAGGCTCAAAGACTCACAAGCACTTGCAGGGTCGGCCACGCTGAGTAAAGTCTGCTTTCTGTGAAACTAAGGTCATAATCAAACCAGTGGTGGTCTGTCTAAGCTGTGCAGAAGAAGGCTGACCTGGGAGCGAAACCACTGTCCAGCAGGAGTGCAGAGACCCCATGCTGCGATCACAGGCCTGAGAACCGCATGAAGGAGCCCGGAGCCGCCTCCAAACAGCCACTTTTCGGCTTGCCGCATAGCCACCTGCCCGCTGATCAGACAATCAGCCTTCACACAACCAGCCTTCACCCCCCCTGCTTCAACTGCTTCCAACTGGATGCCCAAAGTGAACCGAACTGACACGAAGGCACATACAGGTTTGGCAGAGAAATAAACAGGGAAAGTTAAATGGTTAATTTAGAATGGTTTACTTAATGCGTTTTCACAGTGTTTTAAAAACGCATGGAGCTAACAGACATAGCTTCCGTTAGCATTTTGAAACCAAGCGTTGCCGATGTAATATAAGTTGTTTACGGTTATAACAAACTTTATTTCCACAAGGGTTTTATACATTGATGGGATATTAATGTTTGTGTTTTCCGGTCCGCTCATTACGACCAAAATCGAGTTTGAAGCTTTTTTAAATTAGCGCCGGATGTCCATTAGCATAATGCTATTAGCTTCCGAATAACATCCGTTCTTCCCGGATACGCAACTACAGTTCGTTTCAAACATAAGGTTTGTTTTGTTTTGCTCCAGCATCGTTCGATAGTGCTATGAGCATTACTACCGTGTTAATATGGAACAATAATGTCGATTTAATGGTGTTTTGTATAACTTTAGGATTAACCCATTTAGCGACCGATCGCTACAGCGACCCCTAACTTCCCAGAGGTATAATCACATTAATAAAATCAAGCGTCCTAAAGTTTACTGATTTTACGGAGCAAATCATTCTTCAAAATGTTATTTTATCAAATAATGTTTGTTTAACTCAGGATTTGCATTGTGAATGGTTTCAAACACATACCAAATGTTCTAAATTAGTTAGGCTAACTTGATCTCATTCCATATTCTTTAAAATGAACTTTGGTTCTTTGACTTAGATCAGCAGTGAACCAGGATTCACTGAATCATTCTGATGATGGTGATCAACCATTTTATATTGTCTTTTTGTTTATTTTGTTTGTAAATAGTCCCTTAGCTTCTTTTTATCTTCATTTTACTTAGTAGTTTTAGTTAAGCTTCACTAGCCTAGTAGAGAGGATTTGTTGATTGAAATATAGTGTTAATTCAGACAAACAGCATTTTATAGTGATGTCCTCTGGATGTTCATTTTATTTCTATTAATAAATTCTTAAACTTGAAGAGAAATTTTTACTCATTCATTCTATATGTGTGCAGAGTTTGCTGTTAAAAGAACTTCAGTGCTCAAATCATTCCTATCAACTACAGTCCTAATATCAGCTTTTGGGCTGATATTCACCGAACAATACCTAACAGACAGAGAGTTATTTATTAAACATTAAATAACATTAAACAATGTGTAATAGCACAACAATTCATTGTTCTGATTGACCTCTGTGTGACTGCATTTAAAGTTGTAATAATCAGTGGGTTCTATGTTTTACGGTACTTTGATCTGACGTGGTCCAGAAACACCTTCAGGGTTTTTTTCTGGCAAAAACGACAGCAACACATTTTCTGTGCAGTCATTTCTATGTCGACATTTAAGACAAAAACATGGTGAAAATATTTTCCTTTTCAATTATAGGGTTTCCTTTATCTGAGTTAACTTGTTTTGATCAGGTCTTAAGTCGGGTAAAAAAAACCTGAGAAGTACAACAACACATGACATAACACTGCATCATTGTTTATTTAACAAAAACTAATTGGAGTGGAAGCAGTGTTTGAAAAAAATGTAGTCCTGTAGAAATTAATGGTGTATGCATCAGTCAGATGCTACTGATCATATAAATTAACCTGATCACCAGCATTTCCTCTATAAAAGCAGGGGTCTCTGGCAGTTTGCTACAGAAAAGCATACAGATGTGTGTGTGTGTTACAACAAGGAGATAAGACATCAGCAATTGCATTAGAGAACCAACTGCAACTGTTCCATCAATTCCAATCACCGTCTGGTACGCTGGTGCCACTGCTAAGGACAAGGGCAGACTGCAGCGTGTCATCAGGTCTGCAGAGAAGGTGATTGGCTGCAATCTTCCATCTCTCCAGGACCTGTACGCCTCCAGGACTCTGAGGCATGCAGGGAAGATTGTAGCTGATCCCTCGCACCCCAGCCACAGACTATTTCAGACACTTCCCTCTGGCAGGAGGCTGCGGTCCATCAGGACCAAAACCTCACGCCACAAGAACAGTTTTTTCCCCATCTGCTACAGGCCTTATGAACAAGGCCAAGAGCCGCCCGTGACACTGGACACTGCCACTCTCCCCCGTTCAGGACTTACAGGCTTCTGCGTTACATTAAAGGGGAAGTCCGGTCAACAAGGAAAAATCAGGGTATCATTAGCTATAACTAAAACTAATACATTTGTGGTTATTTAATGAACTTATCTTTAATCAATAAGAAAATAAAAACATAAATTGTCGTCTGAATCACTGTGTATGGGGGCTGACATGACTGCCCAAATATGGGCAGTAAGGGGCGTTTGACATCACATCCTGCGACGTGGAAGAGCGGAAGCGGCGACAGCATTTCTCTCCGCTTTCCATGCAAAGTCAATAGGAGCCGTTCTACACAGCTGCGATCATCAATAATTATTTCGGATTTCCAGAGGACTTCACCGCTGACATTCCCAAGAGCTATTGCTGAAGCAACAATGCCCACGTGCATGGCCATCGGATGTTCCAACACAACTGGTAAAAGAGGAAAAAACATTGCTTATTTCAACACAGTCACTTCAGCGATCTCTCCTCCGCTGTGTGTGTGTGTGTGTGTGTGTGTGTGTGTGTGTGTGTGTGTGTGTGTGTGTGTGTGTGTGTGTGTGTGCGCGCTCAGCTGCAGCGCCGGTGCAAAGCCGTGATCAGCCCAGCATGTGCTGGAATGCTCTTATATTTTAATACTTATACTATAATAATCAGCTAACTTAAGTCACTTCAGCGATCTCTCCTCCGCTGTGTGTCTGTGTGTGTGTGCGCGCGCTCTGCTGCAAACTGAAACTGAAACCCCGTCTGTTAGATGCAAAGCCGTGCTGCGCGGAGTGCGCACACACACACACACACACACACACACGTGTATAGATATATACTGTAGGACCCGACTGAGTTTGATCTTGGAAAATAGTGCGCCGTGACAAACAGAGCGTTGAAACTTGCTCAACAGCGGGTCCGCCGAGTGACGTAAAAAAATGGGAGGTGACAGTACTATTCTTGACCAAGATGGATTCCTCCACATAAACATGATTAAATGAGAATTATTATTAATTAAAAAAACTTATAATTTTTTGCACAGTATGTAGTAGTTTTATATTTAAAGTACTTTCAGCAGTTTGAATTCTGATTTTGACCGGACTTCTCCTTTAACGCACACTTTACTGAGTGTATATAGCTTTTGTTTATATATCTACTTCATTTAATTTTATCTTATTTTTTGTCTGCACCATCAACACCAAGTCAAATTCCTTGTAAGTGCAAACCTACTGCAATAAACTTGATTCTGATTCTGATCACCTAAAAGTGGAAATCCATGTTAGATCCTGCAATGCTCAGACCAATGATCAAAAACAAAGTATTCCAACTCAGTCACTAGGCCTGAGGATGTTAAATAATAAGGTTTATAGCAGAACATGTGGCAACTTAGCACCGGGTTGTTTTATACTCTATGAAAGGGTTATGGCAGCACTGTTTATGTTAAACTGCATGTGAACAAGATCCAGTCCACGTCCCTAGGGTGAACTAGCTCTTTAATTCGGTGCTCCTTCGGTGCTCCTCCTGGTAAAAGCTTAGAGGAATATATAACATTTTTGTCAAGAAAGTAAAGAGCCTTGCAAGCCAATATGAATTCATAGCAATGTGTAAATTAGGACAGCGTGATTCATTAATATTAGTATCTGCAAACGGAAATGTGTCTTTTTTTTACAGAAGAAAACATACACAGAAGGCGAGACTTACACTACACAGTTCAAAAAGGCTACCAAAACCAAGGGTGGACTGTGTAGCGGCAAGTGATTCTCTTCACGTGCGGTTATCCTGTTCATCAGTCTTAACCAGGAAAGCCAAATCCTGTTGGACTGAAAGTATGTCTGCTTCCAAGACTCAATAGTCTTATCCTGAATTTTGAGGTTTACAAAGGCAGCAAAACACTGAACTGATCAGGAGCTTGAAATTAGTAGGAATACAGTCACTCGGATGGCTCAGTCTCTTCCAAGAAGTAGACATCTGTGTCTTGATAGGTATTTTACTTCAAAGTATTTAAATGCTGAAAACAAATAGTGTTCTGGTAACAATGGTAATGACTAAAAAACAAAAAAAAAACTGAACAACTCTGCATGCTCCAATTTCAAACAGGGTAAACGGACATCCTAAGTGGTTGTCTGGAAACCATAAAGTGTTGCCCTGATGAAGAGGCAGAACAGCAAGGTGGTTTTGATGGCCTCCAGTGTCCATAAGGAGCAATCCTAGGACAGATGCAGAAGATGGTCAAAGGAGACGCCCAATGCTCTTGTTCCCAGACCCATTGTGGCTGCTAAATAAAACAAAACCACGAATGGGGCAGGTTTGTGCGATAGTGCAATCAGCTTTAACCCAATGTCAAGCTGCAACATAAATTAACCATTTCAAATGTCATACATGTTTTAACCTGTCTACTAAAAACAACTAGATCATCAGATATTTAGGAAACCAGAGAAATTAAAGTTCTATTGATTCATTCTTAAGGCAGGGAATAAAACCTATTTTAATGTATCAAGAGGCAGATATGGACCATACTGGATCAATTAATTGTCCAAATTTGATTATTTTCCTACATAACCTAAATATGACCAACACCAGCAGATGACATTTGGTATGTGGCAAATCCTCAGACTATAGAAACTTCACAGCAACTCGTATTGTGTGCCTCTCCACTCCTCCGCTACTCTGGACCCTTCCGAAGAAAATGCAAAATTGACTTACATCAGAAAAGAAAAGTTTGGACTCCTGAGCAACAGTCCTTTTTGTTCTTAACCCAGGTAAGGGGTCTCTGACGTCTCTGGTTAAAGGTAGAGTGGGTGATTTTTCTGGAAATGTAGCTTGGAAACGCCCATGTCACTTTTTCAAAAACTGCGCATGCACAAGACCATCCTACCTGCTCTTCAGTTCTTTAGGAGGATTGCGTGAAAGAATCTCCCAAATACAATCTGGTCTTATTTCTTTCTTCTGAGGCTTTCCTCCTCTTCTCATAAACTTGTAAAACTGTTTGTTTCTTGTGACTCTCAGCCATTTTCAAAGTATACGGTGAGATTATCGGGGCTACAGTGAACGGCTGAAACCGAAGCTCACTGGATACATAAACGCTAGAAGAGCACAGCCAACCAGCAGAAACTAACAAGCAACGAACAAACGTTGGTGTTAGGTGAGCCCATCACAATGTTTCCATGTAAAATTATGTGGGAAAACTGATCATCCGCCTGAAACTCAAAGCTGAAAAAACATCTTCCACCATACCTTTAAGAGTGGTGGATCGTCAAACTCCGATTCCAGCTGGAGTCCACACCTTGCGAGTCACTACAAAACTCAGGAATGTGTTTTGCTTGACAGTGTTAACAGCTGCAATTAGCTCCATTGCTTGTGCACTTTTTCCCTAATGCACTTTTTCCTTCCACTTGACTTTCCGTCAATGTGCTTGGATACAGCACTATGAACAGCCGTCTTCTTTAGTGAGGACCTTTTTTTAGCTTAAATATTTGGGGAAAGTTGCCTGACTTTCTCTGGACAACAGTCTGGTTGGCAGTTTTTACCATGATTTGCCATCATTTCTATTTTAAAATTGATTAGTTATTAGTATTATATTAGAATTTTAAGAATTGCGGTTTATTAGCTGTAAGCCATACTCATCAAAATTAGCAGACAGACACAAACTACCCCTCCCTGGGCTGCCACCTTACCGTGGTGGAGGGGTTTGTGTGTCCCAGTGATCCTAGGAGCTATGCTGTCAGGGGCTTTATGCCCCTAGTAGGGTCCCAAGGCAGACAGGTCCTAGGTAAGGGACCAGACAAAGAGCAGCCCAAAACCCCCTTATGATGAGTACAATTAATGTACATCGTGTTCCCTCGCCCGGACGCGGGTCACCGGGGGCCCCACTCTGGAGCCAGGCCTGGAGGTGGGGCACGTTGGCGAGCGCCTGGTGGCTGGGCTTTTGCCCATGGAGCCCGGCCGGGATCAGCCCGAAGAGGAAACATGGGTTCCCCTTCCAATGGGCTCACCACCTGTCGGAGGGGCCAAAGGGGTCGGGTGCATTGTACAACGGGTGGCAGTCGAGGGCGGGGACCTTGGTGTTCCAATCCTCGGCTGCAGAAGCTGGCTCTTGGGACGTGGAATGTCACCTCTCTGGTGGGGAAGGAGCCTGAGCTAGTGTGCGAGGTTGAGAGGTTCCGACTAGAGATAGTCGGACTCACCTTGACGCATGGCTCTGGCTCTGGAACCAATCTCCTTGAGAGGGGTTGGACATTCTTCCACTCTGGAGTTGCCCCTGGTGAGAGGCGCCAAGCTGGGGTGGGCATACTTGTTGCCCCCCATCTCGGTGCCTGTACGTTGGGGTTTACCCCAGTGAACGAGAGGGTGGCCTCCCTACGCATACGTGTGGGGGGACGGACTCTGTTGTTTGTGCGTATGCACCAAACAGCAGTTCGGATTACCCACCCTTTTTGGAGTCCTTGGAGGGGATACTGAAGAGTGCCCCTCCTAGGGACTCCCTCGTTCTTCTGGGGGACTTCAACGCTCACGTGGGCAATGACAGTGAGACCTGGAGAGGCGTGGTTGGGAGGAATGGCCCACTTGATCTGAACTCGAGTGGTGTTCTGTTGTTGGACTTCTGTGCTCGTCATGGATTGTCCATCACAAACACCATGTTCAAGCATAAGGGTGTCCATATGTGCTCTTGGCACCAGGACACCCTAGGCCGTAGTTCAATTATCGACTTTGTTGTCGTTTCATCTGACCTGCGGCCGCATGTCTTGGACACTCGGGTGAAGAGAGGGGCGGAGCTCTCCACCGACCACTACCTGGTGGTGAGCTGGCTCCGATGGTGGGGGAGGAAGCCGGTCAGACCTGGCAGGTCCAAACGTATTGTGAAGGTTTGCTGGGAACGTCTGGCGCCGTCCCCCATTAGACGGAGCTTTAACTCCCACCTCCAGGAGAGCTTTGAACACGTCCCGAGGGAGGCGGGGGACATTGAGTCTGAGTGGACCATGTTCCGCGCCTCTATTGTTGAGGCGGCTAGTCGGAGCTGCGGCCGCAAGGTTGTCGGTGCATGTCGCGGCGGCAACCCTCGAACACGCTGGTGGACACCAGCGGTGAGGGAAGCCGTCAAGCTGAAGAAGGAGTCCTATCGGGCTTTATTGGCCTGTGGGACTCCGGAAACAGCTGATGTGTGCCGACAGTCAAAGCGGCAGATGGCTCGGCTGGTCGCCGAGGCAAAAACTCGGGCGTGGGAAGAGTTCGGAGAGGCCATGGAGAAAGACTTCCGTACGGCTTCGAAGTGATTCTGGTCCACTATCCGGCGTCTCAGGAGGAGGAAGCAGTGCAGTACCAACACTTTTTATAGTGGGGGTGGTGTGCTGCTGACCTCGACTCGGGACATCGTGCGTCGGTGGTCGGAATACTTCGAAGACCTCCTTAATCCCACCAACACGTCTTCCATTGTGGAAGCAGAGTCTGGGGACTCTGGGTCGGGTTCTCCCATCTCTGGTGCTGAGGTCGCCGAGGGTTTTAAAAAGCTCCTCGGTGGCAAGGCTCGGGGGGTGGATGAGATTCGCCCCGAGTACCTTAAGGCTCTGGATGTTGTGGGGCTGTGTTGGTTAACGCGGCTCTCATTGCGTGGACATGGGGGGCAGTTCCCCTGGATTGGCAGACTGGGGTGGTGGTCCCCCTAAGGGGGACCGGAGGGTGTGTTCCAATAACAGAGGAATCACACTCTTAAGCCTCCCTGGTAAGGTCTATTCCGGGGTTCTGGAAAAGAGGGTCCATCGTATAGTCGTATCTCAGATTCAGGAAGAGCAGTGTGGTTTTCGTCCTGGCCGTGGAACACTGGATCAGCTCTACACCCTCAGCAGGATCATGGAGGGGGCATGCGAGTTTGCCGAACTAGTCTACATGTGTTTTGTGGATCTAGAGAAGGCATTCGACCGTGTCCCTCGAGGGATCCTGTGGGGGGTACTCCGGGAGTATGGAGTACCGGGCCCTTTAATAAGGGCTGTCAGGTCTCTGTATGACCGGTGTCAGAGTCTGGTCCGCATTGCCGGCAGTAAGTCGGATTCGTTTCCGGTGAGAGTTGGACTCCGCCAAGGTTTCCCTTTGTCACCGATTCTGTTCATAACTTTTATGGACAGAATTTCTAGGCGCAGCCAAGGTGTTGGGGGGATCCGTTTTGGTGGTCTTAGGATTGCGTCTCTGCTATTCGCAGATGACGTGGTCCTATTGGCTTCATCAGGGCGTGATCTACAGCTCTCACTAGAGCGGTTTGCAGCCGAGTGCGAAGCGGCCGGGATGAGAATCAGTGCCTCCAAATCTGAGACCATGGTCTTGAGCCGGAAAAGGGTAGAGTGCCTTCTCTGGGTTGGGGAGGATGTGCTACCCCTAGTGGAGGAGTTTAAGTATCTTGGGGTCTTGTTCACGAATGAGGGGAAGATGGAGCGGGAGATCGACAGGCAGATTGGTGCGGCGTCTGCTGTGAAGCGGGCGCTGTACCGATCTGTTGTGGTGAAGAGAGAGCTGAGCCAAAAGGCGAAGCTCTCGATTTACCGGTCGATCTACGTTCCTACCCTCATCTATGGTCACGAAATTTGGGTCGTGACCGAAAGAACGAGATCCCGGATACAAGCGGCCGAAATGAGTTTTCTCCGTAGTGTGTCTGGGCTCTCCCTTAGAGATAGGGTGTGGAGCCCAGTCATCCGGGGAGGACTCAGAGTAGAGCCGCTGCTCCTCAACGTCGAGAGGAGCCAGTTGAGATGGCTCGGGCATCTGGTTAGGATGGCTCCTGGACGCCTTCCTGGTGAGGTGTTCTGGGCACGTCCCACCGGGAGGAGGCCCAGGGGAAGACCCAGGAAACGTTGGAGGGACTATGTCTCTCAGCTGGCCTGGGAACGCCTTGGGATTCCCTCTGAGGAGCTGGCCCAGGTGGCTGGGGAGAGGGACGTCTGGGCCTCCCTACTGAAGCTGCTACCTCCGCGACCCGACCCCGGATAAGCGGAAGACGATGGATGGATGGATGGATGGATGGATGGATGGATGGATGGATGGATGGATGGATGGATGGATGGATGGATGGATGGATGGATGGATGGATGGATGGATGGACACACACAAAACTAATCATTGTGTCTAATGAACCTATAAGAGTATTACTCTTTGAATGAGTTTTTGTTTTTTACCAAGTATGGATGGCATTAATTTTTTAACTAAATAAGATAAGCTTTTTGTGTGTGAATGTATTAAGCTTGTTTGTTAAAAATAAAGTTAACTGTTTAGCTTTAATTTTACACGGACACAAGCGTCAAAGTTGAAAAACTTTTTCTTACTATCGATTAAGATCGAACAATTTATTTTATGCAAATGTATTTAAGATCATCGTTATTACCTATTGATACACAAACCCTAGGAAATAAAAAAGGATGCACTTGCTTTCTAATTTCAAGGCTACGTTTTTGGTTACGGTAAAGCTGTGCTGTTGCTCATTGCTTTCTTACTTGGTTTAGTTCAGTTTTGTATCCTCTCATACTCATTTTATGTGTTTGTGTTTTTTATTATCAGGCTTGTGTTTATTTCTGATGTTTTGTTTTATTGTACATCACTTTGGTCAGCATTGATACTATTTAGAAGTGCTTTATAAATAAAGTAGGTTGGTGTGGGATGATCTGATTAAGTTACCAGTCAAGAAGATTCTGCATGACTGACTGGAGCTCATTGTTATTGCCACACGGGAGGGTTTTAATGCCACGATGGAAACTTTTATTTTTCCACCTTCAGGGGACAATGTTTAATTCCTCCATTTAAAAAAAATGAATAAATTAAAAACGTAGGATGGTGAATTTGGCCCGTAACTAGGAAAAGTAGTCATTTGTGGTGCCACTGGCTCTTGTTCACCAGTGTGGAAAATTGCTCATGCTTAACTCTTCGAATGCTAATAGAACAATGTCCTATAGAGCAGTCTCAAATGCTGTACAGCAAAGAGATGCCCAGAGGGGTTAAAAAAAAAATCAAAAGAACAAATGACATCAGGGTTTGGGGGACTGAGTGGAGCGTGTGGGTTGGTTGGTGGAAAGCTCACGATGAATCGCGACAGGAAGTTTGTATGGCCATAGAGAAGTCTTTAAAGGCTCTATGACAGAGGAAAAGATGGGAGACCTTTGTTTGGGTGACAAATGTTCTATTGTGTACCAGGAGAACACAAGAACACAGTTGAGTTCTTGTGGCTGGGAAGTAGATGATAAAAACACGATTGATAGTAGGATCAGATTGGACAGGAATGCGGAGGCTTTTCTATGTCCAACTAAAAAGCCTTTAGGCCCGACTGGCTTTAGCAGTGACATCATGTATGTTGGTATGCCCAAGAAGGAGCTCATCTCATTACCATCTAGACAGAAATTCATAAAGAAATCTAAGGATCTGGCTTTTGTACAATCCACTTCATAAATAAAAAATGCAGCTAGATAAAGCAGAGCACTCACTTAGGATAGATGGATGTCATCTTGGCTGCTGCGTATCCTGGTTTACACACCCCTTCGCTGAGGTTGCCATACTTGTATGCCAACTCCGGTGGCCTATACATTAACAGAACACAGGGAAACATTCATCAGACACACCACCATAATTCATTAGTAGTTATAGAAACAAATTTGAAACCTTAAAACTGAACTTGTCAAACATTCTCTAGGAGAGACAGAACTGTCGATTGCTTAGGAAGTTGAATAAGTCAGTGACAACTTTTTGTCTCATCTGTGTGTGGCAAGACAAAACAGTCAGACCTTGTTTAAATAATCAAACCAGCAGTGCTAAGTCTAGAACCTCCCGATTACTACCACCATCATTAATAATCTGATGTGCGCCATGATTCTAGTTCAAATAAACAGGGAGGAGGAAAAAGAGCCAAAGTTTCTGCTCTATGTGAGGTCCAGAGTCAGAGCTGACAGCAGAAAAGGCTCAACTAGGGCTTGTTTGCACATCATTTGCAGCTCTTATATTCTTGTGTGCAATATTTAAGTTATACTTAAATACATTTGTAGTTTGGATTTTATTGGGCTGTAGAAAGAAAATACTTCAACTAGGTGGGAATTAACGTTTTGCATCACTAAAGCCCCTAGCATCAAATAAAGCATGTCAAAAACGAATTACCACCTCTTAGACGAATTACAACAATGGGTACTAACGCTTCATTATATAATTAATGATACTGTACATATGAAGCAAGCCACTGCTTTATATAAACCGATCTCACGTAAAATTCACCTTAAAGTCTGTGTCGACCGAGTGCTTAGACGTATTGCGGGCAGTGGGAGGACAGGCACCTTGAAGGTCAGTAAGCTAAAGGCAGCTTATTAAAGGCCTTACTGCAGCAGTTTGGAGTGATTGTGTCAAAATTATTCAGAAAGTTACACACATATCCACTGATAAGCTGACAAAGTGACACCAGCATAATGATCTTTTAAACCCCGTCCTCACCTTGTCAAGCAATAATACCTCAGAAGTTCCAGAAACTACTAAAATGATTACTAAAACCATTCACCATATGTCTGCATTTGTCAGTAATGAATCACTCATAATGTACTTTTATGTATATTAACATGTTTCCACATTCATTAACAACCAAAGATCAGATAAATCATTTCAAGAAATTAATGTACAACACCTGCCAACAAATATGAAATCACTACTTTTGGTGTTCAGTCAGCTGCTTAACTTTGCAGATCGCTGAGAGAAAAAGATGGACTTACCTTTTAGTCTTCCTTTTTGAAACATATATGCCCATAAAGTAAACAAGTACACATGGGCTTATAAACCTTAAAGGGTTAGTTCGGATTTTTTCTTCTTTTCAGATTTGTTCTATGAAGTTCTCTGATAGTACATCATCATGAACTTGGAAAAATAAATGTATCCTCAGAGTGGTGGAAAGCTAACAAGCTGGTCAGAACTTTGCTGCAACAACAGGCTGATCGTGAGTTTGTCAGGATAATTTTTCATAAAATCTAAACATGAAACAGTTCAAAAAGGAATTTATATCCATAATTTTTAAGTTTATGCGCTGGCTTTTGAAACCAAATTAACTCTTGTGTTGGAGCAAACAAAAGGGTCCAGAAACATAAAAGGAGCAAAATAATGGTTGCTGTAAAACAAAAATAGTATCATTATCAGTATCGTTGGTGCCCAAATTAGGAAGCACCTTCTAAAGGCTGGTTCACACGGCAGGATTTTAAAATTGTCAGACGATTTTCAAAGCCTGAGAGACACCACACGTAAGGATAAAAAATCTTAGATAAAACATGTTTGCTTATACAGCGTGTGGCGTCCGGTCAGACGGCGAGCTCAACACACCAACAGATTTCACTCAGGATCATTCACATGTCAGACGGGAAATCTTGCGAATCCTCCCAAGATCAAACGTGAGTTCAGAGTAAATAAACGTGGACGACCAGGAAGAATAATGCTGATAGTTTGTGGACTGATTTTAACGGAGAGAAAAAAAACTAAAAAGAAAAAGGTGTTGGTTGAAGAGGCGGAGACAACGTGACCAGGGCTTCTACGCTTGCTGCACTATGAAATGGAGGCGAGTTAAGGTTTTCTCTCTCAGGTTTCTCTCCCCTCGCTTTCTGATTGGCTACACATCACATTCAACAGGCTGCCTGCTTGTTTGTCCTCGGGGGACGCCACGCACCCTAGGATATCGGGGCAAGACGATTTGAGGACGGAGCGGTCCGGACGTTCCACCCACGGCTGGACATTCTCTTAAGATTATCTTAAGAGACACTCCGAAAATCGGGCTAATTATGCTGTGTGAACCAGCCTTTAACTTCTGTTACACTAAATGTGTGAAATATAAGTTCATCTCTGAAGAATTTTTACTTTAGAAAAATTACTTTGTTCATAACTTTATTACAAAACATGTATGCTATTATCAAATAAATAAAATAGAAATAACAGACATGTTAAACCGTACAGGAACAGATTACATTAACCTTATGATGAAACACAGTAAGGTTAAAGATAAAACTAAAATGCATTTTGAAAAATAATACATCTCAATTGGGCCCCATATGTAGAAGAGAGTCCAACTAGGTGCTGTATGTTTCAACAGTGAGACCCGGGACATTTTTACTCCCAGACCTCTAGTTTACCAAGCCCATACACCACTGATGTCTTGTTCAGTTGGTTCAGAGTAGGGATACTGGTGGTAAAATAAAAGCCATGTTTGCAGCCATATTACTGTCACCCATTTCAGCACTGCAATAACACCTCATAACGTATGAAGGTTAACTAGGAAGTCCATGTCACAAATTTTATTGTAGACTGCTATTCAGAGCTGTTATTACATTCAATTCTTTGAGCAGTAGCAGCAAAATTGGCTCATTTTTGGTTTAAGATAAAAACAAGAAGTTTTTTTTTTAAGTCACTGGTTAATGATCATGAAACAGTAGTTTTACTCAAGTTCACCTTAACATGAGAATCTTATAATAGTCTAAGCCCAGTTGAAACAATGGAAAGGATAATAAAACTCCTTCAAACGGGTAAATGATGCTGCTGCAACAGCTGTTAGAGGGGAAGGGCCAATGTTTTTTTCTTTCACTTTAGTTGATCCAGTGATTTTCCTGTATTCGACTTATGCTGCCCTAAAGACGCCCTGATGTCGTACCCAGGGCGTACCCAGCCTCCTACCCATTCACTGATAGAGATACTTCCCTGCAACTTTGTGAGGATTAAGCAGCTATAAAATGGATGGATGACGTAGACGTTCCATAAAATCAGAAGGCTGGGGGGAAAAAGTTCTGTGTGTATGATTTGTTTTTCTCCCTGCAAGAGTAGTGATTGCATCTTTTTAAAGCCAGATGTTGTATCACTCATTTCTGACTTCAAAATGTCCTGTGCAGCACATGGAGAATCCATGAACATGTCCCATTAAATTACTATTTCTGAGAAAGAATTGTACTCACAGTTTTGTTTCCAGCTGCAGCAGAAAGCCCTGCTTATCGTACACTGCAAAGTGAAGACAAACAAAAAGGCGTATGAGTCCATGAAGCACAAGCGTTTGAAGTGTGCCTGGGCTTTTTGTAGACATCCACGCTACGTGATTTCAACTATCAGCTCAGAAACTGTAGTTGTAAACAACATGTGTGGCTTCCACAGCGAGAACGAGGCAGCATATGGAAAAGTAAAAGCATCCGGATTAAGGAGACGACACAAACAAGCAAGGTTAGGCAGAGGCCAGCCAAAAACGATCTGTTGAGATAAAATAAATAAATAAATGAACATTAGAAAACAGTTTGAGATCACCTATGGGTATCCAGTAGGTGTTTGAAGCACTGAGGTAGACAGAAGAGCACAGAAAACCAGAAGAAAACAGGTTTGAGGTGAAATGAAAAGTTTAGTTTGATTTGTGAGATTTTGGTGTGTCCTGCAGCCGTTCACTGGAAATTATCCACTACGTGACATTCCACATCATCTCTCCCAGGGACATAATGTGATGTCGTGTGCAGGTAATACACGTGGCATTAGTTGAAGTTAGACATGGTGCAGAATTACTCCTGGAGGTGTGCAAGTCTTGCCTTCAGAGAGAAGCGGGCAAACAAAGATGAGAGGAAAGGGCGGCAGGAATGCTTGACGGGTAGCTGAGGAAGAATCGAAGCGCTGCTGGCGAAGAGCAGTCGCTCGCAACAAGCAAGGTGAGGGCATTTGTGTTTGAGATTTACGCTGACAGGCGTCACACAGCCACGGGGGGAGACAGGGTGACACGGGAGATATTATAACAGGGAGAAAAGTTGTTTTAGAGGGAAAAAGCTGCTAAATGTGTCACTGACGTTTGTTACCAAATCAAAACAACAGAGGGCACTGTTGTCTTACACAGGAGAATTTGATGGGAGACGACCAATTCATCGCTAACTGTTAATCTCCTAGAAATTGTGTGAGTGCATAGCTTATTCTGTCAGCAATGGCTCTGACTGACAAAGCTTCCCAACTTCTTCTAGAAGGACAACTAGTTTATGACCACAAACGGGGCCGTGTCACTACTCCGGAGTTTTGGAGGATGGTGTCATTTCCTTTCTAACCGTGCAGAGACAGCAAGGAGGTGGAGGCTTTGGCTTACAGAGCAGCACATGTACCTGAGCTTACTATTCGTCCAGCGGTGATGTCATTTTCCCGCTCTGAAACAGAAAAGGGTCATTGAGCACCATTTGAGTTCAGAAGGAAGAGGCAGAACTGGACTCGTAAAATGAGGCCAACTGCAATTTTTAAACATTACAGAACCAAAGGTGGCGGGGATAAAAGGTTAGAGGCTTCAGTCCCACAAGAAGTGAATTAGATTTCACAGCATCAAACGCACTCAAAGCCTGAAAAGCTCCACTGAAGTGGAAAATTAACCGCACGAAGCCCTAATAGCATATGTGATTGCTATAACCAGGGAAAATTAAAATGCACCCATAATGAACAGATGAGGGAATGAGCACAGACATTTAAGACAATGTAGTGTTGCATTGAAATTACAGAAAACATTAAAAAGGTAAATATAGAAAGCAGCCAGTTCTTAGTTAGGAGGAAAGAGTTATATTCCATGAAGTGGGGTGTGAGCTCTTATTAGTCAAGTAATCACTTGCTTGAAAGCAGCCGCACAGAATAAATGCTCTCAGTTCCTCTACCTGCAATTCTTTTCACTTCAGCACCTTTAGTCAGCTCTACAGTTGCCTCTTCTGCATCTTTCTCTGTAAAAAAAGGGGTTAACACTAGAGTAAGATCATTGTGACTGCACAGCAACTGTCATCTCATCAACCACTGACCATCACCACAGTAAGGCACAATGGGTTTTACATGAATAACAGCTTCAGCAAAATGCAGACAGCAGGGGCCCCAACAACAGGTGCAGACAGAGAAGGAAGGGAAGACACAGCAAAATAGAAATCCTCCAGTATTTGCCTGTCTTCTAGGTCCTGGTGCAGTCTTAAAACCCCATTCACGCAAAATTAGAACCCTACTACGCTCTCCCACACCACAAATTAGAAGAACGAGGCCAAGTCACAGGGAGTAAATTAAAACCACCGTTAGTCTAAAGCAGGGATCTACAATTGCAGTCCTCAAGGTCCAGTTTCCTGCAGCTTTTATAGGTGTCCCTGGTCCAACACACCTGAGTGAAATAATCAGGTCAGCAGGACTCTGGAGAACTTGACTGCATCCTGAGGAGGTCATTCACCCATTTGACTCAGATGTGTTGGACCAGGGACACGTCTAAAAGCTGCAGGACACCAGACCTCGAGGACTGGAATTGTAGATCTAAAGGCTCGCCAAACAGGTCCCCAAGTCCTCAAGGATAGATATATCACATATATTATTAAATCTCTATATAAAACCAATAATAAGTTTAAATTGGTATTTAAGTATGTGCTTGCAGGGTGTGTAGAATTGCTCCAAAGTCGATGTTACAATGTCAGCAACTGTCCACTGTGGCTACACGCTCATCCAGGAGGAGGGAATGCTGCAGGTCAATGACTCAATGCAATCTGCTGGGTTTCCTTAGCTAGAAAACTTTTAACCAATCTGTTCGGACGATTTTATAGAATTGACTCTAAAGTGGCTTGAAATAATGTGTTGTGAACAGGCGCTTCATAAATAAACTGAACTGAATTGAGGACTGGAGTTTGACAACTTCAGCACTAGAAGATTACGTTCCACTACAACAATACCACCACCAAAGAAAGCACCGATAGTCGTAGCAATAGCCGGCCTGTTATGCAGGTTTGTCATCGCGGTCTGTTGTTGCATGCTGTGCACATTGTTTTGTAGATCAACGGAGTCTGGGTTGCCACAAACAGCCAGCTCGTCTGCATGTGTCTGGCAGAGTCATCTGAAACGGTGCGGTCAAAGCAAACTACGGGGAAACAGTCCCTCTAAGTTTTGTCTTCATAAAATAAAGCCACATTTTCTTCTAAATATTTAACAACATCTCGCCCTAAAATTAAAAACCTGGAAGGCTGCAAACAAGTGACCTCTTAAATAAGGAGCATCAATGTTATCTGGTGTTTCTTTCAAAAAAAAAGATTGGAAACTCATTCTACAATAGGGTCCTAGTTGTTATCCAGCCACAACAGATGCATTAGATACAGTTCTTCTTGTCTCGTAACAAGTAGTTAATCAAGGAATAGGCTAGCATACATTAAATGTGTTGCACAATTTAATTTTGTCCCCAATACTTTTCAGTCGAGCATTCCCTTTGGTTGAGCTTGATGGCACAGTCAGTTTTGAAAGAACACACCCAGCTGCCAGTTCCTGGCCAACCCACTGACCATCAAAAAGGGTCACGAACTATGAATTTACAAATTTTTGTCGCAGTTGCTCACTCCGGCTGCATACAAAGGTTTTCTGATTAAATTATCGCGCCCTGTTGGCTTATAATTGTCATGGTTGAGTTCTGGTTTGACTTCATTTTGCTGTTATTTTCATTTTTCATCTCATGTGGGTTTGGTTTGACTTTATTTATTGTTAGTTTTCATTGTCATCAGTTATTTTCTGTCATCTTCACTTCACCTCCTCTGCAGTTAGTCACACCTGCCAGCCACTAATTAGCCAGACTCACTTCACCTGCCAGCCTCCCTACTTAAGCCTCACTCTGCTGTCACTCCTTTGCCGGTCCGTCATCATTCTACACCCTCTCCATGCCAGTCCCTCTGTAAGTATTTATATTCTGCTGCTCGTTCTTGGAGAAGCTTTGCTTTTTGTCCAGGTGTCTCCTGTGGACTGCTAACCTGACAAGCTACTCTGAGAAGCTCTGCTCCCTGGTGTATCCTGTGAGTTGCTAACCTGACAAGCTACTCTGGAGAAGCTCTGCTCTGTTCCCTGGTGTATCCTGTGAGTTGCTAACCTGACAAGCTACTCTGGAGAAACTCAGCTCTGTGCCCTGGTGTCTCCCAAGTTCTGCTAACCTGACTAGCTGCCCTGGAGAAGCTCAGCCCTGTGCCCTGGTGTCTGCAACGAACTGCTAACCTGTTGTGGCTACGGGGCTGCTAGCCGAGCAGTACTGAGCATTCCCGGCTGCCTGTATAGTCGTGACTCTCTCTCACTCCGGGCCGTCAGCTCCTGCCATCACCTTCATACCGGTTCTGTGTTACCTGCTCCTCTGGCCTCATCAAACCTCCATCAACCTTGCAATAAAGACTCTCAATTTTAGTCCCGTGAGTGTGGTACTGAGTTCATCCGTAGACAAATCGTGACAATAATATTTTATTTCAGTGTTTTACACTTTGTTTTTGCTCTGTTAGCAGGGTCCGAAATGAACACTCGCCAGACGCCAAATGCGAGTAAATTTTCCGTTTGGCGAGATATTTAGCAGTGGTCAGTCAGAATTAATATTTTGGCCGGTTGATTCTTACATCTACCGGCAAACCTAGTAAATCAGGGAGTAAATTTTGGACGATTGTGTATATTTACCATAACAAGACCACGTGCCTGGAAGTATGACATTGCACATGAGTGCAATGAGTAAACAAGAAGCAATGGAGCCCACAGACGTATATACAATGTTATGATTAAATACAACCATAAAATATATGTTCATTCTTACTAGGGCTGTGTTTAAAAAAATAATAATAGCGATTTTCCCATTATGAACGATTCTCATTAATTCCTAAAACTGATTCATATAACCAAAGATCAATTTTTTAAAAAAAATGTATTTTCACTGTGGAATGGAACCAGCAACCCACCAATTGCAGGACAAACTCCCCAACTCCTGTGCCACTGTCACCTTGAGTAAAATTTATGGCTACTCTACCTACCTCTGGTTAATGGCATAGCAGATGTTGCAATCTTTATTTTGTACTCTGCTTGTCCGACCATAAAGGAAACTCTGTCTCTGGGCGCTACTAGAGATCCGACTTATTGTCTGCTGATTGCGCAAATTTCTTCTCAGGCTCAAAAACAGCTAAGTAAACACCATCAGGACGAACACCTCGTGTATATTGTTTCATTTGAAAATGAGCATATGATTTTGGGTTTACCTTTTATGGTCAAAGTTCATGACTATACCCCTTTAACAGGTCCGCTGAAATGCAGCATTTCTTCGTAGGCCTTCAATGATCCCCAAAGAACCAGCACAGCCTAACCTCAGTGCCATAGAAAGGGGTGTTAACATCTCACCTGAAAGCCCAATATCAGCAACAGATGCATCCTGCTTCTCATGTCCAAAGGGGTGTGAGTATAGTGCATTAAGTGTTAAACAGCTGTTGATTAGCGTGCTCATGGCTAAATCAGAGTGGTGAGTTAAGGAATGAGGTTAGCATGGCCAGGCAAGTTTTAGATTCTCAATGACTGAGAAAAACCAGCGCATTCAGGCCCTACGTATTAGGGCTGGGCGAGAAATTGATTTAATCAATTAATTGAATTTACAATTTTTTTAAGACTTTTTTTTAGAATATCTGGATTTTAATTTTGCCAATGATCTCATTAGGGTTCCATGAAGAGAATATAGTCAGCATTTTATGCTCATTATGTGTTTAGGAAAATATATTGTCAAAATACTGTAAAGAGGAAACTTTACCATAATAAGAGGCACTTTAATTTGCACATTTACTTTAAGTTAGTTTGAAGTTACAGAATGAAGTCTGTTCTTAGCTCACTGTGTAAAACCAACAACAGCAAACATTTTGCTATATTGTCATTGTTTACAACGGCAGGGACGCCACCTTGTTTTACAAGCAAGTTTCACAGCTTGTATTTATTATTACACTTTGAATTCAGGTCAACTCCCAGACAAAATGCTAGACATAAAAGCAACTTTTTAAAATAATTTCTTTTTGTGAAACAAGGAGTAAAAAAAAAATTATTAATTGGATTTGGTATAGTAAAATTGGAGATTTAATTTGTAAGCCATATCGCCTAGCCCTACTACATATATAACTTACATATTTTAATACCATACTCCCAAACCCTACTAAATGGACATAACAATAATAAACCACAATAACCAGAGTTTGGAAGATCTGGACATGCTAAAAACCATTGGGGAACTTTTCTGCGCCACCATGCTTAATGCACTCCAGAAAACCAAGATCCTGCAACAACAATCCATGCTATGACTGTTTTCTAATGCTGGCAACATAGTCTTAATCATGTCTGAAGGGCCTTTTACAAAAACTTAATCTCTTTTACATCTGTGCAGACACTGACAATCAGTTGTTGACATTATCCTTAAATTTTTGTTTGTTATGCTTTTAAGTATTTGGCAAGGAGTACAGATTTCCTTTTAGTTTAAGCTCATGTAACCTAATTTGTTTTACATAAAAGGGAAAAAGATGGACTGTCAATTAGCAAGTGTCCCAGCAAAAAACAAATAAAGGGCTCCCTTCTCTGCCAAAATACCCAAAGAACAGCTGTAATGCCATTTCATCCACATGCTAATGATTAGTCTGACAAAAGAAACTGCAGAAACAGAGCAAGGATTTCTCTAAAATATAAACTTGTTGTTTTAAAACAAACTATGAAGACCACATGACCTCCTCCCAGTGAGAGCTCAGGAAGATCCAATTCCCCAATTAGTAAAGCTCAGCCGGTCCAGCTGAAACCGTATAGGTGGATCAGTACACCTTGGAGACGAGAAAAGGTGATCCCTGATGTTGAAAACTGAGCTGGGGTCAAGAATATTTATGGCTGGCTCCTTGTGCAGCTGCTGGGCTCAATGCTAATGAGATTCAGAGCAGAGGCCTGGACACGCACACATACAAACTTTATAGCAATAATAGTGTGGCCTACAACAGATTGCTTCTAAAACTGGTCGAGACTTGAAATCAAATGTCTCTGTTTCTCTGTTTTTTCCCACTGTATTTAGTTTCAAGTTTAAACACTATAAGCAGAGCTAAAAACTCTAGCTCTGCACAAAACTGCTGTGGCAAAACTCAAAGTTATTTCTTATGCGTCCTCATTTCGTCAAGTGGAAAAATCTGTATATGGCTTTTCAACAATAAAAAGGGAAATTCCAGGAAAAAACATGTATTGTTGGAGCCTGCTATTCTGTTAGGTTTAAGCATCCACTTCAATAAACAGACGACTGAAGTGCTGCATATATGTATGAGCCTTCCTGTACTAATCCAGAGAAGGTGAAGATTTCCTGCTTTTCAGCAAGATGGATAGAACTTCCTGACAGCAGTCAAAAAAGAATCCAGCGAGAGCTGCAACGGTGGTAGAAGTTTGCTTTGATCACCACATGAGGCGCTGATTCTACATCCACGGGTACATCAGTGCACAACCTTCTAAGCTACATAAAAAAGATTTTGTTATTCTAATCAAAAATACTTTAACAATTCTAAACAGAGAAATGAAAAGTTGTTGTAACTCATTTTATGGAGGTTTGTTGTTGTAGATGCTGGTGGCTGAGGGCAGGAAGGACCTACTTTCTGCAGGTCTACCACCGTGGGTCTGAAGAAGCCTCTGACTGAAGAGCCTCTGTTGTGGTATTATTGGCTTGGCAAGAGGTTTATCAGAACGATCCCCAGAACAGAGCCAGCTTGTTGAAGTCACTGGCTCTGATGTGGCTACAACAGATGATGGCAGAGGAGATCACACTCTCCACAACAAATGTATAGAAGATCTGCAGCATCTTGCTGCAAACTCTGAAAGACCTGAGCTTCCTAAGGAAGTACATTCTGCTCTGTCTCTTTTTATAGACCACTTCCTTGTTGCGTCTCCTGTCTGCAGTTGAGGTGAACAGCAAGGCATTTATACTCCTTCACCACCTCCACTTCTTCTCCCAGGATGGATATAGTGTTTGACCCATTCCTTTCTTTTTTCCTGAAACCTATAATCTCCTTTGTTCTATTCACATTCAAGATGAGACGACTGTTCTACACCATGACACAGTTCGCCAGATTGCTGTACTCTGAGTCTTGTCTGTCTGTGGACAACCAACAACATACTTCGACACAAAACAGGTTCCTAAAGTCTAAACCAGGGCTGAAAGGATTCCTCGCAGTGGTTCCAGTAACTCAAATACTTAAATTCCTTGAGGCATCTTAACCTGTTTAACTATTCAGCGCCCTGTGTTCCGGCTGGGTGGTTATTTGTGTTGCACATCGCTCTCATTTCTGCTGATGACAGCCTACGCTGCTGACACATGGATGCCAAGTACGGTTATGAGCTATGGAGGGAGACGGTGAGGGGCAATGTGAAGCGCCGGATAATGACAAATTCCCAAAAGTGTTGGGTCACTTTAAATTTAACAGAAAAAAAACTAATGTGGACTTGAAATAGCATTCCATAACAGCATGTCCTCAGCACTGCAACAGTTTTTATTATTAACATAATGGTTAGCTGGAGTCCTAGTCTCATCACAGCACTTGTTCTATAGACCCTGCCTATAAACTTTAGAAATGTGCAATTACTATTAAATAAACTTAACTGATAAGAAAGCATTGGCTCATTCAACAGAACACAGATGAAATTAAATATTCTCTAAATTCCTCTCTGCCCTGGAGCTACTTTAAGATAAATGATCTGTCTCCAACTTCGAAGGTTCTGCTGAGATGTGTTACCCACCATGTTAAATATACAAATATAACAAATTTCAACAGACATGGACGGTCTGTGCTTTGACATTTTATGACATTAAACATTTTGTATTGAAGAAGTGCTCCACCACAGGTAGGAGGGGAAAGTTTTGTTTTGTGGGCGGTGTTGTGCAATGCTTATGGAAAAAAAAATGCACTTTCCATTTGCAGTCTTTTACATAATAATGTAATACATAAAGGTAAATAAGTTAATTCTTTAGGAGTTGATCAGTGGTGGAAAAAACTTGGTTGTTGGGGAAAAAAAACAACTTAATTTACGTGTAGAACTTTGGACTAAGGTTCATGTAAAGTTTTGTACATTATAGTATTAGGAATACAGGAAAATAACTAATGTATGAAGTGATAATAAAGTTCTTTTAATACAAAAAGGTGAAGAACAGCCTTTCCCAAATTGTGGGCTAGAGCTAGCGTCGTCAAAAAATATTTATCTTAACCCAATCAATACAAAAGAATTATTTATTAAAAAATAATTGTTTGCGTCAACAATTGATATAAACTGACCCATTAACATTTGCTCCAACTGTCCTACTACCTACCCATCGCAGCGCTGCAACAGACACTCAGCCTCCCTGCAGCCGCTCATCTCAGCAATGATCTGCTGCTGGAAGTTTTAACTCTAACATGTCGAGCACAACCAAAAAAAATGCGACTAACTTTATCGACACTGACGTACACAACAGCGTACAAAGCTGATGGACAAGAACAAAAACAACAAAAAAAAAGTTAAACGTTTACACAGGCTAAGGTAAGGCCATGACACTGATGTTTGAGGGTCAGTAAAGCCCCTGTTTTCCCAACAGTGACCTAAACTGACGGCATCTGGTTAAACATCAGCTTCATGGACGCAGACAGCCCAATGATGGGTTCTGTCAGTCTAAACTCCGTCGAGATGCACTTCCCGAAAGTGCAGTTCAGAACCACTCAGTGCTCTATGTGCTGCGGTATGAATCAACGCAGTCAAGTATAAATAGTGAAGCAATGAAACAAACCAGTCCACCACCCTCCTTTGATTCTCATTTAGTGGTAACGCCACTGGAGGCTACTGTGGCTAATAACATCGGTTATTAGCCACAGTTATTAGCGCCTGGCTGAAGCTGACAGAGCAGAAAATGTAGGAACGCTGCTGCTTTTTTTTTTTCACTAAATCAAAATATCACGCAAAATGAGCAGAAAAGGCATTTTTTTTAATAAACATAAGACTGTTTATTAAACTTTATTGTGAAAGATTGGAGAGACTTATGGTCAAAAATCAGTGTCGGTACAAAGTGTCACTTCTTTTGTTTTTCTGTGGAGAGCTAATTTAATGAGAGGGAATTGCATGACACTACTTGATCCATTAGATTTGGACTTTTGGACATAAGGTTTGAAAAGCCATCCAGGGCCTACATCACAGAAGCAGGAATATTGCTGATCAGAGTCGTCAGTTCGGGATTTTTAGTATCATGAAGCTGGATCGCTTCTTGCCCATGTCTGTCACCATGGTAACTTAGGCCGAGTTCACTTCAGTTGTTTTTTGTCCTAAAAGGGGAAATTTGGGGCACAGCAGCAGCCAAAAACAGAATCTACATGTCAACATAATTTCAACATTTAATAATAATTCAACAGGGATTAAAAAAACTAAACAACAAAACTGCTCAACATTCTAAAATGAGCCAAGCTTGTTCAAAGTTGATTATGAGCATTAAATGCACTTGGGACAAAAAATAAATGTTTATCGACTGTATCTTATTGCTGGCAACCTGTACCTTCCACCTGAAGGAAGGACAACAAATGCCTCTAAAAGGGGCGTGGCCTCTGCTGGTTAGGCTGGTTTTAGTCTTTTTCACAATCTGCCTGTTCCAGATTAAAGACAGGGGCCGCTGTTTGATGCCAGTTATTTTGCTGGCAGTTTTAACAAGAATAAACATACAGTTCTTATTTTCCAAGGACAGGTTCTCACACCAAACAGTCAACTGAAATGGTTAAAATAAACTCAACAGAACATTTATAGAATAAAACCAGTATTTCACTGATTGGTAGCGTCACATCTTACTTCAGCAGAAACTCCACTTGATAGACATCTCAGCAGAACTACATCTTTAACCTAAAACAGAGACTGATTATTTTAAAAGGGGGTTGTTAGAAGTTAATGATTAAAAACTAATATTAATTGTGCTTTTGGTTTTTTCCATTAAACTGCCACCCTCCGGTAAAAATGTTGATATGTCATCATGAGTACAGAGTAGGGCTGAACGATTTCGAAAAACAATCTAATTGCGACTTTCTTTATCTTAATATCTTGTTTAATTTATCATGTCTCTTTAAACATATACAAACAACAAATCAATCAGTTTCATCGCTGTGCAGATTAGGTGCTAAAAGACCCACTGCGTCTCGACTCAGAGCAGAAATTCAATTCAATTCAATTCAATTTTATTTATATAGCGCCAAATCATGAAACATGTCATCTCAAGGCACTTTACAAAATCAAGTTCAATCATATTATACAGATTGGGTCAGATTATACAGATTGGTCAAAATGTCCTATATAAGGAAACCAGTTGATTGCATCAAAGTCCCGACAAGCAGCATTCACTCCTGGGGAACCGTAGAGCCACAGGGAGAGTCGTCTGCATTGTACATGGCTTTGCTGCAATCCCTCATACTGAGCAAGCATGAAGCGACAGTGGGAAGAAAAACCACCCATTAACGGGAAAAAAAAACCTCCGGCAGAACCGGGCTCAGTATGAACGGTCATCTGCCTCGACCGACTGGGGTTACAGAAGACAGAGCAGAGACACAACAAGAGAGACAAAAAGCACAGAAGCACACATTGATATAGTAATCTGTTCTACATTAGATGGTAGTAACGGGTGAGCCGTCTTCTCTGGATGATGTCAAAGTTAACAGAACGCCAGACCAGGTGTACCTACTATGAAGAAAAAGAGAGAGAGCAAAAAGTTAAAAGCTGAAATGACGACAGTCATTTCAATGTAATACAATGCAAAACTGGAGAACCGTAGAATGAAGAACAGTAGAAATCAGTAGAGTGAGAAAATTAGACCCTGATGTCCTCCAGCAGCCTAGGCCTATCACAGCACAACTATAGAGATAGCTCAGGGTAACATGAGCCACTCTAACTATAAGCTTTGTCAAAAAGGAAAGTTTTAAGATTAGTCTTAAAAATAGATAGGGTGTCTGCCTCACGGACCAAAACTGGGAGTTGGTTCCACAGGAGAGCAGCCTGATAGCTAAAGGATGATTGCGTTCTGCCAACAATTTGATTTCGACTTTTCTCTGCATTAACCACAAGCAACAAAAATGGCCTCTAGAAAAAATTGTTTGTAAACAAGGACTATTTAAAACAAGAACTTTTAATGTTTCTATTAATCAGAATATTATTCAAGAGAACAGCTTTTAATTGATTTGGACATCAATCCTTGTTGAACATAAAGTGCAACCAACAAGCAAATCTATGTATTAAACTGATTGACCAGTACTTAATGCTATGGTGAGATTCCTGAAAGTTTCTGGTAAAATAGTATGATTATATAAACTCTAAAACAATAAAATTAGATTATCTCACTGCTGCAACTGTCTTCCCTTCCATGTGGAGGCAAATCCACTTTAAACATATTACTGACACCTAAAGGATGCGTCTGATTCACTGTTACATAGCCAAAAATTGCAGATCTCTGCGATTTGGAAATTGCGTTTTTTTTTAAATTACGATTATATTGCAAATGCCATTAATGGTGCAGCCTTAGTACAGAGCATCTCATACTATTGTATAATGTGTCTGTATGCCGACGGTCACACTTGTAATGCTTATATAAACTGCCAATGAGAATCATCTAGAGCTGCATCTTCACAATCGTCATCACCATCGCATCAGCATCATTGTGAACACTTGATTTATGTTTTTTAGTTCCCAAGATGTTAAAGCTCACAAAGAATGATTGTCTTGTGAAAAATATAACAACATAAAGAGGAAAATGTGAATTAATTTAATGGATATTGTAATTACAACATTCAAGAATATCATCACAATTACAGGTTTTCCTGATTTCATGCAGCTCTAAAAAAAAAATAATAATAATAATAATAAAAAAATTTAAAAATACTAAAACTGTAATTAAGTCTTCTGCTTATCAAGAGTGTGATCTGTGATAAAAATGGACCCATGAGTTTCAGAGGTAAAATTACACAAAACAGAATAAAGAAATTAGGTCCAGATGCACATTTCATGGCACCTTTTAACAGCTAATTGGATGTTACAACCCTTTGATGCAAATTCTATCATTCTGGGATTTTCAAATTCCTTTATATGCAGCTCATCTTTTTTATTTGGTCTTCAGCATGTATTAACACACATCTAACCTTCCATACACCAAAATAAAAATAGCCAGTATCTATGGAAGCTTACAGACAAAATAACAAAGGAAAACAAACTGATGCAAAACTTAAAAAAAAAGACTTATTTAAAATAGATAGCAATGTTTAAAAGTTTAAAAAGGCCTAATGGTGGTTGACTTTTGTTTTAAAGAATAACCCAATTTGTTAAAAACTACTGCATCCATGATACAATTCATAAAGAACCATCTACAGCTTGGCCTTCTACATGGTTGTATGTGTCAAAACATAATCTGCTCAGTTTCTACCCCTCTCTGACCCTCACCATGTTTTCCTAGCCATGCTGTCTGCAGAGGGCCGAGCCAACAGAGTTGAAGAGCAATGGTCTGGCCCCCTCTGCTGAAAACAAGGGGGAACAGCTGTTCCATACGCTTCTATAACAGCTTCACAATCTTTGACAACTTTAACCTATTTGCACTGTGAGTAATCAGAACTAGTCATTAGAAAATAATCTAAAATTGTTCTTTTGAAAAGTCTGATGAGTGTGCTCACAAACCATTTCCAAATGAACAACCTTAAACTCCTTTACAAATTAATCAGATTAAAAGATTCCAACATATTTGCACTGAAATCAATGTACTGAATCAAATATGGGGCTGCATGTCAGAATAATCTGGGCAGATGGCAGAGGTAATTTACAGGAACATTTTCCTGAAACATCTACAGGACTTATTTTGGTGAAGGAGAAGTCATTTTTCACAGCGATGCAGCATCGGGCCAAAGAGCAAAGACACCTCAATAACAGAATTCAGATGAATTCCATGAGATGACCAGAAACAGCACAGACCTTGATATGTTGCTCCTTACAGCATGGCTGATCGGTTATGTTTTTCTGTTTAACCGTGTATGATGAAAACAGAACCTCACTAATGCTTCCTAGTTGTCAAGTCCACACTTAAAGACCATTCAAGCAATCAGAAAACCGAATGAAGGCATCAGTCCTGGTTTGCTTGTAGTTTAGAATGTTCTCTGCCAAAGCTGTGCATCATATTTGAACCTGTTTTTCCTCAAAACTAAAAAACATTACCTAACAGCAGCACTTGGTATTTAGTCTGCACCTGGTGCTTCTAAATGAAGCCGAATTGGCCAATTTTCATCTGACTGAATGCCGTATTTTTTAGAATACAAGTCGCTTCAGAATATAAGTCACATCAGTCAGAAAATGTGTCAAGGAGGGATAAAAAAATATAAGTCGTACCGGACTATAAGTCGCATTTATTTTGAAATTTATTTCATACAGTTCAAGACTAAAACCTGACATTTAATCTAGTAAGGCAATTTATTCAATTACAAAACTGCGTCCATAACCGGCTGAATTACATGGAACATACCTGGAAGGTTGAATGGGGCAAATTAGCATAAGCCAGCAACTCCAACCAGGAACATTCTGGCCAGTGCATTTCAGCGCAACGGCCCGTTACGCTGAAAGTTGTCAAAATTACGCTGAAATTAGACCGTGAGCCTAACGGTGCTACGTGCTAAGCTTAAAGTAGGACACGGATGTTTCAGAGCAACATAAAGCTCAGGTGTATTAGCGAAGTTGTAACCCGCCCAGACAACAGGGCGGTAAGCTAGCGCTAGCTGTTATTAGCTTCACTGACAGCCCAATAACAGGGCTCTCTCGCAGTCTGGTCCCTTCAAGTTGCACCACACAACGCTCCCCTATGTGAATGCAGACTGAAACAGCGAAACAACACACAAACGTGTGTTCAGTCTTTGTTGTCTACAAGTTAATGTTTAAATACATTTTTAAGTGGTACAGGAACAGCATATAATTTTCACAAGCCTAGAGACCCGTCTACAGCTATTTACTCCTCGGTTCACGCTGGTCAGTATGATTTGCCATTTTAAATTGATATACAAGTCAGACTTGACTACAAGTTGCAGGATCGGCTAAGCTATGAAAAAATGCGCGACTTATAGGATGAAAAATATGGTGCTCAGAAAGTCTGAATAAAAATGTTTTCCAAGTCGGTGACTGTATTATCCTGATGTTAGGGAGTTGGTTGTGATCCAGTCAGAATTTCTGCTGATTTTTTTTTTATCTCAATTGCTTTCAAACTAAACTATTTTCATTTCTGGTGCTGGTGTTGTACAACCTGATATGCTTAATAATGAACAACCCACCGAGGCACTGTCAGCTATGAGGCTGCAGTTTTTATATGCATATCTTCATTTGCATTTAAATTAACTCACACGATCAATGAATAAATATCAAGGATCTGAAACTACTTTTTCACCGCTGTGGTTCCAACACCTAAACAGGGATGTTGCCAGATCCGGTTATTTAAAAGAACCAGGTTGCTTCTCCAGAACCTGAAAGCAAAGTCAGAGCCACATCATTTTGCCATAAAGGTCTCCTCCAGTCAAACGTTGATCTTACCGCTGGTTTATTCAGTGTTGTCGTAAAGGACTGTGTGGAGACTACACAAATCATTATTTCTCCCAGTGTCCATGCAAAAAGATGCTCCAACATCAGTACCTAAGCGCATAACTTATTAATGCTGATTTATGCAACAAAGTAGGGTTTATGCACTTTCACAAGCCTAATCAGCGGGTGCAACGGCTCTTTAAACAGCCCTGCTGTGGTGAGCTGTAAAACACTGGCAAAATGGTCAGAAACACTGTTACATTTAATTACTCATTTATTTTGTAACATGGTAATTCAACCAGCTTTTCTGTTGTCAAAGCTCAATTATTCATGAGGGATACAGCATTACACTCGCTGTATTAAGTACTGTGAAACAGCGTCAAAAAGTAGAAGTTTACTAGTTTAGTGAAATAAAGACAAGAACATGATGGGGACATTATTTAAACAGATTCTAACAACTTTGCCACCAATTAGCATCACCAGCTTTAGCAGCTGTCTCTGTTTATTCTAGATGGTAAAAAAAAAAAAATTCCCCCGGCAAACAGAAAGTAAAATCTCAAAAGTATAAAATAATGAAATATCATGTGATCCAGTTAGGCCTCCTGTTGCTGCTCACACTCTATAATTCCTCTGTAAAACGGGTTTCTCCTCTGTTCTTCTTTAGGCAATAGTTAGCATAACCTTTGCTGCTCTAAATGTTCTCAAAACACCAATAAGTGACTCGTAATTTCTCCCTCTAGAAAACACTACTCGAAGAAGGTAAAGCTGAGCAGCACAGCGTGTCACAAATAGAGAGGCGGTCAATATCTTCCTGTGCAGGAAGTAAAAGATGCTAATCACTTTCACACTATGGGTAATTCTGATAAGAACACTCTGAGCAACCTCCACACTTTTGACAAATTGAATACATTTTTTTTTGCTGTACCGTCTTAGAGACATCAACAAAGACAGGCACAACACCTATGTAAGCTTCTACAAAACAATATAAGACAGGAAACCAACACACATTAAAACTGACAACTTTATACAAAAAACAGACAGAAGAAGCTAAATTACAAACACAGATGGTTAAATTAGTATAAACTGTAAATGTTAGTCAGACTGAAGGTGTGACTTACGAGGCTTCTGACCCCATACGTATAGATGCAGCTTCCCAGACGAGTAGTAAATAAAGCCCAGCACCAGCATGGGACACAGGACAAACAGCAGCTTGTGTGTGGGCTTCATGGTCTCCCGTCATTCACATGGCACCATCCAGGTCATCACCTGTACCGAGCAGAGACGAGCTGGTTTTAATTAGACATCAGCAAAGGCAAATCTATCAATAAGTAGCAGAAACACACTGCAAGGACAGTTAGAGCAAGAAAGGTCTGGAGAAGAGGTGGAAAAAAGCCAACTGCTGATATCTTGGTGCAAACAGAAATAAGTACAAGGAAATATATTACAAGCTTATCGTGTGAGAATATCAACATGATTGCAAGGTTCCTGAAACATTGGGGGTTGGGGATGTGGAGATTAAAATACACAGATGGGTCCATTTTAATTTAAAGCACAAACTGGTGACAGCAATATGTTGTCACATATGTCCTTCATCTAACGTGAAAAATATTACCTATCCCAGATCAAAAAGAAACATTGCTTTAAGTCAAACTATTCAAGTTTCTTCAAATAATTGTAGATGAGGATGGCTGTTGGTAGGAAGGATCTCCTGAAGCTGTCAGTATTACAGTGGGTCTGAAAAAGCCTCTGACTGAAAACCCTTTGTTCTTGTCTGATGAACCGTTGTCTGTAACGTTCCTTACTGAATGAAGAATCCTTCTTTGGACCATTTTCTCCAGAGGTTTCAGAACAATAGCAATCGGCCTGTTTAGTTGTTGCTGTCATGCTGCTACCTAAAGAGATAATGGCAGAAGAGATTGCTCTCTCCACAAGACTTATAAAAGATATCCAACATCTTCCTCAACAACTACGATCTGATCTTTCCCCCATGGGCAGATGGCTTAACTGTTATATGTCTCCAGCAAAGTCTGTTATTCAGGTGAGCATAGAGGTAGTTGATGCGCCATCATCTCAGTTTCTTCTCCCATGAGAATATCAATTACGTAGAAAGATAACCTACGTAGACAGTTTTTGGGCAAAGCAACATGGCTTCATCAATGTACAACAGATCATATACCCCCAAAAGCTCACAAAAATGAAATTTGTTGTCACAGTCACTTTAACGCTGCTTTGAAACTAAAATTTCCTCTTGTGAGACAAATAAAAGAAGCTTCACCTTAAATCACTGCTGATCTCAGGTAAATAATATAGACAAAAACTTTAATTTCTGGGCTGCAGAGACAACACTTCCTAGTAACATGTCTTGGATTAAATAATGTGTTAACCACAAGCAGTGCCGATCCACCTCCATTGCTTTTGCTATGTTTTCTACCTGTATAGTCAAGAAGCAACCACTTCTCAGTGAAAAACTTAATGTTGCTTTCCTGATACTCTGGCTGGGTCTTTGTTAGGGCTTGGAGTTTATCCAATTTGTTTGCCAATGATCTCACATTATGATCAATTGGAAGAGATAGTTTGAATCTTCTCCTTCCCTCTCTCCTTTTAGCTCCTGCTCTGCATTTAGGATGCCTCCTTTTAACTGACATGCAACTGGGGCTGCAGCTGTGGAATTATTAAAAATTTTCAGATGTTAATCAACTGCCCCAGGTGCAAAAAAAAAAACAACACCACCTTGTTGTTAATGTCATTATATCAAATGTCCAAACATGAAATAAGTATCAGAACAAATCCTACCAGCTGCACAACATCCAAACCCAGAAGGAATAATTTCTACAAAAGCAATGCTTCAGCCAGAAAAGGACTAATAAACCTTTTTGAAAGCAACTACTCCAACATGCTGAGAACTAGAACTTTTCCTTGTTTGAGCTAAATCACACTCAAACTTGATTAAAGATTAAAAGTTGTGAATCCAACCAGGATCTGCCTGACAAATTCAAACCAACAAATTTTACTTAAATCAGGACAAACCCAAGTACAAGAGCCATATCATTACATTCATGACACCCAGAAATATTTAGATCATCACACATTATTTTGTCTACAGAAGGCAAATGTAAACTATAAAACTATAGTATTGTTGTTCTCCCAAAGTAAAACTAATTTCTAAAAAGATTTCAAAGAGCCTCCAAAAAGCATACATACAAGCAGGGTCCGAAATTAACACTCGCCAGTCGCCAGATGCGAGTAAATTTCCCGTTTGGCGAGTGAATTTCAGAGGGCTAGCTGCCACATGGCGAGTAAATGTTTGTACCAAATAAATTAAAAATAACATAAAAATAACATCCGCACCCCATCTGGGCTGCGGATGACCCGTTCACAGCTCTGTCCATCCAGATCTAAACTCCGCCTTCTGCGGAGCAGGAGTTATGGGGGGAGAGCGGCTGCCAGATAAATCCTTCATTCAGAACCAGTCATGGCTGCACGCTGGATTAGAAAACAGATCTGCTAACCAGATACAGTCTAAAACGCCAATTAGTCTGTTTATAAATTCCGTTCGTATTTATTCTGCATTTTTTTAACTACGTGCGCTGTGTTTCTGTGCTTCACCACTCTTACTGCGCCCCCCCGCCCTCTCGGAGCCAGGTGCTTTTATCAGCGGCCAGCCTTCAAAACGTGAATCACTACGTTTAATGTCCTTCCACTCGTACCAAAATGTCCCAATTAAAGTCAATAGGAGAGTCAGTAGCTGTGTTTCATGCTATTTTGTTTTTAACGACACAGAACCAGCGGTGCTTCGGTGGGCGTGGTTCCTTGCGCTTGAATTCAGGTGTGCAAAATTACGTTACATGTAATTTAGGTGCGCATGTTTAAGGGTCATTTTAAGGAACTTGTAACATCAGGGGCTTTAGCTCAGACCCATTATTCCTTCTAAAGGAGCCCTTTACAGTCTTCATTTATGCATTTTCACCACTGTTTATCCAGCAGCTGGATCATGCGTAAAGACGCAGCGCGAACCCCTGCGTGCTTTAAGTGTTGCAGCTGAGGGAAAAATGTTGAACTGTAAAGGCTTGATGAAACTCTGCCTCATTCACAAATGAGACCAACATGGATAGAATAATGATAATCTGTAGTGTTTTTTATTGCCTGGATGTGAATCTGATAATTCATATTGTGCCTTTTATAATAAATTTAATATTTTCCTATCAAAGGTAGGAAACAAAGATGTCTCTTCCAGGGTCCAGGCAGCCACGCACCCAACCACGCCCCCCAAAGATTAACATAATCTCACTCTTAATTTTTGGTAAAAATTAAGAGGTGAGGATTAATATTTTGGCCGGTAAAAAATATGCCTGGCCGGTTGATTTTTACATCTACCGGCCAACTTGGCCGGTGAATCAGGAAGTTAATTTCGGACACTGCATACAAGTCATTAATCCATGAGACAACGCCTGTTGATAAAATGTTGAATATTCTTTTTTTTTTCTTCCTCTTTTTTGTTGAATATTCTACAACAAGCCTAAACCAAGAAGCAGTAATAATTCAAGTAAAATAGAAGATCTGCAAACTGTTAATAGGCAAAGGGTTACCTGACAGAGACGTGGTCAGAGTGTTGACTCTCTTTTCACAATGAGCTTTTAGCAGAGCAGAAAATGTAACATCAAAGTTTTTTCAAGTGTATCCACGGATAAAGATACACCATTGACTAATTTAAAAAAAGAGAGGTGCACAAAGTTTGGTATCCTGTACAGCATTTTTTCCCTGAATGAGACCTTATTTAAAGGATAAAGGGCTTTATGTGTCATTATACATAAAATGTACATACAACAAAATTACGCAGATCAGATGGAGGGTTAGCCTGAGCCGCTGCGACTGACCAGCATGTCTTTAGCGGGGTGTATTTAAAAATAAAACTTAATTTAACGTGTGTGGAACTCTGACAATAATCACCACCTGTGCTTGTGCCATCACTTGGTGCAGCAAAATGCAGAAAAGACAGAAGATGAGAAGTTTATTGTCATTGCACACGG
Organism: Fundulus diaphanus; assembly: GCA_037039145.1. Taxonomy (NCBI): domain Eukaryota; kingdom Metazoa; phylum Chordata; class Actinopteri; order Cyprinodontiformes; family Fundulidae; genus Fundulus; species Fundulus diaphanus. The sequence continues at coordinate 50,196,720 of CM073133.1, forward strand.
TTGTCAGCATTACATTGAAATTGTGTTGGTTGGTTGATTCCTGAACCGAAACATAAAAATAACTGCCAAAATAATAAAGTGAGTCAAATCAGTAATACGCTTTAACAATAAAATAAGAATAAAGTTGTTTAAGAGCCATAGAAGAGTCTGCACCTAATGTAGTACGGACCGTTGTAAACAAGCCACAGGTGAGCAAAGCGAACTTCAGAGAAAGTTATAAACAATAACAAACGTGGGGTAAAACAGCCAAGAAAGTCTGTGCATGAATACATAATAAAAGTGGCAGAGATGTCAGTATTTAAAGTAACATGCAAGCTATGAACAATGTATAGAAATGAAATGAATTGCACGTATCCTCAGGTATATTGCACTAATAAACCGGGGTATGTATGCATGTGCGGGGGCATGCTGTATGTGTGTGTGGTACAGAGATGGCGTGTGTGTAACCATTAATAATGAAATCTAAGTGTCAAAAATGAAATGACAATAAAGTTTAAAGAACTGAGAACATTCCTGAGAAAGCTACAGTGATGTTTTCAGTCCTGATTTAAAGAAGCTTAACATTTCTGAGCAATTTCAGGAAGTCACTTTCAGAGATGAGGAAAACATAAACTGGATGCTGCATTCCCCTCAAAATAACATTATAGTGGTCCAAATAAAATAATAACAACAACAATAATTAGGCAGCTGTAGCTCATCCAGAATACTTCTGCAAAAGCACAGACCTTCACTGGGAAAGGGCCAAAAGCCCTTAAAGGTGACCTACTATGAAAAATTCCCTTTTTGCACATTTTTGTACTTCCAAAATGTGCAACTCTTTGGCAATACGTTTTAGATGGTGTCTAAAAATGTTTTTTTTTCAAAAAAAAAACTCTCGCTTATTACTTCACAATCGGCGTTGGCTCTGCTGGTCTCAAAGAAAGCCCAGCCCAGCCCGGCCCGGTCCCTCACCTAGCAACCAAAGTGGAGCTCCTCCCACTTCTTTTTTGGCCAGCTGGTTTTTCCGTTGTATGCACTGCACAGTGGCTGCTGGAAAGGACAAATGTTTTGTTGTCAGCTGCAATGAACAACATGTGTCTGTGCATAATCTCCCAGTCACAGAACAGAGATGTGGGGCTTCATTTTATTTTTGATGCCAATCTCCCAGCCAGTGACAACCTTGTTAACAATGCTAATAAAGAACTGTTCAGAAAGCTACCGACAGTACACGGCAGCATTTACCAAAAGACTTCTACTGAAGGAAGGTTCTGCCTCTACTGTTCATTGTAAATCTGCACATGACGGAGATGTGAGTACTTAGTGATTTGTCTTGTGTGTTTTGCATTGCTGTTCGGAGTGAAAGCGACTTCAAAAGCTAAGGCTAGCGCTACTGTTAGCCTATGGCCAGGCGTCCCAGATCTCCGGAGAAAGTCTCAGTTTTGTACGGCCTGTCCACAGCAAAAGCTGGTACTAGACATGTCCCTGATTTATAGTTTAATGAATGTTTCAAAGATATTGTGTAGAGTGTTATTACAGTGGCTGAGTAGCCAGAGCGAGCCAGCATGTTGCTATTATGGTAGCTGGTCGTGTTCCTATTCAAGGAGGGCCGAGTGGCGGCCGCCTTTAAAAAACAACTAATGAAAGAGCAGAGTGTGAGATTACCACCACCGACAGGGAACTGTCCTGTGATATTATGTTATGTGTGAATGAATTATTTTGGTTTTATCCGGGCTGATCTTTGCTTGTTGTGCAGGAAGCAATACTTCTGCTTCTGTATCAGACTCAGGATGTACGGTTGTACTGTTGTGCATCTGCTGGTAACCATTTTCACGTATATACAATGTGAGCGTAAACTCTGAGTTGGGGGCGGGGCCAGCTACAGCACCTTTTTTTTTTTATAATTATATTTATTGTTTTTTTCCGTTTTAACAGACAAACAAATACAATACAAGACAAGAACAAGAGAACAATCCAGCTCTTAAAGTTACATACCTATATACGAGCATATGCATACACATACACACATATACATACCTACCAAAAAGAGAAGAACAGGGAGAGAAAAAAAAAAGGGCAGCAATGGAAGACAAGCAATGGTCTATACAAAACATCTCAGATGTTTACAATTAAGACCTCCTCAAATTACAAATCCTCTCCAAAGAAGAACCGAAGTTTCAAATCCTACATAAGAAATAAAGGGTTCCCAAACTTTATAAAAGTTATTTTCTTTATCGTGCAGTTTACTCGTTAAATAGTCCAGAGATATACACTCACCGGCCATTTTATTAGGTACCCCATGCTAGTAACGGGTTGGACCCCCTTTTGCCTTCAGAACTGCCTCAATTCTTCGTGGCATAGATTCAACAAGCTGCTGGAAGCATTCCTCAGGGAGTTTGGTCCATATTGACATGATGGCATCACACAGTTGCCGCAGATTTGTCGGCTGCACATCCATGATGCGAATCTCCCGTTCCACCACATCCCAAAGATGCTCTATTGGATTGAGATCTGGTGACTGTGGAGGCCATTTGAGTACAGCGAACTCATTGTCATGTTCAAGAAACCAGTCTGAGATGATTCCAGCTTTATGACATGGCGCATTATCCTGCTGAAAGTAGCCATCATGGGTTGGGTACATTGTGGTCATAAAGGGATGGACATGGTCAGCAACAATACTCAGGTAGGCTGTGGCGTTGCAACGATGCTCAATTGGTACCAAGAGGTCCAAAGAGTGCCAAGAAAATATTCCCCACACCATGACACCACCACCACCAGCCTGAACCGTTGATACAAGGCAGGATGGATCCATGCTTTCATGTTGTAGACGCCAAATTCTGACCCTACCATCTGACTGTCGCAGCAGAAATCGAGACTCATCAGACCAGGAAACGTTTTTCCAATCTTCTATTGTCCAATTTCGATGAGCTTGTGCAAATTGTAGCTTCAGTTTCCTGTTCTTAGCTGAAAGGAGTGGCACCCGATGTGGTCTTCTGCTGCTGTAGCCCATCTGCCTCAAAGGTCGACGTACTGTGCGTTCAGAGATGCTCTTCTGCCCACCTTGGTTGTAACGGGTGGTTATTTGAGTCACTGTTGCCCTTCTATCAGCTCGAACCAGTCTGGCCATTCTCCTCTGACCTCTGGCATCAACAAGGCATTTCCGCCCACAGAACTGCCGCTCACTGGATGTTTTTTCTTTTTCGGACCATTCTCTGTAAACCCTAGAGATGGTTGTGCGTGAAAATCCCAGTAGATTAGCAGTTTCTGAAATACTCAGAGCAGCCCTTCTGGCACCAACAATCATGCCACGTTCAAAGTCACTCAAATCACCTTTCTTCCCCATACTGATGCTCGGTTTGAACTGCAGGAGATTCTCTTGACCATGTCTACATGCCTAAATGCACTGAGTTGCCGCCATGTGATTGGCTGCTTAGAAATTAAGTGTTAACGAGCAGTTGGACAGGTGTACCTAATAAAGTGGCCGGTGAGTGTATAGTCCAGTACTGTATTTAGCCATTGTGATTTACTTGGAGCTTTGTCAGCGATCCAATTCAGTACCACACATTTTCTTGCACACAAAGTAAGCATTCTGTAGAGTTGACGCTGATATTTACCAGTAATACCGGCGTCGGTTAAACCAAGTAGTAAATACAATGGGTTGAATTGTGTGCAAACAGAGAAAATCTTTCTCTGTTTGTTCACATTTTATTATTTGCCAAAAATGTTGAATTTCCCTGCAGGACCTGTAACAATGTGTAAGACTACCTATATCCACTCTACATTTTAGACAAAATGGCGAGAAGTCTTCATTGAATTTATTTCGTTGAGAAGGAGAGATGTGCGCACGGTGTAAAATTTGAAATTGTATGGCTTAACCCGATTGCAAATACTTAAAGAATTTGCATTCTTCCAAGCCTCGTCCCATCCCTCCTGATTTATTGCCCACTGCAATTTCTTTTCCCAGACTTCTTTTAAGTGAAATGTATTTGGTAAGGGGTGCTCTTTCAGCAAGTTATAAAAGGTTTTGATTGAAGTTTTTACCCTGGAGGAAAAAAGCTGTTTTTCACAAACTGAAATTGTTTGGTCCACATCGAGAGTGGTTTTTTTCTGTATGAAATCTCTAATTTGTAAATAGCGAAAGAAATCCTGCCTCCCAATATCATATTTATCCATTAGTTGGGAGAATGATAATAATGTGGTACCTTCCATCAAGTCAGACAGCGTATGAATTCCCTTTATTGACCATATTTTGAAGCCAGAGTCCATAGTGCCTGGTAGAAACATAGGGTTATCACAGATAGGTGAAAGAGGTGATATAATTTGGAACCTGTCCTCAAATTTTTGGGCCATTTGCCATGCCCTCACAGTGTTAATAGTAATGGGGTTACTGCAGTACGTTTTTATAGTATTGTTTTTTCCCAGAAAAAGTAAATTTTTTAAAGGGAACCTGGACATAGAGCTTTCTATATCAAGCCACAGAGAAGCAGGCCCCCCTGTCCAATCAGCAGCAACTCGCATGTGAGCGCTGATCTGATACTTTCGTATGTCTGGGAGAGCAAGGCCTCTACTCGCGGACGGGAGGCACAGTGTTGAAATTTTGAGCGTGGTTTCCTTCTTGCCCATATGAAAGAACTTAGCCATCCATTTAGGGCCTTAATTGTTTTACGGAGAAAAAGAACTGGAATCATTTGTATGGGATATAAAAGTCTGGGCAAGACATTCATTTTTAGAAGAGACACGCAGCCCAACCACGAGAGAGGCAGCGCTCTCCATCTTTCAAGGTCCAACCGAATCCGTTCAAATAAGGGTGTGAAATTGGCCTTATACATTTTGTCAAATGAAGGGGTAATTCTTATTCCCAGGTATGAAAATCCTTCTGGAGACCAAGTGAAAGGAAAAGGAGCAGGTATAGATGGTTGATGTTTTAATGTGCCTAGTGGCATGACCTCTGATTTGTTGAAATTGATTTTATAGCCCGAAAAATCCCCAAACCTGTTAATGGTATCTATGAGATGTGGGATAGAGTCCTCAGGCTGAGATAGAAATATGAGCACATCGTCAGCATATAAAGTGATCTTGTGCTGTCTCTCCCCAATGGTCAGACCGCCTATCCCCCCATGGGCCCGCACCGCCTCTGCCAGAGGCTCAATAACCAGAGCAAAAAGCAGGGGCGAAAGGGGGCAGCCTTGGCGTGTCCCCCTCCGCAACTGGAAATTTGGCGATCATAAACCATTAGTAATAACAGCTGAGCAAGGCTCACTGTAAAGTATTCTGATCCAATTGACAAAATTTTCCCCCAAGCCAAACTTTCTCATAGTGTAGAAAACGCGATCAAATGCCTTTTCAGCATCTAGGGGAACAACTAGGCCAGGCATTGCACTTTGATTAAAGAACTGGATCACGTTGAGCAACCTACGCATGTTATTAAAGGAGCAACGTCCCTTAATGAAGCCGGTTTGATCTTCATTGATAAGTGTTGGGAGTAAAATCTCCAAACGTTTTGCTAATATTTTTGAGAGGATCTTTAAGTCTACATTTAATAAGGAAATTGGCCTGTAAGAGGCACAATCTTCCGGTGGTTTATTTTTTTTTAAGTATTAGAGATATATTGGCTTCCCTCAATGACATGGGCAAGTGACCTTTTCGGAAAGAGTCGTTAAACATGTGCAGCAGGGGTTCGGCTAATAGGGTGATGAACTCCTTGTAAAATTCTACAATAAGAAAGTCAGGCCCTGCTGTTTTTCCAGACTGCAGACCTTTAATGGCTTCTGTGACTTCCTTAGTAGTTATAGGACTGTCTAATGTTGATTTTTGGATTTCTGTCAGACAAGGAAGGTTAAAGTTGGAAAAAAAAGGTGTTCATTAGCTCTGTAGTGTCAGTAGAGATCTGAGATTTGTAGAGATTCTCGTAAAAAAAATTTAAAGTGTTAATATCATTTGAGTCAAAGAGCTGTTTGCCATTCTTGTCGTTAATGAATGCTATATTTTGAGAGTCTGATTTCTTTTTGATCACGTATGACAAGTATTTCCCAGGCTTGTCACCGTGTTCATATAGTCTTTGTTTTGCAAATCTCATTTTTTTCTCTGCTTCATTTGTTAGTAGGCAGTTCAGCGCTGAGTGGAGAGTCTGGATTTCTTTAAGTTTCTCCGTGGAGGGTCTAACTTGATAAACTTGCTCAGCCTTCTTCAATTTGGTTTCCAAAATTAATCTTTGTTCTGCTTGCCTGCGTCTTTTACCATTTGTAAAAGTAGTAATGAGGCCTCTGCAATAAGCTTTGGAGGTCTCCCATAGTAATGATGGATCGTCGGTGGATGCTGCATTAACTGAGAGAAAATGCTTGAATTCCTCTGCAAAATAAGTTTTAAATTTTTCATCATACAAAACAGAGGAATCAAAGTGCCACCGTCTTGAACGACTGGCCACAGTTCCAATGTTACATTTAATGTACACAGGCGCATGGTCTGATATTATGTTGCCGATTGAGCTAGAGATGACTGATGGTAGGAGCTGCCTGGGGACAAAAAAATAATCAATTCTTGTATAACAAGAATGTATTTTGGAGAAGAATGTGAATTCCTTATCTGTTAAGTGTTGCGTTCTCCACACATCAACATATGCCAACTCCTCGCACAAAGTCAAAACCAATTGGGCCTGAGATGAAATACGACATTTGTCAGTTGGGGATTTATCAATCAAGGGGGAGAGATAACAGTTAAAATCCCCACCCACAATTGTATTCTTGATGTTCAAATCCACCAGTTTTGTGAAAGCAGATATCAGAAATTTACCTGGTTGACCCGGGGGATAATAGACGTTCATAAAGGCGATCTCCTCCCCAACCAGAATACCCTTCACAATAATATATCTCCCACCGGTATCTTTTATGCAATCTATAAGTTTAAATGGTACATTTTTCCAGATCAGAATAATAACACCTCTGCTTCTAGATGTAAAGGAGGAAAAGAAGGCCTGATTGAAAACACCCTGTTGCAATTTTGCATGTTCTTTAGCATCCAAATGGGTTTCTTGTAAAAAAGCTATTTGAACCTGTGTCCTTTCAAGATATGTTAAGACCTTTCTTCGTTTAAGAGGTGTGTGAATGACATTAACATTCCATGTACAAATATTAAGTGCTGACATAATAGCATTTAGCTATAAAAACAAGGTGCGTGGACTCTGACATAGTTTCTTTGGTGTAATGAGGTCGAGCACTTCTCCCCTCCCTCCTCCTCTATACTTCAAAAAGAGCTGGAATAACATGTAACAAACAGTAAAACTAACTAATTAGCAACAAACATCGCCTAACATTGGCATAACAAATACACTATTTCTCCTCCAAACGGTGAAGTGCAAGTGTGTAGGTCTTCTGGCAACAAACAGTCATCTGTTCAGCTAATTCAATAGCAACAACCAAAAAAAAGAGAGGAAAGGGGGGCCGGCGCTTGGATAATAAGAACCATTATTTACCCATTTTACAAAAAGTAGTATATAACGACAAGTATAATGTCTCTGTATAAAAATACTATTCATCACAGTAATTTGAATTCACATAGGTGTATAGAACAGTAAAACGAAGTACCTATGTGTCCCAAGCAGTGTCTGAAATTAACTTCCTGATTCACCGGCCAAGTTGGCCGGTAGATGTAAAAGTCAACCGGCCAGGCATACTTTTTACCGGCCAAAATATTAATCGTCACCAAACCTCTCAATTTTTACCAAAAATTAAGAGTGAGATTATGTTAATTTGGGGGGGGGGGGCGTGGCTGACTGGACCCTGGAAGAGAAATCTTTGTTTCCTACCTTTGATAGGAAAAAAGTTTATTCTAAAGGGCACAATATGAATTATCAGATTCACATCCAGGCAATAAAAACACTACAGATTATCATTATTCTATCCATGTTGGTCTCATTTGTGAATGAGGCAGAGTTTCATCAAGTCTTTACGGTTCAACATTTTTCCCTCAGCTGCAACACTTAAAGCACGCAGGGGTTCACGCTGCGTCTTTACGCATGATCCAGCTGCTGGATAAACAGTGGTGAAAATGCATAAATGAAGACTGTAAAGGGCTCCTTTAGAAGGAATAATGGGTCTGAGCTAAAGCCCCTGATTTTACAAGTTCCTTAAAATGACCCTTAAAAGTCCGCACCTAAATTACATGTAACCTAATTTTGCGCACCTGAATTCAAGCGCAAGGCAGCAGCCCACCGAAGCACCACTGGCTCTGTGTTGTTAAATACAAAAGAGCATTAAACATAGCTACTGACTCTCCTATTGATTTTAATTGGGAGATTTTGGTACGAGTGGAAGGACATTAAATGTAGTGATTCACGTTTTGAAGGCTGGCCGCTGATAAAAGCACCTGGCTCCGAGAGGGCGGGGGGGCGCAGTAAGAGTGGTGAAGCACAGAAACACAGCGCACGTAGTTAAAAAAATGCAGAATAAATAAGAACGAAACTTATAAACAGACTAATTGGCGTTTTAGACTGTATCTGGTTAGCAGATCTGTTTTCTAATCCAGCGTGCAGCCATGACTGGCTCTGAGTGATGGCTTTATCCGGGAGCCGCTCTCCCCCCATAACTCCTGCTCCGCAGAAGGCGGAGTTTAGACTGAGCTCTGGATCGACAGAGCTGTGAACGGGTCATCCGCAGCCCAGATGGGTTTTGTTATTTTTAATTTATTTGGTACAAACATTTACTCGCCATGTGGCAGCTAGCCCTCTGAAATTCACTCGCCAAACGGGAAATTTACTCGCATCTGGCGACTGGCGAGTGTTAATTTCGGACCCTGGTCCCAAGGCGCTGACAGCAGGGCTTATTTAAGCATATCCAGAAATCGCTCGACTTCAGCTGGGTTCTGATACACCTTTGTAGTACCACGGTGAGACTTTAAGCTTGGCGGGGTAGAGGAGCCTGTAGTTGGCATCCACGGTTTTCAGACGCTTCTTAACGCCATAAAAGTTTTTAACGCTTCTGTGCAACAGCCGCTGAGAAATCCTGAAAAATCATCACAGAGGCACCATCGTGCTCCAGGGGTTGCCCATTCTTGCCCTGTTCCAAAGACGCGCGCATGATCCTCTCCTTGTCGCGGTAGTTGTGCAGCCTGACCAGGACTGGACGTGGCCTTTGGCCAGCGGCGGGGACTGGACCTCCGGTGCGGTGAGCTCTGTCCACTTTTAGCTTCCCAGTTTCCATTCGGATGTTCAGCACTTTTGGGAGCCACTTCTCAAAGAATAAAGCGGGATCATTCCCTTCCGCGTAGCCTCTCGGAGCCCAATTATGCGTATGTTTCGTCTCCTGCCCCTATTTTCCATGTCATCAATATGATCCGTGAGCTTCCCAGAAGCTGGGAAGAAAAGAGACAAAAACATTTTTCACACCTCACTTAGTAACTCTAATATTTTAGTCTAAATATTTTAGCCTAAATATTTTAGGCTAAAATATTAAACTTTTTACTTGTTTTTCTTCAATCCCACGGTTATGTTTAGCAATTTCTGCCAAACACTGTAGCATTTTGATTTAATCCATCTGAATGCAGTATTTGCAAGCCATACTCTGATTGGATGGAAAAAAAACCTGTCTGTGATTGGCTGGTGGAGTGGACAGTTTTTGAAGAAACAGCCGAGCGAGTGCACAGCTGGTGGTGTTGAGCGTGGATTGAGCAGGTCCAGCTCGCGCGCAACTTTGCTGGTGCGCAGAGATGGAACTGAGCGCGAGGACAGTTTTTCAGAGTTGAGCCGCGCCAGACCGGTTTTGAGCGTTGAGAGTTGTCTCACTGTGCGCTTGGATTGGTTCCTGCGCGCTCAAACAGAAGGCACGAATATCGCTACATAGTTTCACAGAGTTGAGCGGCAGCGCTGTCTTCTTCTGTCTTCTTCTCTGTCTTCTCCTCTGTCTTCTCGCGCCTCCCCTGTGACTCTTTGGCGCCCCCCAGGGGAGGCGCGCCTCACCTATTGAAAACCACTGGTATAGACCATGGATCTATGTTTAAAGGAAGCATAGTAGGTCACTTTTAAATCCCTGCAGTGGCGTCCAGATTGCAGAAGGACAGAAATCTTAGTAATTGCCAATATGCAGCACCTCTACAATCTCTATCTGAGACTGAACAAGGTCACTGTGCTGTGGACATCCTGTGTTGTACCTGTGCCAAAGAACAGTCACCCCAGAGGTCTGAAGGACTACAGACTGCTAGCTCTGACATCTCATCCCTTCTTGGGAAGACCTTTGAATGGTTGGTTCTAAGGCATCTGAGGACCCAGCTAACACCATTTCTGAAGCTACTGATGTTTGCACATCGGTCATAATTGTAGCGGAGGATACCATCACTTACAATGTCATTTGACAATGTCCCCCCATAAGCATGAAGCTGTTGCAGAGCTGAAGAACTCCTTCAGTGACGGACTGCTGCATCCTAGGTGAACTAAGGAGCGTTATCACAGATCCTTCCTCCCAGCAGCTGTTAGACTCCATAACCATCACTGCTCCCAACAAACTCAACAAGTGTACATCCCTGCTTTTATAAAAACTTTTTTTTTCCACTTTCATTGTTAACTAACTGCACAGTATTTTTTCTTATGCTCTTATGTTGTACAATTTTCTTATGTGGTCCTTACTGTACAGTTCCTTATTCTTATTTTCTGTTTTTACATTCTTACCTTTGTGTGAATACTTGCTCTTGAACTTGCCTGTCACCTTATAAAGCACATTTCTAATACCTGATGCACATGGCTTTCTCTCACCTAGAGGCAAGGATGCACTGTAAAAGTCGTGTTCTTTTACTTTTCCTGTGCTTTCAACACCATCCAGGCCTTTCTACTCAGAGACAAGCTGCTAGACATGCAACTGAACCCAGACACTACTACCTGGATAACAGACTATTGTACAGGGCGACTTTGTGGAATGGTATAGCAGAAACTTCATCAGAAATCATCTAGTTATAGCTCATGGCTACTGGTTCTTTGACCTTTCATGAGGTCAACAGTAAAAGCCCTATCTTGGGGAGGAAAGGAGCTTTGGACGGCAGTTTTTCAGTCGTGGTACTTATATACATCTCAAACTGTGCGACGGAACCGCAGGGTTTAAAAGTTCACCGCTCACGATCTGTGCGGCGCGACGCTCGGACGCGACCGGAGTGCTCACACTGTACGTCGTGCCCCCTCCGGAAGAGGGGGGAGAGTTGGATACCCCCGGCGAACGGAGGACGGCCAGGGCCTCGACCGCCGCACCGCGCCGAGGGAGCCGAGGGAGAAAGACGAGACGCCGGCCACGCGGCACGGCAGACCACCCGACCCGCACCCCCCCGCGAGCGGAGGCGTACGGAAACAGACGGCCAGCGCATCGCGCGGACCGGAACGCTCGCCCTTTCCCAACCCCCCCCCCGCAAGCCGACGTCCGGGTCCCGCGGGTCCCGGGTCCGGGCGCCCCCTCGTAGCTCTGCTTGAACAGCAGGATGCGCTCACGGAAACCTCACGACAGCCGACTGAATTTCAAACATGTTTGATTTTCACCGACCGTCCGACTCCTGATCGGGAGGTAGTCGTGAGAAGCCAGTCGCCCCTCCTCCCCCCCTCTACGATCAAGCTGAAATTCGGCCCGATTCAAAAAATGCTCGCACGACTGAAGAATCGGCCCGAAAAGGGCAAAAACTCGTACAGTGTACGCCCGGCTTAAGGGACCTCATGAGGTTCCTATGCTAAAGGACCCATGAGAGGAAGAATACAGGCTCCTTTTTCTACCTCCTTCTACTCACTGCCCTATTCAGACAGCACTTAACATGGCGACCGCCACCGCACTTCTGCTTTGGCTGAAGAGTCCTTAACCAAAAGACTGTTTCGGAGGCAGGCTATCTGAAGCCCAAGATCAGCATGACAAAAACGCTTGTGGTGGAATTTCAGAAGAACAGACTGTCCTCTTTCTTGTTGTGGTGTGTTGGGGAAGACGGATCAAGACAACAATCTAAATAAGCTGGGGAGGAAAACCAGCTCTGTGGTGGGTCTGCAACCCAGCAGTTTAGAGTCAGTGAGTGAGAAAATAAAAGCTGTCCTGAAAAACCCCTTTCCCCATCTTTATGAGGAACTGTGGCAGCTGGGCAGCCCACTCAGCCGGCGGCTCACACCACCAGAGCTCGGTTGAGCACTGAGGAAACGTTATGTGGTTTTATTAGTTCTGTTATTACTATTACTGCTAATATTATTGTTTTGAGGGAGTCTAGAATAACCCACTACTGCCCTATCCACCACCTATTGACACATACCATCAGCTCGCTTAAAGAAGGCTTCATCATTCTCTTGCTCAAAGAACACAAAACTGGCTCTTTCAAAATATCACAAAAACAACAGCCAGTCATAACTGGAAAACTAAAGGAAGGCTGTAGGCCCAGATTTGACTAGAAACATCAATGTGTGTTGCCGTAGCGTAATGACGGAGTTAAAGGATGTTTGAAATTGGCACAGCAGTCTGAAGCTCCTTTCACGATAGGGTTCTTACTGTTGACCTCATGAGATGTCGAGGAAAAGGAGCTAGGAGCTATAACTGGAACATTTCGGACAGAGCCCTTGGCTCCAGTTACAGGTTTCCTTTTTTTAAGGCTTTAGCTGTCCACTCCCCTCATAAAACAGACTTTTATTTCCTAAAATGAGCATGACTTTCAAAATGTACCATGTTAACACAGAACACATACTTAACATAGTTGGTATCACAGATGTTTTACTCTGACAAATCTGTGTTCAATTTACCCAAAGGAGTATAATTTTTTGCTTCAACCAAATAGTCTCTTAACTTTTGTTGTATTAATCTCTGTTACAAGAAATAGCTGATTTAATAAGTGGATCATGCTTAATACGGCAGGGCAAGATGCATTTTACATTTAAAAAAAAATCTTAATTTATACCTTGTAGTCAGAATTTAACTAGTGTTTAATTTGAGAATTATTGCAAGATCAATATTCTCTCTAGCCGTTTAGGGTATAAATGTATCGTTGAGTAAAAAACATGACTTTCTCTTAGTAGAAAAAAAATATTACAAGGGAATTGAGTAACATTTATGGTATCCACTAAAAGGCAGATCATTCATCAAGGAGCAGGTGGGATGTCTGATAGGCAGCTAAATGCAGGCTCTACACCAAGCTGATCCATTTAGTGGGTTTGTATTCCTTGTCTTAATTTAATCCAAATCAAAACAATATAAAAGCCAAAGATAACAGTACAACTGCAACGAGCCATATGTTATATTACTTTAGCGTCAGCGGATATCATTGTGGCTTTTCAGTTCAGTTTTAACTAAATGTCATATTTGATTTTCAGTTTTCTGTAGACAGGATAATACTGTGAATTTGTTGTATTTTTACTCAAGGTTGTATCATGAGAATCTCATACCAGCCCATGCCTACTATAGAAACCTAAATCCATTCCAGTCCTAGAGGTCTGGTGTCCTGGAACTTTTAGATGTGTGCCTGGTCCAACACACCTGAATTAAATGTCTGAATTACCTTCTCAGAAATATCATGCGTTCCTTTTGCTATGGAGGTCAGAACTATCGAGTTACAGATTACATCATCTCCTCCTTTTTGCGTTCCAGTTTCCCTCTTTCGGACAGTAGGAAAAAACATGGACGCTCGTACTGTTGTTAAAACTATAATAATTATCCCTCTCCCAAGAACATCTCAAGTCTCCGTTAGGTGCGGAGCCCATCCCCCCACGTCCTGCCCTCCTCCGCTGCGTTGGCGGGCGCCTTGGCCCTCTGGCGCACTGACGGTCCTCGGGTTTGGGGCGGGTTCCCGGGTGGGCGCCAGCCCATTTCTGGCGGCGGCTTTGCGGGGCCTGGCCCCCCGGGGGGCGGCCGGGGCCCCTGGGGCCTCTGGCCCCCAGGGCCCATGGCCAGGACCACTTCAGCGCGGCTGGCTGCCGGCGGAGCCCACGGGCTCGTCCCCGCGGCTCTTGGGGGCGTCGGCATTGCGGTGGCTGGGGGATCCTCGGGGTCGTCTCTCCTCTTTCCTTGGGGGGGGGCTGCAGATTTCCTGTGAAGGCCCCTCTCGGGCGCACTGCTTTGGGGGCCCCTTTGGGAGTCCGGGGTTATGGGTCCCCTGACTCCTGCCTCTGTGCTCGGGGAAGGCGGGTCTTTGGTTCTCCACAACCACTATCGAGCTATTTCCTTTTGTATAATTTTCACTTAAACTAGTGCACTCTCACAAACTCCCACAGGTGCTGGGTCCCAGGTATTAAATGTTCACTTATATACAGAAAGCCTATAATTTATTTATTTACTCTCTTTCACTTTCTTTTTTAAGGTATCACACTACACATGTCAGCTTAAATAATAATACATATGATTTAGTAATGGTATCTAGGTGTTATTCGATTGTATCTGTTGCTTTATGTCTGTTGGTTGTGCTGTTCTTTTTGCGTCTCTTTCCAGGTGATTGAGCAGACAGAGGACATTCTATCATTCTCTCCCTTTTATCTCTTCTTTCTTTCACCTCTTCTCTTTCTTTTTTTTCTCTTCTTATTCTTCCTTTACTGTCCCACTTTCCCATTGTAGTGTCCATATAATTTGAAATTCTCCCTGCAGGAATCACAATAAAGCTATTTACATGCACAAATCAAACGGAGCACTATGGCGAAAGCTGTTTGCTCCACTTGTGAAAGCAAAATCTGTCGAGCTCTATTTGGCATTAAGATATCAATTCTTATTGCCACATTGCTAGACAGGACACTGGGAAAGAAAAAAAAAAATAAATAAATAAAAAAAATAAAACTATAATAATAACGCTGTTCTAGGCGGTAATTTGTGCAGGTAAAGAGCTGAAACATCCCATCTGATGACCACTGAAAGGTAGCACCTCTACGACTGACTAAATGTTACATAAATAATAGAAAGCAGCTACAAACAGTCAAAATATGAGGTTTTACTCAATGTTGCTGTGTAGCAGCCATCATGAATGGCAAAGTCGGGTATCATCCTGCTGCACCGACTTTCCTACTCGTAAAACCGACTTTAGGGGGCTGTTCCAGTTAGATTCTCCGACCTGAAGGTCAAGAATTCCGACCACCGACAACAAACGGAACGCAACACAAGTCCTGCTAATGACCTGATTATTTGACTTAGGCCTGTTGAAGCAGAAACATCAAAATTGCAGGACACCAGCCTCTGAGGACTGGAATTGATCTAGACCTGTGGCTCTGAGCCACAACTCAACTGGCTCTTTGGACCTTGCATAGAGGCTATTACTGAGTCTGGTTAAAAATGACAATAAAAACAACTAACACATTCAAATGTAGATATGATAACATGTAGGTTTTAGCATGTTTTTCATGGAATAATTGCACTGTATTTGATGGATTTTCAGTTCTATTTTTCTTTTCAAGTTGGAAACTGTATAAATGACAGATTTCTTATATTAAATCCTTAAACTTAAGTTGCATTTTTACGTGTAACATATACAGCTCTGGACGACGACTGAGGGCAAAGATGGCTTTTTGGATTGGAAAGGTTGCAGACCGTTTAGGTCGGACTCAAACCTTTGTAGGCCTTGTTCTCCGAGGCAGAGCTAACCAGGGGAGATAACGTTCGGTTATTTACATTCCAAACATCACCCGAGTCCGGCGCTAGCAAAAGCAAACATAACGGACCGTACTTTACGCTCGGTCTGACAACACAACGCAGTTGTCTTTAAGTCGGTACAAAGTGTTGGGTGGGATGTCTCGGTCTGTCTCAGTGTTGTTTTGCCTACGACATTTCTATTTATTTTTTTGTTGAATAACGGAAGGCAGAAAAATATGACGCGAGGGGAAAAAAAGTGGCCGTTTGTGCGTTAGCTAACCGCTATGCTAACCGCGCTACGTCGGCACAGTGTGAGCCCCAGCCACCGGGCGGCCAGGCCTTCTGCGCAGCACAGACATGTTCTCGGTTGGCATGAAATGTTTCGGAACTGCACCGAGGAACTCCGCGCTCTACAATCACGTCCGGAACATAACGCAGGCAGCGCTTCGGACAACAGATAACCAGCGGTTAGCTCTCCATCTAACCACAACCGCAGCCATGAACGTCCCAACTCTTACTGTAAATGAGAGATAGTCTGTGAACGTTACCTTTCTTTTCTTTTTTTAAATTAAGACTCCAGGGGCGTGAAACGAGAAGATTCCTCAAATAAAATGACGTCCAGGATGAAACAGCCATGCTTTGCTTCCACTCCGGGACATCTTGGTGAAATCTGTTGGAAGTCCTCAGCCCGTCGATCAGGACAGGGCCAGCATGACTGCGGTGTTTCAGTCAGTCCCTCCAGCTCTGTGAGAACCGCGGAGCGGAGCCTTCAGAGGCTCCCAGCAGCGCAGTGTTCCGAAACAGCGTCTGGAGTTAGATGTGGAACTCTGACTCTCTGTCCCTATGCGAGGATGCCTCCCCCTCCCGTTTTAGTGGGGTTTTAAAAAAAGCACCAGATCATCCGTTTCTTCACAGAGGCTGTTTTTGACGTCCGTCACATGTCAACGTTACTGTTCTTCCCCCAGCGTGAAAGCATATTTATATCTAACCCACAGACCTGCCCCCATCCAGCTGGCTCAGCAGCAGCAACACAGATACTATAATGTATAGAGAGCTTGTTGGGCTTCCTCTCTCCCTCACTACAAAAGCATTTGCTTTGCCAGCAATGTTTTGTTTTTCGTTGACTTGGGGGATGGGGAGGAGGCCATGTTTGTTTTACAAGGAAATCATTAGTGGTTTAAAATTAGCCTTTGGCTGTGGTAACTAAACTAATATACAAGTACAGCTAAAAAAAACCGGAATATCCTGAAATAACTGTCAATCATTTGAGGAGGTGGGCCTTATATGGATTCAGTACATATAGAATGAAATATTTCAAGCCTTCGTTTCTCGAAATTTTGATGAGTATGACTCAATAAAAGCCAAAAATGCAATGTCATAGAAAATTTGAATATTACATAAGATCAATGAAAATAAAAATACTTTAAACAGAAATTCCTGGGTTCTGAAAATTCTGTTCATTTCTATGCACTCAATACTTGGTCGGGGCTCCTTTTGCAAGAATTACTGCATCAGTGCGACGCAGTATGGAGGAGATCAACCTGTGGTTCTGCTGAGGTGTTCAACAAGCCCAGGTTGCTTTGATAGCGGCCTTCAGGTCGTCTGCCTTGTTCAGTCTGGTGTTTCACATCTCCCTCTTGAACACAGCCCATAGATGTTCCTTGGAGTTCAGGTCAGGCCTGTTTGCTGACCAATCAAGCACAGTAACACCATGGTCATTGGACCAGCTTTTGGTACCTTTGGCAGTGTGGGCCAGTACCAAGCCCTGCTGAAAAATGAAATCAGAATCTCCATTAAGCTTATCAGCACAAGGAACCATGAAGTGCTCTGGACTTTCCTGGTGGTACTCTATATGTTTTTTTTTTCCTGGTAGATTCAAGCAAAGTGGATTCTGGGCCTCTCCACTCTTCCTCAAGACTCATTTGGACAATTCTGCTGACTCAGACATATTTATAATGAAATGTTTCTGTAAACAGTCGAGGTATTTTAGGTGCACTATGTGAATCTCACCAGATGCAACAAATAAATGCCCTTAGGTGGTTGCGTCAGGTGCCACATGTCTGATTTCCAAACGTATATTCCTATTAAGAATTCTGTTCACGGGGTTAAAACATTTAGAGACTGCAGTAGTTATTACAAATAGGATTTAGAGCTGGATTTGGAAAAGAAATGTTTAATTGCTAGCTTTATTAAACTGATTAAAGCGTCCTGCATTATTTTATTTGCAAGTGGGCACAATAAAAACAGAATTGTGAAATTTCAAAACATTTTCACAAAAGTTATATCAGCACAGTGTGGGAGACTGATCCGTCTGTGCCCAGTGAGATTTCAACAGTTCTCCAGAATCAGTGCAGAGACCACAGTTTGAAGAACGTCTGCTTTGTGAAATCACTGTTAGGAATCTTTTCGCAAATGGTGACTATTTTGGTAACCTCCTTACCAGTTGGCATTTTGGCTGATCACACCACACCTAACAGCAGACTGCCGTGTCACAGCAGATACATAATCCTGTTCTCTCACACCTGCTCATTTTACTACATGTTTTACTTACATAGCTTGCGTCTTGTTCATATCCTGGCATTCACAAAGCCTTTGTATTCTGCCCAAGCAGCTGAAGCAAGGATGGGTGTAAGGCCGCAGTTTTCCATTCTTGCCCTGCAAAGACTGACTCTGAGCAGCACACCACTCTATTAATATTGAATCAAGCAGGAAATAGAATCTGCTCACCCACTGTTCTCTGGCTGAGCTCAAAAGATTGTGTGAAGGAAGGACGATGACACACAGCGAAAACCTGAGATATACACTTGCACAGATAGATTTGTTTGACCAAATTGTTCCAGCGTCAGACAAAGCAGAAAGTTCTGAAAGCAAATAAATGACTCCCTATTTTTAGACACCACAAATTAAGAGCTTGTTTTACCTGCTAGCTCTGATTAAATAACTGTCCAATGGGTGTGAGCAATATTAAGGTGGATTATGCAAAGCTAGGTGGAACAGGATAGCTACATTGCATAACAGGTTGTGTAATTTGCTCGGCTTGACAGTCGGTGTTTATTAGCAAGACTTTTTAAGTGCTTCGGCGACCATTAGTATGGTTGGCTGTATCACATCACCCTTCTGTTCCTGTTTTTCTTCTGTTCAGTTTCACTGGCCAAACCCAGGTCTGATTACTGCCTGACCTGTACAGTCAGAAAATCACTTGATTAGAACCAGGCCCGACATAAGCTACCAAAAACATCAAATCATGTCTCAGCGCTAGGCAATTAAAGACCAGACTAGAAATTAAGAGGATTAACATCTATCAATCTGTAAAAAGGTAACAAAGCATTTTCAAAAGTTCTGGGACTCCAGAGAACCACAGTGATCGTCACTATCCTCAAATGGAAAAAAACATGGAACAGTGGGGAACCTTCCCAGGTGTAGATGCCCCACCAACTTTACACTAATAGCGCATAGACAACTCACCAGGAAGTCCCTAAACAACTCAGAACAACATCTAAGCACTGTACGCTTCACTTGCCTTAGCAAAGGTCTGATGTTGCATTCCATTTTCAGTCGGAACTCAAAAATCCCAGTTTCCGATTGGAAAAAATTATCTGTAACGGCCACTATAGTCGGACTTTCCTTTTGGAAAGTCTGAGAATCTTTTAAGGTCAATTGTCGGATCCAACATGGCAGCTCTTTGCATCAACAACAGTAAACTTTGATAAAACATGTTTATTTTACAAGACACAGTTGTAAGAGTGGGTCTAAAATCAATGTTACATATAACTATGGTGTTTGGATGTGGAAAATACAGCTTTAAAGGACAGGGACGCTTTTTACTTGGGTTTCCCTCATTCCCAGATCCTATTTCAATTTTCCAAGGCAGATGGAAGGCAACACCAGTTTCTGACTTTACTATAAAAAAGAGACTGGGCAAAAACGGCATCTAATGGAGAGCTTCACGACCCAACCCACTCCTGACCAAGAAGAACGCATGGCCCCCATCCCACATTTACCAAAATATATGCTGATGATCCTCAACCATTTGAGAAAATATATTGACTGACACCAATAATTGGGAATTTTTTTGAAGGCCTTATGATCTGTTATGTCTGGCAAAAAAACTGCAAGTATTTCATCATTCAGAATCAAACATGGTGGTGGTAGTGTAATGGTATGTGGCTGCTTTGCGGCTTCAGGACTTGGACTGGCAGTTTTGTTTTCCTTAGGATTGTTGGTGAGCTCCAGAAAATCATTTGTGCTACCATGAGTCCACAGTGATACAGGTGCCAACGCTCTTTTAGCTTGTGAAAATCCATTGGTGGGGTTGGAAAGCACAGCGGAGGGCAATGTTAGGAGGAACAGTGGCCCACACTGTGAATATTGGCTCCTTCCATAAATTTGGGGTATGCAAGAAAAGCCTGACCTAACTGTGGACATATGTTTTCTAATGAGTGCTCTTCACTGACGTCATTCATGGGTGTGACTATAAATTGTGGAACATGTGCAATGCTGTGTGTAGCAAAATAAACAGAGGTGGCGTGTGACGTGTGCCTCGTGGAAACGTAACTTGATGCAGTAGTGTGCGGTTATTCTCCGACTGTTCCCTGCCCTTACGATGATAGCGCAAACAGGTTATGGGCCCAGAAGGGAGATGGGAAGTCGATGGCAAAGATTGTGCTTTGATGGAGATGAAAGAAATTATGAGCTGTGGGAGACAAAGTTTCTGGGACATCTCCGGCTGCATGGCTTGAAAGTAACAATACTGCATAAGGTGAAGCCGAATGCAGACGCCGATGAAGATGACAACTCGGATAAAAACGAGGAAGCCTACGCCGAGCTGA
The DNA here is from genome assembly GCA_037039145.1 of Fundulus diaphanus. Classification (NCBI taxonomy): domain Eukaryota; kingdom Metazoa; phylum Chordata; class Actinopteri; order Cyprinodontiformes; family Fundulidae; genus Fundulus; species Fundulus diaphanus. The sequence goes on from CM073133.1 coordinate 50,217,061, forward strand.
TACAGTGTCTAGATCACAAGAGCTTATCGCTGGTCATGAGAGAGGCGGTAGATGACGGCAGGAGGGCGTTGCAGATCCTGCGAGACCATTATGCGGGCAAAGGGAAGCCGCGGGTAATTAGCCTCTACACAGAACTGACATCCCTCCAGAAAGCTGCCAGCGAGACTGTCACAGACTACATTATTCGGGGTGAAAATGCCATTACAGCGCTAAGAAATGCTGGAGAGACGCTGAGTGATGGGCTATTGAGCAATGACTTTGAAAGGTCTGCCTGAACCATTTAAGCCATTTGTTGTTCACATAACGCAAAGTGATGATGACAAGTTAACCTTTGGTGACTTCAAAGTTAAGCTGAGAAATTATGAAAGCACCGAAAAGTTAAATGTTATTATGGATGAAGATAATGTGATGAAAGCCAGTGGATTCTCAAGCAAAGGGATTCAGAGACAAAAAGCAAACCCAGAGTTTACGTGTTACAGCTGTTGCCAGAAGGGACACAAAGTGCGACAATGTCTGACGAACTATAAAGGACAAACACAATGGTTCAGTTTTTGTAAAAATTCCAGTCTCAAAGACAGTAATTGCCAAAGAAGGAAGAAAGAAAGTGTGAAGCAGGTTATTGAAGGGGATGATCACTCATTTGTTTTCAAGATGAGCGACAGCCAGATCAGCGGCTTGAAACAAAGAGGACTGATGGTGCAACTTCTCACATAATTAATGATCTGAACAAGTTTAAAAACTTTGATGATGCCTTTCGACCAGAGGAACACTTCGTGGAGCTTGCTGATGGGACGAGGACTAGTGGTGTGGCACAAAAAAGAGGCGATGCAGAGGTGTGGCTACGAGACACAGAGGGACGGAACGTGAAGGTGGCGATAACAAGGGCGCTGTACATCCCCACCTACCCCCAGAGCATCTTCTCTGTTAAAGCAGCGACGGCCAGGGGAGCCTCTGCCTCAATTTTCAACAAGGAGACAATCAACTCATCTGCGAAAATGGCACCAGGTTTGACATCAGCGTGTACAATAGACTTTATTTCCTTGATGTTCTTGATGAAAATGATTTTGCTGATAAAGAGGATGATAAAGTTTTGGGTTGTTATGACATTCAAGAGTGGCATAGGATTTTAGGTCACTGTAATTTTCAAGATGTATTAAAACTAGAAAATGTTGTGAAAGGTATGAACATTAAAGGGAAGGTTGATAAAACTAAACTAGACTGTGAAACATGTATTAAGGGGAAATTTACCCAGAGTAGAAGTAGGCAAGCTGATGCAAAAGCTAAAACGGCCCTTGAACTAGTGCACACAGATCTAGCTGACCTTATTGTGCCTGCTGCAAAAGAAGGATTTAGGTATACACTTGCATTTACTGATGATTTTTCAAGTGCAATATTTCTCTATTTTTTAAAAGCTAAAAGTGACACAGTCAGAGCTACTGAAAGGTTTATTGCAGATGTAGCCCCCTATGGAAAAGTAAAGTGCATTAGATCAGATAATGGCACTGAGTTCATGTCAAGAGACTATCAGTATTTACTGAGTAAAAATGCTATTCGACATGAAACATCTGCACCTTACTCTCCCCATCAAAATGGGACAGCTGAAAGAAGCCGGAGAAGACTGTTTGACATGGCAAGGTGCATGTTGATTCAGAGTAATTTGCCTAAAGAATTATGGACTTATGCTGTAATGACTTCTGCAGTTATACGCAACAGGTGTTTTAATAATCGTTTGGGGCAAACACCGTACTACATGTTGACAGGAAAGAAACCTGATCTTTCTAAAATGAAGGAGTTTGGATCTCTGTGCTACTCGTACAAACAAAATAATATATTATAGCGTATAGAAAGCTAAAGGGTCCTTTATCTTTTCTTTTTTCCTTCGGGCGTGGTTCATGGTGTGTAATAGTCAAATTATATTTTGGCTTGACCCACTCGTTTCAGACCTTCTTGTTTCTCCTTGCCCTCGGCAATATGTTGACGTCTGTTCAATTCCGTTATGTTTCAGTAAAAGTAGCATGTAAGATGGAAATATTTGGATGGATATTTTATGAATAGGCCTTTTTTATGAATGTACTTTGTTAAAAGAAATACAATAAAAAAACATGTGTTGGGCTATCAGTTGTTTTTGAAACACAGCATTCTAGGAACACAAAAGAAAGATGCATTTACTGCAGGGACCTGTGTGGGGTAGGTTTGTGGTTGGGGGTGGGGGGCGTGGTTATCTTTACCTATTCCAAGGGGAGGCTCACATTCAATGAATTTGAAAAGCCCTGGTATAGGGTAGTTCACTGCTATTGTTTTCATCCGGGTTTTTCGCGCCTGCGCGCCGGACTGGAAGGCAGAAGGCGAGCACAGTGGCAGACGCAAACAGAGCAAACGACGAGTTCTCGACGTATTTTTCTTCTTTAGATAACGTATCACAAGATCGTTTTAAGAGTAAGTTGATGGTTGATGGTATCAGATTGCCAGATACCATCCAGATAGTGAGTCTGTGAATGCTGGCCAAACGATTTAGTCCGGCCCGGTGGCCAAATGCATTATCAGTATTCAACGGATAATGCATTAGATACAGCCGATACTTTAATGTATCTAATGCTGATTATTCATTGAATAATTTGAATTTAAATATTTAAAATACTTTCACAGCAAAAATTATATGCGATTCATTTAGATTAATTACAGAGTATGTAATTAATTAGATAAATTTTTTTAATCGATTGACAGCCCTACTTTACTTTCTTAGCTTAATTGGGTTATTCCTTCATGTCTGGCCTTTTTTCATGCTTCCTTACGGCTACGTTAACACTGCAGGGAATTGCGACCCAAATCTGATCTTTTTGCCCATATGCAATCCATATCCACTTTTTCATGGCAGTGTGAATGGCCTAATTCAGATATTTTTACCTCCAAAAGAATCCGATCTGTGGTACTTCCATACGTGGTACTAATTCGGATACGCATCAGATATTTTTCAGTTTCCGCAATCTGAACAGTCATGGTCAGTTACGCTGTTCTGGATCTCACTACACATCCACACACTGTAGTAGCAGTTAGCACTCCACAAAAGGCCATCTTTAATAGCTGTGCTGCTTTATTCTTACCATAACTCGCCTTGCTGTGATGTGGTCTTAATATTGTCTGCTCCCATTGCTCAACAGTTTTCTAATAATAACAAGGAGAGACGCCAGCCGGTATCCGTATTTTTGTATTTTGTCGAGGTTTTTCTTTTGAACGAAACTTTATTGAACACTTTTAGAAACGATTACATCCGATACGTATCCATATGAGTACCACATATGGAAGTGGCCCACATAGATTTATTTTGGGGGGGGGGGGGTGAAAAGATTGGAATTGGACAGTTCACACTGCTGTGAAAAAAACAGATATGAGTCGCATATGGGCAAAAAGATCTGGTTTGGGTCGCATTTCCCTGCAGTGTGAACGTAGCCTAAAATTTAGTTCTCCCTCTACCCCTGCCAGCTCACTGCCCTCCTTTCCCTATTTTTAATTGCATTTTACTCTTCTCACCTGAATTAAATTTCTCCACCTGCTGCTCCTCCTATATCCCCTCCTTTATATATGGTCAGTTCAACCATTACTCCTGTGTCTATCTACACTGTTCTGGCTATCTTATCGTGTTCCTGGTTCCTGTATCCTGTAAGCCTTGTTTGTTTATTAAACTTTATCTACACTTCAGTCCAGCTCCATAAATTATGACAGTAAGTTTAATGTCAGCCAGCTTTATCTATTCTAAACCCACATTTTATGTGTTATTAGGATACTGTAATATTCTGGTTTCTGTTCTGGTTTTATGTTTAAGTTATCTTGCTCTCCTGCCTTAGGTTCTCTGGTTGCTTTGAGTTTTGTCTTGTCTAGGTTCTTGTTTACTGTTAGTTTATCCTGTTTTGTCATCAGTTTTAGTCTTAGCTTTATCTTCTGTTTTAGGTTTGTACTTCAGGGTGGTTTTGTTTCTTAGCAAGTCTGGTGTAGTTTCTGTCCACTTGTCCTGTCAGCTTTTTAGGTTTGGGTTCTGCTCTGTTATTGTTTTGGGCCTCGGCACTGATGTCTGGTCTAATTACTTACACCTGCCTAACTCCTCCCCTGCTGCAATCACCTCTCACCGGTTTCACCTGCCTCCACCTCCATATAAGCTCTTGGGACCAGACATCAGTGTCAGGTTGTCTTGTTGAGTTTACGGGTGAGTTTTCTCCTGCAACATTCATTCTATGTTTTGCTTTTGGATTTTTGACCCTGCTATCTCCAGAAACCTGAGCCATCCTGTTCTGCCCGTCTGTTCATATTTTTACCTGCCCTGCTGGACTGTTTGTTTTTCTGCCATCTTTTGGTTCGACAGTATTTTTTGGCTTTTTCCCTGTTTTTGATTTTTGTTAATAAAGAACCTCATCTGAACCTCTGCTGGTCTGGTGGAATTCTGGGTCCCCTACCTCTGATCATTACAGATACTTGTCCAGTTGGAACTGCTGGCTGTGTCCACATTTCAACCACCTGACCCAAACTGTCACCGTCAAATGAAAAGGAAATTGGTTCTGTTGGTCAAGCACAACTAAAGTATGCAATGATTTACTCTATTTCCCTGTTACTGACCACAGGGAAATTGTGATGCTGGTAGCCAGGAAGGCCTGCTAGGTTCTAAAAACATAATTTAAAGTTTGACAAAATTGTAGCACAGCTCAACTAAATAAACTAAATGTTTAACCTTAACCAACAAAGCAATAATTGGCTTCATTCAGCATCTGCAATTAATGATTGGATGGTGTGAGTTACTGAAATACCGATATGTTCATTCATCTTTTTTGTAGGTGTATTAATATGTGCCAACATCACTTTTATATTAATTATAAATTATATATTTAAAGTAAAGGCGGCATTATTCAAGTGTGCTGTGGCCATAACAGTGCCCCTCCCCCCCCCAGAAAAAAAAAATGTAATGAAGTGGTTCACTTGTCTGGGGTGAATGTGTAATTTAAAGGTCTTATCTTATTCGATTTTCACTGTACAAAACTATAATAAGCTACACTGTGAACTACATTCGAATTAAATGTATTTAGGTGTACCTACATATTAATTCTATGGAAAGAAGGTCTTATTCACATATTCTTCATTTAGTGAAGGAGCAGTGATAGTCAGTTATGCCTGGAAAACCTAACATATATGAATAGAACATTAGTGCTTGAAGTCTAAAATTTTATACTGAATAAATTACTGCTTTCATTGATGTCTGCAACTCTGTGTAGCTCTTTTATTAGTTTTGTGGGTCTGTGACTAGAGAACACCATTAAACTCTACAATAAGCGAGTGCAACTGTAACATTCCTGGCAGTGCGACATACAGTTGCCTCTGAAAGATGTTCTGTCGCTCAAAGAATTTGTACAGAACGGAGAGTGTGTCCTTGTTGTGTTATATGAGGGATCTGTGGGCTGAAAATATTTGGATAAATCGCTGACAGGGGCGGAAAATGGTAAAGCTTGAAAATATATTAATCCGTAAATGACAAGACATTTAATTGTGGTCTGATCAGCCTCTTCTGGCAGAGATTTCTGTGTAGTATTTGCATACCAGCATACAGGTTCCTCCACAAAGGAGACGCCTTTCCCGACACTTCCTTGTGCAGATCTCAGCTAAAACATGGGAAAAACGCAGGGTTTGCCCAAACAACCCTGCTGCTGAGCAGGGTTGTTTTACAGAGTAATTTGTTGTCATAATTTGACTCAGGATATGGGTATGCAGTCATTTACCGAAGAAATTCCTCTGGATTTACACTAACCCAGCTTTGTGAATTGGAGCCCTGGGGCCTCAATTATAAAGCTTACGTACACATAAAATGGGGCCTGAAACTTGTGTACATTACTTTCCACACAAGTCTCATTATGGAAAACGAGGGAAATTGGCAACGTAGATGGTAAGGTGGTGAATTGCAGCCAAACTGCATCATGATTCCACTCAGACATTGAATTTCACTCCATATCGGACTTCAATCATAGATCAACTTTATCACAAGCATTCAAAACCGCAGTTTCATTCATGCTTGCACTGGAGACACATACAGGTAAAATCCAGTAAATTAGAATATTTTGAAAAACTTGATTTATTTCAGTAATTGCATTCAAAAGGTGTAACTTGTACATTATATTTATTCATTGCACACAGACTGATGCATTCCAATATTTATTTCATTTAATTTTGATGATTTGAAGTGGCAACAAATGAAAATCCAAAATTCCGTGTGTCACAAAATTAGAATATTACTTAATGCTAATACAAAAAAGGGATTTTTTAGAAATGTTGGCCAACTGAAAAGTATGAAAATGATAAATATGAGCATGTACAATACTCAATACTTGGTTGGAGCTCCTTTTGCCTCAATTACTGCATTAATGCGGCGTGGCATGGAGTCGATGAGTTTCTGGCACTGCTCAGGTGTTATGAGAGCCCAGGTTGCTCTGATAGTGGCCTTCAACTCTTCTGCGTTGTTGGGTCTGGCATTCTGCATCTTCCTTTTCACAATACCCCACAGATTTTCTATGGGGCTAAGGTCAGGGGAGTTGGCTGGCCAATTTAGAACAGAAATACCATGGTCCGTAAACCAGGCACGGGTAGATTTTGCGCTGTGTGCAGGCGCCAAGTCCTGTTGGAACCTTAAATCTCCATCTCCATAGAGCAGGTCAGCAGCAGGAAGCATGAAGTGCTCTAAAACTTGCTGGTAGACGGCTGCGTTGACCCTGGATCTCAGGAAACAGAGTGGACCGACACCAGCAGATGACATGGCACCCCAAACCATCACTGATGGTGGAAACTTTACACTAGACTTCAGGCAACGTGGATCCTGTGCCTCTCCTGTCTTCCTCCAGACTCTGGGACCTCGATTTCCAAAGGAAATGCAAAATTTGCTTTCGTCAGAAAACATGACTTTGGACCACTCAGCAGCAGTCCAGCTCTTTTTTTCCTTAGCCCAGGTGAGACGCTTTTCGCGCTGTTTCTTGGTCAACAGTGGCTTGACACGAGGTATGCGGCAGTTAAAACCCATGTCTTTCAAGCGTCTCTTGGTGGTGGATCTTGACATTTTTGAATGTTTTTTTTTTCCCAATCTTGACTAGGGCGCGGTGATCCCTATCGCTTGTACACTTTTTCTGACCACAGTTTTTCCTTCCCTTTGCCTCTCTATTAATGTGTTTGGACACAGAGCTCTGAGAACAGCCAGCCTCTTCAGCAATAAGCTTTTGTGTCTTTCCCTCCTTGTGCAATGTGTCGATGGTCGCCTTTTGGACAGCTGTCAAATCTGAAGTCTTCCCCATGTTTGTGTAGGCTTCAGAACTGGACTGAGAGACCATTTAAAGCCCTTTGCAGGTGTTTTGAGTTAATCAGCTGATTAGTTTGTGGCACCAGGTGTCTTCAAAATTTAACCCTTACACAATATTCTAATTTTGTGACACACGGAATTTTGGATTTTCATTTGTTGCCACTTCAAATCATCAAAATTAAATGAAATAAACATTTGAATGCATCAGTCTGTGTGCAATGAATAAATATAATGTACAAGTTACACCTTTTGAATGCAATTACTGAAATAAATCAAGTTTTTCAAAATATTCTAATTTACTGGCTTTTACCTGTAAGTATACATAAGGACCTTTAAAATGAATTTAGAAGAATGCCCATAAGCCACCTTGAAACCTAAATAAAAGTCCAGACAATATTTCATCACATTCCTCTACACGATGATTACCAGGGTGACATATCCCACAGATCAACGGATAAATTCTGACAAAGGTGCATTTGATTTAATTGCTGGAAATTGTCAAATACACTTAATGCTGTGTGGTGGATGATTTGGCACTGCTGGAAAACCTTGAAAATTGGAGAATTAGGAGGGAATGCAGTTTCAGGGTTCAAGGATTTCCTGGCCTATAATGCTGACTGGCTAATATGCCGCTTTAGGCTCTGAGCATTACATTCTACTATAACTTACAGCGAACCCTGACTACACCCCCCTCCTTCCCCCAGCTCAGGTGCTGGGTCCTAACCCACTCTCCAAACGCCAGAGAGGGGTCCTCAGAATGTCGATCTAAATGCACAGCCTCAGAGGATTTCCAACACAGGGCCTCTGTGAGGCTTTCGCAGTGTTCACAAGGGCAATAAAGTTTACTTTTTAACAAATACTTTTAATGTGGGCAACATTATCTCTGATTATCATATTTAATAACTCCTCTCTGTAAGAATTTTTCACGGTTTCTTTGCTTTTTCTCCGTGGTTGCCATTACGCCATGAAAAAAACAAACAAACAAACAAAAAAAATGATCAACTGACCCATCTAAAATTCACATTAATATTCATGAGGTGCTTTGTGTTGACCATTTACAGTTGTATCTGGGCATTTAGAGGGCAGAACATGAAGTGGAACCTGGTACCCAAACATTCAGGTACAGCTGTGATAATTTTCCTCTGGAGTGCGTGTGCATGGTTTTATAAATCTGAATTGTTTTATTTTGCATATGCCATTTTCATTTTTTTGGTGTACGTACAATTTTAGTATGGATTCTACACGATGTTTTATAAATGAGATCCCAGATGCATGCTGACGTCTACAAATAATGTGGTTTCTTTAAAACATACCTAGCACCATTTCCTAAATATTAGTTGGGGTATGAATAGATGCTCTATTAGAGGCAGTATGTATTGTATCAATGTTTTGACCCTTTGTGAATTGGAAAAAAATTCTACGGTAAATTTGTGAATCCAGTTGAGTAAAGAGTAATCAAAGCTATGTTTACTTTAATATGTTCACCCTGGAAAGAGAAACAGTTCAGAGAGATGATTTAAAACCCCCAGTTGAAATGGCATCCCTGCCAGAGATGAGTATTGGTAACCATCTGAGCAGAACTGCAACTTTTACTTCTGAAGGAAGCGGCCTGACGGTGCATCATTAAAGCCACTTGCAACAATTTTCTGTAGAAATCCACCAAACTCACTCTAGATGTATAAAAAAATCTAGGAAAAACCCTAAAATTAAGTTTCCATTTGAATTTTCCTCTGCTGATATCAAAAAAGCACAAGACCACTATACAAACAGGTACAGCAAAAAAATAAAGATTCTATAAAAGTGCAATATTTTTCATCTCAGAAAGTGAAACCCATACATTACACATAGAGTGATGTTTTCCAAGTCTTAGTTTCTTGTAACTTTGATGATTATGGTTCACAGATAATCCATCCATTTTCTGACCCGCTTAATCCCTCATGGGGTCGCGGGGGTCGCTGGTGCCTATCTCCAGCGTTCAGACTGGACAGGTCGCCAGTCTGTCGCAGGGCAACACAGAGACAAACAGGACAAACAACCATTCACGCACACTCACACCTAAGGACAATTTAGAGAAGCCAATTAACTTAACTGTCATGTTTTTGGACTGTGGGAGGAAAGAACCCACACATGCACCGGGAGAACATGCAGACTCCATGCAGAAAGATCCAGGGAACCCAGAACCTTCTTGCTGCAAGGCACCAGCGCTACCCACTGCGCCACTGTGCAGGGTTCACAGATAATGAAAACCCAAAATTCAATGTCTCAGAAAATATGAACACTAAAAAAGTTAATTTCTGCAAACTCATGGTGTCACACCCTAATCATCTTTATTTACTCAAAACACCTGCAAGCTTCCTGAGCTTCTAAGCAGTCTCTGTCTGGGTCGGTAGGCGACACAATCATGGGGAGGACTACTGACTGGACAGATGTCCAGAAGACAGTTAACACCCTTCAGAAGGAGGGGAAGCCACAGAAGGTCATTGCTGAAGTGGCTGGTTGTTCACACAGTTCTGGATCCAAGCACATTAACAGAAAGTTCAGTGGAAGGAAGAAGTGTGGCAGAAAGAGGTGCAACAGGGAGAACCGTAGCCTTGAAAGGATTGTCAAATGAGGGAGCTTCACAAGGAGTGGACTGAGGCAGGAGTCGGTGTATGTTGAGGTCCAGTGTAAAGTTTCCACAGACAGTGATGGTTTGGGGTCCTGTCATCTCATCTGCTGGTGTTGGTCCACTGGGTTTCCTGAAGTCCCCAGTGAATGCAACCATCTACCAGAACATTCTAGAGCACTTCATGCTTCCCTCTGCAGACAAGCTGTATGGGGATTCTGATTTTATTTTCCAGCAGGACTTGGTACCACCTGACCATACAGCCAGAGGTACCAAAAGCTGGTTCAATAACAAAGGTGTTCTATTGTTGATTGGCCAGCAAACTCCTTTGACCTGAACCCCATAGCAGTTTGAAGCCTTTTGTTACTGAAAAGTGCTTTATTAATAAACTTGCCTTGCTTTGCCATTGAAAACTCTGGACTGTCAACAGGAAGATGAGAGATCCCAGACCCAACAAGGCAGATGATCTGAAGGCACCTATGAAAACAACCTGGGCAGAACCCCAGGCTGATCGCCTCCATGCCACAGCACATTGATGCAGTAATTTACGCAAGAGGAGGCCCAACTAAGGATTTAGTGCATAGAAATCCACAGCCGTTTGTGCTTAAAACATCATTTTTTCATTGGTCTAATGTGATATTCTAATTTTCCCAAACACTGAATTCTGGATTTCCTTTACTTGCAAACCATAATCCTAATGAAACATCATAAAATTACAAGAAATAAAAGCTTGAAACCTTTTACTCTATGTGTAATGAATCCCTATAAAATTACTGTTTCACTTTCTGAAACTGAATTTTTGCACTTTTAAATAATATTCAAATTGTTTGAGATGTACTTGTACATGATGATCATCTCCTCCACTCACATGTGGCTTGAGGGTACATGCATTTTCTTTCAGTACAAAGATATTGAGCACCTAGCCTGCAGGAGTCCAAAATCAATTGTAACTGTCTGGAGCTAAAAACAGTTCTCTGGATAAATACACAACACGCATATTTTATTTCCTCCATAGGCGCATTTACGCCAACAATCTTAGAGTTTGCATGACTGATTTCCAGAACTGGTGTAATTTTGAACAGTTCTATTGAAATCATTTAGAAAATTATACATAGTACTGATTTTCCCCCCATTTGTTCTATGTATTTGTTTTCTATTTTTTTGTTGTAATGTTTTTATTTTGGGGACTATGATGTTTAATATTAATCTTATGTTAACAGTGGCGTTATCATTTGCTTGTTTTGTAATATAAAAATTCTATAAATATATTGGTTAAAAAGTGTAAGTATTAGTTCTGAGACAAAGCAGCCATTTAAACCACAGGTTGGTTTCTGTTTTTAATGTGGCATCAGAAAAACCACCATGCAACTGACATGCTCCCCTTTCTCTAGCAGAAAGATTAATTTTTCCCTGTCTGTTGCATTGAGACAGTTCCAGAGAAATACAATCCCAACTCAAACGTAGGAAAATAATATTACACTGGTAAACGCTTCTCATGTAGGAGTGTTGGTTCAAAAAGCAAAAAAAAAAAAACTCTCTTCTGCTTCAGACTTCCTACCTTTGCTTTAAAATAACCAAACCTGTCTAAAACAGACTATGTGTAACTGTGTAACTAATTTTAGTATATCACTAACATGTTGGCTTTTTTCTGAAATGTTTGATCCTTTTCCAATTAATTGCCTCTGGCCAACATATATTTTTACATTTCTATTGCTGCTGGCATCAAATCAAATGGAATAATATTTTTATAAATAAAAAAAGAGTAATTCTAACATTTGCATTGGATTCTTATTTAGGCTTAAGGAGCTTTGCAACCTTTTAGAAGTAGGTCTGTAATTCAAAATATTTTAGAGAAATGTAAATAATAATGATCTTCTCTCTTTTGATTGGATTTAACAGATTATGGGTTATATTGTGTCTATCCGTTTTATCTGTCCTTCCTCTCTCCGACCCCCTTCCTGTGCTGCTGATCTCCCTGAGGGTGGAGCTGCTCCAATCCACACACCCGCTGCTAATCTGCTCGTCAAGCCACACTAGCTAAAAAGGAACACTTGCCGGCAGGTTGTGTAATAAAGCTCATCTTGTGGAGTGCAAGTATCTTGGCGTCTTCAATTGAAGACTCAAAGTGATGCTATTAATGGAATGGGAGATGGACAGAAGGATCGGGGCTTTGTCTGCAGTAATGCAGGCGCTGATCCGGTCTGTTGTGATGAAGAAAGAGCTGAGCCAAAGAGCAAAGCTCTTGATTTGCAGGTCTATGTTCTGACCCTCACCTATGGTCATGAGGTAGGACCTGTAGCCCAGTCTTGGAAAATCTGAAAATGGGAAGACAATGGAGTGATGGATAACCTTTTTCCTCGCTGTCTGGTCTTTAATCAGACAGAACTTTTCGCATGTTAGGTCAGAAAGGAAAGGATTACCAAAACTTTCTAAATGCTGAATGGCAGAATAATGAGAGAATTTTAGGAGTATTTCTTATACATTTCTGGTAAAATCTTCAAATTTAAAGGTGACCTGTTATGCTTCCTTTTAAACATTTATGATAGGTCTGTGGGCTACACAAAACATGTTCATTACATTTTTATGCACAGATTTCTTCTCAGATAATGAGATCTCACCTCCCCAGTTTAATCTATTTTGAGCTCCTTTCAGAATGAGCTCAAAATAATTTTATACCCTAACTCTGTTGCAACTTTTTTTAGCTGCAACCCTTCATTATTTAGGGTAGAAGGAGACATTACCTTTTCAGTTGTAGCTCAGGTCTTCCTCCAGAGTGTTAATTTAAACCAGAGAGGTACTGCTGACTGTCTGAGCTCTCACCAGACAGACTTCTGAAGTAGGATTCAGCTAAGATACTGTTTGCCTACTCACTGGCTTTTCAACACTGTGCAAATAATAGTTACCCAATTTGTTAACCAGTTACAGATAGGACTGAAATTCAAAACAGGGGTTTGGGCAGTCCAAATAAGGCAAAAGGTCATGGTAAACACATGAAGCTCATCTCTACAGCGAGTCCCAGTTTATTTTGGGAAGTGACTGAACACATGCAAGTTGTAATCTTCACGTGTGTAATTTTCTATACTGTATTTTACTGTAAAATCTAAACGCTGAAAGCAAAACACCAAAATATGTATTTACACGCGTGCAGAAGACATAATTCAACGTATAAGACATTATTTAATGCAGTATCTCTTTCTATAAGTTTGCTGACAAGGTCCGATTTAAACAAAGAAGTTAAAAAAAATAGGAAATACCTCAACAGACTTATTGAAGTAAAACAAATTATCTTAAAATTGTAATATTCTGGTTTCCATCTTGGTTTATGTTTATTATTTGATCTGTTAGTTCACTCCTCTGCCTCAGGTTTTATTTCTGGTCTAGGTCTTGTTTTGGATTCTTTCATAGCTTCTGCACAGTTATAGTTTATTTAGTTATGGTTCCTGTATTTACATTAGTTTCTGATTTTTATTATGTGCTTGTGTTTTTGCTCTGTCTTAGCTTTTGTTTTCTTTCTGGGATTTAGTTTGTATGATTACTTAAGTTAAGTAATTTGTCTAGTTCTGTCCTGTTTCCTGCCACTTGTCCTGTTAGCTTCTTAGTTTAGGTTTGGTTTCTGATTTATTTCTTGTTTTGAGCCTCAGCACTGATGTCTGGTCTAATTACTTACTCTGCACACCTGCCTTACTCCACCCCTGCTGCAATCATCTCTGACCGGTTTAACCTGCTTCATCCTCCATATAAACTGTTGAGACCAAACATCAGTGCCAGGTCGTCTGTTTGAGTATGGGTGAGTCTCCTCCTGCAAGTTTCTGTATGTTGGTTTGCTTTTGGATTTTTTGACCCCCTTGTCTCCAGAAACCTGAGCCGTCCCGTCTGTTCCTGCCTTACCTGCCCGTTATTCTGTTTATTTTTGTGCCGTCTTTTGGTTTGACGGTTTTTTCCCTGTTTTGCTTTTTGCTAATAAAAGAACCTGATCTGAACCTCTGTTGGTCTGGCTGAATTCTGGGTCCCCTGCCTCTGATTCATGACAAAAATCAAAGGACATGTCTAAACCTGAAACCATTACAAGTCCTGCAAAGTTTTTTTTTACCCTTGAGTTCTTTCCCATTGTGTTACAACAACAAACCTCAATGGATAACAACCCAACGTAGGACATATTTGATAAGTGGAAGGAAACTGATACATGGTTGTCGAGTTTATAAAAAAAGGGTAAATATAAACAGTGCAGGGTGCATTTGTATTCAGCCCTCTTTGATATGATGATATGAATAAAAATCCAGTGGAGACATTTATCTTTAGAAGACTCCTGGCCAGTAAATGGAGTCCCCTGTGTGGAGTCTAATCTTGGTATAGGTCCATCTGTTCTATTGGGACTCCAGAGGTTTGTTGGAACCTTAATGAACAAACATCCTAAAGACCAAGGAACACAGCAGACAGCTCAGGCAGAAAGTTGTGGAGCTGTTTAAAGTAGGGTTAGGTTCTAAAACTATATCCCAAACTTTGAACATCACACACAGCTCTGATCAGTCAGTCCCTTAAAAAGAGAGCATTAATCAGAGAACCAAGGTAACTGGGGAGGAGCTGCAGAAATCCACAGCTCAGGGGGGAGAATTTGTCGATCAGTCTTGTGCTCTACAAACCTGACCTTTCTGAAGAAGAAAAACCATGAGTCTGGTTTGCAGTTTGCCGCAAGGCATGCAGTGCACACAGCAAACTTGCAGAAGAAGGCTCTCTACTCAGATGAAACCAAGATAAATAACTCATCTGGATGGGCCTTTTTTTGCCTTTGACTGCAAAGATACTTACTGGAACAAACATCAGAAAGCTAAAGAGAACACTTCCCTGGGTAGTAGCAACCACAGCTTCTCCTGGATCCCCTCATCACACTCTAAGTACAAACACTCTGCCAGAAATAAGTTGAACTTAGAAATAATTGTTTACTCTACATGTTAGTTTACCTCCACATATGAAACTTATTGTAATATCGTTGAGGCTGACAGCAGACCCTGTGTGTGTCTGTGATGTCATTCCCCTGCAGGAATGGCAGGCGGCCTCAACCACCCAGAGCCGCAGCTTGCTTGGACTCAGGCTGAGGAGAGGACTGCTTGTTCTCTGCGTCGCAGTGATAAGCTGGCTCCATAGATGCTGAGAGTTTCGTTCTCACTACTCGTTCTAGCCAGTTCCTACTTTTTTGATGAATTATATAACTCCTGAGTACTTGCTCCGAGCTGGTCCTCATATCCTTTCCTCGTACTTCCATGCCAACCTCCTGCTTCCTCCTCCTTGCCACATCTCAGAGCACCTCGTTGCGAGAAGTCTGCCAGAGCTCACCTCCCTCCTGGGAAACACTCATCTGCCAGTCTGCCCTCTTCCTGCCTCTTCTCCTCTCTGGAAAGACAGTGAACACAACAGACACCCAGACACAATAGACACTCCTGTTCATCTTGTTTCTATTTATTTTAGCTCCTGGACAGTTTATTAATCACCTCTCCTTCCCTCTAGTCTTCCTGTGCAACATTCTGCTGACAAAAAACCAGAATGCCACAATGTATCTTCCCAATCAAGCACTTAAAACTGCCTCCTGTGTCAGTATCTGCATACTGTAATCGAATATGACACTATTTCTGTTCTTCCATAGACTGCTTCTTGGTCCACTTCCTTGCAATGTTTGTAGAATAAACATTAACTTTCTTTAATCCAGTCTCTGTTCTGCTTTTGGGTTGGTTGAATCCCCAAATGTGAGACTGCAGCAACAAGGGAAGCTGGTCAGAATTAAGGGGAAGGTGGAAGCTACACAGTGCAAATCTGGAGGAGAACATGTTAGAGGCTGCAAAGCACTTGAGCGGATGTTAACGTTCTAGCCGGGCAGCGAGCCTAAACAAGCAGCCAGAGCTACAACATAGATCAAAACGTGTTGCTGCATGGCCCATTCATAGTCCATACCTAAGTGCAACTGAGAATCTATGACAAGAGTTGAAAATGGATGCTCAAAGATGCTCCCCATCCAATCTGACTGAAGCTGTTTTGTAAAAGAGATTGGACAAAACATTTCCGTCTGTACATATAGAAAGCCGCTAGAGACGTACCCTAAATAACCTGCAGCTGCAACTGCAGCAAAAGGTGATCCAAAAAAGTATTGATGAGGGATGAATACAAACGCATTCTACACTCTTCACAGATTGATAATTAAAAAAACTGAAACCACACATCAGTTTCCATCTTCGTTACAATAATGCATTACTTTGACCTTTCACCTGCAGATAAAATTCCAACAAAGAATATCAAAGTGGGTCCTGCGATAGACTGGCGACCTGTCCAGGGTGTACCCCGCCTCTCGCCGATTGACAGCTGGAGATAGGCACCAGCACCCCTCATGACCCCAACAGGGATAGAAAATGGATGGATGGAAGATCAAAGTTTGTGGTTAAAAATTCACTAGATGAGGTGTAAATCCATCCATCCATCCAGAAGATGTGAATACTTCTGTAAATAAAAATTATACACCAACTTAAATTTAAATAAGCAAGTCATTTTTAAGAAGAATTTTAAGTCTAAAAGACAATGATAATCTTGGAGTGTTTTTGGATTAAATCCTGGAAAAAAATTACAACCACAGTTCAAGACTATAGAGTTGGTGGCTCGTGACCTGAATAATACCCCAAGATTATTCAGACGATTATGGCTTCAGTCCATCATGTGAGGACCTGAGTACAGAGCTTCAGGCTTATGTTGCAGTCTGCTGCTTGTTGAGGTGGCAACAGCAAAAAACAACATTTGAATGAATGCTAAACTTAGCCATTCTAGCAGCACATGCTTTCAGAACAGCTAATGTGGGAAACACAACACACAGGCCTGGGATTCCAGCGAGCTTTTCAGTATCTAAGCAGTGTTAAATATTGAGAGAAGGAAAAATGTGGGAAGGTCAACCCAAAATATGTTAAAAAGTAAGTTTAAAGTTACCTTTATGGGCCAAAGCTGACACACTTTCTGACAATCAGCCTTTGATTAAAGCCTTAACTGTTCATCAGCATAAAGTTTCAAATCCTCAAACCTCTAGACTCTTTGTCTGGTACTCATGAAACCTCACACTCATCTCAGGAAGCCTTGTCTTTGTGAGTGTATGGTCTCACAACACAGCACTTGATCTCTTGTATGTTCGACTTGTTGCCCTGCAGAAGTCCTGATTGAGATGTAAAGATTTCTGTTTTGAATTTGTGGAGAACCATCTGCTCTGCTGGCTCCAAAAGGGATGCACCACACAGGCTGCATTGGCTGTGGATAGAACAGCAGCCAGATGTGCCCAGATGCAAGGTAGTGCTGCTAAATTTTAGGACTTGGTGAAGTGGGAAGCAAATATAAGCTAAAATAGGAGTGCTTTTTTGGCTCAGCCAAATACTCAAGACCTAATGCTGTATTTATGCTCACAAGTCAGAATTTCTGTGTTCTGTATCAAAACACTGGAACACCCCTAATGGTCTCTGAAAGTCAGAATTCAGGGCTGGGATGTCACAGTTCCTCATCAGTTCTTATTTTAAAATGCAATGAATACAAACATATTGCAGCAAAAGTTAGCTGCTTATTGTTATTAGTAATGAGTCATACTGTTGGTCAGTCTCTTGTCAGGATTGTGTTGCTAGTGTTTCATTGTATTGAATGCAGAGAAATATATCGCTATCTAACGTTTAGCAAATTCATTTTCTTTCCTTCGGTCAATCCCAAACCAAAGAACTGACTCGGTTCTGGGGAGGATTTCTGTGTTAGATCAGTTTCCAATACCTGATTTTAAATTCAATGTGTGCTTCCTTCTAATGGTACATTCCCAGAAAGCTTCAAGTATGTTCCTGCAGCTACCAGGAGGGACACTAACCATGTGTCTAAACTACTTCAACTGAATCCTTTTTTGACAAGTAGGATTTCCAAGGCAGAGCCCAGCCACCTTACTAGGGGAAGTTCACTTAAGCTGAATGTATCCAGGATCTTGCTCTTTCTAATATGATCTAGATGCCGTGACAGTAGATGAGGGTCAGAGAGTAGGCGAATTGCTAAATCAAATGGTTTGTTTTTCACCATGGCAAACCGGTACAATGTCCATGATACAATAGATGAGGTCCCAATCTGTCTACTTATCTCCCACCAGATAACAAGGCACCAATGGACGTAAACTCCTCCCCTTGAGGCAGAGAGAGCTCTCCAACTCGGAGCAGCGGTTCTCGCCTTGTTCCGGTTGAGAACCATTTTTTGTGAAAAACACCCTTAAAGTACTTCTTGATTCTGAGATCGACCAACTCGGAAATACATGCATTAGTGACCGTATTTTCAAAAAATGTGGCATTAAGATTGTGATTGCGCCGTTTAAGGTTTTTTTAAGGACTAAAAATTGTCCCTCGGCGACCGCTAGGCTAAAAATCCACAATTTCCCAAACATCCGCGATTTCCCAAAAAAAAAAAGCCCATGGGGGGTTCCACCCCGAAAGGGCTGTGGGTCTATCCCCACAACAGCTTTAAACGCCTCAGGGTTCTGCGGGGTAGCAGGGCCGTGCTGAGAGGTAGTGTGGATAACACGTCGCTTCACAGCAGGCTGCTGTGATGACAGCCAGATTTCTCCGCTCCCACTGCGTGATGAGGAGAGAAGGAGACATCAGCAGAGAGCTCGGTGGGCTCTGATTGAGCGCAGAGAGCTTCTCTGGGCTCAGGCCGCTCAGGGATTGTCACGGCTGGAGTGGTAGAAACACTCCGCTCAGGACTCGTGAGGCAACGCTGCGTCTGAAACGAAAGTTTAGAGGCTACCGGCTACTTGGCGATTCCATTCAGCGAGGATTTTCTCACCTCCGGGACTTTTCGGGTGAGAAATGTGTGCAAGAAGACATTATCCTTGTTGGTATTTGACCAACCATAAGCCACACACTTTTTAGCCATGTTTAATCCGTCTATTTGTGTTTGCGAAAGCGAGTTTGCAACCAGGAAGTAACTTGTTGCAATGTCAACAGATCAACGCTTGTCAACGAATGACGCCATCGGTCACGTGACACCCGGCGCAACATTTTTTATGAGCCTTGCGCTAAAAAGCCTTAAAAATCCACTTTGTCATCGAATTTTTAAAAAATATGTCCTCGGGTCATGATAATATATGAACTTTCTAATATATAGCAACTTGTATGATCTCAGAATCAAGAAGTATTTGAAACAGTCTTGGATCCAAGTCAGCACCCACAAACCTTTATTTGAAGTTGAGACCTGGATCTGCCACAGTCTTACACAGTAGTTGTAACCGACCCAACACTAAACCCCCGGAATTGAAATCTGCCTCATTCTCACAAATCCATTCCCTTTAAAATGTAACACTTTCTCTTCTGACAGTTTGGATCCCAGTAAATCAGTCGTCAACTCTAGCACTTTTAAATTTTATTGCTCTGATTGTAATGATCTCGGGACTGATGCTGGTCTGATCATCCACTCCACACACCTGCCCAGTGCTGCCCAGTCTTCAATCAGCCTTCATCAGATCCACCTGTCTCCAGCACTATATAACCAGCCTTCAATTCAAGCATCAGTTCCAGGTCGTCTTGTGCCACCTCGATGAGACCATCCAGCATTTCTCAATTGTTTACCCGCCTGCCTGCCTGTTGCCTGACCTGATCTGCTTTCTGTCTCCGAGTCTGCCTAACCCCTTCCAAGCTCTGTTGCCTGTCTGGAAACTGAACTCAGTCGAATTCTGGACCTGGACTGGACCTTGGCCCACTCTGGATTATCCCTCGGACCTTCTCTGGACTTCTAAATCTGCCTGATCTGCACTGCCTGCCCGTTGCCCGGCCCTGATCTGTTGTGAGTAACCGCTTCTGACTAACCCCTGGGTGCCTCTGAATTCAGCCGGCTTCTGGACCGGACCCTGACTCATTCTAGATCCCCCTTTTGGACCCTCTCTGGAGCTCTGACCCCTCGGCTCCTACCTTGGACCACTCTTTGGATCACGAATACGGAAAGCCCCGCACGACCTGCACATCTGCCTGCCTGCTGAGCCCTCTCTGAGGGCTCAGCAGGCAGGCAGCCATTTCTCAGCCCCACTTCTTGATTGCTAGCCGGCACTCAGAGCGCCCCCCTCCCGACTGTCCAGGTTAGTGACCCAACTCCTCAATCCTTCAACACGCCAGCATTCCCTGGTCATTAACCTGCTGTCTTTGCCTCCGGGGTTCCTGCAGACGCGAGACGCTCAGGTTGCCGTGCTTCCACCATTAAATAAATAATACTTACATGTCACTGACCGTGTCTTGGTTGATTACTGGGTCCAGTCTCGGTTCTTGACACTGATCTTTAAATTAACAAAATGCAGAAAGATATAAGGATATAGTATACTGTTGTGCTAAAAATTGTTAAAAAGCCAACTTACAGTGAGCACAGTAAATTATTTACTTTGTCAAAAAAAAGGAACTGATTCAGATTATCTAGTTTGCCTAAATGTTTTGGTTCCTGACTGAGAAGCCGGTTTCCAGGAGCCCGACGATCTAAAAAGCTGTTCAGTTACACAAGACGACCACTCAAAGTGCTTAACACTAGAGCCACACTCAGCCATTCACTCTCTCATTCAAACATTGGCACATAGATGGATTTAATTAGATAGCAAAGTTTATATATAGTCCCCATTAAAATGGGAGTTCCAAAGTGCTTGATTGTAAAAGCAATAAAATCTCCAGCAATATAACTTGTAACATCAACATAGCTATTATCTGCCTGAGACTGCCTGAGATTTTTACCAGTACATATGAGCCCAACTGTAACAGTCATGTTTGAATAAGACATAACGCGCAGCCCTGAACGCGCCTCGGCAACAAAGATCTTGCAATGAACTTGCAGGTGTTTGTTGGAAACGTTGAGAAAACACAGCAAATTTAATGAGGAATGGGGAAAAAACTGAACATTCACTATTGAGAGTAAAAGAAAAACATGAAATTACTCGATAAAACTGGGAAGAACCTTCAGGTCTCAGCTTTTAGACAGACATTTGTCCCAGAACCCATAGATCTCGAAGGGTTAGTTTAGGTGAAATTTATTTTTCCACAATCTCATTTACAGCCGGTCCTTAGTTTCACAGAGGAAACAAGCAGGAAACCACAAGATGCATTTGCGTCACTGCTACAAAGTCTCACTCTGTGTGTATGTGAGCAGGCCTGATCTGATCTTATGTCAGAGTGAGGCTGGCTGTCAACTTGGCTAAACAAGAGTACGGCGGTGAATGTCAACTTCAATAAATTCAAGGGTTAGATGTGGCGTCGCAGTTGTTGGTTTGAGGACTTTATCAACATTTAAAGATGGCTAGCTCCATCCATCCATCCAACAATTTTACCGACACGCTTATCCCTGCTGGGGTCGCGAGGGGGGCTGGTGCCTATCTCCAGTTGTCGGATGGCTTGCTCATTTATCTAATTTAGAGTAATAAATCTCAGCCCAAAGGCTAATAATTACAGTCTTTTACCAAAGTCTTCATACTGCATCTCGGGAACTTTAACACATTTTATCACAACAATAAATTCCCTCATTAAAGTTTTATGTGACCCACGCAAACCGGTGGAAGGAAAGATTCACTTTCTGTGACATAGCTCAAGTTCAGTCAGAATGACTAAACGATGTCTGTGAACAGAAGCTTCAAGTCCTTTTAGTTTTCATTTCTCATAGAAAATTAACCACATTTGGCTCACGAGCAAAGATGGCTGATGCACAGTTTTTATTTTCAATTAGGGTAAAATTATTACAACCCTAACCCTAAATTAAAATCTTACAATTGAAAATGTCTTTTAATAAACTTTTTTTACATTCTCCTTAATTTCATAGTAAATAGGATCAAACATATTCAGTGATTTTTACTCAAATGTAGACTTTGATGCATTAAAATCTGTTTTGAATTCCTTTATTAAAATTGACTAAATACAGCAAGTGTTTCAAAGAACTTTTGATCCAAAACCTGTTCTTATATTGCTTGACCATAAGGAATTCAGTTTTTCTTATTCAATTGAGCCCAACATAATTTAAGTAGATGACCACTTTTCATGGTAAATGAGGAAACCCCTTTTTTAAAAGCACCATGTAACTTTTAGCCACTGGACCTGTAACTTCCAGGTTTAGCGCCCCTGAAGGCCACTGGCAGTACTGCACTGTCGCAAAATGAAACAGTCTCCCTCTGTGTTTTGGGATCTGATAGCAGACCACTTTGGACCAGCAGATTGAGATGTCATGGAGTTAGGAGTAAAGACAAGGCCACATTCATCCCTCTACATTATACTCAGTCTCCCATTGAAGAGGAGAGTGAGCTCCAGGAGCCCTGTCAGACAACAGGCTCAATCATCTGATTATGAGAGACTGCAGGAGGTTCAACAGAAGAGCTGACATGCAGCTTTGTGAACTGTATTTACTGTATTTTGTAATAATAGCCATGGCAATGATGACAAACTTTGACTCAAGGTTGATAAATTAGAAGGGGAGCTCAGACTGCCGTAAAGCGGTGCTCTAGGTCACATGACCCATTTAGAGCCAGATCCATACCTCTCAAGTTACATAGGTGAGTTTTTGAGAAGGGCAGCCTGCACTGAGCATCCATAAGAATCAAGTGCTGAATATTGCCCTGAAAATCATTTAATATATCTCAAATTAAGCTATTACTTGGGTCAAAACTCCCATGGTGCTGCTTTAAGTTCTGGATTCTACACATACCTTTCCAACAGAAAATCTGACTAATTTGTTTAATTAAAATGAGATTTTGCAGAGCTGTCCTGTGTTAGACCGTCGACCTGTTGAAGGTGTGCCAAGTTTCTCACCTATTGACCGCTAGAGATAGGCACTAGCTCTCCTGTGGCCCTGCACAGAAAAGCAGGTATAGAAAAAGGTTGGATGGATATTTTGCAGAGCAGGCAAAAGAAATCAGATTTTTGGATATTTTTTTTTTTTTTTTTTTTTTTTTGGCCCTCGAGTACCTTTGACTTCACAATTTCAGCCCAAGTGCCAAAACATTTGGAGCCTGTCACGATTTGTCTTTGGATGAACCCGGACACAGCACGCACACACAGAGCTGGTTTTAAGAGAGTTTATTGCAAGCAGTGAATGATGATGACATGATGAACCAGAGTCTGTAACCAGGCGGAGATGAAGGATGCAGGAGCTGACTGGCAGGTACAGAGCAGAGTAATAGTCCATAAAAGAGTTAGGTAACAGAGTCCACAGCTTGGCAGAGAGCTAACCAGAGCTCAGCAACAGGCCCGTCAGCACGGCAGGGAATGAGTTCTTGAAGGCCAGAATAACAGCAGGATCAGTAGCAGGACAGGGTGGATACTTGAAGACCGGAACCATAGCAGGATAACAGCTAATCCAGGTGAATACTTGCAGATTGAGTTACCACGGTCCAGAAACTCAGCTTGAGATGCAGAGGGGAGACGGGTGGATCCCGAAACCAGCAGAGATACAAATCAAAACAATAAGGTAGAAAACAAATTGTCATAATATGCAAACCAGGCATACAGGCGAGGAGTAGGTGTTGAATGATGACAGACCGGCAATGGAGTGAAACAAAGGGAGGCTTAAATAAAGAAGCTGGCAGGTGAAATGAGTCTGACTGATTGATTGACTAACTACCAACAGGTGTGACTGACTGCAAGGGGAGTGAAGTGAAGGCTGAGTGAGAAGGGGAGGAGGAAACTAAAAACTAACAATAAATAAAGTCAAATCATAACTAGAACCCAATCAAAGAGGAAAAACTGAAAACTAATAGTAAACAAAGGCCGAGTCAAAACTAAACCATGACAGAGCCCTGATCTAACCCATTCTGCTGAGTGACAGCGGAATGGTTTAGATCAGGGGTCCATCCACCTTCCCTTTAAATCTGACCAGCTTCCCTGACGACACTGAAGAATAACTATATGTATGCTGCTGCCACCACCACCCTATTCCTTATGAGGCTGTTGTATTCAGGGAGTTTGATTTGGTGTGTTCACTTCCTGGCTTTTGAAAAAAAAAATGCAAACATCTTTTTTTCTCAGCAGCTTAATTCTTGCAACCCATCCTGAATAGTATAATTTGTGGTGTGCACTACTAAAAGTTATCCTGAGCTTTGAATTTATGCTCTTTCTTCTGTTACCACGGGCTCTTTCCAGTACAGTCGCCAATCTTGGTGTCCTCTTTGATCTCGCATTTCAAAGCCATAATAAGAGCATATACAAAATTACATTTTTCCAACTCCAAAATATTGCTAAACTCCGGCCTTCACCCTCCCTCTCTGATGCAGAAAGGCTCGTCCATGCCTTTGTCTCCTCCAGACTTGACTATTGGATTGTACTTCTTATTGGGATTCCTGGCAAGAACCTACAGAAATTGCAGTACGTTCAGAACTGCGCTGCCAGGATCCTGATGAGAGTGCGAAAACATGAACATTTGCTGTTCTCTACACTGCCTTCCCGTCTCTGCCCGGATCATCTACAAAATATCTCTGCTTACCTTCCAGTGCCGGCATGGAAACGCCATGGTAACACCATCTTATTTAAGACCTTCTCGCCCTTTACCCTCCGTTCTTCCAACACTGATCGCTGGCCGTGGTCAGAGGGCCCGGTGGCGCCGGTGCATGGCAGCCTCGCCTCTGTCAGTCTGCCCCAGGGCAGCTGTAGCTACTAACATAGCTCACCACCGTCAGGGTGTGAATGTGTGTGTGAATGGGTGAATGACTGACTGTAGTGTGAAGCGCTTTGGAGGTCGTCAAGACTAGTTAAAGTGCTATACAAGTACAAGCCATTTAGCATGATCTTTTACATTAGTGATGTTACGTTATGTGCCGAGGGTTCGAGGCGTGTGTCGAGTAATGGAGGGGGCGTTTCCGCAATGCGCGTATCGAGGCTTGCTTCATTTGGGGGAGGAGCCGAAAACGATGACGTCCGAAGCCTCGCTGGCCGGCTGTACCACGTGACTGCTTCGGGAAGTGGTTCAGATTGTTGCGCGGGGTTTGACGGCTTTAAAAACTCCACAAGCTCCATTCAAAATGTGGGTTGTTGTAGGAGAGTTGCGGTCAGTTGAGAGAGTGGATAGAGTTTGGATAGTTTGGATAGTAGAGTTTGGATAGTGGTTATTTAGTTTGAGAAAGTTAGTTTGGTGTTTGGAGAGTTTAGGAAAGAGATACATAGGAGATTTAGGAGTGCGAGGACAGGATAGGAGTAGGATGGAGCAGGCGAGAAAGAGGAGGATGTCCCCTATGTGGGAACATTTTGATTTGATAAGCCCTAACAAGGTAAGGTTGAACTGAACATTTGCAGATGCATTAGGTTTGCTTATGAGGAACTGTATTTTTCACTGTTTCTTATTTTGTGTAAAGGTGAGGTGTTTATTGTGCTCCAAGGAGTTGGGGTACAATAATAACACCTCATCCATGCTAAGGCACTACCGTGCCTTGCATGAGAATAGGGATGAAACTGGAGCTTCACCCAGCCAAGGTATTTCATTACTATATTACAAACACACTATCACAATTTTTGCATGCTGATGTTTGCTTGTTGTGCAAATAAAGATAGGTAACAGACACTGTATTTATTCCCTTTTAACCAGCCACCAGAAAAGCAGAGCTGGATGAAGCTCTAGTCTCCATGATATTGAAGGATACCCAGCCTTTCACTATTGTGGATGACGTTGGATTCAGGACATTTGTGTCTAAGCTGGATCCCAATTATGTTCTCCCTACAAGGCAGGTATGTGTGGGTCCATACATGAAACGAATGACTACATTATTGTATGTGTCACAATTCAGCAATATATATATATATATATATATATATATATATATATATATATATATATATATATATATATATATATATATATATATATATATATAATCTCTTCCTTTAGGCTCTGAAGGCCATGGTGGAGGGCAAATATGAGTCTGCTAAGGAGCACGCTAAGGCTAAAGTAGAGAAGGTGGCTGCTGTTAGCCTTACATCAGATATGTGGACATCCATCAACATGGATGCCTACCTGGCAGTGACATGCCACTTTGTGGAGGAGAATGAAAAGCTGAGCTCGGTGTTGTTGGGAGTGCAGGCATTCCCCCAGTCTCACACTGCTGAAAATATTGCTTGTGTGAAAGCCTCCCTGATGGAGGAATGGGGAATCTCAGGCAAGGTGACATGCATGGTCAGCGATGGTGCTCCTAATATGGTGGCATGCGTGAGAGACCTGAAGCTTCGCCACCACATTTGTGTTGCTCACACCCTCAATCTTATTGTGAAGAGGGCGCTTGACCACCAACCTGTGCTCTCTGGCCTCCGGGCCAAAGCAAGGAAGCTGGTTGGCTACTTTAGAAGCAGCACCACTGCTAAGGTATCCTCTTTTATTTTATTCCAATATATAATGTTAATAGTTTGTCTGTACTCCTACTGCAGTGACTTAATGGCCTACTCTTCTGTATCTTTAAAGGAGAAGCTTACACAAGTGCAGCTTCAGCTGGGCATGCAAGCAACCAAGCTGATGCAGGAGGTGGAAACAAGATGGAACAGCACCTACTTGATGCTGCACCGTCTGGTGGAGTTGAGGGAGCCAGTAGGAGCGGCATTGGCTGGATTACACACTGACATTCCCTATTTAACTGCCAGTGAGTTTGATATTGTTGTAGCGTGCCTTTCGTTACTCTCTCCTTTCTATGACGCCACCATGGAGCTCTCGGCAGAACAACACGTGTCGGCATCAAAAGTTATCCCCCTCCTGAAGATGATAGAGAATGC
Source organism: Fundulus diaphanus (assembly GCA_037039145.1). Lineage (NCBI taxonomy): Eukaryota > Metazoa > Chordata > Actinopteri > Cyprinodontiformes > Fundulidae > Fundulus > Fundulus diaphanus. The sequence continues at coordinate 50,243,723 of CM073133.1, forward strand.
CCTTCAGGAGGAGGACACCAAGTCGGCACCTGCAGAAGCAGTGCAAATAGGAGAGCAGCTCATCAGACATCTCAGGGAGAAGCTGCACATGCTCCAGTCAATGAGCATCTTGTCGCTGGCTACACTCCTGGATCCACGATTTAAAGTTATAGCATTTTTCAGCAACACAAAAGCTGCTGAAGCAGTGAAGCGCTTGACTTCAGAGTGTGCCACCGTAATCCGACGGAACCTAGAAGAGAACACTCACGAGATTCCCCAGGCTTCCACCTCTCAAGAATTCAGTGGAGGTAATTTTTTGTATTACATTTTGAGATTACTTATTCCTATTAAAACACTTACTAACCTGACCTGTGGTTTCCATTTAGGTAGCAGACTTTGGCAAAGATTGGACACTAGTGTCATGGAGGCAAAGAGGACTCCAAATGTCTCAGCAGATGCCACCGTAGAGGTCCAGCGCTACCTCTCAGAGGCGAACATAAGCAGGCTGGAGAACCCCCTGGAGTACTGGGCTAATCATCGGTCACTGTACCCCAATCCGTACAAGTAGAGAAGTAGTATCAAAAAAGAGAAATCGTTTGAAACCAAAAACTGTGGAGAAATTGTTGTTTCTTAATAAAAATGCATGAAATCATCCAAGTTACACAAGCATCAGCCTATTCATTACCCCCTCCCTAGTTCCATAAGCACTTTCACTGTCCTCTGCCTGATTAAGGCTATGCCATTTTTGTAGAGTCACAGAAAAACATTATTACACAACATGCCATATCACATGACACTCCTATTTTGGGAATAATTACACACAGAGAATACATTCAAACAATATTTTATTGTACACATGTGTTTACAAAATTTATGTAGACAAATGATTTCGTCCTACACCTTCTGTGAAGTCATTCCCAAGAGCCATAATAGACAAAAATGATATGCATCACACGTGTTAAGATACAGCTGGCTGTGATTATACAACTTGCCAGTAGGTGGTGCTGTGTGCACATGAACCGTCAAGAGATGAACCTTTTCTCGAACCAGTTGGCTGAGTGGTTCAATGCCTCATGAGGCTTCATCTCGCCATCACTATTTTACATATTCCCAGGACTCAATCCCGCACCATGGGAGATTGGGCCTTTTTCTATGCCGCCCCACGGCTGTGGAACAATCTGCCTCCACATCTGAAGGTTCTACAGACCCTGTCACATTTTAAAACAGGGGTCCGTTCTTCGTACGTCGCTAACTCAGTTAGCTGGATTTGACTGTTGACGATTTGGCATGATCTTGGATCGTTTGGTTCTTCGAAACTCATCCTGGACTTACTGTCATAGCAACATGTGCGCAAGCTTAAACCTGCTCGCGAGCAGGCTTATTTCATGTAAACAGGATTAGATCGCATCTTTATAAGCGGAGGAGATAGGGAAGTCTGTCCAGCCAGTGCACTTGGACCACCTAGTGGCAGAGGACGGGACAGAATTGTGGAACACCATTTTTTTAATCTTTAATAAAAGACGAAACAAATAATGCTTAGTTCCTCTCGTTTTATTTAAAAAAAATTATAAAGAAAAGCCAGCAAGTCATCTTTTGCCTGTAATAAGAGATAGTTATGTAAAGTCAGCAATACTACTGTCAAATGGTGTATTAGAACTTACTCTGAAGGTCCTTTTGAAGCAACTCGATCTCTAGTGCAAGTTCTCTTTTTCAAGTTGTGGAGTTCAATTTCTCCTCTTAATTTGTGGTTTTTCAGGTCAAAATACAATTTTTTTTGTTGAAGATGCCATTTATATAGGGAACGGATGGCACTATGTGTAATTTTGTGAAAGAAAAAGAAAGGGTGAAACATGCCTCATGCAACAAAAGTAAAAAGAACCTGGTTTTTTTCAGGCTTTTTCTTGGTGGCTGTTATAAACAAACACATAATTTAACAGTGGCCTTTAAAAAGAGGAAAAAGTGGCTTTTTAAAATATAGTATAATAATTAAAGGCTACCATTTTGTAGAATATTCTTGTACTTCACTTTTACTTGTCCCCATGTTAGTGGGTCCCGTGGAGGCTCTGACATAAAAGAACAAAGTAAATATGAAATTATTAAAATGCAAAAATACATACTGTATAAAGTGATAGAAACATCTAACATGGACAGCACTTATGCATGTAATTTGTCTGCTACTTTTTGCCAGCCCTCTCTCCTGGCTTTAGCAGACTTTGAGGTATTACCTATTGTTTTAATTAATGACTCAAATTCGGCATAACCTTCCATTAAAAGCTCTTGTTCTTTGGCCATGCTGAACAGCCAATAGCAGCGTTGCTGATCATTGTTTCTACTATCGACACATTTCCCCTTTTAAACCGATGCATGAACGCGCAGTTGTCTCAGATAACTCAATCCAGCCATACTAATCGTAAACAACAGGTTTGTTGGAAGAACCCAATTAGCCGGATCATGATTAGCCGGATGAAATCATCTTGGATGTCTCATTTGATCTCGGATGTTTTAAGCAACGTACGAAGAACGGGCCCCTGGTGTCTTTCTTCCTACTTTGCAATTATGCATTACTTTGACACAAAATCCTTTGTTCATCAAAGAACATCATAAGTCAATAATGCAGTCAAGTGCAAAGTTTGAACAAACTGGATTAGCAAAGTAAAAATTTTTTTCACAGGTTTAGTTTTGATCTCCGTTTTTCCATCTCTCTGTAACACTCTGACCTTTGCTTATCCCCTCTCACCCAAATGATGACGAACAAGAGAAGAAGCACACACCCACAGATAAGTACACAAGTGAGCCTCATGTGCGGAGGTATAATTAACCAGGCTGCCGCTAAAGGAGGTTTTTGCTGGAAGTATTTTCCTCAGTGACACAAACACAGATTTCAGTGCATGAAACTGAAACTTGTTCAGCTATATAGGATCTAGGTCTTCAGTCTAATTTATGGTGTGCACCTGCAAACTTCTGTGACTGCACCCTGCACAGCTGAAACACTATTGTGGCAACAAATGCCATCCACAGTCCGTTTCTTCGGGCTTAGTTGAGTTCAGTTAAAACCTTTACTCAGCAGTTACACACAAAAAAAAAAAAAAAAAAAAAAAAAAAAAAAAAAAAAACACACACATACAAGAAGATTGTCCCTGGGGGCCAAAGCTCTATCATCAATAAGTACTCCCAGCTATTCATGTTGTGGCACCAGCATGACTGTTTGGTGGTTAATTACAACCTAAATGATCAAGGTAGGGCTTTTACTAAAGTCAATACAGATTTCCTTTATCTTCTTTTCGTCTTATCCACATTTATTTTGTGAAAGGGAAGTTTTCTTCCATTTTAAAAAGTATGTTGCAGGTTTGCACCACCTAAGCCACCGTAACCAAATCATCAGCAGACTTAATACTGGGGTGATCAGTGTAATGGTCCTGGCAGACTTATGTATGAGACGATTGAAAGGTGTCATGTACAGAAAACTGGACCCAAGGTTCGAATCACACAGGTCAGTGACGTTTAAAGACTTTATTAAAAAAGGAAGAAACAAAGCTCGGCTTCTCGTGGCGCAACAGTTCGCGCTCGGTCTGGTAACTCCCTGAGGCAGAGACAACAGGTTAGTGAACAGTGCTTGGTTGGCGAGTAATAATGTGGAAGACTGGACCACTAACCTGTAGTCGGGGTAGCAGAACTACGAGAGCCAGCAGATAAGCAGGCGGACTGATCCAGGAGCAGTGGTCCGTTTCCGGACGAACAAGCCGGGGATCCGTTAGTGGCTTTCCAGGGACAGTAATCCAGGGGAGGTCTGGGTTCCGTTATCAAGGAGGCAGAGATCAAGCAAAAGTGCAAACAGGGAGATCCAACAGGCTTTATCCAGGTCCGGTCCAGGTTCGGTCTCTAACAGGCTCAGGGGTGGCAAAGGACAGGCAAGCTTGGTAACAAAAGGCTGGATCGGGTCAGGTTAACAGATAGGCAGGAATAACAAGAACGCTGGAATGAGACAATCTAGCACTGCCAGCTGATCTGTACAGGGTTTATATGGAGGAGAGAGCAGGTGGAACCAGTGAAAACTAATTGCAGTGAGGGTGGAGTTGAGCAGATGTGTTGAATCGAAGATCAGACCAGCACCAGTGCTGAGATTGTCACAAAAAGGGAGAACAGACAACCCTGGGGTGACCCAGTAGATGAAAAAAGGGGCTCCAATAAAACATTGTTAACTCTGACCCATTGTGTCTTCAATGTTTGAAAATCCATCAATATTATAAAAACTTTAACCTATGGGCTAAAATATTAGGTTGGATACAATTAAAAGACAAAGAGAAATAAAAACGGGAATCTGAGTCTTACCCCTCCCCAGATGTTCAAAAAGCAGGTCTAAAAGTGTTCCTATTGCATCATCCACTACTCTCCTTTGACATATGGGCAAACTGGAAAGGGTCAGGTCTGCCTTGTACTGTCCAGCAGTGGCTCCTAAGTTTTCAAATGTCTTCATGACTAAAGATAACTAAGACACTGGCCTAAAATCACTGAATTACTTTGGCCTTTTCAACTTTTTCAAGAGATTTTCTCTAATGCTGTCAGGACCAGGAATTTTCTATTCTTTTCATTTAGTCCAGGAATGAACATTCCAACTATGTCATTAGCAAAAGTAAAATAATATAGTGTGAAATTCAAACCAGGATCTCAAACTCACCTGAAATAGATGTCACCAGAAGAGTATTTTTCTCTGGATAATGTGGTGTGTAAGTATAGTCTGGGAAATAAGTGTTTGACTGCCTTTAGATTTTGTATGTTTTCTCACCTGCAAAGAAAAGTAAACACTTTAATTTTTATGGTGGTGTGTATTAATGTGAAACTTAATCAAATAACTTGAAAAGGAAATCATGGCCTAAGTGTTCCAAATTGATTTGAATGTGTCTGGGTAAAATAAGGGTTTGATATCCAGAACTGACCCCAACAGACTGGTTCTGAACCAACTCTGCACCAGATCAACCAATTAATCAATTACAGATACTCCTGACCTCAATTTTTTTCATGTGTTTAAATGTGTCCACAGAATCTAATTCTTCTAATCCAAGATTTCCTTGATGGGTAAGACAAAAGCGCTGTCAAGGCAAGAAGGGGACAATTGTTGCTTTAATCAGTGGTGAGCCATCAGGCAAGGCAGTTTTATTTGTATGGCACATTTTAGTAACAAAAGTGCTGTTTATTCAGATTAGCCAGAAGACCCGGGTGTTCTGGAGGGTTGATACACTGATAACAAGTCTGTGATGTATTTAGGTGCTAAGCCATTCAGTGATTTATAGACTAACAGAAGGATTTTAAAGTCTGTTCTCTAAGATACAAGGACCCAGCGTAGGGACTTTAGAACAGGAGTAATGTGTTCTATTTTCTTAGTCTTGGTGAGGGCAGCAGGTTTCTGGATCAACTGCAGCTGTTTGATCAACTTTTTAGGCAGACCTGTGAAGACAATGTAATCAATTCAGCTAAAGATGAACACATGGATTGGTTTTCAAGATCCTGCTGAGATATCAGTCCTTTAATCCTGGACTAATATCTCAGGTGATATAAGGTCGACTTTGTAATTGTCGTAAGATGCTTTTGAAGGTTCACGTGTGAGTCACTCACTACACCCAGATCTTGGACATGATCAGTGGTTACTAGCTGAAGCAACTGAAGCTGTGTGCTAACTCTTGATTACTCCTCTTTTGGTCGCAAAAGTTTTCCTTCAGTTTTGTTTTTATTCAACTGAAGGAAATTTTGGCACATCCATGCACTGATTTCTTCTAAAGATTTACTCACTTGCTTGAATGGGTTCATAGTCACCTGGTGATATGGTGATGTAGATCTGTGTGTCGTCTGCATAGTTATGGTAACTGATGTTGTTCTTTTATTATCTGAGCTAGAGGGAGCATGTAGATATTGAATAGCAGGCAACCCAAGATTGACCCTTGGGGAACCCTGCATGTCAACTGCTGTACCAGAAAGGCCGACCCAGTTTTCCAGGCGCTCTAACAGAATGGAGTGATCAACAGTATTGAATGCTGCACTGAGGTCCAATAGTACCAGCACTGTGGTTCTTCCACAGTCAGTATTTATACAGATGTCATTGAACACCTTGACAAGGGCGGCCTCTGTACTGTGGTGCATAACATTAAGATTATGGTCAGTAATGAAGTAATCAATTAACAATGATTTTCCTGGCAGAAATCTAATGTTTAATAAAGCCAGTTTATATGACTTATTGGTTGATATTATCTCTGTGGCTGGTTGTATCTGACAATTTATGGTTTAAGTATAATTTTTTTATTACTGTTTTTTATACTTTTAGCTTTGTTCTTTCTGATATTTTACAGCTATCTCCCATTAGGGGCCCAAGCTTGTTCTTGAAATCATCACATCTGATAAAATTACCACTGGGGCCCAGTGTATATCACTGCTGGGTTTGTGTACAGCTTCCTTACCACTTTAACAAATATATTGATCTGGGTTTGCACATTGTATTGTTATTTGGTATCTCATTTGCAGTGGTATCTGTTTGCACACCGCCTTTTGTTGTTTGCACATTATTTTCACTGTTAATGTGACATTTGCATTGTCATTGTACTGCACAAGAATTTAAATAAAGACTTTAAAGCAAAAGGTGGTCAGACACTGCATAAGTAAATATCATGATCAATTTCAGGGGTCTTCAACCCTGGTCCTCAGGACCAATGTCATCCATGCTTTAGATATCATATTTGGTATTTAGAAAAAGGTAGAATATACAAGATATTTTAAGTTATTTCAAAAGTTTCTGCTTGATACATAACTCTATGGACTTAGTCATAGTTTTGATGTCTTGACTATGTATGTGCAATGTAGAAAGTCATAAAAATAAGGAAAAGCCATTGAATGACAAAGGTGAGTCCAGACTTCCTCTCAAGCTAATGACCACAATGACACTTTTGATACCACATGATGAATGATTCAAAGAGTCATTAAAATGGACAAGCTGATTTGTGTGTGTGTGTGTGTGTGTGTGTGTGTGTGTGTGTGTGTGTGTGTGTGTGTGTGTGTGTGTGCGTGTGCATGCGTGTGTGTGTGTGTGTGTGTGTGTGTGTGTGTGTGTGTGTGTGTGTGTGTGAGTGAGTGAGTACACGTGCATGTGGTTTTTTTTGTTTTTTTATTATGCGTGTTCTGCCCTGTTGAAACAAGCTTTCATTCCCAAATCTGACCTTCATGTGGTTTTGGTCTTGACTCTTCAAATCACTCATTACAACTTGCTTTGCTCTGCAGTGATGACTGCATAGTGTGTTTGTGTGACCTTGGTTAAAAATTACAGAAAGTCTGGATAGTGTTTGGTGTAAACTGTTAGGATATCAACGAGGTCAAGTGGAACGAACTGTTTATCCCGGGACTGTCTGCCACACTTGGATAACAACGGACAACGAGGAAGGGACTCATCTGTCTGATAGCGTCCCGGAGTTGACACCGTTTATCTACTGATGACGCAGTTTGGATATGTACGGCCTTTTATGGGTGTTAACCTAAACTCCTTTATAATGTATGTGTGATGAGAAATCGGGGCTGCCTGCCAATCAGGAGCCCATCAGCGCTGGTGTGACTGTAACTGTTTCTCTGTCTTTACGTAGATAAAATATAACTAAAAGCATACTTGTCTGTTTTATGCGTCCTACATTCAAGGTAATAAGTAAGTGGGGGTCGCCTGACTGGGTAAAACGAACTGGGTCCACCGAGGGTGTTTCACCGTAGACGGGACACGGTGAAACAATAACAAAACTGTGCTGTGAGCTATCAGAAGGCTGGCTGAGAGGCTTCGCTGTCAGTTTACAACAGATCTGCTGCAAAATAAAAGTTTAACTTAGAGTTAAGACAGTTGCTTAACAAGTCAGCAGTTACAGCTGCAACAAGTTTTTGTATTTGGTTTTTGGGTGTTGACCTGACAGAAAATGTGCAGCTGTTAGAGGCACAGCTTGCCATGAGTTTAATCTTTTGGAAATTATCACAGTCAGTCTGAATCGCCAAGATCTTGTCTCATGTGAATAGGTTATTTACGAGGTAGTGAAGACCACAGGCACCAAGAACACCATTGGTAGCACACCCATAATGGGTTCTAGTCTTGTAGAATCTAGCTAGGGAAGGCACATGTTTAAGCCCATTTTACGTTTAGCAGTAACCTTCTAAAAGATTTGGAGAAGGGAGAAAGTGCTGTGGTCAGATAAAACCAGCTAGCACCGTTTAGGGGAGGAGAAAGGTGGAGTATGACCTAAAGAACACCCTCTGCAAAGTCTAGCATGGAGGTGGAAACATGATTTGGGCTGTTTCCCTGCTAAGAGTAAAGGACGATTTCAATTCACTAAACTACCAACACATCGTGTACCATGAAATCTTGGGAAGGAACCTTATTCCCTCAGTAATAACACAGAGGACAGCAGGACAACAAACTAAACATAGTACTAGGGAAACAAGGTTCAAAGAATTGCCTTGTCAACTTCAGATGTCAGTCAGATAAAACATTTGCAGTGGAATTTGAAGGTCAAGTTGCCAAACTAAAGCCAAGAATCCTAAAGCTTTTAGAGATTATTTTAAGAGAAGTGGGCCTAATCAATCTGGGGAATGCCAACCTGGAGACCAATTACATGAAACATCTTACTGCTGACCTCAATATTATAAAGAAAAAGCCATGAAAATTAGAAGCTGTTCTATTATTTCCTGTTCTTTACATCTACATCCTTACACTGTTCTCACACTGATAGAGTGTCTTCTTTACAATTATTTAAAATAATCTCTGTGGGGAAAAAAACTCAGCTCAATAGTTTTCTTTTGTCTCTGTGGTGTCATTGACCCTCGCAATGCTGATTTCTGTGTTAGTGATCCTGTAAATTGATATGAGACCTTAGAATCAGCCTCACACCCGATTCCAACCTAGCCTGGACAACAAAATCTGTCCCATTGTTCAGTGTTTATGTTAATGTATTTTTTTTGGTTATTGTCAGATGGGAAGTTCACCCAACATGCTTTCAACAGTTTTCTTCAAACTGATTGCTGGTTTGATATTTAGTTAGAAGGGTTGTTTAGCAGCTTCATATGAAGATGTGCCCATTCATAATGTGTCAGTGCATATCTATACAATGACAGTATAGCATCTCAAGGGATATTCACACAAGAAATGGATACAATTGTGTATAAATCCAATTTATGCCACCCCCTTCATACAAATGCACAGTATTTTTTACATAATCCGGTAAACTGACTGCTACCTGTCTTTTTGACCTGAGCACCAATTAACTTGAACATTTCAATTTCTGCTCATGACTGTGGTATTTGCACACTCTTAACCTCTCATGAAGTGTTTTATCTGACATATTCATGCAACTGCACAGTAATTTATATTGTTCTGTAAAGTATTTGCTATCTGTCCTTTTTGAATTTTAGATCATTACTGATCATTTAGATCTTATCAGATGCTAAGGACTATTTGCACACTTTTAGCTTCTCAGGAAGTGTTGGTAAATCCAGCTATTTGAACGTTATGTCTTGTGTCTGTGTGTTACGTGTAAATCTGTGTAAATACTGAGCTGGTGTCTCACCAAGAATGCTATTATGGTTACATAGTGACAATAAAGAGTCCTGAGTCTTGATTTCAGCCAAAAGCACCACAGTGTGTTGATCTTTCATCCAGCTTTAAAAATAAACAGTGATGTGCAAGTTACTTCCAAACTGTAATACATTATAGATTACTTGTTACTGTTATTTAGAAGTAATTATTTACATTACAATATTACTGTCTCAGAATTGTAATGCGTCACATTACTCCTGTATTACTTTTGAGTTACTTTCACCAAAACTTTCACCAAAATAACTACAAGGTAGTTATTTTGTTGCTACAAGGTAGCCATTTCTAAAATGACAAAATGTAAAAATAAATTACATGTAAGTAACATAGTAAATGTTAACAGAGCATTTTACATCCAGTAGAAGGCAATATGATATTCCAAAATGACTGTGGGCTATCCAGGCTACTAACAATATAACATATAATTGGCAAAGTGAAGTCTCAAGACAAGAAAGGATGACATACAAAATCACAAATTATCTAAGTCTATTAAAAGTATGGTAGAGGTAAAGTGATTATCTGGTAATTTCCATGAATAGCTTGGGTATATTAATATTAGACACAACAGAACTGTATGTAAACTCTAATGTCATGAGCACTACGCAGAAATCATGTCTCGCGTCGCGTCACTCCTGTAAAACCCGCCCTAAGCCTCCTTCGTAAATGTCTGGCGGTCTCGCAGTTTTCGATTTTTTTTTTAAATAAATAAGTGTTGTAATGCAAGCTTTGCTGAACATGTACCGAGTAAAATATTACAGAAAATTTATTAGTAATGCCTTACACTACTGCGTTACATCAAAAAGTAATACATTACTGTAATGCATTACTTTTGTAACGCGTTACTCCCAACACTGAAAATAAAGCACCAATCTACACTATACTTGGTGTTTTTCTCTCTCTCGCAAAATTCAGTGATCCACAGTTGGTTAAGGCCTTTGGGCAATTGGTTGCCAAACCTGGGGCGAGTTCTGCAGGAGATCTTAATCAATCACTTAATCTGGATTGCATTAACTTGGCCTCTGGTAATAAAGTAAAACATCTTGGTGTTATTTTTGACCAAGACATGTCATTTAAATCCCATATTAAACAGGTTTCCAGAGTTTCCTTTTTTCACCTCAGGAATATTGCCAAAATTAAAAATATTCTGTCCAGGAGTGATGCTGAAAAACTAGTCCATGCATTTGTTACTTCAAGGCTGGACTATTGTAATTCTTTACTATCAGGAAGTCCACAAAATGCAGTTTGAAGCCTTCAGCTGATCAAAAATGCTGCAGCAAGAGTTCTGATGAAAATCAACAAGAGGGGTCATATTTCTTCAATTTTAGCTTCCCTTCATTGGCTTCCTGTTAAATCAAGAATAGAATTTAAAATTCTCCTTCTAACGTATAAGGCCCTTAATAATCAAGCTCCATCATATATCAGAGCTCTGATTACTCCGTATGTTCCTAACAGAACACTTCGCTCTCAGACTGCAGGTCTGCTGGTGGTTCCTAGAGTCTCTAAAAGTAGAATGGGAGGCAGATCCTTTAGCTATCAGGCTCTTCTCCTGTGGAACCAACTCCCAGTTTTGGTCTGTGAGGCAGACACCCTGTCTACTTTTAAGACTAATCTTAAAACTTTCCTTTTTGACAAAGCTTCTAGTTAGAGTGGCTCATGTTACCCTGAGCTACCTCTATAGGTATGCTGCTATAGGCTTAGACTACTGGAGGACACCAGGACCTATTTTTCTCACTCTACTAAGTTCTACTGTTCTCCAATTTGCATTGCTTGTCGTCATTACAGCTTTTAACTTTTTGTTTTCTCTCTTTTTTTCTTCATAGTAGATACACCTGGTCTGGCGTTCTGTTAACTGTGACATCATCCAGGGAAGACAGATCACCCGCTATTACCATCTAATGTAGAACAGATTACTGGATCAATGTTTGCTTCTGTGCTTGTTTGTCTGTCTTGTTGTCTCTCTGCTCTGTCTTCTGTAACCCCCAGTCGGTCGAGGCAGATGACCGTTCATACTGAGCCCGGTTCTGCTGGAGGTTTTTCCTTCCCGTTAATGGGGAGTTTTTCTTTCCGCTGTCGCTTCATGCTTGCTCAGTATGAGGGATTGATGCAAAGCCATGTACAATGCAGACGACTCTCCCTGTGGCTCTACACTCTTTCAGGAGGAGTGAATGCTGCTTGTCAAGACTTTGATGCAATCAATTGGGTTCCCTTATATAGGAATTTGTTTGACCAATCTGTATAATCTGACCCAATCTGTATAATCTGATTGAATTTGACTTTGGAAAGTGCCTTGAGATGACATGTTTCATGAATTGGCGCTATATAAATAAAATTTAATTAAATTGAATTGAACATCTTTGTGTAAAGAGGACGTTTTCCTCTCCACTAACACTCCACGGTTGAGTAATTGTATCAAATTGAAGACTCAATGGATTCTGCACAGATTAATACGTTTTTTTTAACTAATTGGCATACTATGATTCACTGAATGTAACTCTGCAACATAATAATAAGACTGAATTGCATATCTGGCTTTGTGATTATTGGCCAATGCATGCTTGTCACTGAATTGACTAATTCAATTGAATTTGAATCTTAATCTTGCATTCATGTCAAATGTTTGTGAATAAAGTTGATTTAGTTGTACTGACCTGAATATACGTTGTCCTCATCTCCAGCTTCCCCTCCCTCACCTTCATCGTGAGATCATGCATGGATAGGGGATGGACAGATGGATGGAAGGTAGGTTGGACGAATATTGCAGTTATTTTGTCTTTATATGTTTCTGTTACTGAAGAGATTCTCCAGACAGCAGCACAACTATCCCCATGTTATTTCTTCAAAACTGCATTAATTCAATTCAATTCAATTTTATTTATATAGCGCCAATTCATGAAACATGTCATCTCAAGGCACTTTACAAGTTAAGTTCAATCATATTATACAGATTGGGTCAGATTATACAGATTGGTCAAAAATGTTCCTATATAAGGAAACCAGTTGATTGCATCAAAGTCCCGACAAGCAGCATTCACTCCTGGAGAAGCGTAGAGCCACAGGGAGCGTCGTCTGCATTGTCCATGGCTTTGCAGCAATCCCTCATACTGAGCAAGCATGAAGCGACAGTGGAAAGAAAAAACACCCGTTAGCGGGAAGGAAAAACCTCTAGCAGAACCAGGCTCAGTATGAACAGTCATCTGCCTCGACCGACTGGGGGTTACAGAAGACAGAGCAGAGACACAACAAGAGAGACAAACAAGCACAGAAGCACACATTGATCTAGTAATCGGTTCTACATTAGATGGTAATAGAGTCCGTGTGAACTGACACTAAAAAAGAAGTGGCTGTATTGCTGCTCTTAATACTTCTCTGACCTTATGTAGGATGTTGTTTCCAAAAGACCTATGATCAGAGACTGCATCAATGCTTGTCTTCAGGAAGCACATTTTTCACACATCCCATGCACAGACAGTTATAGAGTTGTGAAAAAAGAGCAGGGCCTAAATTGAATGATCTGTTTAACTAAAAGGTCTCTCCAAGCATGTAAGAATAAAAGTAAAGTCCTTTTCTGAATCTTAGTTTCAGTGCACGCCCCTCATCTTCACACGCGCTTCATGGCAGTTCCTGATCTATTCAGATATTTATGTAAACACTGCAGATTTCTGTGCTTTGAACCTCAACCACAAATAAGGTTGGTCCATAAAAACTGGCAGATAGCTGAACAATAGTTGTATAAATAATTAGAGTCATCATCTTAATGATCAGATGTTACTCATAGAATATTGTAAAAGCCTGTTTGTACTGTTGCTGTTTGTTAAAAAAATGGAACGCATTTTATATTGTTTAGAGATTAAATAATCTTCTTATTATAGATTAGTTTGCTCATTATTTTATAAATGTCTTGGATGTTAGGTTTATTTTAGTTAATATTTACTGTAGAAAACAGACATTTTTTAAATTCACTGGATAAAAATACCTCAGAATAATTGTTACTCTGATTAAATTCTATAAATGGCAAAATGACTTAAGATTGAAAATTCAAAGTTTATGACTATGACTCTACTGGAGACTTATACTCCTTGGCTTTGGAACGGACTTGGGACTTTTATGTCTCTACTTGGGAATTTACGTGAGACTCGCAAAACAACGACTTGGTTCCACCTCTGTCCAGGTATTTGCTGTAGCAAACCACAAATGGAACTTCTTATGGGATTCTTCCTGCTATTCTTCCATTAATTCCAGATTTGACAAACAGAATAACAGATGACCTGTCCACATATTATCTCATCTGAGCTGTGGATCCCTGAAGTTCCTCTAAAGTTATCCTGGGCCTCTTGGCTGCTTCTATGATTAAGGTCCCCTCAACATGGAGATGAGATTTAGGGACCTGATTTTCAAAGATTCCATATAAGGGCTGCTTAATTGCTTTGGCAGGAGAAAAAAACTGCATGTAAGAATAAAAGTAAAGTCCTTTTCCTCACCACGCACCCATTGACCGCTGGAGATGTACACCAGGCTCCTTGCGACCCTGCACAGATAAGCAGGTGGAGAAAATGGATGGATGGAATAACATTGACAACAATATAATGAATATTATTAATGGGGCACCTTTGGTGTGTCAAAGTGCTACAAACAAAAGTAAGACAATTAAAACGTTAGATATAAAAGTTTACATATAAATCATAAAACCTGGAAAGGCTGACTCTGCAAGTTGTCAGCTCTTCCCTGACCCCCCTCTGAGTCCAGGAAGGAGCAGTACGGTCAGACTTACAGTGACATTCATCTCTAAACAGCTGAATTTACCTCTTCCAAACAAACAGCTGCTTGAGCCAAAATATTGCACACCAAGGAAGCCCCATAACAATTTAATACAAAAATAACTGTGCTTCAGCACCCCTGCAAACCTGCACATATAAGCAGGTATAGATAATGGATGGATGGATAAGTTACAGAGCCTGTATATAGGCACAATGAGGGAGGGAGAAAAAAATCCCTCTAGCTGCTCCCCCTCCTTCCGCCTGCCTAATGATCCTAAAGTAACAACATGTTCTTGATTAACGGGGACAGTCCCCGTTTTGGATGACCTGTCATGAGGTAAACATGAGCAGCTCTGGACTTTGACAGGCTTGACATGAAAATGGTATTTACCCTTGAGGAGTGACTGTATATGCATGGTATGGAGCAGGTGAAAACCGGGAGACTGATTGGCATTCACATGTGGACTGAAAGAAACTAATAAAGTTGGTAATAGCTAAGGCTTAGGCCAGCTTCACACTGACTAGGCTCCTTGTACGCTCCATCATCCATTGCAAAATGTGCCATGCAGCAATCCAAACCGGATGCGTGTAGGATCCGTTCATGCATCCAGACAGCCCTGCAGCCCTTTATTTTGTAAATAGGATTTACTGTTCCTGTGTCGGACTTCCTGTCTGGCTAATCTGTTTTTTAGAAATTGAGCGTTATGCTCTTTAATCCATCAAAAATCAACTCAATCCGTATTTCTGACAGGCGACGGAGGAGGCTTCCCTTGCAATGGGATATACTGCATTGACTAGGATGGCTTTTATTTGTGATGGAACAGAGTACACACAGATGATGGAGTCAGTGTGAATGAGGGGTTAGACTGAAGTAAACATGAATGGAGCTGAACAGAGATCCATCCAGGTCACCAGTCTATTGCAGGGCAACACAGAGACAAACAACCATTCATGCACACACTCACACCTAAGGAGAATTTAGAGAGGCCAATTAACCTAACAGTCATGTTTTTGGACTGCTGCATCATAGATAATTCTGCCACTGAGAGTGACGCATCATAAAGTCCCGCCTCCCTCGCTGTGATTGGTCCGTTCTGTTTTAGGCTGGAGAGAACGCAGCCTTACCAGAGTAATTCAGTCTGACTAGCCAGGCTAGCGATTTTGTTGTCCATGCTGAAGGATGTCTAAGCTACAAGTAGATATGTGGAAATGTTCGGTGGTTGGGTATATTAACCCTCACAATTCATTACACCATAAGATGGTCGGTGGAGTGAAATGCTTTGCATCCTGGAGCGTGCAGGGTGTGAAGTGCCGCGTTCAGATTTAAAGAGACAGCACCAAAACGAGTTGCTCTTAGACACACCTCACAACAGGGGTAAAAAGAGGGAATGTGGGGGTAAATTAATGAAGAATTCAGACAAAGTATTTCAGTTCCACTTTATATAGATCACAGTTGAATGATTTCAGTGTGAAAAGGAAGAACTAAAAACCATAACGTGTCCCCTCTAAAATGTTGAAAAACGTAACCAAATGTGAAACATGTGAGGGGTATGACTTGATTTCCATGGGTCTGTTTTACTCCAGTGTGATTTTCTTTATTATTGTTGTCCATGTTCTTCATGTGTAAATTAATTTCTAATGCCTTGGACAAACCCCGCCTCTCGCCCATTGACAGCTGGAGATAGGCACCAGCACCCCTCGCGACCCCAATATGGTTAGAAAATGGATGGATGGATGGATGGATGGATGGATG
This sequence comes from Fundulus diaphanus, assembly GCA_037039145.1. Classification (NCBI taxonomy): domain Eukaryota; kingdom Metazoa; phylum Chordata; class Actinopteri; order Cyprinodontiformes; family Fundulidae; genus Fundulus; species Fundulus diaphanus. The sequence continues at coordinate 50,259,810 of CM073133.1, forward strand.
GATGGATGGATGGATGGATGGATGGATGGATGGATGGATGGATGGATGGATGCCCTGTACAGTAAAAGCTAAATGTTATCATTTCATAAACTTAAATCCTAACAGGTATTTAGATCAAGTTCTGATTTGTGTAAAGATGTGAAATTGGAAAAACAAACAGATGGCAAACAAATTATGTTGAAGGTCAGAAAAGTTGCCAGAAGATTATTATTATATGAGCCATAGGTATCAAACATTTCTTCAAGCTCCACTCCTGCACAATCCTTTTTGCAAAATTCCTCCATGTATTACAAACTGCTGTGTACATAATTTCTCTTTTTATTGCACATATGTTTACTCACCACTTCATAGGAACTAAACCCTGAAAGGGTGTGTGTCCATGTGCGACTCTGTTTGCATAGGAACCAAAACTGTTTAAGAGACGCTGTTTTGTAAATCAGACATCAGAACTTGAGGTAACTTGAACACAATCATTTGACCACAATGTGGCGGCTCTGACGCTAGACAACAGTAGCAAGCTTAACGGAGTTTCAGAGAGTCAGGTCCGCAATTTTTATATTTTTGATTATGTGCAACCATTTTACATTTGTAACAGATAGTTTTTCTGGGTTGTACTGGGTTCTACCACAACCCATAACTTACCACTGTCTTCATTCTAAAAAGCTACTGACTTTATAGGTGAATAAAAATGCAATACAAACATTATAACTCTTTTAGAGCTTATAAAACTGCATTTGAATGAGCCTTCATAACAACTGGAGATAAGAGTTGCATTAACATGAAAGATATCCACTTTGCTCTCATGCAGACTAGCTATTTGCTGAATAACTAATCTCTAGTAAAGTGAAGATACGGGGGAGAGTTACAGTCTCTGCTGCAGGTAAAATACTAACTTGTCAAAACTTGTCAAGAGAATTCCATCCCAGCTGAATCATCACGGTGACTGCATTAATTTTAGTTCATTTTTGCAAAAATATGAAATAAATTGTATTTAATGTGACATGCTTGGACCAATTTGATTTGAATTATTATGTAGCATAGAGAATTTCTCTAACTCCATAAGTTTAATGTGAAGTTAAAGAAGGATCCTCAGTTTTCTTGTGTCAGTGCTGTTTGCTTCACAAGAGTGTTTTTATTGTCACCACATGTTACTGTGGCGAAATTTCTCTTTGGCTACTCCGGTTCACATTACACACATCACACATAATGAAGGCACACTGACAAACAAACAGATAAATAAATCAGCGTAATGTGGTCTGAGCCGGGTCAAAACCAACAGACATTTCTGAGGAAACTGGCCCATTGCTCATCTGAATTCACATGACCACATTCAGCCGTAATACACCCTGTAAAATGTTCCTTTCTACGCTGATCACTTTGCCCTGCTCACAGCTGTACTGTTACCAGCCACAGCTCATGGCAGTAACAGCAAAGGGAAGGTGGCTAATTAAACTGGTGAGTATTAACTCACAGGGCCTTGCTTTGCTTTGCAGTTAACAATGTTTTACTCAATCTGTGAGGTAACCAGAGAAGTAAAGTTAAGGCATTAACCTTGAGTAAAACACACTTTCAAAGCTTACCTTGGAATCAGAGTTGCATATCAATGTGGGAAACAAACAATTAAAAATTAAACATGTAAAATTGTAACATTAAAAGTATAAAGAACATTTTTATGATACTGTATCGTGCACATGATGCCCACTAACCCCACTCACCTGGCCTGAGCTGCAGGTGGTATGGCGCTGAGAAAGACTATTTGGTCTCTGACAGATTTCTTCTGTTTTTGCTTTCTTTGTCATACTTAAATGTTTCAGAGCATCACACATTTTGATTTTAGACAGAGGTAATCAGAGTAAAACTAAATATGGTTTTCACTTGATTATTTAATTAACTAAGGGAAACAAGCTGTCCAATTCAACCTGGCCAATGTGCATCACCGTGAAGGTATTTTGACCCAATCCGAAGGTTTCACTGCATGAACAGCCTGTTTAAAGTCACACTACAAGATCAATTCAGTTCGGTTAATGTATATAGCACCAGTTCACAACACATGTCATCTCCAGGCACTTTATTAAATCAATTCAATCAAACCATCCTGACACATTGGTTCAAAGTCTTCTATGTAAGGATTGGATCAAGACCTTGACTCAAAAACACTTGATAAATCTCAAAGGGAAATAAAATAATAAAGCAAATTAAATTGATTAATTACATATTAATCAAGAGGAACTTCTAGTAAATGTCAGACAGGTTTTTTTTCTTTTTGGTTGAGCAGTGGTCCTAACTTAGGAACTTTCCCATAGATGTAATTTTTTCCCAGTCTCTCTTTCTTATTGTTGAATTATCAAGACTGACCTTAACTGAGGCAAGTGAGGCCTGCAGAGCTTTAGACGTTGTTCTTGGTTCTTCTGTGACCTCCTGGATGAGTCATGGATGTACTCTTGGAGTAATCTTGGTAGGCCAACCGCTCCTGACAAGGTTCAGTACGGTTCAATGTTTTCTCCATTTGTGGAAAACAGTTCTCACTGTACTTGGCTTGAGCCCCAAAACCTCTGCAGACTGACAGATGTTAATGAATTTGCTTCTTATCTGATCTTGAACTTCTTTAGATGAGGCCACCATCTGTTGCTTTTTGAGAAGTTTTGTTACATGCCGTGTAATGGGTTCTGTTCAAGGTGTTTATTAATTCTACAAGTCTGGCAGTATTCTAGTCTGGGCCCAGCTGGTGGCTTGGTTACCAACAAGATATCACAGCTAATTCATGAATTAACAAGGGAGGTGTTTTCACATAGAGGCAGGCTGCTCTGGGTTACTTGTTTCCACTTAATAAATGCAATCATCCTTTAAAAATACCTGCTGCACTTACTGAGGTTGTCTTTTATATGATTCTTTTTTTTTATTTTCATCTGACAATGTATGAGTGACATGACAAAAAAAAAAAAAGAAACAGAACCTGTAAGGGTGCAAACACATTGTATCTCTGTTTTGGTTACCTGTCCTTTTGAAATTCTTGCCAATCTGAAGTCTATCTTATGTACTTTTAGTGATACGCTTTGATAAAAGAAAACTGCGATGGAGTCACTGCAGACAAAGTTTTTGACCATCCAGAGAAGATGGAAAGAACTTAATGGAACTTAATGGATCAAACACAATAAATAAAGCAGGAAAGTGGTTTAAACTTCCCCGAAAGCAGTTACCCCCACTTCTGTGCCTGCAGAAACTGAGATCTCAGCAAGGGCTGTGGCTGGGACTGAAACAGACTTGAATGGCATTGTAAAACCAACCCTGTGACGTCCCTTGGGGGGGTGGGGGGGGGGGGGCTCTGACGTAAGTTCTCATCATGGGCTATTCAAAGGAAGTCATCGTTTTGGCCAACACGAGGGCATAAAAGCGAATAAGGGAGGATGTAAAGTAGCACATTGCTGAGGTCAGACACCGATGTTGGGCGGAGGGGCATGTCTCTCGTTTTCCATTCTAATTCATCTCAAAGCTGTTGTATTTGGTTGAGGTGCAGACCAGTCAAGTTCTTTCAAACTCCCTCATACATGCCTTTATGGACCTTGCTTTGTCATCTGATGCCCAGATGTGTTGCAACTGGAGAGGGACCACCCCCAAAAGGACCCCACAAAGTAGGGACCTTTACAGCCCTGCATCTAAATGCACTTGATGATGCATGGGTGAAACGCAGCTGCTTAGTCATTGAAACCCATTCCATGAAGATCTCTATGCAGGGTCCGAAATTAACACTCGCCCCTCGCCAAATGCGAGTAAATTTCCCGTTTGGCGAGTGAATTTCAGAGGGCTAGCTGCCACATGGCGAGTAAATCTTTGTACCAAATAAATTAAATATAAAATAAAAATAACAAAGCCCATCTGGGCTGCGGATGATCCGTTCACAGAGCTCAGTCTAGACCCTCCTTCTGCGGAGCTGGTTCAGCTTCTTTCACATCTTATTTCTGGGGAGAGCGGCTCCCAGATAAAGCCTTCATTCAAAACCAGTCATGGCTGAACGCTGGATCAGAAAACAGATCTGCTAACCAGATACAGTCTAAAACGCCCATTAGTCTGTTTATAAGTTTCGTTTTTATTAATTCTGCATTTAACTACGTGCGCTCCGAGGGAAGGGAGGAGAGAGGCGCCTGTAACTGCACCTCTCTCCTCCCTTCCCTCGGAGCCAGGTGCTTTTATCAGCGCCCAGCCTTCAAAACGTGAATCACTACGTTTAATGTCCTTCCACTCGTACCAAAATGTCCCAATTAAAATCAATAGGAGAGTCAGTAGCTATGTTTAATGCTCTTTTGTATTTAACGACACAGAGCCAGTGGTGCTTCGGTGGGCTGCTGCCTTGCGCTTGAATTCAGGTGCGCAAAATTACGTTACATGTAATATAGGTGCGGACTTTTTAAGGAACTTGTAAAATCAGGGGCTTCAGCTCAGACCCATTATTCATTCTCTTCCCTCTAAAGGAGCCCTTTACAGTCTTCATTTAGGCATTTTCCCCACTGTTTATCCCTCGCGCGCAGGATGTAAATGTGATAATTCGTATTGTGCCTTTTATAATCAACTACAATATTTTCTTATTAAAGTCAGGAAACAAAGATTTCTCTTCCAGGGTCCAGACAGCCACGCCCCCCGAAAATGAACATAATCTCACTCTTAATTTTTGATAAAAATTGAGGTCTGGTCAGGATTAATATTTTGGCCGGTAAAAAATATGCCTGGCCGGTTGATTTTTACATCTACCGGCCAACTTGGCTCAATTTAGGACACTATCTCTATGTACTGTTCTTGAGCTAATCAGAAGGCCACCTGGAGTTTAGAGGTCTGTACTGATTGTGCAGAAAATGGGAGTGGTCTGAGCACTACCAACCTTGGGATTTCACACCTTGAGGCTAAGTTGTTGTCATTATAAAAACACTGACAGGTGAATGAGGAATATTTAGCAGTAAGGACGTCTCATGACTGGACTTATTGCACAGGTGGCATCTGGTCCTACGTTGAACTCGCTAAACTCCTGAGAGCAATCCATTCATTCACAAATGTCTGCAGAAGCAGTTTGATTGCCTAGCTGTTGGATTTTGAATTTAGTGACAGGAACATCTGAATTCAATCATTTGGAGATTTGAGAAAATACTTTTGGTAATGTACAGTCAGAGCATTATTTAAAAAGTGTCATAACTAGAACTGAGAGTTACAAAACTGGATGAGAAGAACCCATATCTATTATCTCACTGTGCACAGTTAGCAGGATGGTGAGGTTACCACGCTTCGTTACAACCATAGATTATGCAAAATTCATGTTTTGGGGGTGATGCAAGAAAAAAAAGATTTTTTTCTCTCCAAACATCACAAACATAAACGTGTAGTTTGTTAAACTCCACTGGGACATTGACTGGAAATGGCTGCTTTTGGTCTGGTGTTTTAGCAACAAACAGTCCAGCTGGCTATAAGTGAAATACCAGTTTTGTCCATCTTTCTGTATGCTCCAATATTGTGAACCATCAAAAGACAAGTTCTGCCCTGGTAGCAAAAGGATGTTGTACCAGGACAGGCATGGGGAAGTTGACAGTACAAAAATACTGCAGGTTTAATGCTCAGAAGTCAGCAAAAAGGGTGACAAGGGGGAGAAAACCAGATCACTTACAACAAACTGGGGTAAAGACTTCAAGAATACCCAACTCAGTACAAAATAAGAGGATGAGCATATTGCTGCATAAAACTGTAAATCCTACTGCTGCACTGTATGACGAATACCTTCACATTCGGCCCAATGCGCCAGAACATTCAGAAATAAAAACTGTAGTGGTAACAAAAGGTTTTGCATTGTAAACAGAGCAGTACTACATGCAGGTCAGGTACACACATCTAAACCAGAGTCTGCCCTGCGGGGGCAGCTTCACTACCTTCAAGATTCTTTTCAGGCAGCCTGCTGTGGAGGACATACACTTTTTGAAAATAATCTTTTTTGCTGTTGTTATTTTGTGGCACTTTAGTGGCCTTTTAATGAGAGTAGGCTGAGAGAAGAGGGGAAGACATGCAGCAAAGAGTCGAACCCAGGACGGCCTCGTCAAGGACTACAGGCCCTGTCTGTAGGTTGCACATGCTACCCCTGCTCCATCATGCAGAACATACTCTTTACATTCATATCAACACACACTATATTGCTTAAACAAAGAAGCACATCATGTTTTCCGTCATGGTTCTCTGGCGCTTCAAATCTCCACCCTAGCTCTGCATGTGTTAAAAACACCAACAACAGGAGGTGTTTGTGAGATATTAGTTGTAAAAGCACTTTTAAAGCTAGTCCGACAACAAGGTCATAAAACGTCACATAAAATCAAGTTTGAAATAAAATACCAACAGTTCTGAACAGTTTGCTAAAGTTACAGAGATGATTGATCTTGATAAACCTCGAGATTTAAACCAAAAGTTGGGATTTAATTTTCCATATTGTTTGGGACCCTTGGTGAAGAAGTGTAATAAGCCTCAAAACAAATGTTTATTTTACTGCAGGTGGATGATTTCAGGCTGGAAATTTTAGCAAAGTCCAACCTTTGATGTGCTCTCTTTAACAGGTACCCCTGCTGCCATGTGTTGTACAGTCCCATTTAGCCAACAGGGTGGCACTGATCATTTTCCTCTAAGATTTTCCAAGGGTGGAGCATACTGTGACTCACTGGCTTTCCTGACAAAGAATCTTTAACCAGTTACCATAGTGACTTAAAAGGCACTAGGATCAAACTGGAATGTGTGCAACTGCCTTTGAATCTGTCTGTATGATTGGAATGAACAGGCCAGCTGACAGCTTTGCTGGGGCCCGGGACAACGTAGTCTTTTTGGGCCCCCCCTCTACACCTGCCGCCACCACACACACACACACACGCTCACACACACACACACACACACACACACACACCAAAAACAAGTCAACTTAACTGTATACTTCATGCCCTGGAAATCTCTGTATTTTATACTGGATATTTTCAACCCATCTATTGAATTTATTGCACTAGTTGATCTTTTCTTCATCAGAGAACAGCAGCCAAAATATGGCCTTTTTTTACCTGCTGTATATTAGCCAGTCCCTAAGCTTGATGTATCATGAAACTGTTGACCTTTCGGGTTTTGTGATTTTAATTTTATTATTACAATTAAATAATAATAATAATAATGTTATGTTCAGTGTTTTTCCTAATCCACCTCTTATATCTTTCAGTCCTTATGTCATTTTGTGTGTATTGTGTGCACCTGCCTATTGCTTTAATCCTATTTATTTCCCCGTCGTGGGATAAATAAAGGATTAGCTAATGTTACTGTAACAAACAGCCGTTTGTTACATCTAAGAATGAACACTTAACTTTGTACTTAAGCACTTTAATTTGGACTTTGGATAGCATACAGCACTTTAAGGATGCATATTTGCACATTTAAGAAATAATTGCACACAGTTACTCGTATAAGTGTTTATTGAAGGCATTTCCTTTTTCCTGGTTTTAGATCCAGTGGCACTGCAGCACTTTGGTAGAGTAGTTGGGCCCTGGAGAAGAAGGGTGACAAGAATTAGAATGTTAACATGTGTGCAATATCTATTTTGTAGTGATGTTACGTGATGTGCCGAGGCTTCGAGGCGTGTGTCGAGTAATGGAGGGGGCGTTTCCGTAAAGCGCGTATCGAAGCTTGCTTCATTTAGGGGAGGAGCCGAAAACGATGACGTCCGAAGCCTCGCTGCCCGGCTGTACCACGTGACTACTTCGGGAAGTGGCTCAGATTTTGCCAGGTGACCGGTTCATTCAGAACCAGTTATGGCTGCACGCTGGATCATAAAACAGATCTGCTAACCAGATGCAGTTTAAAATGCCACTTAGTCTGTTTATAAGTTTCGTTTTTATTAATTCTGCATTTTTTAACTACATGCACCGTATTTCTGTGCCTCAGCGCTTGCTCCTCTCCCCCCCTCCTTTCCCTCGGAGCAGGTGCTTTTATCACCGTTCACCATTCAAAACGTGAAACACTACGTTTAATGTCCTCACATCGGTAGCAACGTGTGCCAGTTAAAGTCAATACGAGAGTTAGTAGCTGTGTTTCATGCTCTTGTTTTTAACAACATAGAATCAGTGGCGCTTCGGTGGGCGTGCTGTCTCGCGCTTTATTTCAGGTGTGCACTTTTAAGGGTCATTTTAAAGAACTTGTAACATCAGGGGCTTCATCTCAGATCTGTCAGTACCCCTGTTCCCTTTATAGAAGCCCTTTGCAGTATTTAGTTATGCATTTTCCCTACTGTTTATCCGTCGCACGCAGCGCACCAACGGGGGTAAAATCCGCCCACTGCACCGCCGCACTGACAAGAGCAATAGAGATTTGTCTGGTCAGCGCGGCGACTGACTGAGAAACCTGTCGCTGTGAAAGGTGATGAGAATGTTATAAACTGTAACAGTCTAGAAGTGCATTGAGCTGAAAAGAGGGAGACATCAGCAGCAGGATCGTGCGTAAAGACGCAGCGTGAACCTATGTGTGCTTCAGTGTGCTGAGGGGAAATTGTTGACATTAATCCCCCCCCCCCCCCCCAAAATTAGCATAATCTTACTCTTAACTTTTGATCAAAATTGAGAGGTCTGATTATTACACACCATGCCATATCACATGACACTACTATTTTGGGAATAATTACACACAGAGAATACATTCAAACAATATTTCATTATACACATATGTGTATACATAATTTATGTGGACAAATGATTTCGTCCTACACCTTTTGTGAATTCATTCCCAAGAGTCATAATAGACAAAAATTCAATGCATCACACGTGTTAAGATACAGCTGGCTGTGATTATACACCTGGCCAGTAGGTGGTTTCGTGTGCACATGAAGCATCAAGAAATGAACCCTTTCTCGAACCAGTTGGCTCAAGTGGTTCAATGCCTCATGAGGCTTCATCTCGCCATCACTACTATTTTGTAGGGATGTTACGTTATGTGCCGAGGCTTCGAGGCGTGTGTCGAGTAATGGAGGGGGCGTTTCCATGAAGCGCGTATCGAGGCTTGCTTCATTTAGGGGAGGAGCCGAAAACGATGACGTCCGAAGCCTCGCTGGCCGGCTGTACCACGTGACTGCTTCGGGAAGTGGTTCAGATGTTGGCGCGGCTTCGACAGCTTTAGAAACCCCACAGGCTCCCTTCAAAATGTGGGTTGTTGTAGGCGAGTTGCGGTCAGTTGAGAGAGTGGATAGAGAGGTGGACGAAGGACATTGAACCACTTGAGCCAACTGGTTTGAGAAAGGGTTAATTTCTTGACGCTTCATGTGCACACGACACCACCTACTGGCGAGGTGTGTAATCACAGCCAGCTGTATCTTAACACGTGTGATGCATTGAATTCCCAAGAGTCTATTATGACTCTTGGGAATGACTTCACAAAAGGTGTAGGACGAAATCATTTGTCTACATAAATTTTGTATACACATATGTGTATAATAAAATATTGTTTTAATGTATTCTCTGTGTGTAATTATTCCCAAAATAGTAGTGTCATGTGATATGGCATGTTGTGTAATAATGTTTTTCTGTGACTCTAGAAAAAAGGCATGGGCTTAATCAGGCAGAGGACAGTGAAAGTGCTTATGGAACTAGGGAGGGGGTAATGAATAGGCTAATGCTTGTGTAACTTGGATGATTTCATGCATTTTTATTAAGAAACAACAATTTCTCCACAGTTTTTGGTTTCAAACGATTTCTCTTTTTTGACACTACTTCTCCAGCCTTTGAAAAGACACGCTCACATGGCACAGATGATGTCGGGGTGCATAAATAAATAAGTGCAGGTTTGAACAGATTGGGGTACAGTGCATGGACCGCGGAACGGGTAGGGCCAGTAGGGCCGCGGCCCTACCTACTTTTGATGATCAAACATGTAAAATAATATATATAAATAAAATTAAAATATTTAATAGCTATTTTTTTCAAATGCACAGTAGTCTATGGCAGCGGCATCATTCTCCAATGAGAAAGCGATAAATCATCCCATCTAAAAATGTATTGGCTGATTGTGTCATGTGATGTAAACAAAAGTTTTCCCACCTCTGCGCTGCTTATACCGCTACTTCGTTAGCTTCGTTTGCTTCGTTAGCTTAGTGAACTGTGTCCACTGCAAGTGCTGAGAGGTGTTTCTCGTCCCTCCGTTGTATCAAGACCTATCTGAGATCAACAATGACCCAGAAAAGACTAAATAGCTTGATGTGCGCCCACACACACAGGGATCTTTTGCCCACAGTGGATGCTTTGAGGATAGCCAGGGACTTCTCCAGCATGACAGACGGAGACACTTTTTCGGGAATATTTAGAGCAGGGGTGAGTTTGACTTTTCTTTTTAAAGTATTTTTATTCTGTAAATATTGTGTTAGCTGTAATATAATGATTGTAAGTGGAAATAAATCCGGGGCGTGTGTGCTGGAACGTCAGAAAAAAAGTTAAATAAAAATTCAGTGCCGATTTTAATTATAACATGGCAGACACATTTATCATGCTCAGGGACCACAGCCTATGAGAAAACAATAAATTCTGGTGTCTAAAATTGGATTGGCTTGTCTTGTGTCATGTGACGCAAATCAGTTGCGTGATCAAGGGGATGCTGGTGTTTTATGTGTATGCGGGCGCGTGCGTATGTGATGGGTAGTGGTATTGTGAGTATTGCCTGATGGGCCCGACCAATTTGAAATGCGTTCCGCGGTCCATGGTACAGTGACCGATGATTAGCCCAGTACTCCAGGGGGTTCTCCAGCCTGCTTATGTTTGCCTCTGTCCTGAATTCAACGTCATCCACAATAGTGAAAGGCTGGGTATCCTTCACTATCATGGAGACCAGAGCTTCATCCAGCTCTTGTTTTCTGGTGGCTGGTTAAAAGGGAATAAATACAGTGTCTGTTACCTGTCTTTATTTGCACAACAAGCAAACATCAGCATGCATAAATTGTGATAGTGGATGACTGGCGGGGGGGGGGGGGGGCGTTGGTGAAGTCGTTTCTCGCTTCAAAGTATCCATGTATTTTTGCCTGTTCTTTCCCTGCCATTCCCTATATGTACGCGAGAAAGCAACAACAAAAAACCGCGTGTTAACGTCAAATAAACATGCAAGCATATCGAGTTAGTTTTTTTTTTTTTTTTTGGAATGTTGGCGAGGCGGTAGCGTGAGTTTGGCGAGGCGGCCGCCTCGCCAACATAGTGCTGCGGGAAACACTGCTGTGGGGTTTCTAAAGCTGTCAAACCCCGCGCCGAAATCTGAACCACTTCCCGAAGCAGTCACGTGGTACAGCCGGGCAGCGAGCCTTCGGACGTCATCGTTTTCGGCTCCTCCCCTAAATGAAGCAAGCCTCGATAAGCGCTTTACTGAAACGCTCCCTCCATTACTCGACACACGCCTCGAAGCCTCGGCACATAACGTAACATCACTAGTAAATAGGTATTATAAAAACAAATAATTAAAAATTATCTGTCTGTCGGGGCAATGAGAGAAGTTTCGTCTCCTCTCTCCGTTTCTGCCGCTTGACGTTTTCTTGCTCATGGTTTTTCACGTGCTTAGATACATTTTTTGTGTTTCCACTGAATTTAACTGGCTTTTTACAAAACATACAGCTTGATTTCATAAAATAAAGCCAAACGGCGCTACTTTCCCTCTTCATGTTTTTCGGCTCCTGCGGTCTCTCTCCCAGTCTGAACAGGAGCCGCGCAGTTGTTTGTGTTTTGAGTGGAGAAAGAGCTGAGTGGGCGGGCCAGGCTGAGCCTGCGTGCTGATTGGCTGGAACCGCTGAGCCATGTAAGAGAGGGGAGGGGGAGCAGCCAGAAACGTGCTGTGACACACAAGACTGCTGCTGCAGTTAGCGTGCGCGCTGACTGACACTGTCAGTTTTGGGCCCCCCCTCTGTCCTGGGCCCGGGACAACTGACCCGTTTGTCCCCCCCTGTCGGCGGGCATGGGAATTAATATAAAGAGCATTAAGGCAACATCTACTGTGAATCAGTGCTTTGTAAATAAATTGAATTCAATTTAATTTAAACAATTTTTTTCTAATATTCCTTTTTGCAAATTCTCTCAAGATCTTCCACACTTTTACTGGTGGAGTCCAACCAACTTAAATGTAAAATCTGCTGGGTTGATCCGGCCATACGTTCTAACAAGGCTCAGAGGGACCTGGGAGAGAGGAAGACCCCTAGTGCTCTTAACAATAGGCATGAAGTGCTTTTCATGTTGCTATAACCTATAATAAATACAGTTTTTGTTGCTGAAAATATCATTTGTAGTGTCATCTGAGTAAACTCTAACAGTAAGCTTTGGAGATTGTTTTGTAGAGCTTTTATAAAGCCACAATTGAAAGCATCCTTTGTCTCAGTGTGACAGTGTGGTATCGGAGCTGCACGGCACGGGAGAGGAAGGATTTAGTACAGGCGGTGAGGATAGCACAGGGGATTGTGGGATGTAGACACGGTTTGTGGTGCAAGAGTCCAGAAAAGGGCCAGACGTATTGCCACAGATCCCCCAGCCGGGCAATGCACTGTTTGTGCGTCTTCCATCAGGTAAACGATTCAGGAACATTAAAAACAAAACGTAATAGACTTAAAAACAGTTTATTTGCCAAAGCGGAGGGCTATCACCCCCTGCTGAGAATCAAATAAAACTCCAGCCCAGTTCATAGTCTGTCACATGTTTACAAACATGCTGCTAGTTCCACAGGTAATGGTAGAGTATTTTACACATTCCTGTAAAGTGATTGCTGCCGGTGTCTTTTGACATGAACATTTAATTTTTATCAGATGCTAAGGACTTTTTGCACACTTTTAGCTTCTCAGGAAGGCTTGACTGTGCATTCAACTGTTTGAACGTTATGTCTTAGTTGTGTCTCGGTATGTGTGAATTTGAAACAATTCTGAGCCGGTGTCTCACCAAAGTTTAATTATTACATAATGACATTAAAGATTCTAGATTCTTGTTTTACCTTCTTGCTCACTGTGTATGGAGACAAGATAGAAATGGCTCTACACCAGCAGAGGACCAGGCCATGTCCCCATACTCAAACTTCTCTGAAGATGAAGTTGTAAAAAATACAATAAAAAAATAGATATGAAAAATATTGAATGTCTTCATTATTTTTTGCAACACAGAAAATGTCACATCAAGTGCTTATTATTAATGAAATGCCCACAACATATATTTTTTAGTTATTTTATTTAACAATATTAATTTCTCAATTGTGGCAATACCTGCTCTGCTATGCCCAATCCTCTCAAATTGTGGATCCCGCAATTTATTCCCCTCAAAACGATTACTTGTTGCAATTCTAATTATTTTTAGCAGTAAAGAGCAAAAACAGTGACAGTCCTGTCATTTTTAGTGTCGGAGTGATGACACAGAGGCGCCAGTCAATGACATAACCCATAATGTCCCAATCCTCCTGTTTTGGACCAGGTACACACTTCATAGAAGTGCATAGGGTTTAGTGAGCATTGGGACAGCGCATAAAAAAATGGGACTTTGTGTCACGCCATATTTACATCCCTGGAAAACAGAAAGTCATTGATCTCTAGTAAATGTTCCTAGAAAGTCTAATTCAAAACACTGAAGTAAAAATTAAGAAATGCTTTCAGTTCATATGTTTTATTTGCATTGTACCAGCATTGTCCCAATAGTGATTTTGTTAAAAACAAGTATTTCTAAACATGGCTCAAATAAAAAAAATGTATTGCAGTGAGAAATTATTACTGCAATTGTCACAGCATGTAAGGCTTTTTTTTCAACATCTTTACCAGGGGAGCCAAATCTTTAGTCCTTTTCTGCAGTAGTATGGATTTAATAAAACATTTTAAATGATGAAATTTGGCAGAGCAGAAAAAGAAATCGGACAAACACTAAAATAGATCTTGATGATTTAAAAGCTGCTTTTAGAGATGACTAGTTACTTCCTAATCATTCTTAAATAAAAAGCTGAAAATCATCTTAACCAAAAATAAAGCCCCACGATTTGATAGCTTGTAGCACACCATTACCAGCAAAGACCATCAGTAACCATTTCTTTCCTGGTGTTGTCATGGTCACAGTAATGCTTAAGTACACTTAGATTTGAACTCTTCTCCATTGGTCCCACCACAGCATTTAACCCAGATGGGGGTCTGGGGTTTGTCTGGGTCACTTCAACACCTTCAATCTTTACTTTTCATTTGTTCTGATCATTTTCCTGTTAAATAGCCAGTTTGGCCAAGCTTCAGCTGTGGGAATGGTGGCCTTTTGACTCTAAAATGCAGCAAGGTTGACTCAACAACTGTGCAGGACATGCAGCAGCAGGCAAGTCCCAATAAAAGCCCTTTCGCTACCATACTAGTTGGTCGGTCATGGTTTAAGAGCTCCCTTCATTTTGCCAAAGTATAAAAATAATGCAACTTTTCGTAGTTTTCTCCTGACCTTTGTATATCCAGATCCATGTGGTTTTGTAACCTCTCTGTAAAGGGTGACGTTAACTATGGGATGCAAATCTGAAAAAGTCAGAAAATCCACCTGTCATTTTATTGAATATAATTCTTGGCAACTCAAGAAGACTGAATGCTGAAATCAGGGTGTGCTTCAGCAAAAGGGGCAGTTTAAGCATGTGAACACTTGTGGAGCCAGGTTATTGCAGCTCTTTATCCCCCCCCCGTTTCTCACTGTCAGTTAAATTCTACACAACAAAAGTTACATTACATGTGAAAAGGAGTGGAGACATGTTGCCTAACACCGTAAAGTCTCTGACGGCGCTCCTTCAGCAGCACCCTGCACCTTCAGGCTGTTTAGTGTCTGCTTTGGTACATCACGCAGCAGATAGCAGGATCTGGTCAAAGCAGCTCCATCCTTCAGCTACCATAGTAGTTAAAGGCCAAGTTTAAGGAAGATTCAAGTTCTTAGAGAAATACTGTTTTGCAAAAGTGTTCACACTTTCTGAACTCTGCAATCACAAACTAGGACACGTTTTTTTTTATGTTTTCAAAGTCAAACATTAAAATTCTGATTCATACGTAGTCAGAACCCCATTTACTCAGACACCCCTAAATTAAACTGCAGCCATTCTCCTTCAGGTTTGTGGGATTTAAAATGTGCAGCTGTTCAATCATCTAAACATGGAAAAAGCATGACCAGCCACCTAGACTGATCACAAGCAGCCGAGAGGTCCACGGTAACTCGGGAGGAGCTGCAGAGCCTCATCTCAGGTGGGAGGATGTGTTGACAGGACAACTTTAAGTTGTGACACGTCTGGTCTTTATGGAAGAGCAGCAAGAATAAAGCCATCATGAAAGAAGACCATAAGGAGACTGGCGTGTAGTTTGCCACAGCCGTAAAGTGCTCTGGTCAGAGGAGACCAAACCTTCTGGCTCTTATGTGAATTGTGTGTGAGTGACAGCTTCATGCTGTGAGGATGCTTGTCTTCAGCAGACATTTCAGGACATTTGTCAGAACTGAAGGGAAGATAGATGGAGATAAGCATATGGACAAAAACTTTACCGTCTAGCCGGGATATAAAACCCAAATAATTTGCCACTGTAGTGGCAGTGAAACTGATTGTACAAAGTAATTACTTAGCTGAGCTGAATACAAAGGCTAGATGATCTAGATTTAACATTGCAAGGAAACTTCAGGCTCTGTAATGTCTTTCTAAAATCCTCAACTACTTAGTAGATTGAAAAAAAAAAGTTAAGCTTCCGCCTAATATTTTGGTAAAATAGGTTTCCTCTGTTATGTTCGAGAAAGTTCTGCTGTTTATGCTGCAAAAGTTTCCTCTTTTCAAACCCCTCTACTACTGAACTGACTTCATACTCGGACTAAAAAGTGCTCCTTTAAATCTCAAGCAGTGCATCTGAGGACAAGCTGCTGTTCCGCATTTAAGATACTCATCTCTGCTTTCACTTTGCAAATAGTTTGTGGTTTGAACTTTATTCAGATCAGCCTTCAATTCTGAGAACGCAGCTAATAGATCTAAAAGGCTGTTTTTGTCTCCCTGTTGTTTGTTGGTAATAACAGGCAGAAGGGCAGCTTATTACTAAACCATACCTCAAACCAGGGAAAGAAATATGCTACATTTGACACGCTGGTTGAAAAGAAAGCAAGCATTCGCTAAGGTGTTAAAACCACACTGCACTCTGCTGCGACTGGCTGTTGTAGTGTAGGATGGAAGGGAGAAATAAATGAGACGAAGCAGTGTTTATTTACCCCAAACATTACTCAAATAGTTTATGTTTAAAAAGTCTCCTTATGAACAAAGTGAAAGAAATCTCAAGACAACAGCAGGACAAAGCTAAAACAAGCATCTGGTCAGATTTACTTTTCATTTTCCTTTCCACAGGTCGGGGTTAAAGCAGGAGTAAGGAACCGAAAGAGAGAAAATCCTCTGAAACATGGAACACATAACTACAGGGGTTTAAAGTTTACCTGATACTCAACAGCTAGTTAAAATCAAAACACAAATACAGCAAAAAATAAAAAAATCCCAATTAATTTTGGTGGGAACACAAACGTATCAAAGGCCTGAAAGAATAAGTGCTTTTGTTTTATGAGAAGATCGATTCAGGTCATTGTCACCTTCTGATTTCTGCACAGGAACAGAAAAATGCTCAAAAACATTCAAAACCCATCAGCAGAATAAATATAAATACATCTGAAGGTTTCTTTAGATTGTGAAAAGGATGTGACAAAAATAGCTTTCTTCTCAATTTTGATGCATTTGCATAAATAAAGTGACACTATTATTTACAGTATTTATAATAACCTACGGGACAAAAACAAAGTCAGCTTGGCCCTCTGAAATGTAAGGCTTAGAAAAGACGTCTAGACTTCTGCCCATCTTCACAGTAGATGCACCGTAACACGCCAAGTACATACCTAAGCAGATCCTACTCACTTCATTAAATGACTCAATGCAGGAAGGAAAATTACAGTCTGAAAACTTGTTTTAAAAAAATCCTTGAGATCTTCAATTCTTTAGGTTCACAACTGTAACAAGTTGTGTCAAAAAGGAGTAAAATATACATTTAAACTGCATGAGTAGAAAAACGACAACGCAAATATTGTTAACTTAATAAAACAAACCCGAGAGTCAGACGTGTAGCTGCAACGTCACTGGGAAAGCTGTGACAGCACAGAGCAGCTCTTCTTCCCTTCCCTGTTAGTCCAGACGCTTACATGTTGAATGATCAATGGCTTCCTTCTCTGGAACAGGGAAATCAGAACAGAAAAGAGCAGGGAACATGATCTACAGGCTGAAATCTAACAGGATGTTTTAAAGCACGAGTCACTTCAAAAGTCCCAGCCGTAGTTTGTAGATATGGAGCCTGAGAAGCTTTGGAGGAACAGAACAGGGGCGGCTACTAGCTGTGGTTAGAAACTGAAAAACAAGAACTGAAGACTTTCTCTGTTGCCATAGAGATGGCATGGTGGAGAAGATGGCAGCAGTCACTCCATGATGGCTCGGTAGATGACGGGCTCTATGTAGTCCTCTCTGTACCGCGAGTTGATGACCCGCTGCCGTTTGGAGTTCTGTTTGACGCTGTTCTGCGTGAACAGCTCGAATCGCATGTCCGACGCCACAGACTGGAGACACAACACAGAGGGACTGAGAGGAGGAAGCGCTCATCTGATGCAAACAGGCTGCGTGTCGCTGCTTGCTTTTCTGATTTGTTCAGAGCAGAAAGGAGTACGGCAGCTTACCATCCGTGACTTGACACGTTTGGGCAAATCCTCGTCAAGAGTGTAAATGTCTTCTCTCTTCACACTGATTTGTGATCCGTCCTCAAACTCCACCTGAAGGCAAACACACACGCACACACGCTCACATAAATGAGCTAAACTTTACACCGTATGACCTGAAGCAAAGGTCTGAAAAGCAGGCTGGTTTACCTGGTACATGGGGACAGAGTGGGATGCTACAAACTTTGCGCCATATAAAAGACCGTCTGTCCATCGCACTTGGACAGGTTGACCCTCGGAGGGTGGGCCAAGGCGAGCACAGTCCCGGTTCTGAAAGGAGACCGAGCAAAATGTGAACTTTAACTTGGTTAAAGTTGTTACCTTTGATGATTAGAACTTACAGCGAATGAAAACCCAAAATTCTGTTCCTCAGAAACTTTAAGTATGAAATGGGGCCGACCATGGCGTGACCCGAACCCCACAGAGAACCTATGGGGTATTGCCCAGATCTGGGCTTCCAGAACCACAGGCTGATCGCCTCCATGCCACGCCGCACTGATGCAGTAACTCATGCAGGAGAAGGCCTGACCAACAACTGAGAGGCTATCCTTCTACTGTATAGTATATTTAGCACATTTCTGTACTGGGAAGCCTTCTTTTAATGGTTCAATGCAATTTAAGCCCTAATCAGGAAAACTAACAGAAGTAAATGTTTGAAATGTATCACTCTGTGTTTAATGAATCGGTGCATTATGCGAGTTTCCCTTTTGGAGCAGAATCATAGAAATGAATCAACTTCCACCACATTCTCATTAACCAAGATGGAGCAGTACTAACCTGAATGTCTTCTGGGAAGAGGTTGTCGCTGTACGAGCCGTCGTCGAACAGCACCTCATAGAACGTGGCCGTGGTCAGCTCCACCACTTCGCTTTGGTAGTAACGGCTGTTTTTATGCTTGCAGATCACCTTCTGGCCCATGGAGATGTCTCGCAGAGATTCCTTGTTGCGCTGCGGAGGAGAAGCCGAGCGTTACTCCCGTCAGTACACTGCGCGATAAGAGAGAGGCAGGAGGGCAAACAATAACACAGAGCTACAAACGGTAACTCGGCTTAGACTGGCCTCATTTCGTCTGATGGTGTGATTCAGGAATACGGCTTAGAGAGAAATACTCCAGCTCTCATTTGTCACAATTTGTCTGTTTCCATGTGACAGAGCAACACCAAGTAGTTTACAAGTGTCGAGGAGGGAAAAGATGATTTTGTTTTTTTCAAAACAAAAACAGTAGATAAATAAAAATAAAGTAAAAGCTCAAAAGTATGTTGAGAATTTGAATTTGAACAGAGCAGACAGGTCAGGGAGGAAGCTGTAGAGACATTAGGTTAGAAAGTTAATAATAAATCAAAAAAAGACAGTCATCAAATCTGGCCTTTACGGAAGCTTAAAAACCACTGTGGGAAGACAACTAAAATCTTGTGTGGAGTCTGAGACAAGCCACGTAGACGGCAGGGCAAACAGGTGAAAGCTGGCTGCTCATCGAACAACGCTGTACGTGGTAAGAAGCAAACCCTCCACGCCATCGTCAGCACCATAATACATGGTGGTGGCAGCATCATGCTATAAGGAAGCTTGACTTCTCGTCTGTGCTGATTGGACCAAACTTGTTGTGAGAAAAAGGTGCTTCTGATATGTTCGTGATCAGATTGTAAACGGCATGAATGGTAATTCTAAGCTACCTGCAGGAGTCTCCCCCTGCTTCTATTCCCACACTAAACGTGTCTAATAGGTGAACGCCGGCTGAGCAGAGGGAGCAGCACGCTGTGGTGTGTACGCTCAGCTTGTCACGGCTTGCTGCTGGTAAATCAAGGTCAGCCACAAGCGCTTCAGCTGAACAGCCTGCAGCCATGACGCTTCCATCAGAGCTTCACTGCTGCGCAGCCGGAGGCCACACGGCCTCATGAGGAGCTGCTGCTGCTTTCAGAGGAGATGGTGGTCAGGTGTTCCTAAACGCCACAATGCAAACAATACGGCTGCAGCTACAGGTCCAGCCTTAACGATTTTTAAATTATTAATTGGATTTAAGAAGAAAAAAAAGCTGTCAATTTTTTAACTTTGTTTTTAATCGTCTTTAACATTTTGTATATTTGTATTCAGGGCTAGAGAAAGTACACCACTCTGTTGCTTAAACAAAATGAGTCCACCAAGTTCAGAGCGCAGTTATCTGCCTGTCCTGAGGTTTGAGGTCTGCAGCTAGATCGCACCAAATAGTTTTGCTTGTGAACAAGATAAGAACCAAGGACTCAGTCGCCAGTCCTGCTTCAATTGCAAACAAATAGTGTTGCAACACAGCTGCACGTGCTCACAGCTGGAAACGCTGAACTCTGGGCAGACAGTCCTGCCAGAAAGGAGGCTCTGTCAGTAAGAGGATTTTTCATAGAGCGAAAGTCTGAAAAGTTCCTTTGGTTAAAAAAAAAACTGACTGTGGTCCACAAACAGTTGCCATTTGGGCTGTTCTAAACGTAGCGTGGCACATTTCATATTCATTCTGTATCAATACATAGCCTCTAGGTATACTGTTATATATAAGAGTAAGACAATGGACTCTGGACGAGAGAGAAAGCCTTATGCACACAGATGTAATCACCACTTCAGGTTGGTTTGGTGACGGCACTAGGTTACCTCCGGTATGACGGGCGCTCTGTGCCTGGGGCAGGTGACGAAGACAACAAACGGCCAATCGTCTGGGTGCATGAGGACACCAGCCGCCTGAGCACAGGTAGGATGAAATGCTGTGGAGCAGCGGCCGTGGGAGCACTGGACGCAGCAGCCCTTCACCTCCCTCTTCATCCGTTTCCTGCAGTACACACACTTCTACCGGCGGGGAACAAAAAGAAGTGTCAGGAAAAGGAAAACGGTGCGATTGTGCATGAAAAAGAGACAAGGAGAGGATGTTCACTATCACTGGCTCTATAAAACAGACACAGACTGCAGCCCAGATATGGAAAAGGGAAATGACACCAGCTTCCCTTGATATTCCAGTGACATCATGACATGATGGAGCTTTTTTGTGACACATAACAATGACCACAAGGCCAGCTATTGTGTTTAAACGCGTGTTATGATGAACACTCTTAGATAATCCTTGCAGACCTTCACCTAGGCTGAAAGGGGAAGCCACAGTGAGACCACCCTGCACAAAGTGCACTTTGCAACATCTATTCGTCACAAGCAGAAGAGGAAGTGAAGCCATCAGGCGCCAGCCCTGTGTCAGATATACACGACGTGGGTCTACTGTCAGAGGGATCAAAAACATTATGCCTGGAAAAAGCAAGAATCTGGGATGGTGCCAAAATGCAAGAATGCTGGTGAACAAGTATTGGTGAACAAGTAAAGAGGTTAGAAGTAACAAGCACGGTCTGGAATTCAGTTTTTCTATTTAACAAGTCCAGACTTGTCAAGAACCTTGGGGTCATTTTAAAAGTCAAACATAAAAAGGAGATGCTGACTAACGATTTTTATTAGTACATTTAAAATGTACTTTATTGCTATTCGAGTTTTTCTTCATTCTGAATGATTGTATGATAGTTGTATTATTATAACACTGGCTGTATTGTTTATTTCTAGGTCATGGATTTTATTGTTGGCTTATTAAAGTGTCACCTGACTGCAGCTTTATTTATTCTCTGTACTGCACTTTGGTCCTGTGGATGTTGAAAGTGCTCCATAAACAAAGCTGATGTGGAAAAGAGGCTGGAAACACAACGGGCACTTCTCAGTTTAGAATGAGGAACTAAAAAAAATTGAAATGATCAATCAGCGGGACATAAATGTCAAATGAAAGACTATTACAATAGAAGTAAATTTAAGTCTTTTATTTTACAGACATTCTGATTTCTATTCTTCAGGTAATGGACTAATAAATAGAGTATGAAAACTTTATTTTTCCATAATCAGTTTTAGATGTTATTCACATTGATTTAATCAAATGTCCTACTTTCCCTGGGTAGGACCCCTGAAGGCAGAAAAACAACAGCATGTAAGCTCAGAACAGGAATTTCCTTCATCCTTTTCAAACCGCAGCAAACCCAACAACAGGAACCAAAACTGAGCTCTTACCAGTCTGAAACGTAGCAGAGGGATGGCGGAGAGGTCAATAGGGCTGCGCTCGGTGATGTTGACAAAATGGGCTTCCAGTACAGTGATTGCACACAGCACATGGACCCATCTGTGGGAGAGGTAAACATAAAACAGATCCTGGGTGGATTCCCTCAACAAAAAACTTCAAGCTAGACATTCAGGTGACATTAAAGATAAAATCCAAATCCCAATGATTCCTTCTTTCCACTGAGAAAACTATGAAACCAATATGTACCAATGCATATTCCAGCAGAAAAAAAACTTGAAATAGGAATAAGGTCAGAAAAGGAAGTCAGAAAAACAGTAAATTGTGTTTAATGGAAAAATCTCATCCTGAACATCGTAACGTAAGTCGTGACGGACCTTCCGCCTCCCGGTAAAACGGCTTTGTAAAAGTCGCTTTGCTGTGTTTTTCTAGTGTAACATTTTTGCACACTGCGGACGTATTTTGATTCAAAGTTGGTTAGCCATGGTGCTAGGCCCAGTGCAGCTCTGCTAGCTGGCTGCTAACCGTTGATGGGTTTCCTGAACGGAGGCAGATCTCACGAGAGGCGGAGTAAGCTGGTTTCATTCAGGAAATCCCTTCCATGGTTAGCAGCCAGCAGAAACTCAGAAGTTACAGCAAACTACAGCACAGACGCAGCTTATGGATCGGAAATGTCTGCGGGTTGAATCCGAATTATACGTTCTTTAAAATATGGTGGCATCAGAACCCGACACTGGATCGGCCCCGTCCCTACCTGTAGGTAACCCAGAGATGCACCGATCAGATGCAGATCCTCGTCCATACTGATTCCCAATTGTCTTTGAGGTCTGACCCATTGCCATTTTAAAACTACAACACATAAAAGTGGAAAAAATCTCGTTCTCTATCTATCTCTATCTATCTCTATCTATCTCTATATATATATATATATATATATATATATATATATATATATATATATATATATATATATACAGCTGGTGGCTGAGAAAGTTCTGATGCATATAAAGGTAGAGAGTGGAAAAAAAGGACTTCTCACAATATCTGGCCAAACGAGCCATATTACGCTTGCTTTTCCCAAAACACTGAGTAGATTCTAGACAGTTCAGCTGGCATGACCTGAAAATCTCACTCAGATAGAAAAAGACTTTGGAGTCACGGCTGGGTAAAAATACTGCTTTCTAAACTAAAGATACAAAACTATAGATAGCTATGATTTCAAAAGGTGTAATTTACATTTTTTTATCTTATCTGCACAAACTTTGTATTCTACTATTTAGATTAATTTACATGCTGGCTGCACAGTGATTCAGGGCAAGGTTATATTTAAGGTACAGAATTTAGGTTGATCCAACATGGTTAAATCGACTAATGTCAAAATGTTTTTCGGCTTGAAGCATTTCCTCTTACTTTCAGTCAATCTAAGCCACAGATACTGCTTTATTTCATAAAGTTATGCATAAAGTTATGCATCTCAGAATAACTGGCTTGGTATCAGACAAACCACCTGAGATCATTTCCAACTCACCATAAAGCGGATTTGTCAACCTTCCAGAAAAAATGACTCGTTTGAGATGCTTTTATTCAGCAGCTAAAAAGTACATCATCATTTCCATGCTTCTACTTACTTGTCATTGTTGGCTCTCTGAAGGGCTCCCCCCCTCAGCGAACAAAGACAGCAGTCCTAAAGCCAGAAACAAGAAAGCAATATGTTGTAATACGACCCCTGTACCTGTATTGACTGCATGTCAAAAACAACTGTTTCAGATCCTAAAGAGCACTAAAAAAATTAAAAAGAACTCTTAATTAAAACAATACCAAAGTTACTAAAATACAAATTTAGTCAAGAAATAAAAAAAATAATTAAACAGGGGAAAACGTAGAATCAGAAAAATATATAGAAGTCAAACTAGAATCGACTGTTCTCTCGGCTGCGTTGAGCAACTCAGCAGTGCCAACTTGTGGACAACAGCAACCAGCAGCTGTAGGAAGCATCTAGGAATGCTGAGAGCCAACAAAATGTCTCTCACCATCCCTTGGCAAAAAGAAAAGCATCCTGCTCCAAAATATTTTTACATAACAAAAAGGGAAATTAAGCAAAGAAAATCTATGGTTTCACTGTGAAGTAAAAGTTAAATTAACGTCGTCAATATCAATATTTTCAAGTTGCCGCGCCATTTCTCGGATTTTATCAGTTTTCTTTTTCTACTCTTTAAAGGGGCCATGACAACAAATTTTATTTTTCTGAGGTTTGGTGGGTATAACATCAGGGTTTATACAGGAATGAGTAACCCTAATTTAATGCTTTTTAATGCTCGTAGAAATAAATTTAATGCCATCAACAAGTATATATATATATATATATATATATATATATATATATATATATATATATATATACTGTGTATATATAGAGTACTTGTTGATGACTGTGTTCAGACACCAGAGCACCTCCGCATACCCAAAAATCCATCACTAGGGTTTACTCATTTTAGCCTAAAATATTTAGCCTAAAACATTTAGATTACAATATTTCCTTGAGCTACTACGTGAGGTGTGAAAATACTGTTGTCTCTTTTTCAAAGATTTTATCCAGCTTCTGGCAGGTAATGTAAAATTTTCTTTGGTTTCTATTGAAGGAATTCCTACACTACATCCAGAATCAACATTTCATTACTTTATCGTAGGTTTTTCAATATAGACCTAGATGATAAGGCATATGGAAAGTCCTAAATTGAATGAGAAAGAGAATCTATAGAAAGAGATAAAGTTAATGAGGAGAACATCAAAACTCAAATCTCTTTGTCTTTGCAAATGAGGAATTGTCAAATATACCAGTTGAAACATCCAAACAACTGTTGATCCTGTTGATTTAGACATCCTGACAATGAATGTTTAGTTTAATGGAAAAACATAAAATAAAGCACATTACCCCATCCTGGCCTCTCTTCACTGGTTGCCTGTTTATCTTAGAGTTCAGTTTAAAGAACTTCTGTTTGTTTTTAAGGATTTAAACAGCTTATTATTATTGTTGTTGTTTTAAACTGTTGATTCTTTACTCAAGTCATTTTATTAGATGTTATTTTGTTGTACCTCGTGTTAAAGTGCTCTTTAAATAATGATGACAATGATGATGATTATGATCACAAGAAACGTTTGCATCATCACCCAGAAGCTGGAAAGAAAAGAGACAAAAAGATTTTTCACACCTCACTTAGTAACTCAAGGAATTATTTTAAACTAAATATTTTAGGCTAAAATATTAAACCCTTCTGTGATTGGCTGGTGAGGTGGACAGTTTTTGAAGTCAAGAGAGCGCCCAGACAGAATCCCGCGAGCCGCGCACAGCTGGTGTTGAGCGTGAAAGTAGCAGGTCATGGGCAGACACGGTAGCGCGTGCGAGCATAGTGGGTTGAGAAGAATTTATCAGTTTTGAGCGTGCGGCAAACAGGTCTTGAGCGCGCGCACGTGATGTTTAAACGCTGAATACCTGTCTCACTGCGTGCTCAAACAAAATACATAAATATCGCTCCAGAAGTTGATATAGGCAATGCTGACTGAAAAATAAGTGGGTATACGCCGTATACCCGCGTACACCCTGGACTACACTGTCCGACTTCATGTGAGACCGTAAAGCAATGACACCCATTGTGCAAAGCTTAATTTTTTTACAAACACGGCAAAATTCTTCGTCATCTTTACTGTCGACAGGCTGCAGCCATGTCCCAAATTCCTCGTTTTCCATCCACTTTTGTTGAAATTAGCATTTTCCCATTTTCTAGCCCTTTCTCCGCCTCGAGTCCCTTTTCCGAACATTGTAAAAACATACAGCTTTACGATGAACCGGAAGCAGTTCCGCGCACAACGCGGAATCAGTTATACGATATATCTGACGAAACTGTTTTTATGACCGTATTTTTTCTTCCATCTTGTTTTACAAGCATGTTTCACAGCTTTTATTTAGTTCCACTTTGAATTAAGGTCAACCCAGAGATGAATTGCTTGACATAAAAGCAAGTTTTCTAAATAATTTTTAATTTATTTTCAAAACTTTCAACCCCTCCCCCTTTTAAGATCATTTAAGAAATGTTACAGTCTTAAAATATTTTAAAGGTTCAACACAAGTAATAAACCTTTCCTTTTAGGTTGCACTCTTAACTGAACTGAGGCCTGTTTATTTCCAGTTTATCTCATATTTGACACTCTCAACACTAATTGAACTGGTATCATTTGTCTCTGCAGGCTGGTCAACTGTAGCCTGTAGCCTGTAGACTCCAGATAGGGTCACCAGAATATTACGAGCTCATGCCTCTTTGTTTCTCAGTCCTCCCTGCAGAGAAGCTGCAGCCGGACAGCAGATGTGAGCTGAACATGGAGACTACGTTCCTCAGCCATGTAAGAAAAATAATCAAATACACTCACTGAAGAAAACAGCTAAACACCCAGAAGGAGTGGTTAAAACGGGATTATTGAACCAAAATTACATTTAAAATCCAGAGACAATTTTGTGCTAAATTCATAAGCATGGGCTGTGTGGTTAACAGAGTCAAGGTAAACCAGTTTTAAAACGTCCTACTGACAGACTAAGCGTGGATAGGAGACCACGTATGCGGAGTTCCACTATAAACTGCTCGGTGGGAAGAAGTCTTTACATCAAACTGTGTATTATGTGACACCAAGCTGCCGATTTAGATTTTTTTGTCATGGCGCCCAAAATTTGTTGTGGTGCCCCAGCTGAGCTGATACCCTGAGCTGCTCCAGGCAGGCACTTAGGAGGAGGCGTGGCGCCACAGCCGCTTTCTGTCGCGCTGACAGGTCTGCAGTGTGCGCCTGCGGGGGAAGAAACGGCTCCAGGAGCTCAATTAGCTCATCAAACATGCTACTATCCATTCCCCCGCTTTGTCCCACTGGCAGAAAGTGTGAGAAATGTAGGAATTTGTCACGAGAAATGTAGGCAACTCGATATGCTCGACTGTGAAGCTAAAGCATAGGGATGGGCGATATGGCCTGAAATCAATATCACAATATATTGAGCAGTTCACTTCAATAACTATAAATGGACAAGAACACTAAATGTTTCTGTTCAAGTCTCCAGGCCTAGTAAAACGTCCGAGGAGAGTCTCACAGTACGCCCCAGTATGGGGGAGCCTTACGGGCAACCATGGTTTTTAACCTTATGGAGCTCCACCCATCTCTGTTTTAAGAGAACGCTGTCTCTCAAACTAAATGTGTTACGTATGAGTTGAATGTCTGCCCTGAGATGCATAAGTGGGTCAGAAACGGCCGCTGAGGTTGTTTTTAATCAATATGTTTTTAACATAAAGGTGGCATCATTAATTTATATTCCAGCTATTCATCTAAACATTTGTTTGACAAGCCCAAACAGATAGCATATGCGCCCTTTAGAAAACACTTCCACAAACAGTTGCAAGATGGAAATAAACATCGGTTGTTAATATCGGCCCACTTTTACTTATTGGACTGCTATAGATATGTTAAAAAATGAGCAACATCAGGTCATACTGATGTTAATGCTGATGTATCACGCATCCCCAAATAACTGCGGTGGTTTTACTGAGGTTATCATTCCTTATGTTCGTAAACAGGACCATGCTAAATTCTTAATCACAACTGTGTTTAAAGGTTCAGCCATTATGGTATCATGCAGACATGTGACTGGCAAGAGGTTCTGGGTTGAGCCAACTAACCTCAGTGATGGCATCGGCCTCACAGCGCGCACACAGCCAGTCGTCCAAATCCGCTTCTTCCCCAGAGACGCCGTAGCAACCTAAGCATGAGCAGTCACACACTCACATGAACCTGGGAGCTGTACTGAAACGCTCACAATATGGGTATATAAACAACAACTCTTCACTCAATGATAAAACTTCAGTCTGAAAATTTGTTTCATAAGGAAAGCCATGTGCAAAAAAATCAGTCAGTGATGGCTAACTGTCTCAACAATTTTAACACTTTATTGTAAATTCACAGGTAATATCTGAGAGCTAATTTCCAGGAGAACTGCAAAGTATCTAAAAACAAACTGGTCTCACAGGTTTGTTATTTGGCAAACTGTAAATGTTTCTTCCTATAGAGACTCTGGATGGTTTCCCAACACATCTATCCAGGCGGGCTTACTTGTATGAACTCGGACGCAGCACTGAGCACAGGTGATGAGGCGGCTCGTCCCGTCCTCAGCTACATGAGGATTCGACAGCTGGCCCTCGCCGCCATCACTGGTTCTGCCAGAATGAGTGTTGAAACACATTTCAGGGACCAGCGGCCGGGACCAGTGATGGCCTCCTGGGCGGTTCACCAGCATCAAGCTGGAGCTCTCGTCACTGGACTCAGACTTTAGGGGGTGGGGGGTAATAGACAAACACAATTTAAAAGCTTTTTCACAGCAGACATGATTGATAAAAGCCTAGCTCTTTGACACTTGAAACTCAGTGAATTCATGTCCATCTGTGTCCAACACACAAATATCAGATACCTAGCCTGCTGCTTATTTGTCCAAACTTAGATAACTTTAAAACTTGTCACTTTCTACACAAATAAAAGCCATAAGTAATGCAATAAAAATACATACATCTTCATTTCTATCAAGCCAAAAATGACAAATGCCCCCAGAGGTGACTCGTTCCCAGACTCTTACAGATCAGAGCCCTGAAGCACGTCTGTTGTGCTCCACTGTTGCTGCTACAACACTACTTGAGCTGTTTAAATATGGAGCATGCAGCATTTACTGCCACAGCTGGTAATGACGTGTAAAAAAAATAAATAAAATAAAATCTTTAATTCATCTTTTAATGCAGCAGCATAATCCCACACTAGAGTAACCCAACCTTTTAACTTGAGAACATTTATGCAGTTAGAAGAAAAAAAATGTCACATTAAGAACAAATGTGGCATTTTGGAACAACTTCATTTTATTTATGCTTTACTTTTTTAAGTTGATGTAAATTTCTGGGAACTTGTAATAATAATCCAGGAGTTTCGTTTCTCTAGGGTACCATTATGGTGTGACAGAGATTTGTTTCCCTCTGCCTCTGGTTACCGGGCTGGCTGGTAAAACTGTGAGTGATTTGTTAAACCCCACTAGGGCTTAACTGGAACTGTGTGCTGTGGTCAGAACACTCAGGGTAGGTCTGGTACCGAAAAATGATAAATGAGTGTAAAAGCACCTAGTGCACATAGTTAAACATGGTGGCAGATCTGTGATGCTGAGGGGATGTCTCTCTCTAACAAACGCCTTGGCAACCTTGTTAGACTTTACAGCATTGAGAAGTCTTTAAAATTTGAGGAGGAATAAAAACCTGCTGGACTTTATCAGTAAAGCAATAAAAAATGTGTTTATATTGTAGCTTTACACATTTTTACCAGCTGCCTATAAATGTTGATTGACAGTGAATGTTTTTTAGATAATTTCATTTACAAAACGTATTGATAATAACGGAGACATTAACTAAAAGAGGCAAATGCATTATACTTCCTAAAGTCTAAAATTAGATTAGTTGTTACCTGGTGGTAGGTGTAGAAGAGCAGACAAATGGAGCAGTAAGGAGGCTGCTGGCCCATGGCTTTGTTGTAGTCCCACTCTGCCTGGGGGTTGTATGGCCGACTCTGCCACAACTGGGATAGAGGCTTCGCCCACTCCTCCTCTTCTTGTTCGACCTCTGTACTGACATCCTGATCTGGGGGCAAGAGAATAGACAGAAATGGGCCTGTGGCGAAAACAACCTTTCTGAGTTAAATATAAAAGCACTGTCTGGTTAAGTGTGGGAAATGATTTAATAGAGAAAAGCCAAAAAGAATTATACGTGCGATCCAGTGTCTAAATGTTTAATATATATTTTCGTGCAGCTGTGCCTCCTTGCAGTGATAATGAAGCTACTGAACTCAATAATTACATACCTTCATCACTGAATACCTCTCTGAACAGAGGGTGATGGCGAGGCAGTCTACGAAGCTCCTGGTTCTTTGTGACCGACTTGCAGTAAGACTGCTCCTCCGCCACCTGGTGGAGAAATAGGTGAACAACAGGCCACCGCTTTCAATAAGCATCAGAATGTTGCTCTGGACACAGAAATCGGGAGCTAGGACTGAGCGATATGGCTTAAAAATAAAATCTCTGATTTTATTATACCAAATATGATTAAACAATTATCTTCTCATTTTCGTTTTATAAAAGGAAATCAAAGAAAGGGTTTTATAAACTTGCTTTTATGTCAAGGATTTCATCTGAGCTGACCTGAATTCAGAGCGCAACCGAAAACAAGCCGAGAAACATGCTTGTAAAACAAGATGGCCAGCCTGCTATTGTAAACAATAAAAATATAACTAAGTGTTTGCTGCTAGTGGTTTTACACAATCAGCTGGCTTCACTGTGTAACTTCATATTAACTTAAATAAAATCTCTATTTTCCAAAAAGTAAATCATAAAAAATTGTAAATTCAATTTAATCGATTAAATCGATTTATCGCCTGACCCTATCAGGAGTATTTAATCAACTTGAAATGCTGGCTTTTGGGGCCTCTGTACTGGTGTGCATCACTTTCCAGCTGAAATGAAGTCTAACCATGGCATAAAAATGTGCTCACATTTACTTACACGATAACTGTGAGGAATCATCATGACCTTATCCTGCTCTTGTTGCTCTGCAGGAATGGTGTCTTTCAGGACGATAATGCCACTGTCCACGAGTGGACACTCGTGACTCTGTAGTTTAGACAGTAGATTTAGAAGATCTATGAAGGCTGAGGGCTGATTTGCACAAAACCATTGTTAGAACTGGTTTCTGCCACGAGAAAAGGTTCTGTTATTTTATTAGTACAATAAGTATCAGAGGAAGAGTGTTATATCACGGTCATGCAATGAGCACCAGTACAGAGACACCAAAGGATGCTTCGGTTCAACAGATTAAAATCACTATTTGACACCTAATCATCACTGAATTTTACCTATAATCACTAAAGAGTAAAGAGCATTTGTCTAGTGTTGATCCATCCTCCACACTCCCTGGTAAGTAGCTTAGGTTTTCATGGTGCTTTTGAACACTTCCTTTTCCAGAGGAATGATGAGAACAACAGTGGAAAGCAAGAACTAGACAAGTCTGAATTTAACGCAGACCTTTTCTTATCCAAATCTTAGCGGTGGCCTAGTGGTTAGAGCAGCACGCTTGCATTCTGAGAAGGCTGCAAGTACCCAGTTTGATCCCTGCAGACTGCCACTATGGGTCCCTGAGTAAGACCCTTGGCCCCAGACTGCTCCCTGGGCGCTGGAAGCTGCCCACTGCTCCCTGAGGAACGGGTTAAATGCAGAAGACACATTTCACTGGGCTGCATACAATTGCAATGACAAAGATTTGTTCTTCTACATCCAAGCTCAACTATGTACATACAGCCCCATTAATACTTGGATAAATGTCCCCCAGCAGGTTGCTGAGAAACAAAGCAGATTAGTCTCCATGAACAAAATTCTGGGATACTTGCAAATGTGAGCACTCACATTGGCTGTTTTCCTGACCTTTAAATGTGGTTCTGTAATTCTTTACATCATCGAAGGCCTCATTCCTCAACCCTAATGTTGGCCCGCTTTCTCTGTTCTAAAGCCAATTTCAGAACCACTGTGTTGTGTCAAAGGTTCAGCCATGTGATTCAGTCACATTCAAAAATAATCAAATTTGTCAGGACATTTCTTCCATTTTGCTGGGCACAGTTGGGTGGCCTCTGGACCAATTTAAATTAGCTCTACCATTTCTGGTAAGAGCAGCGGTTAAATATCCTGCCTCGGGATGCAAACAAATAATCGGCTTAAGATCAACTGCTGATTAATGGTTAGGTACATTAAAGTTTGCCCATCCGATTAACTGATAACGTCCACTTAGACCTTCTTTCAGTGTTGTAGTATGGCCGCTTTCCAGAAGAGGGCGCTGCCAGTCATTCTACACTGGAGCCAGACCGTCATTGTGGAAGCAACATGAAGCGGTACCAACAGAGTCCAGTATGAGATTATTTTTGCACTGTTTAATGATGACAAGGATGCAAAATTCTATTGATGCAGTTCTGTTTTTAAACAGAAACTCTCAACAAGCTCCTTAAGCCGTCTGCTAAATAGATCCGTTCAGCCGGGCTGCATGGCGTAGCAGAGTTAACTTCTCAACCAAAACTCCCTGCTCAGAAGGCCAGGATATTATGACCGAACACCAGAGGACATTACGGTAAAAAAAACTGTAACATGATAGAAGAAGACATGAAGCCAAAAGATCAGTTGATGGTGGGGGCTTTCATGGGGTGTTTCATATATTTTATTCTCCTCAACTTATTTGTTTCTATTCAGTAACCTAAAAGGTTCCTGTTTTGTTAGATTTTATAAATATGTCCGAATTCAAAAATGTGTGAGAACACCACAAATGTTGTTTATTCAGTCAGCATTTCATGCAGGTGGCTCAATAAGGTCACTTGTGGAGTACCACAGGGTTCAGTCCTTGGACCAATTCTCTTTACTATATATATGCTTCCGATTGGCAAAATTATCAGACAGCATGGGATTAATTTCCACTATTATGCTGATGACGCTCAGTTGTATTTGTCCATAAATCCTGATGAATCCAATCAATTACTTCAACTACAGGCATGTCTTAATGACATCAAAAGCTGGATGACTTTAAATTCTGACAAGACAGAAGTTGTAATCTTTGGACCAGAGTCCTCAAAAAATAAACTTCTTAATCAATCACTTAATCTGGATTGCATTAATTTGGCCTCTGGTAATAAAGTAAAAAATCTTGGTGTTATTTTTGACCAAGACATGTCATTTAAATCTCATATTAAACAGGTTTCCAGAGTTTCCTTTTTTCACCTCAGGAATATTGCCAAAATTAGAAACATTCTGTCCAGGGGTGATGCTGAAAAACTAGTCCATGCATTTGTTACTTCAAGGCTGGACTATTGTAATTCTTTACTATCAGGAAGTCCGCAAAATGCAGTTCAAAGTCTTCAGCTGATCCAAAATGCTGCAGCAAGAGTTCTGATGAAAATCAACAAAAGGAATCATATTTCTCCAATTTTAGCTTCCCTTCATGGCCATCCTGTTAAATCAAGAATAGAATTTAAAATTCTCCTTCTCAACGTATAAAGCCCTTAATAATCAAGCTCCATCATATATCAGAGCTCTGATTACCCCGTATGTTCCTAACAGAGCACTTCGCTCTCAGACTGCAGGTCTGCTGGTGGTTCCTAGAGTCTCTAAAAGTAGAATGGGAGGCAGATCCTTTAGCTATCAGGCTCCTCTCCTGTGGAACCAACTCCCAGTTTTGGTCCGTGAGGCAGACACCCTGTCTACTTTTAAGACTAATCTTAAAACTTTCCTTTTCAACAAAGCTTATAACTAGAGTGGCTTATGTTGCCCTGACCTACCTATGGGGATGTGCTTCTATGGGCTTAGACTACTGGAGGACATCAGGATCTATTTTTCTCACTCTATCGACTTTTACTGTTCTTCAATTATGCATTGCTTGTCATAATTTCTGCTTATAACTTTTTGTTAGCGAGAAGGAAAAACCTCCAGCAATAAGAAAATAAAAACATAACAGTGTTTCCCGCAGGAATTTGGTTATGCGAGGCGGACCGACTCGCGGAGCGGGGGGGGGGGGGGGTGGGGGGGGGGTGGGGGGCAGTGGACGACACGTTGTCCGCGGACCGACTCGCGGAGCGTATCCATGTGTTTTTTCCCCGCCACTCACGCACGCGCGAAAGCAACAACAACAAACCGAGTGTTAACGTCACTTTTTTTTTTTTTTTTTTTTTTTTTTTTTTTGGAATGTTGGCGAGGCGGCAGCGCTATCTTGGCGAGGCGGCCGCCTCGCCAAGATAGCGCTGCGGGAAACCCTGCATAAATTGTCGTCTGGATCGCTGTGTATGGAGGCCGCCCTTACTGCCCATATTTGGGCAGTAAGGGCCGTCTAACATCACATCCTGCGACGTGGAAAAGCGAAAGCGGCGACAGTATTTCTCTCCGCTTTCCATGCAAAGTCAATAGGAGCCGTTCTACACAGCTGCGATCATCAACAATTATTTCGGATTTTCCAGAGGACTTCACCGCTGACATTCCCAAGAGCTATTGTTACAGCAACAATGCCCACGTGCATGGCCATCGGATGTTCCAACACAACTGGTAAAAGTGGAAAAAACATAGCTTATTTCAACTTTCCGATTTATGAGCCACCGGGCTCGTCGCTGGATTGCCAACTTGAAGAGCGGATTTGCCATCTAACTTCTGGCCAGAGAGAAAACACGTCATATGCAGCAACCATTTCGAAGAAGAATGTTTTGAACATGACATGAGAGCGAGTATTTTCGGTAAGTTATTTTTTATTTAGAATTTGCGGGGATGGTATCCCTCCGACCAGAGGGGCGGAGGGATACCACATGTGATGTGGTATCCCTCCGCCCCATCATGTGCTGGAACGCTTTTATATTTTAATATTTATACAATAATGACCACCTGCCCTATTTACTACGGGGCAAATATAACTCAAGTCACTTCAGCGCGATCTCTCCTCCACTGCAGCGCCGGTAAAGCCGTGCTGCAGAGGAGCGAGCGCGCGCATATATATATATATATATATATATATATATATATACTGTAGGACCCGACTGAGTTTGCACTGGAAATAAGTCCGGTTTCTGTCAAGAAACTCTTCTAAAAAAAAATCCATATCACTATCAGATGATAATAGCTCCACGGAACTCTCATCACTGTCACTAAGTACTTCATCACTCTCTGCTTAGTACAGAGCACCAGTTGTCGCCATCTTGGAAAATAGTGCGTCGTGACAAACAACAGAGCGTTGGGACTTGCTAAACAGCGGGTCCGCTGAGTGACGTCACAAAATGGGAGGTGACAGTACTATTCTTGAACAAGATGGGTTCCTCCACATAAACATGATCAAATGAAAATTATTCTTAGTTAAAAAAACGTATAATTTATTGCACAGTATATAGTAGTTTTATATTTAAAGTACTTTCAGCAGTTTGATTTCTGATTTTGACCGGACTTCTCCTTTAAAAACAATGACATGTAACACTGCTCTATTTAGTTTACCCAAAAATCCATCACTAGGGTTTACTCATTTTAGCCTAAAATATTTAGCCTAAAACATTTAGATTACAATATTTCCTTGAGCTACTACGTGAGGTGTGAAAATACTGTTGTCTCTTTTTCAAAGATTTTATCCAGCTTCTGGCAGGTAATGTAAAATTTTCTTTGGTTTATATTGAAGGAATTTCTACACTACATCCAGAATCAACATTTCATTACTTTACTGTAAGTTTTTCAATATAGACCTAGATGATAAGGCATATGGAAAGTCCTAAATTGAATGAGAAAGATAATCTATAGAAAGAGATAAAGTTAATAACGAGAACATCAAAACTCAAATCTCTGTCTTTGTCTTTGCAAATGAGGAATTGTCAAATATACCAGTTGAAACATCCAAACAACTGTTGATCCTGTTGATTTAGATAACCTGATAATGAATGTTTAGCCCCTCGATTTTAAAATGGACGGTGATTGTAAACTTGACAGTCAAAAGGGGCCTCAGTTAAGTCATTTTTATCATTTAAGGAACAAAGCAAAGGTCAAACCTATTCTTTCAAGGCAGAAATATGGAAACACTACTCTAAACCTTCATTTCATCATGACTGGATTAGTGTAATTCTCTTTATCTCTGAATCGGTCAGTCCTCACTCAAATGTCTGCAGCTGGTTCAAATGTTGCTGCACACCTTTTAATGGAAAAACATAAAATAAAGCACATTACCCCATCCTGGCCTCCCTTCACTGGTTGCCTGTTTATCTTAGAGTTCAGTTTAAAGAACTTCTGTTTGTTCTTAAGGATTTAAACAGCTTATTTTTATTGTTGTTGTTTTAAACTGTTGATTCTTTACCCAAGTCATTTTATTAGATGTTATTTTGTTGTACCTCGTGTTAAAGTGCTCTTTAAATAATGATGACAATGATGATGATTATGATCACAAGAAACGTTTGCATCATCACCCAGAAGCTGGAAAGAAAAGAGACAAAAAGATTTTTCACACCTCACTTAGTAACTCAAGGAATTATTTTAAACTAAATATTTTAGGCTAAAATATTAAACTGTTTATTGGTTGTTGTTTTTTCTTCAATCCCACCATTATGTTTAGTAATTTCTGCCAAAAGCTGCAGCATTTTCATTTAATCCATCTGAATGCAGTATTTGCAAGCCCTACTCTGATTAGATGGAAAGAAACCTGTCTGTGATTGGCTGGTGAGGTGGACAGTTTTTGAAGTCAAGAGCGCACAGACCACTGAACTATATTATACCCTGGAGTGCTGATTTTGCCGAAAAACTGAAGTCACTGGCCGCCATCTTGCTACTCCCTACTCTCACAGTATGTGTATATATATATATATGTTTTTGTATATTGTTATTTATATATTTATAAATGTTATATATTTTTTTAAATAAATAAAATGCAAAATATTGCAGCACATGACTTTCTCGGTACTTGATAGTTTTAGAACATAACATAAAGGTATATGGCATTTGACATTTTAAAAGTTTTAAGCCCCCCCCCCCCCCCCCCCCGAACATGAGAAAATTCTCGTTATTCGATGCTGTAGCGCACATATTCCCTAGTTACTGGGGGAAAATAGGGAGTACCAATATGGCGGCTGGTGGCTTCAAAGCGACTCGTTCTAACAGCGGGCTATTAGCACTCCAGTGTATAATATAGCTCAGTGGCACAGACAGAATCCCGCGAGCCGCGCACAGCAGGTGTTGAGCGTGTAAGTAGCAGGTCACGGGCAGACACGGAACCGAGCGCGAGCAAATTGGATTGAGTTTATCAGTTTTGAGCGCTGAATACCTGTCTCACTGCGCGCTCAAACAAAATACATAAATATCGCTCCAGAAGTTGATATAGGCAATGCTGACTGAAAAATAAGTGGGTATACGCCGTATACCCGCGTACACCCTGGACTACACTGTCCGACTTCATGTGAGACCGTAAAGCAATGACACCCATTGTGCAAAGCTTTTTTTTTTTTTTTTTTACAAACGCGGCACAATTCTTCGTCATCTTTACCGTCGACAGGCTGCAGCCATGTCCCGAATTCCTCGTTTTCCATCCGCTCTTGTTGAAATTAGCATTTTCCCATTCTCTATCCCTTTCTCCGCCTCGAGTCCCTTTTCCGAACATTGTAAAAACAAGGCTTTACGATCAACCGGAAGCAGTTCCGCGCACAACGCGGAATCAGTTATACGATATATCTGACGAAACTGTTTTTATGCCCGTATATTTTTTTTAGAAAAAAATAAGGCATTTTTAATGCCACAGATAATCACATTTAATGAATTTTAATGCCAATCTAGGCCTTAATTTTAAAAAATGTCATTTAATGACTTTTAATGCCCCGCGGAAATCCTGAAACGGTTAAAGTATAATGATGGGCCTCTTTTAAAATTCAGCATACTGTAAAAAAAGAAAAAAAGAAATAGCCCTCATGTTGTGGAAAGAGAAACCTGATACAAGAGAAAACTAGCGTTTCTAAGAAAATGGTCACTTATCAATTAATCGTTAGTCGAGCGATAAACTCAATCAATTTTAGATCAATTTATTAAACAATAACTTGCATCCCTAATCCAGCCAGACCTTGTAGGTTAGGCTGCAACAACCATGAGATTTCTTTAGAATTTGCTATGGGACATGCAGGCAAGCCTCTGTGAGGATGTCTGTCCATAAAATTGCTATCATCATTATTTTTTTATTGTGTGAGGACTAAAGAAAATCTAATCAAATCTAAATAATAATAATAATTC
Organism: Fundulus diaphanus; assembly: GCA_037039145.1. Lineage (NCBI taxonomy): Eukaryota > Metazoa > Chordata > Actinopteri > Cyprinodontiformes > Fundulidae > Fundulus > Fundulus diaphanus. The sequence goes on from CM073133.1 coordinate 50,297,485, forward strand.
AAATGTGTGGCCAAAATGTTCATCTTTAAAAAATGAAATAGCTTGTTGTGACCGGGACTGTACACATCAGTGCAGTGTGTTGAAAAGGTTAGTGCTTAATAAAGCTTGCTAGGACGGGGACTGCAAGCATTGTAGAGAGGATCGTCAAGAAAGGTTAGTGAGAGCAGAAAGAACCTAGTTGAGATTATGAGTTTGTGAATGAAGAGAACAAAAAGAGGGGGTAAACACTACAGACGGGGCTGAAAAGCAGGTGGAGAGTCGATTACACTGAGCTTGATTGGCAGCCATGTAGCAAGCCCCTACCTACAATCTTAATCATTTCTCGTAAGCTTGCACTGCTTCCAATTAGCACTTAGCAGCAGAGCCATTTCTCCAGGATTAACACAGCCTAACAAAGGTACCCTTTCAGATCAAGCAACACAGACCTTGCGCTTGTTGACTTTGGAAGCCTCCACCTTGACTTTGCTGGGGTCATGGAACTGCGTTTGGGTCTGTGGGAGGGTAGACTCGCTCATGACTTCAACGTCAGCTTTCCCCATCTCAACAGGGCCTTGAATTAGCTCTAACTTTTCAGGTTCCTTATAGTTTTGTTTCTGGACCACAGGATTATGAGCTTCTGACTCATGAAGTTTCTCTTCTATTTGAAGAACTGGAGCTTCAGGCTCGGGTTCTGCTGTCTCACAGCTGTGCGGCAGTAATAAAGCCGGAACGTGTGTGAAGGTGCCGGTCTTGTTCTGAAGATGAGGAGGCTGGTGCTCCCTGGCATAGCTGTGGACATGGAGCGGTGTGTGACGATCCTGCAGCTTCTCTGAAGAGTAGCTTTGCACCTGAAGAGTGTCTTTTGGACCCACGGTCCTGTGGAAGAGCAGACTGGCCACGCCCATTTTACGCACGTGTTGAGCAGAAGCTTCGGTCCACGCCGGAGCTGAAAGTGACAGGTGTCCGTTCCGGACCATTGACCGAGCAGAGATTGCTGGCGCGCGAGTCTTGGTGTAATGAGGCTGACGGCCTCCATTATCGTAGCTTTGGGCCATGCCTCTGTGAAACGGATCAATCAGCGTAAGCTTTGTTGGCGTGACGACCAACTTTGGCGGCCCTGTAAATAGGAGGAGAGGGAGCTTATTTTCCATACACGCTCTTTCCCCCACAGAGCCACTAATACTGTTGCAACTGACCAAAACAGAAACCTTTTCGATCAATGACTACCTTTGTTTCTTTTGCCATCGTGTACCGCGGTTCGGTGAGGGATGAGGCTCAGTCTGGGCCGCTTTCCATACGTCTCCGTGTCTTCTTCATCTTTGGGGACGACCTCATCAGGCACCTGCAAACACACGCGGTGCCTTTTGGTCTCTATCCGTTGTGTGCTGGAGAATGAGCAGGATGAGCAGAAAGAGGAGAAAGGTTACTAGCATACAGTCACATTCAATAAATATGCATTTCAAGAGGTTTGCTTGTCAGATTTAGAGGTATTTTCATTTAGCATGAAAAATGGTGCCCTTTTCTTGGTCTGGTGCAATATTTTGATCTTAAATACTGTGTTTCTATTAGCAGGAGGTAAAAATCATAATTAATAGAAATAAAGACTTTAAAAAAGAAATCACCAGTCAGTGTAAATCTATAGAATGTGTTTCTCTTAGTGAGCTGAGTTACTGAAATAAATGAACTTTTCAATAATAATCTAATTTATTGAATATGGCTGTATGCTGAACTTGTGATTATTTGAGCAACTGTTTTGAGACGATTTTAGTTCACAAAACTTTGCATGGTTGGGTTGCACAATTTAAACAATGACAACAGCTGCTAAACTAAAGCAGATACTGGTACCCAACTTGAATCTGGGGAATCCAAACCATGACAAGGAACCCAGTATACACCATATAACCAGAAGCATGTATAGCGTAAATGTTTTTTTTTTCATCTCTAATCACATCCGATCGACTGGACTACTCTAACGCAGGAATCATTTTAAGCAAAGCTACTGATGATTGTAATGCTACTTTCCTCTTTTCATTCGCGTGTAGATCAAGAATTACAAATGCAACCTATAAGGAAGTTGAAGGCTTTTTTAGGCTGGTTATGGAAATAAGGATGTAGCCCTAGACATACATAGCATTTTCCATGTAGGCCAAAACGTTCAGCACTGGTCTCATCTGACCAGAGCACCTTCTTCCACAAGTTTGCTTGTCTCCCATCATTGCTAGAGGCAAACAGTTCTTCTGGCTTTCTTTCAACAACGACTTTCTTCCTGCCACTTTTCACCACAGAGAAGATATGTGGAGAACATGACTGATGGTGTCCTGTCAACAGACTGTCCCAGCTAAGGTGTGGATCTCTGCACCTCCGTTGGACTTAAAATCTGTGTCTACAGTGAATTTTCTTTCCAATATTTGTGTTGGTCTATCACATAAAATCCTCTAGAAATTACATTTACGTTTGTGTTTGCAACGCGAGTGTGAAACAGTTCACATACATCAGCAAGGCACAGCAAATTAAGGCCTATTGAAGAGAACGCGTCACTGAAGGAACTAATGTGGCTGCCAGTAGATTTTATCATTTTATCGTGTAGGCCATGTAGATGAGCCCACATATATTTACATGAAATTTTTTTCAGCAGTTAGTGACATACCTTTTCCTCTCTCCATCCTCACAGCTAGTCTCGCCGAAGCTGTTGTTGCTGCAAAAGGAGTCGCCCAAAAATTCCCTAGCCTCGGGGGTGGGCTGTGAGTGGTCGATGGGTGCTGTGTCCCGGCCTGCCAGCCACTGTTTATAGCGATCTGGCTGGTACTTCCTGACAAAAACATCCATGGAAATCTTCACCATATCTTTGCGGCATGAGCACTGAAACAAAGGCGGGGACAGACAGGGATTAAAACAACTTTGTTACCAATAATCTAATTATGCATCCTTTAGCCGATCCTCACCAAAACCGCTTGCTTGCCGTACTCGATCCATCTCTCCGTGGCAAAGTTGGTGGACTCGGCACAGTTGAAGCCATGGTTGAAGCCAGCGTGATAGGCATAGGGGAAGGTGACCATGAACTCACCAGCTTCCTGAGTTATCTGCAGAAACAGTGGCAATCTCATTAGCAACTACACATTAATCCATCAGCTCGTTCCGTGGATATGAATGATTCTTTCCATATCTAAATGAACCCTTACCTTTTCAAATGGAATGCCATATTTCTTCAGTATTGAAGGAGAGATAAGAGTCATTTTATGTCGTAAGAAGGCCTCACAATTTTGAGAACTACCAGGAAAAAACCCTAAGAGAAGAAAGGATAAAATTAAATAACCACCACTGAAAGCAGCCTGACTAATCAGACGATTGTCTCTTCGGTAGCTCCCTTAATACGGAAGCGGACCATGAGCTAGTTCAGGAAAAAAATCCCCCAATCTGCTTGATTTCATCAACTCATAACCCACATCGTCGACAGCAAACAGAACCTCCTCCAAACAATTTTACAGAAAAAAATGCATCTATCGAACACAGCGCTGGACCGTCTCACCTTTAGCCAGACGCTCCAGTCTTTTCCCGTGCTCAGGGGAAACACAATACCTACAAAAAAAAAAAATTGGTTGTACATTTATTTAGTTATTTTAACTTTTGTTAGGCCTCTAATAATAAAAACTGCTCTGTAGTTTAAAGGAACAGCACATTAGGGAGCTCATGTTGTGAATAAGAAACTCAGGGTTATATAAAGTCAACAGACAATAATGTACAACTACGAAATGTTAGTACTTCTATTGCTATTTAATCCTACAATTTTTGAAAAATGTTGCCTAAAAGTAATAAAAAGCATGCCATGGTTTAACTCTATGAGTACAAAAGGTAAAAGTGGAAGTAGGAAGGAACACCACTGCAAGGTGGAGGTCAAAAGGAGGCTAGGAACTAGGGCTGCACGATATAGGAAAAAAAGCATATTGATAAAATAGAAATCATATTGTATCAACATCAATAATTAACAAATTCAAAACATATATTTTAAGTGCAGCCCTGGCCATTTTATAGTGTTGCTTAGCAACCTATTTTTAGATACAGAACACACAAACATTGAATTCACACTCAACCCTTTAATTCAACCAACTTTTTACCAAAACTGCAAGTTTTTAAAAAGAAAAAAGAACATGTGCTCTCTGAACTCTTTGAAGGGGGCGGAGCTTGGTGACAGAGCGTTCCTAGATCTGCGTTTGTGATTGGTTGGGAGGATGTACTGACTGCAATATTAACCTACATGGCTAGAATGCTAAAGGAAGGAAAACTGTTCTTCTATTGAACTTTTTATTCACCCATTTTTCTATCATCGATATGCGTCTATCAATCGATATATATTGTTATTAAATTATCATCCAGCCCTACTAGAAAGTGGCTGGAGCTTTGTGTAACTTATGCATCTCTGCATCGGCTCTATGCTGCAATTCTACCTCATCAACACACAGGACCACTGGCTGAGTCTTATTAACTAGTCATGAAATACTGAAACGTGGTTTCACTGAAAAATCTACGCATCATGCTTCTGTTATTTGCAATGTGCCCCACTAGATGTCAATACCCTTTACATTTAATGGAACTCTCAAAGGCAATTTACCATGATTTGGGCTCTCCAAAGTGCAAGTAGTTGATGCTGTAGAGGTCCATATCCTCAGTGTGCCATGCGAAGGTGGTCTTCCACATACCGAAATACAAGTAGGGGGTGTTGACACCCTCAATAGTTATACCGCTGTCACGTTCCACAGTGTCCAAAATGGTTCCCAGGTGGCTAATATTCCATTCCTCTATAGCCTGTCAGAACACAGTCCAAGATCAGGTTGTAGGAGTCAAACAGGCAAATAGTGATGGTTCATCATCAGCTCGGCCAATCACAGAAACCCTTAGAAACCTCCAAAATCTGCACCAACAGCCACATCTAATGATATCAACTCACAGGGTCATACAAGCTTCCATTAACATCGGCCCCATACAGAGGAGGGTTAAATGTTAAATTCTTCCAGTATTTCCTTTCCAGCTCCTCAAAATCGTCATAATGTGGACTGCAGAACCTGAAAAAGAACATTCAAAGCCCTTAAGAGCAAAACTCTTTTTTTACAAGCACTTATCAGCATTACGAGCCCGGGAGTCTTACTTGTCGCTATTGGCAATCCTGCGAAACTCTTTGACAGTCATGGCTCTCTTCTGTATGTTGTACTGAGTGAATAGGCCCGACTGGCCAGTCACCACCTGCTGAATGGGTGCAGGAATCACCAAATCGTCTATGTCCTCATAAGAACCTCGAGGCCTCCACTCCTTTGGTGGAACAATCTGAAGGGTGAGAAGGCGGCGTTATATGAGCCAGCACTATTTCGGCTGCGTTGCAAGGATCTTATTGTTTTGCTCTTGACATCAGACGTTGCCTACCTTGGCTAATCCTGCTCTATGTGCTCCCTTGGACTCTATATATGCTATATAGCGGTTGAAATTCTTGAATTCCTCAGTGGTGGGATAAAAAGTCATGATCCCTTTGGAACCGTGACTTTGAGAGGATGGATCTGAAGCCATCGTGTATCTCAGGAGGGGCTCCTACACATTGGAAAGAGAGAATTCTTTTAAATCAAATAGTAATTTAGATTTCGTTATTTTATTGTACTCTTCTAATTACTACGCATTTCACAATACAAGAAATAGTTTGACTCTTTTGTAAAATATACCCTGAAAACGAAATGGCAGGATTTAAAATGACACATTAAGTAACGCGCCAAAAAGAGAGCAGCACGCTGAACCAACGGTGAGATTTCTAGGACGGGTTCATTTTTCACACAACAAAGCCCAACATTCTGGTTGTTCCCAGTCAGCTGGACCTAGAACTTGGAGAAAGTGTGAACAAAATGGGAACACTGTAAAAAAGAACCAGGGAAACAGACAGAGGTAGGGATCAAAAAGGGTTTCTTTTCCACCAATGCTGTTCCAGGCTTAACCGGGGCTGGTCTTTGACCCCTTTCTGATCTGCTCCTGTGAAAGCTCAATTAAAAACGGGTCTGGATCTCCTCAATGCCACATCACCAACGGCCCTCTTCAGGAAATCTCCAGAGATCATACTTCTGCTGTACTTTTTATTTGGAAAAGTTATTCTGGTTAAATGGTCAGAAGATGACAATCACAAGGCATCCAGCTCCAAACAAATACAAGAAAGAGAATCTGATTCATTGTTTAAAATTATTGCAAAAGATTAATTAGCTCATATTCTCCTCCCACAAATAAATCTGATAAAAACAACTAAATAATCTTTTTTTTTTTTTTTTTTTTGCAAAAAGGTGTTAAATAATAGTGGTCTCTAAAATGGTCTTTTCCAAAATTTAGTAATTCATCTGAAAAAACGGCCAGCTTCAACTACCACTTAAATCAGTATATTTAACAAAGTACAGTATTAGCAGCATTTTTAACAATGCACTACAAAGACACATAGTCTAAACTCAAATACTGACAGACTCATTCGTCTTTTACCGGTTATTGTCTGCCATTAACCTTCTTTGCAGGATCTAGCGGGTAGCATGAACGGACCAGTATTGCTTGTTCCACGTTGTTTTGTAGCTCGCAGGAACCTGGATGCAGCCTCTAGAGCAATAATCGCTGCTGATTGGTTAACAGCAGGTCTCTTTAAATCTCCCTGAAATCTGGTTAGCTACCGAGCAAAAGAATCATGCTAGATCCGCCACAGAAGCAGACGATAAAGTTACAATGAGAGCAAGTTCCATTTAGCGGATGCTTCAAACATGACAATGGCAACTAATAACACGAACACTTTGTAAACAACACTGGGTTTTACTGAACAGGCTGTAAAAACATGACAAGCTGCATTAAGCAGTTTAACCCCACTAAGCCCGACATGGCTATGCTACCAGATGTTACATCCTCTCGGAACATTTACATGCATGCTGGGCAGACCCCGCTTTCGCATTCTTGTTGGAGTTTAAAAATGTCCCTTAGATTGTTCCTCTGTCTGAACGAATGTCTGAGCTGAAATAGTTAAACTCGTACCCTAATTCTGTATCTATATCGGGACATAGCCCGCCCCGGACCCCACCAGTAGCAACCCCATTAGCTCCACAGCAGCTATTATGGCTAGCAGGCTATAGCCCCCGGATTAGCATTTTGACTTTAGAAGTTCGCGTTCTACGACGTCGACGTGTAGACACATACCTCTTGCTCTAGGTGTGACCGAATGCTGTCCCTTGTGTAGCAAATAAATTGCAGTTATTTACTACGGCGGCGAGTAGCATACCACAGAGAGGATACCTTGCTAGCTAACCCTAGAGTACATCACAATCCTCCATTACCACCTCTACGCATGCGCACGCATCTCTCAGCTTGTTTACCACAAGACGCACGGGACACGCTCGACCAATCAGACGGCGGTTCTCATGGCTATACTGCAACGTTTCAAAACATCTTTATTTAGAAGTTTAATTGCGAATGGACTTATAAATGATTTTTTTGCAGTTTAAACGAAAAGAGGAGTATGGTTTGCTGGTTCGAGGAACTTGTTTAATAGATTATAGTTGCACGATTTCAATTGAAGCCAAGTTATATACTCTTTAAAGGTAAATCTTACCGACACATTTTAGGAGAATGCCTCATTGGCAAGCAGTTTAACTCTTGAAATATAATTTCTAAGAATTGGCTGTTTAAATTTAATTTAAATGGTTCCGACAGCAAATGTGCCTTTTGATGCTTTAGGCTTTGCCCCATAAGACATGGTGAAAACTAACTAACTATAAATTAATAAATAAATAAACAAGGAGTAGTAATATGGTGTTTTTCTTGGCACATGGAGTAAATGTATACGGGTCACTCTTACATATGCAGCGATTACATCTATGTGTGTGGTATGTAATGTGAAGATTTAATAACATTCAACAATTCATCAATATTATCATGCTCAGATTTGTTGAAAATACGCAATATCTGAAAAAATGTGTCATTAAAATGCAATAGCTAAACATGGTGATCACCGTAGTGATTACAAGTAACACTGAAGGCAGTGAAGGGCTTCCAACAGGTCAGAAATATCATCGACATGCATAATTTGCATGTGTGGCACTTGATATTTAAGATCCTATCAAATCTTGCATCCAAGAATTTCTTTGGAATGCAGTGTTGCAGCTGTTGATATTAATGTGTTGATTGGGATTCTCTTTATTCTACTGCTCTTCTTAAATGTATAAAAATGATCACATGATCCAGTTAGTGCCTAAAGAGTAAACCCAGGATTATTAGTTAGTTTTGCTGTATTTCCTGTATTAATGCTTATTGCACTGTGATGCTAAAACCATTAATCAGTTTTCCTGCATTATAAATGTTATCAACATTAATATGTTTATAGCAGAAAACTATTATTATTATTTGTTGTTGTAGCAGTAGTTAAAAAAACATATTACTTAGCAACACACACTTGTGTGGTCCTTTATATTTTAAATACATATTTTGGAGGTCTCTCAGACAATGCGGTTGATACATCATCAAATAGTACTGAGTTATAATTATTATTATTATTATTAATAATAAGAATAATAATGTGAGTAGCGCTGTTGCCATGCAGCAAGAACGTCCTGGGTTCAAGTCCTACCCTTGCCCTGGGTTCTCCCTCTGCATGCGTGGGTTCTCCCCCCGGGTACTCCTGCTTCCTCCCACAGCCCAAAAACATGACTGTTAGGTTAATTGGCCTCTCTAAATTCTCCTTAGGTGTGAGTGTGTGCGAGAATGGTTGTTTGTCTCTGTATTGCCCTGCGAAAGTTTTGTTTAGCTGATTAGTAACTTGTTTAAATTAATATTTAAATGCAGTTTTTAATAATTGACCTAATCTGTTTCTTTTGTATTATGCTCCTGTTTCTTCTTTCTGCATTTTGAAGTGCAACTAGGTTGTGGGATGAAATGCAAATATCTGCAATTTGCTCTGTGAGAAATTGATCAGGAGTGTTTATGTCAAATGATGTAATTGACAACTTTTAAAATCCTATATGTTTATAGATGTTGAAAAACTAAAAAGGAAAATATGATTTTGCCTCTTTATTATAACCATGCTTGTAATAAATAACCTATGTTGTTCAGTTTGATATTGTAGCAGATTTTGAAGTAGGATATCAACGTGGGATGGCAATATTCTCGCCACGTTACACCGAGAATATCAGGTAGAATGAAATTGTGAGCACAAAGTCACCATCAGTAATTGTGAGTTGTAGAATCTCAGCCACTAACATCTTTATCAATTGTGGGAAACCTAAAACTGTTTGTACATATAATGTAACGTTTATTGTGCACAGTTCCACTGAAAAACAGCTAAACTGTTGGGGGTACAAAATGTAAAAAAAAAATTAATTGATGCCATGACCTGGCTGCACACCCTCAAACTAACACTTTTCTAACAGTCAGTTTCAGCTTAAACTAATGGCAGCTTCCTGAAATACAGTTCATCTGTCCTCAGGTTTTCCAGCATACTATAACTAAACCCAAAGGTTACCGAGAGGTTACAAAGGATCCACAATACTCGTAGTGTGCAAAGGTATTAGTCAAGAAAATGGTTCAAACTGTGTTATTTACACACCATGGCACAATGAAGATAGCAGCAGGAGAAAAACTGGAACAACATCAGCATTACAAAAAACAAACATTTTAAAAGACGGGGAACTTTTCTTCCAAAGGCTGAATTGACTAAAATCTCCTAAACCTTTTGGGACTATGTGAGATGGCCTGACAAAACTAAACTTGAGGTTTACTTATTTTTATCTTTATCTTTTTATCTAAAAAAAAAAGTCCTCAAAGATAAGAGAACTGCTGCCAAGACTGGAACCATGGGATCACCGAGTGCCCATAGCAGCCCTTAAGAGCCACTATACATGCCAATTAGTTGTTTGGAAGTGATGCTAGCAAAAGGAAGTTTTCTGTCTGACCATTACCAACATTAACATGTGGAGTTTTCAAAACTGCTGGCATTTTCTGCTTTATATATTTATTACATTATTTTGCAACAACCATTCCAGCAGGGATTGTGAGAAGCATAGTGAACCTTCTGTGATGCTGTGGGCCCTCTTCTCTTCTCTCTTCTCTTGATTCATCCTTGTTTCTGAACATTGATCAGAAACATGACCAAATGTGCCTCTCTCTGTATGCTCCAACTTAGGGGAAATGTTATAGAGGACAAAAAGCTGTCCTAAAGGGGGTCGTACAAATCATTGACTGCAGGGGTTCGGTCACTGGTGGTTTTGTTAAAAACAGTTACTTTTTAATGCAGTATTATATGTGCTTAATTCAAAGGTTGGATTTCTTTCTAAATGTATCAATGTGAGATGTTGCTGCTCCAACAGACATCATTTTTGAAGGGTTTACATACATCTCTTACCAGGGCTGGCAATAAATGTCGGGGGGGGGGAGGGGGTATTTGGTGAAATTTTCGAAAAGTCACTTAGTTAACTCACACTTTAGTGGTAATACCATCCATCCATCCATTCTCTTCCGCTTATCCAGGGTTGGGTTACGGGGGTAGCAGCTTCAGTGGTAATACATAAATTGCTATTATATTTTACTCATGTGTTATCATGATGACATCCTCTTTATTATAGGCTGAAGACAACTATCAAAACACTCCCAACACAAACCTGCAGAATCCCATCTTGATGCTGAACATCTGTTTTATTTCATGCCAGGAAAGGCACATTCACACAATGAATCCGACTGTTTTTATAGGCTATATAATGTTAGATGCATCTACATTTAGGCAGTGCATACACAGCATTACCATTCCCATTAATAAATGGAACAATAACATTACACAACTTGTTAACCACAACAAAAAAAAAATTCAGCACATTTGACAATTTGTAAATGCACAGTTTTAGCATAATAGGAAGTATATGTGCACCCTGTAGTCCACAAACCTTTACTCACCTTTTACTCCAGGAGAAATCAGCAGCATTTGTGGGTTTTTGGAAAGCCCATAAAGAATATAGTATTCAATGTTTTAGAGACATCAGTCCCCAGTCTATTTCCTCTCGTTTCCTTAAATTGCATAAAAACAAGTTATGTTGCATCCGCACTCTCTCAAAATGCATATTTAACCTCTAACTCTTCCTCCTTTGGGAGATTTATATATATTTAATCATGGCGGCCCATTTTTTCCCTCTCACCTATTTACACCCTCTGCTAGACGAAACAGTAAACTATCCGACCAACAGATGCGTACTGTCAGGGAGCATGTTAGAGAATGCTTATGCCCGCACTGTTCTGTCCCACTGTGAGACAAACAACATCCATGAATGAATAACTTCCACTGAGGAAACATTATCTTCACTCTGACACAAAAAATCTACAGATTAGAGCACAGAGAGCAAGGAGAGCAATGCACTCTTACTTTGCATTCATCACCGTTAAGACATGGCAGGTCAAAGCAGTTAATGCAACCACAACTTGTACTGGAGGGTGACATTGTTTCAGAAAAGGAAAAAAAGAATCAACACAATACATAAATGTTAGTAGGAGTACTCATTTGTTCAGAGGAGTGTATGCCTGCTGATTATCATGAAAGGAAACTGTACTGTAATAACCCTCCTGTTGTTTATTTGCAGAAACCATGCAGGGGCATTTGACCTGTATTCATTGGATAATATCCTTTAAGCTTTTTTTACAGTACGGATGTTCTCACAAGTCTGAAATATGAACGGATCTGTTGGTAGATCTGTGCTTGAAAATAAAACTTTCTAGCTTTTTGTGGGGGGTTTATATCAGACATTAGCATAAGCATAAATTCTTATCAAACAGTTAAACCAATCAAGCAACCAGAGATCAGAATGAGGCATTTCCCCCTGATGGCTCTGATCGGTGATCGGCACGTCAAATAAAGACATTTTTAAATGCATCAGAACTAAGAAGTCCCACCATTTTTAGTCTGTAAATGCATCAGCATGTACTTAATTAACTTTAAGAGCTTTTAAAAATATATAGTTTGGGGACATATGATTTGAAGCATAAATGGGGATAATGTGGAAATTCATACATTTTATTCTGGATTCACAAATACTCCGATTGTTGAAGAACCTGCAGCACATTTTTTTCCCTTTACTGTGTTACAGTTTTTGTAAAGTCAGGATAGTAGGTCGGACCTCAAATAAAACCAGAAAGACATTTACTGGCCATAAAGTCTGACCAGTGCGTCTGTTAATTTTGTCTGTGATGGGGGATACAGCACATTGTACGGTTGTGGTTCATAGAACTGAGGAATATTTTTGTGGTTTTTTTTTGTCATTTTAGAGTTCCTGTCAATTATTTATTGTATTTTCCTTTAGTGTAGTATTATTAGTATTATCATACTTTTTGTTGTTATAATATCTTAAGTCCAGTTTCCCACAACTGCTAGTTAGCGATTACACATCATTATTACTAACTCATTCATCTTGCTATAAACTGTCCAATCAACAGCTCCAGGTTCCCGTTTTAAAGCTGACCTAAAATGGGTTCGACCATTAGTTACACCTTTTCAAAGGTAAAACAGAGTTCAGGTGAGAAACTCTCGACATCATTATAGAGAGCCTTTCTGTTTTGCGTTGTGTAGCCGTCCGCTTTTCCTCACAAACATTTCATACACAGATCACGAATGGCAGTTCTTCTAAGCGCGAGGCACTGAGTCATTTTGCAAACGGAGCACAAACTGGTGCAAGTGGAAAAGAAATGGTGTGTTTGTGTCCCTTCTGCTCATCCAATGTTCTTCGCTGCGTTATCTCATAGCACCAGTGGTCACCCACATCCTTGAGATGTGGCCCTGCGTCTGAATGGCTCTCAGCCTGGGAGCCTTAACAACACATGACAGCTGCAGACAAAAGGCCTTCCGCTTGGTGATGTGATAGAAGGAGTCTTCTAGAAGGGCTATTTGTCCACAGGCTTTTTGATTTTCACTGTGTTGAAAGTGTCACAGAAAGAAACTGTGCAATCGGCCTCTCCCTTTCTGGACATGTCGGGCTCCCACAGAAAGAACTCGTGGAGGAGGGTGTTGACGGTATCAGGGCACTCCATCATGACCATGTGACTTCCCTCCTCGATGACCTTCAGGAAAGCAAACAGGAGGATCTGGAAGCAGAGTCACAACCAAGGCAAACCTGTTAAACTGAAATAGACGAAACTCACAAAGCCAGCTCTCATTTTAATGCTTTTTTAGGCACTGGATACTAACCTGTATTGAGGTATACCAAAGATATAGAAATGTTAAAGTGTTTAAATTACTCAACAAAAATGTTTATGTCGATATTAAAGATTAGCGATTAGAATTAAATTGAAGATGTTGGCTCAGTAAACTGGCATTCTCCTTCAGGCTGATACGTTTCTGTGGGTTGTATCATGAAAGAATAAATCAACTCAGCAAAAGCTAAGAACTGTGGTTGGGAAGAATTCAAAATAGAGTTTTGATTTTCTTTTTTTAATTATTTAAGTAACTATTTATCATTACTATTTCTTCTTTCGGCAACATTTTATATACCGTTCCTTATTTTGTTTTTGTTTTTTATACGGAGGACCCACCAGATAACTTCACGAAAGAAGCAGTGAAGGTGTTTGTTAGACCTGATCCTGCTATCAAAGGGGACCGAGCAGAGGTGGATCCTCCGCATCCATTAAACTGCTTTGGAAACTCTGATCACTGCAACTATTGATTCATCTGTGTGTAGGTTTTAAAAGTTTACATTAACAAACTTGCTTGTGTAGCTTGTGGAAAAGTTATTGCTGGTTATATCAGTTAAACATGAATGATTAGGGCCAAATTATTATTTAAGTTATGAATTTTATTAAGTGGATTTGTTAGAATTTAACTAAGACAGGTAAGTACATTAAAAAAAAGTTGTTGGAATTTAATAATTTTTTCTAAACTTGGGATCTTTGGGCTTGTTACTGGACCAAAGTGTAGCCAGGCAGCACGGTGAAATATTTAATGAAACAAAAACTACATTTACAGAGCAGACACGAGGAGCATGAAGCATGGAACAAGGGGAGAAACATATGCTTGTGCCGGCGAGGCATTAATAGAAACAGACCATCCAGCAATGAGACAATGACCGGGGGTCATTAAAAAAACAGGAGGACAAACCCTGGCTGCATCTGAAATGTGCTAATTATAGCTCGTAGCTCCTGCTCCTTAACCTTTCATGAGGTCAACAGTAAGAACTGTATCGTGGGGAAAGGCGCTTCGGACTGCTGTGGCGATTTTGGACATCCTTTAACTCAGACGTTATTACGTGATGGAAACACTTCTAGTCAAATCTGGGCCTACAGCCTTCCCAAAATGAACTACAAAGTGCACGTTCGCTTCTCTCAGGACATTTTCGTTAATTTACGTGAGGTCGGCTGTGCTTATATGCCATTTCACGCAAAGGATTGTGGGAGTCCTTATAGCTCCTTAGCGCCGGTGAGGGACTTCGAAAGGTTCCTAGTCTAAAGGAGCTATGAGAGGAAGCACACAGGCTCCTTTTCCAACCTCCTTCTCTACTGGACTATTCAAAGAAGAATCAAGAATCTTTTATTGACAACACTTATCATGGCGACCGCTGACGCACTTCTGCTTTGGCTGTAGAGTTCCTACCAATCAGAACTTCTCGGATGCAGCCCCTAATTAATGGTATGGAACTGATAGTAAATACAAGAAAATGTATACAAAGAACACAGGAATACACTGAGAAACCTCATAAAGAAAATGTCAAGACACTAATGAGCACAGAATGGTGCACAAAAGAAGACAAGAACACAAATCCCCACAGTCCTCAACGTCATGACAAAACCCACATCATTTCTCAACACACAAATATTGATTAAAATCCATCTAAATAAAACTTAATACATTTTACACTAATTTTACGAGTTGATGTCTAACAGTTTGTTTTGTGTGTGAAGAGTAATTCAGGGGGGCTTTTCCCTAAGCTGTGTCCTGCCCGCTATCTGACACAAACAAGGCTCCTGCATAATTATTTCTCTCGCTTACAGGAAGGACATCTTCAGCACCTTAGAAATATTTTCATTCAAAAATAATTAGCTTAAAAACTAACACAAAATTCAGTGGACGCCTACATGTTCGGTTAAGCATTTTTTATCAAAATCCAATAAAGAAATTAATCATATTATTGTTTAAATAACCATGTGAATATTGTGATGCCTCTTCTCAAGGTGATCCTACAGTGACAGTCTGGTATCTGCAGGCGCATACATTTCATTTACGGTACCTCTGCCATGCGCTGGTCCTCCTCCATGGGCACAAACTTGTCACACATGCCATGAACCAGCAGGATGGGCACAGTGAGCTCGGCATGGTAGACCTCATCGCCCTCAGGCCAGTACTGACCGCTCATCATCGCTCGCAGGACAAACGGAGACACGTTGAAGGCATTGCCCTGCTTCAGCAACTGCTTCTCTTTGGCACCTTGACGAGCAAATCCAGCTCTGACGGTTAGAAAGAGACCAGAAATGTCACCCAAAATGTGAGTAAAGTGATTAAAAGTAGACAATAGCGGGTTTTTTTTCTACCATTTCTTAACACTTTTAAGATAGTTCTTTAAGAGCTGACAACAAAAGCTAGAGATCTTACTTCAAAAAGCTCCAGGCCAGGCAAGGTGAAAGGCAGTGAAGGACACATGATGGAAGCTGGAAGATGGAACAGAGGCTAGGTTCCAGAGCCGTAGGCCCCCCTCCGTTGATCATCACTACCTTATGGACCAGATCAGGATACTCGTGTGCCAGGAATGTGCAAAACGATACTCTGGAAGAGATATAAAGATATAGTTGAAGCTTGGCAGTAACATGTCAATTGCAGCTGAAAAAGCTATTTTGATTGTTTCTGCAAGTGTTTCCCAATGCCAGTCTCCTCCTAGGCTGAACAATTTCTGAAAAAGACTCACCCATATGAGTGGCCTATGAGAATGTTGCGCTTCCGAGCATATCTCTTGAAGATGGCCCGAAGGTCCTCCGCCAGAGCGTAAAAGGTGTAAGCTGCTGCAATCTGTGGCGCAGTGCTGGCCCCATGCCCGGCCAGATCTGGCGCGATCACCTCATAGCCCAAACGAGAGAAGAAGTCCAGCTGGCTGCTCCAAATGTCCAGAGAGCCTCCCACACCGTGCACAAAAAAAAGCGCTACATCCGAATGTGTCCCTTTGCAGCTTGAAATGACCCGGGTGGAGTCAATGAGCACAGTGCGTTTGGGCTTGCGACGGCGGCGGCGGGGAGGCGGAGCGGGTTTCTGCTCCCCAGAAGGCAACGGAACCGGAGGAACAGGGTTGGGGTCGGGAGATGAGGGCATCTCTTTGTAGTCAGCAAGCTCCACCTCCACAGTGCTACAAGGCTCCAGATCTCCATCCTGACACTGCAGGATCTCAGAATGCAGAACATCACCGAGATTCTCGATGACCAGCTGGCCGTTGCGATAAACCGTGATCTTCCTCTTGCAGTGGACACTGGTGCCAGCATCATCATCATCGGTGGGGTCCTCCAGAGAGGCGTCCCCATTAGCATCACAGTCAACATTTGTCTTGTCCTTCCCTGCATCTTTTTCCTTGTCTCTGTGCTGACGCTCTGGTTTGATATGCCGCACTCTCAGGACCCGGCCAGGCTTCACCTCCACAAACTCAAACCCATCGGAGGGCTCTGAGGACTCCAGAGGCAGGACCAGATTAGTGGTCTTCCCCGTCAGGCAGCACAGTATCCCGTCAGTAATGCTGGTCAGCATGGTGCTTTTCTGCTTTGAGAAGACGACACAGATACAAAGCAACAACTCAGGGACAGGAACCAGAGGGTGAAACTGTATGGTACAGAAAGATTTATGCATGGTATCAGCCTATTTTTAAGGAAAATGTAAAAAAAAAAAACAATCAAAGGCAAGGGTGGAGAAAATTTACTACCAGGTATGTGTTTGTTTACATTAGCCGTCAAATCGGCCAAAATCCCAAATACCTTTTTAAATTGATAAATGACTGAATTGTACTACTTTAAATCTTGAAAACAAATTATTTATAAAACGCACTCAATTATAATGTCGATATTATACAAATTATGGAGTCACACAAAAAAGGACAACATCTCTCATGTTTGTCCTGACTTATTCAGCATTGGTTACACACCAAGCTGCCATTGCAGGCTCCCAAATGTCAATTTCTGCTCCATGATAGCATTTCATCCGTTATAATCCTGAGAGCCGAAACACCTGAACAACGGCTCCAGTTTAACACCGGGCCAGTTAAGCCCAGACCAAGTGAGCGTAATAAACTCACCTCTATGATACAGCAACATTCAGGGGTCCACATTCATCAGAAACCGTAAAGAATAACACTTCTGCTGTACTGGGGTGTCAGCGTCAGTCAGGTCAGAACACTGCCTATTAATAACCCCTTCTTTCACACGGCCAGAATCAGAATATATATAGCAAACACTAGTCATGGGTCATGACTGTGTACATGTCTGTGAGCTATTTCTGTTTTCAGAACAGACTACAGCGAAATGTAGCTTCTTGATACACTTAAGTAAATACATTTGAATGGAGTTCAAATACAGCATCTTTGGTCCTAGCTTTTGATACAGAAGAAGTAGGTGTTTTTTCCCGTATATGAGTATATGAGGCTGGGAAAGAAAATTTCCTGCTGGGCTGCCATGTTCCAGCCCAGCAGGAACATGGCAGAATACAGGGTGCATTTCACAGCGTTGCCCACTATGTGTCATGGATGTTTGAATCATATATGACTAACTATGGAGATTTCTGAAATAAAGAATATGAAGATTCAGCTAACAGTAACAAAGGCGTGCATGCATATATACACACATCTGGAAGTGAACTTCACAAAGTCTCTATAAGGATTGGAGTGAAGGTTATATGCAGTCATCATGAGCAGGAATGTTAATATAATTTGGACGAATCTGAAGTGTTATTTTTCCAGGGTGAAATAATTAGTCAACGCACACCTTTTTACAGATGAGTAATTATACTCTTATGATACTTATAACTGATTAATAATACTCAACTTACATTTTTTACAGAATTGCAAAGACCATAATTTGAATTATTGTGGCTTGTCTTTGATCCACACACAGTCAAAATTATACTTCTGCAGGCACAAATATTGGTTCCTAGGCACAGACTTTTAAGCATAGTCTCTATGTTTTTAATGGGGTTAAGGTCGGGGCCATTGATTCTAGTCTGTTTTATCCATTCCAAAACCAATTTGGTCATGTGTTTTGGGATTGTTGTCTTGTTAGAACATCCATCTGTGTCCATGCGGCAACCACTGACTTGTTGATTTGAGGTGAAGTTAAAGATTTTACAGCTACTCCTCTTCATGGTTCCACCTGTCTTCCACATTGCACCAATACTACATGCAGCAAAAACAACCGTCAGCAAAATGCCACCACTACCATGCTTGACAGCCGGTGCAGCGGTCTTAGGTTTGCAAGTTTTACCTTGATCCTCCAAACATTCCTCTTCCCAGCATGGCTAAACTATAAGACCTTTCTCCAGAAGATACTTGGCTCATTCATGTGTGCTGCTGCAAATTCCAATTGAGCTTGAAGGTGCTAAACTTGGAGCAGGTGCTTCTTTCCTCGGCCATGATGTCAAACCCACGTAACTGCTGACAGTCACACTGATGTTCCAGCATTTTCTGATGTATGTTAGGGTTGAGCCTTGGGCAAAACTGATTTCATCTAAATGTGGAAATGTTGTGTCAGACGTTCGAAACTTTGAGACAGTGGGGAGCTCCACTAGGACAATGATCCCAAACACTCATCATAGTTTGTTTTGGAATACTTAAAGACATGACATTAACATGACATTTCTGGAATGGCCTTGACCTCAGTCCTCAGTACTTAAAAACTATATATTTTGGACCTAAATGTAAAACTTAATGTGTTAGAAATAAACTAACAGAATTTCATGCAGCACCACAGCAATAAGGTATGGTGAGGGCAGTATGGGAGGAAGGCTTTCATAGAGCTTTGGAGTAGGTACTTTTTACTTGGTCACAACTGTCAGATGCTGTGATGGACTGGTGATCTGTCCAGGGTGTACCCCGCCTCTCGCCCACTGACAGCTGGAGATAGGCACAAGCACCTCTCGCAACCCCAATAGGGATAAGCGTGTTGGAAAATGGATGGATGGGACTGTCAGACGTTGAGGATAAACTTGTGTCCCTGGGGATAGAGATGGTGTTTCAGCTTTTTCTAGCTGCTTGACCCCTGGTGGTTCTCGAATATCCTAACCAAAGTCATTACAGGGTGACAGTTTGGGTCAGAGCTTCTGATTAGAATGATCTATCTATCTATCTATCTATCTATCTATCTATCTATCTATCTATCTATCTATCTATCTATCTATCTATCTATCTATCTATCTATCTATCTGTCTGTCTGTCTGTCTGTCTGTCTGTCTGTCTGTCTGTCTGTCTGTCTGTCTGTCTGTCTGTCTGTCTGTCTGTCTGTTTGTCATTCCATCCATCCATCGCTGCAATAATCACTTTGGGTGCAGAAAAAACCAGCAGCACCAGACCTGCCTGCATGTTTCTGCAGTATTGAAACGACCTCTGAACAGCGCTGGCTCCTGAATCGTATCGCCATTTTCGTAACACTAACACACATTTGGCGCACCATGCGCGTCCAGCCATCTCTGCGGCAGTGTATGGCGCTTCATAGCAGTGCGTGGGATCAGCGCTGCACGTGCATAGCCTATTTTGCAAGAGGAGACCATTTTAACCTACTTTCTGTTTTTTGCACGATCTGAAGTCGAATCTCTATCAGTTCCAAACAAGGAGTAAACAACAACATCACAGGCTGTGCTGCAGAAAAGCAACCTGCGTCTACATACAAAAAACGACAACGCACACAATTATGTTGCTTGCGCATCAACAAACTGTGCGAAATAACCATTTATATTAGTGATACGCGCAGAATTTTGCGTATCACCAATATGAACAGATGCAATCGCCCAACAAATGGTGTGTGAAACTCTGCCTTAACACCGCAATAAAGATTGATTCCTTACCTGCAAGATAGCTGATGAATTGGTGCGTAACCTGCACTAGAGATCCCTGTGGCGGGGCCGTCTACGCCAGAGATGCTGCAGAACAGTGGGTGCTTTTCAGTCTCACCAGACTGCCATCAAACGACACAAACGGACTTCATGTGGCAGTAAAGCATGAATCCACTGAACTGTGCCAGGTGCATTCAAATAGGATACCCATGGCGATAAGGAGCGGCGATGTTATTCTAACCCCCTCCCGTCAGCATCCACTGCGTATCAGGGCCAAACCCTACCCAGCCCTGCTGCTCTTGGATCCGCAGCAGCACGGGCGAGCTTCGCGCATTTTCGTTGCTGAGTGGCAGCGGGGAGGGCAAATAGCGGACAGCTGAACGCCGAGAAGAAGCCAATGGGAGGAGGCACTTTTCCTTGTTGCTAAGGCTGACTGAGCAGCAGAATGCTTGTAACGGTGGTCCATTTTATCGTCTCAGGAGAGTGATGCATGATCATACATGACATGACAGGATATTGGTGTTCCTTTTTTAACATCTGCAGCTGATATCAAAACCCCAAAAATGCGTTCATTCTGTTATAAATGAAATGCTCACTGCAGCTGCTGCATCACAGAGGGAGTATATGACCTACCCCAAACGCTCCTCACACAAATACAATGTGTGACGTGCATTTGCATTCAACGCCCTTTACTCTGATACTGCTAAATAAAATCCAGTTGTCTCCATAACTGACAAGCTCATGCAACTGCACAGTTATCCACATTGTCTCTGTAAAGGAACTGCCATCCGACTTTTTGACTCAAAAGTTAATCATATGCTAATGTGTACTTGCACATTTTCTTCTCAGAAATTTTTTTTGGCGCAATCAACAAATTTCTTGGGAAAAAAATTAAAACATTATGTCTTCTTGTGCCTTTGTGTGATCTCTGTACATTCCAGAGCCGGTGTCTCACCAAAATGTCATCATGGTTACAGTAAAGACAATAAAGATTCTTGATTCTTGAAGTCAGAGCGCAATACATCATATATTCAGCATAAATCCAGCGGTTCCGTTTCTGGCCTCAGAGTTTCGTTAGTGAACATTAGAGAACAATCAGCTCTACGAAAACCAAGGAAAACAGCAGACATGTCAGGGAGAAAGATGTGGAGAAGTTTAAAGCAGTTATGTTACAAAACATTTTTCTGAAAGAACAATGTTCAGTACATTGTTTGATAATGGAGTGTGACCTTTGTGGGTGACTGGCAAGATGGCATAGCCTTGGTTGAAAGAAAGGCAGCAAAGCCATAGAGTGGGCCAAAAACATCGACGGAGGTTCTTTAGTCAGTCAAGACCAAAACGAAACTTTATGGTATGTCAGAGTGCTGACAACGGACACTGCACATAACAATGAACACACTTTACCTGCGCTGAAACCTGGGGGTGGCAGCATCATGCTGCATTGTTTTTTCTTTCAACAGGGCCAGTTAACATTGTCAGATTTGATGGGGAAATGACTGGGGCTAAACACAGGGCAATCCTGGGAGAAAACTTGTTACGGAACAATACGTATTTGGTCTGCTCTTTCATTTCCATTTATTCCTACATGGCTGGAACCCAACAAAACTTTACATTTATATAAAGTTTTTGTATTCTGAATAAACTTTGATGAATTTCTAATAATAAATCTTCTCTTTCTGATTTCATATTTTGGATACTGTAAAGGGCTGCCAAAGAATCAACACAACAAACTACTCTATCCGGTTTTACTTCCTCTATCCATTGTAGTCCTATAATTGCCATCATTTCTGCTGTGTATACTGACATCTGATAAGGTAATCTCCTCCCAATGCTTACCTTCATCATTGGAATGTATATTCCTATACCTACTTTTTCTTTATCGTCTTTAGATCCATCTGTATCTAAATAGCTATAATATTTGGTTCTTATATAATGATTTGCCATTTGACCTTTGCTGCTGTCTACCCACTCTTTCTTTAATTCCATTAGATTAAAATCTATCTCGATATTTGGAAATAACCAAATAGGGATATTACTAATAGGTATAGATGAATTAAACCATATATTTCCTATTTTATATTGTTCTGATTTATCTTTTATTATCCATCCAAAACCTTTACCTTTAAAAGAATTATATTCCCAACACTCCTTTATAACACTTTTTGCCATATTTTCATTTCCACATCCATGTAAACGACACCAGTATGTAAGCATGAGCTGATCTGTTCTTAAATCTAAAGTCACTTCTCCTAACTCTACCTGCATTGCTTTAGTTGGTGTTGATCTTATTGCACCAGTACAAATTCTCATTGCTTTATTAATTACTCTATTTTCATTAAATTTGTTTTAGCTGCTGCTCCATATATATAACACCCATAGTCTATTGTTGATCTCATTAACGCCTTATAGATACGCACCAATGATTGTTTACTTGCTCCCCAATCTTTTCCTGTTGCTGCTCTCATGAGATTTATGATTTTCTTGCATTTCGTCTCTACTTTTTCTATGTGTGTTCTCCATGTTCCTTTTTGATCTAGCCATATACCCTGATATTTAAAATGACTTATATAGCTCCAAACTCTGTTCATCTATCTTTTTCTTTTTTGTACATATCATATGATAAGATTTACTTGACGATAACTTAAATCCCCAATTTTATGACCATTTTTCAATTCTATTTCTAACTGTCATGTAATCTTGTCCTCTTGTCCAAATGGCCCCGTCATCATCATAAAAAGCTGAACCAATCCTTCTATCTAATTTCATAAAAAATATCATTCAACATTATATTAAACAATACTGGACTAATAACAATTCCTTGTGGGATTCCATTATTTATTTCAAATTGTTTTGAGATTTCAGATCCTACTTTAACTCTAATTCTTCTTTTTGTTAGAAAATCTAGAACCCAGTTATAAAATCTACCTCTAATTCCCATCATATTTAATTTAATTAATAATCCTTCCCGCCACATTGAATCATAAGCCTTTTCTATATCTAAAAAAACAATGCTCATTATTTCTTTCATTTTAAATGCTTTTTCCATCTCATTACTTACTTTCACCACAGCATCCATAGTAGAACGGCCTTTTCTAAACCCACTTTGATATGGTGCATATATTCCTTTTTTCTCAAGAGTATAATTTAGTCTTCTTACTAGTATTTTCTCCATCCATTTACATAAATGCGATGTTAGGGCAATAGGTCTATAATTTCCAACATTATTAGGGTTTTTCCCAGGCTTATTAAATGGCAGTATTAACGCCAAAAATCCCACCCACTGGCACAGGTGGCTGATGCAAATGAACACGGGTGATGCCTTTAGTAAACAAACCAGACAAATTAAAATCTTATTAAAAATGGAAAATGTTAGGTAAAACATAAAGTATCAATCGTTTCTTGTTTTCATTTTCATTTCATAATAAATAGGGCCACAAACAGATTTTAGAAGAAGGACACTGCACATTTTAGAAGAAGGAATGGCCCTTGTTTTCATTGTTGTTGCTTAGCACGGAAGGTATTCTAGTCCAAGAAAAGAATAAACCTAAAAGGCATCAGATGTTGTGTGCCTTTCTTAAGGAAAACAATATGCAACCCTATTTATGATTCAAATCTAAGATTTATAGATTCCTTATTTCTTCTAAAAACTAAACTGCTTGGTTTGTTTAATTAAAATAAATATGAAATATTTGCATTCATTCTCAGCAGCCAAATCACAATATATTTTGCATTTATAAAATAAAATAAAAAACAGTTTAAAGCATGTGAGTAGTTTAAACATGACCATTTTTGTCCTGCATGGCACAAAGTTTGAACTATTAGACACTGCCAGAGATTTGAGACAGGGATGGAGGTTCACACTCGTCTGACTGAGGCTGAGCTAAGCTGCAAAGAAGAGTGTATTCAATTCTGCGTCTGTAGATGTGGAAGGCCAATACAGAAATATCCCAAAAGACTTGCAGCTGTAATTCCAACTAAACGTGGTCCAGTTATGCACTACTTCTTGAAAATGTGAAATCATCCAGTCCTAATGACATGCATAGACGTTTGAGGTTTAAACATGACAAGTGTGACAAGTAGAAGTAAAAAGTAAGCATCCAAAAAATAACTAACGTAAGTGCAGAAAGGTATTTGGTACAAAGTTAGAGTAACTGATCATAATGTCTGATTTAATATTAAAAAATTAGACAGACAGACAAAAGTAGAAAAATCTTGTATTTAAAAAACATTTAAAAATTACATTTTTATAGATTAATACAGAAAGAAACACGTTTTTAACATCAAAGCCATGAAACAAATACTATATATTGGTTAGAATGGTGCAAAGAAATTTGATTGAAAACTGACCGGGGTAGTTCCGTCTTCTGCGCCGTCTGCAGTGTGGAGACTCCGCTCACTCAGTGCACCGGCCCACTCTCCGGGGGACAAATCGTGCGCACCCTCTGACTCTCTCAGCAAGAATCGTTTCCATTGGCCAAAGTCTGGACCAATGAAGTTAATTCTTGCAAGGTGCCTGTCCGTGACATTCAGCGTTCACATGTAGATGTTAACCTCTATTTGGTAAAGAAAGTTATCTCAGAATGAACATTATTCTTTCATCTATTTCGCGGCTGCGTGGACTAACCCACCTGCGTAGGTAAGACCGTTCGTGATCACAGCTATATAGGAAGGCCGAAGTGTTGCTGCACGATGCTAAGTGCAGATGCTAACGGCTAACAGCTAGCTTGCCTCAGGTCCTGTTAGCTTCCAGGGGGAGTTACTTCTGTGAGCTTCATGAGCACAGAGCACAACCAAATGACACCACATTGTTACTACTTATAAATCGCAGTATGAGATCACGGTGCTAAGAGAGGTACTACTTTTTTATTTTTTACCTATTTCTTTCCAAAAACACAACTGCCTTAGGTCTCCTTCCCCTTTTCTCAAATCAACTCTGTCCACACTCTTCAATAAAGGAGTTTCTTGTTTAATGTGAAATATACCCCTCAGTTGTGTTCGCATAAGCATTGTGTTTAAATTATGTCTATATGTGCAAATTTGGGTATATATTATTTCTGTATATTTAGACAGTAGAAGGTATCAGCCCTCTTTCTACTGAAAGCCCCCGGATTTAAAGCTGCAGGTGCTCAGAAAGGACCATTTATTAAATCAACATAATACAGGATTAATTCAGCAGAAAACTGTACTGAACTAACGCCCCTGTTCTGTAATGCTACAGCAAGCATTGGTGGGAGCACAGTCCAAACATCAAGACATTTACAAAAACAGTGAATATTTAGTCCACTCTTTTCAAAATTGTTTTGATTTGGCCACATTTGATGGGTTTTCAAGCATGAACGGTCTGTTTAAGCCTAAATCTGATTTAAGTCCGTACTTTTCTTTTTTTTGAGCCATCCAGAGGTGGACTTGCCTGTGGGCTTTGGGTCAATGTTCTGCTGGATAACTGAAGTGTGTTTGAGCTTAATGCTGACGTCTGATGGCCCGACATTCTCCTTGAGGATTTTCTGGCTGATCTGAAACATTTAAGTGTGACAGAAAAAAGCAAAACCTACTAACCATGACTGTACACAATACCACATCACTTTATTTGTATAGCGCTCTTTAAACAAGTCAATTGACCAAGTATATTAAACTGGACCAGATCCCCGGTTCATCGGTACAATACAAAAGACCTATCAGGAAATCCGACCTATAACTTCTAGGTTATTTGATTTTTCTTTTCTTATCTTTGTTGTAATTTTCTTTATAGGCTATAAGGACAGCTGCAACAAATATAATACATCAAATTGACGTCATATAAAACAACTCACTTGTTAAAATCCAGGAAGTAATCTATTTTAAAACAGTTAGGGATGGGCCCTGTTTGACCCTCAGAACCACAATCTAGGAGCCACCACTGTGAAAGCTCCCTCTCAGCCCTGTTATCACTGCACCCCCTGGGTTTTCTTGAAGCATCTGATCTGCTGTCCTGTAAGGAGAAATGGAAATGATTTAATTAGCACTTCTGCTCTCACTTAATGCCTGGAGTCTAACTGTAAGACAGTAATGTGTCATGATGTTCTCATTTTCGGGCTAATATTTGCTCATTCAACTTTAACTTGCTCTTCCTCAGCAGCGCTCCTACCCTGGATTTCTCAGCGACTGCCACGTCTCGCCTCCGATTCTTCAGCAGCTGCTTTGTGTCCGGTTCAGCAGCCAGACCCCAGGCTTTCAGACCGCTGGGACCGCTTTCTACACAGGCTGAGGGTGGCGAAGTGTTCCAGCGGGTCCCCTGGCAGTACCAGCAGGTGCGGACCCGCAAAAGAGGCACAGAGTATCAGCCGAAGAACATAAAGCGGAAAAGAACCCACGGCTGGATCAAGAGGCTGAGCTCTAGGGGCGGCATCGAGGTGATCCTGCGGCGTATGTTGAAGGGACGGAAATCCCTCTCTCACTGAAGACGCAGCCGGAGACTCTAAAAGACTTGGAGCTCGGTATGCTGCTAGGAATGCCTGGGCCAGGACAGCTGGTGATACCAGTGTGGTTTGGGGTTATACTCTCAGCATGAGTAGAGAATGAGAAGTGTTCTGAGCTCGGATCAGAATTAAGAACTGGTATCAAATGAGCGAACGTCTAATAGTTTCACCAACCAGTCAAAAGGTTGTGTTCAGAAACATCCAGTATATCGCTTGGTTCATGAAGTGTTTCTAAATAAAATGTTTTTGCAAAGTGCGTTTGTTATTCTGAAACAGAGAGAGCATTATTTAATAGAACGTCTGGATCTTGGTCTGACTCTCCGGCTCCGCCCTCCAACCGTGACGACTTCATGTGTTGCTTTAAAAGCTCATTTGTTTCATTCATTCAATCGGTTAAGCAGTAGTTATGTCGATATAATTCAAGCATTTTTTTAAAGCAAATTTTTCTGTTTGTGGCTTAAAACTAATGAAAACTCTCAATCCACCAGACACTCACCGGCACCCTCTACGAGTGGATACCACGACAGGTCATTGGGAATTGAGAAGTGGGCATTTTACAGAGCTGCATCAAATAATTAATGGGAAGTTGATTGGAAGAAAAAAACTAACTTGGTAGATTATGAAGCAAATTACAATCATGAGTTTCACAAGGCATGGGCTGCTGCTGTAATCAGCTTCAAGATGCACCACGCATGTATGCATCTAGGCTAAGGTGACCAGATTTCTGGAGTGAAAACTGGGGACGTGCGTGTTTGGCTCAGCTCTTCCACTACGCTGGGACCAGGTAAACACCTGTTGTTGCGCTAAAGTTTTTTACGCCATGATGATGCACTGAAATCGGGGACATTTGCGGGGGACAGCTTTTGCAGGGGCCTGTCCCTGGAAATCATTGGTCACCCTGATCTAGGCTATCTGTTACAAAGGCCTCTGCTCAGTTGTCTTGGCAGGTAAAAGTAAAGTTTACATTTCATTTGGAAATCAAGGTCCTAGAGGAAGAGCGGAGAGGCAAACAATCCACGTTGCTTGAGGTCCATTGTGAAGTTTTCCATTATAATTTGGGGTGCCATGTCATCAGCTGGTGTTGGTCCACTGGCTTTTATCAAGTCTGAAGTCAGAACAGCCATCTAGTCAGAGCACTCCACACTTCCTTCTGCTGACAAGCTTTGTAGAGATTCTGATTTCTGGTCCCAACCAGGGTTTGTAAATGGACTTGAAAAACAGAATTTTGTGATTTTTTAATAGATGTACGCCATTATAATCAAAAGCAACAGAAATAAGCACAATCACTTGAAATATATGTTTTTGTAGTAAATCTACATAACATGAGTACAGTAGCGGGTTCAATGGAAATATAGATACAATAAAACCTTGAAAAGAATGGATTTTTAAATAGGTTAATCGTTTATTATAATAATTAGTACATGTCAGATCTATAAATTAAAATTTTCTTTTTATATTTCATCTACATAATTTCAGTATCAATTTCCTTATCTCATACTAGTTTGAGATTTAAATATAAAAACTGAAGCAATAAAATTGAAAATAAAATGCTAGCTTTAGCAGGGATGGTAATTTATGGAGTGGACTCGCTGGAGCCAACGGAGTGTTTTCATTCCTATAACTTCGTGCAGGAAGCTCCGCCCCTTGGCTCCGACGCAAACTTACGTCCTCAACGTTTGACCAATCACCGTATCGACCTTTAGAGAATCTTCATCGTTTAACCAATGAGATGACGCGGAGTTTGAAGCGTAACCGCCTCCAAATGGATAAACAGCAAAGATGGAGTTGTGAACGGTGAGCTACGCAGACACCTTTGGTGAATATCAGAGGGATTTTATTAGCTTGTTGACGGTCTAACTAACAAAGTTCACACAGCCTAGTAACACCAGGCCCGGTCTAAGACCGTTAGTTGTCCCGAGGAGCTGACGAAGAGCTAAAGAAGTCGGTATCTTGGAAACGACTCAAACAACAAAGCTTTTGCTGCCAGCTTGTTTTCACTCTCGCCGCGCTAAGCTAGTGGACCCACGAAGACAGAAATGGAGAAGGTTGGTTGGTTTATAGCAGCTTTATGAAATTAGAGAGATTCTAGGAGAAGGGCGTCTCCCTTCTAGCTCATTATTACCAGTCTGAAGTTACCAAACGACTCGTAGTTTGTACCACCAGTGTGAGGAATGAGTTTCCCCCCCTAAGCTGTTATCTGTCCCGCATCCCTGCTAGAGAAACTTCCTGAAGGGGCTGCCTGTCTACAACAAGAACAGCTTCACCAGGTTCCATGCAGACTCTGTATGTAAAGCGTCAGTAAGTGCTCTTTTGCCTCCTCCTGTTCGGGGAAAGAAATGTTCCCAGTTGTTTTCTGATCTAAGAGCTCATCGCTGGTGTCGTTTTTTTTAGAACCGTCGGCCGTCGGTGTATCTTCCTACGCGGGAGTATCCATCCGAGCAGAGTAAGTCCCAGAAGGACCCAGTGGGAGCATCCATGAACTGTGTCATCCTGTGTGCACCTTACATGTTCATGATTGTGTCCTTCCATCACCCAGTCATCGTGACAGAGAAGACAAACATCCTGCTGCGGTATCTGCATCAGCAGTGGGATAAAAAGGTAAATGGTAGTTTACACCCACTCAGCGTGGGCTTAACTACATGCCCCCCCCCCCATCGGGATTTACCTTCACTTTTCTTTCTCCAGGTGTTGAATCACAGCTGAAATGATTTTTGAAAACTGGAATTGAGCAAAATGGTTCAACTTTGCTGTGAATTTTTGTGTTCGCAATTTTTAGAATCGAATTCTTTTTATTGTCGTTTTGCAAGAAAGCCCAACTAATTTATAGGGTTATGGTTACAGCTACGGGCTCAAACATGGTTCGACACTCTCGAATATTTGGGTGGGCATTGTTTCACAAGTTGCACCTCTGTTATACACATTTTGTAGCCATCAATAAGCTTTTAGAATAATGCCAGCTGGCAGGGTTAGGAAATATCTTCCCGGGCAATGACCGAGCCATTAAGCGCAGCCCATGAAAACGGGTAGAAAGTAGTCCTTCTTTATTCCGTCCAGTTTGAGTCGAGCGGAAGTTCTAAATGACCATGATCTTCATATCACGAGTCAGTCTGGCAGACACCAATGCAGCCGTGTTTTCTTGTTATAATGCCTGTTAAGGTGATATTCAGAACATATCTGTTCTCTATTTGAGTCATACAAGTAAACTATACAAGCTTTACCGCTCAGCATTAGTCCGCATCTAAAACGGCCGACTATGAAACACCCCCTCATCATGATGCTGCCACAACCGTGCTCAATAGTGGAGTAGATTGTTGTTATGTTTGGAAGCCTAACCTTTCAAACATTTTTTTTGTCATATTGACACTGGCGTTCCAGGGCTGTCCCTGAACATCCTTAAAAATGTTCTTCATCTGGGGGTGATGGTGACGTTTTAGTCATTAGTACAAATAATTTGTACTTGTGTGCAATAGTTTGAAGTGAAGTTCTGCAGTTGTCAAAACTCTTACGTGTGTACTTCTTTGATCCTCTCTGAGTTCCTTGGACTTTCCCAGTGTTGTATTAAAAATGTCCAATAAATGAAGTCCAAAAACCCCTTTCATGCCAAAAAGAGAAACTACCAACTGCAATGGTTGGTGAGTAGTAGTCAGAGGTTAATACACCCAGCTTTTTTAGGTCAAAGGGGACAGATCTTGAAAAATCTTTTTTTTTTTTTTTTTTTACTTTAGCTTTTTTTTTTGTACATTTTGTTGTGTGTTTGAAGTCTCTAGGAGTGCAGAGATTTTGAATGTAATCTGTCCAGGAGCTGTGTAGATATCTTTATATTTGGTTTGGTCATATTTTTCGAACAACTATGTCACCGTACTTGCTGCGGAGCTGCTATACAATGTCAGGGACATCCTTCTCGCCAATTTTACGAATCCGACTTTTTTTTTTTTTTTTTTTTTTGGCCGTGATTTTGTTATCCAAGTTGAAGGATGCTGAAGCTACAACTGGTCAAATGAAAATGTTTGGTTGTTGGGTGTAGTAAGCCGCACAGTTCATTACACTTTCCCCCAGCGTACTAAAAAGATGGCGGAACAGTTTGGAGTGGAACGCTCTGTGACGTGGAGGGAGGCGGGGTCTGAAGAGTTGCTGTCAAACGCACCTCAGAACAGGAGTAAAGGAGGAGCTGTGGGGCAACAATAACGAGGAATTCAGACCAAAGCGTTGAAGTTCCACTTTTTATGGACCACAACTGAATGATTGGCACCATCATGGCACCACGGATGGCCTCCTCGGTGCTTCAGTCACTCGTTTTCAGTGTATTTTTGTATTTTTCTGTTTCCTGCTTCCACACTACAGCCACTTTTACGAGAGAGCATCTCCTAAACATCAGAGACTTACTCTGAGCATTCTCTCTCCGCCTTTTTATTGAACCGGGGAGCTTCTCTGAGCTCCTGATCAGCGTTACAGAGCGCTGATGGCTAAAACAAGCCGACACAGACCCTGTTTCTATCCCCAGGCGGTGACTCTGATGAACACCTTACAGTCGGGGTAGCCAGTAACTCTGCTGAGGAAAAACAAAATCTCTGCCCCCTCCTTTTTCTTCTCCTAAATAATGGCTCTTTCTCCTGTAGACTGTAGTTCTGTTTTGTTTTTTGTTTGTTCGTCTTTGGTTGTCCGTGTTGATTATAGAAGTGTTGTGAGTTACTGATTTGGTGACGAGTTTTTCTTCCTCTTCATTTTCCAGAATACGGCGAAAAAACGAGAGCAGGAACAAACTCAAGGGGAAAACACAGCACCTCCACGAAAGATGGCGCGAACAGACAGCGAGGAGCCCGTCGAGGATTCATGAAGGGCTCCGCTGCTGCTGCGCTCCTCACTGAGACTCGCCTGCTTAAACAGAATCCACACAAACATGCGAAGTGTTTGCAGACGTGGCTGTGACGTAAACAGTATTTATTGTTTTGGACCACAGCTATGCCAGTGATCTTACAGTGTGACTCCAGGTTTCCTCGTTTACTGAAACAGCTTCTGCACTGCAGCTCCTTTAATTACCGAGGCTCCAAGTGTCTTCTGCAGACCCGGGGGTCTGACAATGACCATACGTCTACCTCCTTTGCCCTCAGTCCCGTTTTCTTTCCCCTCTACGCGTGCTTCTAAACGTTCTTGTCTGTTTGCAGCATGTGAAGTTATTACTCGTCTGCTGCTGTTTTTAAGAGCTTAGAAATGCAATAATTCCTAGAGCGTCTGAGCTGCGCATATTGTTCTGTTGTGCTGTCTGGCTCCTGCTCAATCAGGTATTTTTCACTTTTGGATTTGGTAATGAAAGGAGTCCTTTCAAATACTACTTGTTTTATCTTAAATGTTTTGAGGATATTTAGGAAAAGTTAACAGCCTCATGTCAGTGGCTTATGATTTATTGATTCAGGGTTTCTAGATTTTGCCACATAAAAAGACGAGCGCTGGAGGAAAGGCTTTGTTTCCTTGTGGAGAGTATTGATTTATTGCCTTAAATGATACGATAGTTGATTATATGTTGCATTTGAGAGATATGAACCAGATTGAAACAGAATGTTAATATTTAAATGTGTTTAAATAGGAAGTAGATTTCATATTCAAGAAAATACGACAGGGATTTCAGACAGTTTTTTTTTAATTTTTTTAAAAAGCTTTTAGTTGGGTCAGATGCGTTGCTGTAAATCTTCTAATAGTAAGATTAAAATATTACTTTAGTAAGTTGTTAATGCATACAGCTGTTTTTAAGTTAAGTTGCACCAATACATAGACTTCCTGTACGTCCTTACTACACATGTGCCAGTGACACTAATAGAAACCCCTAAAAACCAAGTTGAGTTGAACCGAGCTGGTACTGGTGGAAAAGGAGCTTCTTTAAATAGTTTGATACTTTCAGAAGTATCATGGAAAACAAGTTCTGATTGGCTTGCACAAGCCCTTGGCTGTCTGCGCTGTATGCGTGTTGGGTTACAGTCCCAACCTGCATTCATAAGTATTCACACTCCTTGAAGTTTGAACATCAAGCTTCAATGTTTGTTATTGGGATTTTTGGTGAGAGAGCGACCAAAATGGTGCATAATTCAGGACGGAGAATGTCCGTGAACCTCAGATGTGAAGTCTTACCACAAATTCTCAACATCCAGGTGCGGTCTTTAACAGGGCCACACTACCACACGAATATGCTTTGATCTAGACCTTTCAATTGTTGCTTAAGTGGTATGATGGGGGGTGTTGTCCTGCTAGAAAGGAAACGTCTGCCCCAGTCTCATGTCCTTTACAGCTTGTCACAGATTCCTCCTGTATTTAACTCCATCCGTCTTGGACATGGATTCTGACCAGCTTCCCTGTCCCTGCTGAAGCAGAGCGCTCCCACAGGATGATGGTCACACTACTCTGTATCAGAGTAATGTGCTCCAAGAGTCCTGGATTGCACAATTTACCCTGTCACCAAATTCACCCACCTGAGCTTGGATCTTTGTAGCTCCTCCAGAGTTACTCTGATGCCTTTGGCTACTTCTGTCAGGAATGCTCATCTCTTGCAGCCTGTCGGCTCACAAGTTGTTCTTGAACAAATGCACATTCTACTCAGTGTTGGTCTGTCACAGAAAATGTTTGCGAAAAACATTAAAGGGGTGTGAATACTTTTGCGAGCCATTGTACCTTATTTCTTGCGCTCAAGTAATGTTAAGGTTTTCTTTGTTTAGCCATTTCTTTTGTTATGGTGTTGGATTTAAAGCCAGATTTTGGTCAAAACGTGACAAGAGAAACTTTGCACCTTTTTAAAACAGAAGTATTTTTGTGTTTGATGTTGAGTTTATCGACTGCTGTTCATAAGTTTGGACTGTGTGTTGACCTGCTTATGCAAGTTGAATACATATCCTATTTGGCACATCTGACTTCACCCATTTTTTTCCTACCTCTCAGAGGAAGTTTGCAGCTCTCACATGACAAGTCTGGAATGTGTTTATTGCATAAGGTTTTAGATAAGGTACATACAGCCACTGACATAAACCATAAAGTTGTGGAGAAACTTAAAAAATGTATTTCTCTTACATACCTCTACTGCCACGGTGGAAAGAAAGTACACCCTAATTCAGCTCTGGGGTTTTATGTATCAGGCTATAGTAAAAATGATTTGCTCTTTACCAGGTTAGAAATATTGAAATTTAGCCTTTAACATACAGAACTACATACCATTTTACACTCTGTCATTATTTACTGAACATATAGAATACTAAAATAAAAAGAGGTTGTATAAAGCCTAAGTAGCCCCTCAAACCCACCCCTTTAGTTTGAACAGTTTGAGTAGTTGTCTGGAATCAGAAGGTTGGGGGTTTGATTCCAGCTTCCTCCTGTTACATGGTGATGCGCCCCTTGGTAGGGCACTTAACCCCAGGTTGCTTATCAATCTGTGAGTTAGTGTGAGTGGGTGAACGTGGCTATAGTGTAAAGCACTTTGAGAGGTCAGTTAGTATGACCAGAAAAGCACTAAGTAAATTCAGTCCATTTACTTTGGCTGGGCCACTGTAACCTTGATGGTTTTTTTCCCCCAGCTGTTTTCATGCAGATTTGCAGCTGCTGGAATCATTGTGCTGTTGCAAGACCCACTTTAAACCAAACTTAAATTGAGCGAATGGGTTCACACTTCACTTTAGAAAATCTTAGTATACAGAGTTCGTGACTGAGTTGATGACTGCGAGGAGCCCAGGTCACCCCGCCACCACAAAGCTCGACATTGTTGAGATGTGTTTGCGCAGATATGCTGTTAGGTTTGTGCATTGGGGTCTAAGACTAACTGTACTGTTGGGAAGCATGGCTTGGATCTGCAGGTACGTCTTTTATAAGACCAACTGCCTTAAATGTCCGCCATTCACGAATACCGGCACATCTACAAAATCTTCTGGAGGAGTTCAATATTTTTTTGTCACTCATTGCAAAATGTGGAAATCACACAGTCTATAGATTCATTAGACAGTAAAATATTCAAAGCCTTTATTTCTAGTAGTTTTGGTGACTGGTTTACAGATAATGAAAGCCTTAAATCCAGCGTCTCAGAATTTTAGTGTTGTAGAAATCATTAGGCGACGCAACCATGAGGAAGACTGCTGACTGAAGTAAGTGCTCTGCTGAAGCCACAAAAGGTCATTGCTGAAGAAGCTGATTGTTCAGAGTTCTGGATCCAAGCACATATGTGGAAAGTTGAGTGGAAGGAAAAGGTGCACCAGCAACAAGGAGAACCGCAGCCTTCAGAGGATTGTCAAGCAGAATCAACTGCAGAATTTGGAGGAGACTCGCAATGAGTGGACTGAGGCTGGAGTCGGCACATCAAGAGCCACTACACAGACGGCTCCTACACGAGTTACAAGCTTCTTACCTGGGCTGAGGAGAAAAAGAACTGGACCGTTGCTCAGTGGTCCAAAGTCATCTTTTCTGATGAAAGTAAATTCTGCATTGAATTTGGAAATCAAGGTCCCAGAGTCTGGTGGAAGAGTGGAGAGGCACAGAATCCACGTTGCTGAAGTCCAGAGTGAAGTTTCCACACTCGGTGATGATCTGGGGTGCCATGTCATCTGCTGGTTCTGACCCAACATAACCATCTACCAGAACCTTTTAGAGCACTCCATGCTTCCTTCTACTGTCAAAGTTTATGAAGATGTTGATTTCATTTTCCAGCAGAACTTGGTACTGACCCACACTGCCAAGGTACCAAAAGGTGGTCCATTGACCATGGTGTTACTGTGCGTGATTGGCCTGACCTGAACTCCACAGAGACTGTGGAATATTGTCTAGAGGAAAATGAGACACCCGATACAACAGTGCAGACGACCTGAAGGCCACTATCAAGGCAACCTGAGCTTCCTGAACACACCAGCAGAACCTCAGGCTGTTCTATTCAATTCAATTTTATTTATATAGCGCCAATTCATGAAACATGTCATCTCGAAGCACTTTACAAAGTCAAGTGATCTCCTCCATGCTACTGGAGGAGATCACTAATTCATGCAGAAGGAGCCCCAAACAAGTATTGAGTGAACAGAATTTAACATACTTTTCAGAAGTCTGACATTTGTTTAAAATATTTTCTTTTATGGATTTTTGTGTACCATTCTACTTCTTTTCTTAGACCTCAAATTTTAATCATCAAAGTAACAAGAAATAAAGGTTTGAAATATTTCACTGTGTGTATTGATTCTACAGCCGGGTTTCACTTTCTGAAATGTGTGACAAACATTCAGCTGTCATAATTTAAATTGAGGTGCTTACACTGACGATATTCAGTTAATGAACAACAGGCTCCTACTTTCCTCCTAACACCCATGCAAGCATTACAGGTGCACTTAGTTTTTCACCGAGTTTTTCCGTCATGGCTTCCTTTTTTAGAAACAAAGCCTGAAATGTGAGAACCTAAGGAGTGAACTTTCTTTCTATCCTCACTGAAGTTTTAAACGGTCGTGGATGAACCAACAGGTCAGAGTTTGGGTTCTGAAGTGAAGTGTTTTTAAGGTCGTGTTTCCATTTTTGTCCTGGAGACATGAGCCAGCAGCATATCCCCGCTTACTCGTCCCATGCAGTATGTCGCAGATGGATATTGATACGAGTGACATTTATTAGCTTCATAGTTACATTTCCTAATTTTTATGTAGTAAAATAAATTCATAGAAAATTAAAATTTGGAAAAATAGATTTTTTTTCATGGTCACAGTGACTATATCTGACCTAGTGCAGAAGAATCCAATGGCTTAGAACGTGCGTTGTAACTAAAAAGACAGACAACATGTCATGCTTTCACATGGTAACATGCATGCAATACTGGCATCAAACTGAGAAACAGGCTGGAATTGGAAGCTGCTGTTTTTGTTCTTTGACAAACAAAATGCTTTTCTAGACACTCGGTTCTCAGAACAGGCTGTCGTCCTAGTCTTCAGCTTTAAGCGGATGTTAGTGAACCGCCACAGAATCCGTGACACTGTAAAGTTTTTAGATAGAAGTTAGATAAAGAAGTGTACACAGATACAGTGTCGCGCTTTATGAAGTGGCATCAAGAGTGAAAGCTGAACATTACATGTGGTCCTCGTGGTTTAACAGGTTCTACACCGTGGGTGCATCAGTGCCTCTAAATGTTGCAGGACCGTTTGTACATTTTACTCCCTTTATAATATGACACTGCTGCGGCTGATCATTTAAGTCTTTGGGTCTTCTAAATCAGTATGTAGTCTTGATTCTCCTTTATCGGACTCGTTTGAGGGTAATTCCTCTGTTGTGTTTAAATCAGCCCTGTTGGGTGGAGAATTTGAAGCCTGCGTCAGCTGCTGTGTCCCGTTAGCGCACACCACAGTACCCTCTGATTTACTGAAACTGAACAGCTTCCCTGGACTAAATGTCCTGTTTGGGGATTGTGACCGCTCCTGGCCACCAGGAGGCGCCGAGGACGTGACTGCTGAGCCTGGTGCTCCTCCAGCTGCCACAGCCGGCTCTTTTTTCACCTCAGGTGATTTTAAGAACTTCAGAAATCCAGGGAGCTTTGCTTCGCCTCCCGTTGGGGACTGAGCTGGTGACTTGGAGGTACCAGAGGAGAACTTTCCTTGAAGAGGAATGATCTGCTTCAGCTTCATTACGTTGTTATTTCCCAGCAGAGAGCTGGGCCTCTTGGGCTTGTCCCCAGGCTTGCTCCCCTGTGCTTTGTCGTGGTGGTGCTGGTGCTGCATGTCTGCCTTGTGGTAGTCGCTGTCATGTCGAGCCTCTGCCTGCAGCTCAGCCTGACGGTGAAGCTCCTCTTCTTCCCGCCGCCGCCTGAGCTGCTTTTGGAAGTGCTGCTGCGCCTGCAGCTCGTGTTTCTGAAAGGAGAGACATTTAGGTCAGTGATAGAAAACAAAAAAATCGACTCGTATGTATAGTCATACAGAAGACGACAATGTGTTATGCGTTCTGTTTGCAAACTAAGGAGACCAAATATCTGCCATCCTAAAATTCCTCAACAGATTCCCTAAGAAAACAATTGATGTGCCCTAGCTGCTGCCTTTAGCTCCATCTAACATGTGTTCTGATTACAGATGCACTGACAAATCAGCTTTTGTAGTGAATTGGATAGTTTTCGTTTTGATTGTCGCTCACCGGTGAAGGGCCGAGTAAGCGATCTTAAGTTCTGTGAGTGCACCGTAGCTAAGCGCTACTAGGTTCTGCTAGGTTCTGCTGAGTGAAGTCACATGAGCTACTTTTAGTACAGGTGGGGTATTTAGAAATGAAGTCAGAGGAAGGGCAGACGTGTAAGAAGTTACTGAAACAGAAACTGCATTTTCTCAGAGTGAGAACTCTATGGTTTACTTAGGCAGCAGGGTAAGAGATGGGTGAAAACAGGGAAGCTGAACAGAGTACACCACGGCCGCTTTTTTGCTTGGTTCCTTAAATACCTAAAAGAGTCATTCTGAGCATTCAACCTCTGTCTGTCAGGGAACGTATTGGATCTAGCTGTTAGCTAGAGAATACTCTCCAGAGAATACACATGGAGGCAAAAGGTTTTAGTCATGCTAATCATCAGGATAAGTGCGAATAGAAGATGCCAAACACCAGAATCATTTTGCCTTTCATTTAAAGTAGTAATAAAACTCGATTTAACAGAGACGGCTCTTACTCACACGGTCTGATAATACCTCTACTCCAGATATAAATCATGTCCACTCACAGAAGGACGGTAGGTTTGTTTTTCTAATGAACGTTCTTTAGTCTTTGTGAGTTATAGTTCTTAAAGAAATATTAAAATAGATTAAATTTGGTAAAAGCTAGTAAAAGCTTTAAAAATGGAATAAGATGTCCAATTCAGACAAGCCGA
Source organism: Fundulus diaphanus (assembly GCA_037039145.1). Classification (NCBI taxonomy): domain Eukaryota; kingdom Metazoa; phylum Chordata; class Actinopteri; order Cyprinodontiformes; family Fundulidae; genus Fundulus; species Fundulus diaphanus. The sequence goes on from CM073133.1 coordinate 50,335,763, forward strand.
AGTCTAGGACAGGATCAAAATGCTTGTCACAGCAAGCTTTGCTTGGAGAGTCACAGAAATAAAAGAGCTGACAGGTAAACAGGAGAAATACTTGGTCTGAACTATTATGGATTTTAAAACTTCTCTGTTTGGCTTTCAGAATACACAGTGGGAAGACGAAGAGAGGATGGAGTGCTGCTTTGGCTTATTATAGTATATTTCTGTGTATTACACTATGTCTTCGCTCTATTTGTTAGTAAATTAAGCTCTTTTGGGTATATTTATAATAAAAAGACCACGTGACCAGAAGTACAATATTTCACATGAGCGCAATGAGTAAACCAGGAGAAGCAATGGAGCCGACCGAGTCAGCAACGCCCAGCAGTGGCAAAAGAAACAGGTTAAATAACCCTAACCCCGTAGGTCGTGTTGGTCTCTGACCACGCTGAGCTGCATGCCTGCGAGGCATTGCAGGATGGTCTACAGGCTCTTACAGTAGTTGCATCAATTGTCTCCATCTTGCTTTGTGATAGATCCGGGGTACTGCTGGCAGATGGCACAAGGATGTTTATGTCTGCTGATCAGGCCCGGTGCAAAATTATTTTCAGGCTCAAAAAGGGCTAAGTAAACACTATCAGGATAAGTGCTTGGCGTAAATTTTTTTATTTGAAGATGAATACATGGATTTTTGTGTGGTTATTTTTTTTGGTCAACTAGGCTCCTTTAAGGTCACATTATAGAAATTCAATTCATTAAAGTAATTTAAATCCTTTTATTTTGAGCCACTCAGAGGTGCAGAAAAGTCTTGATCATCAATATATTTTAGCAAATACATATTTGTGTTATTTTTGGTGAGTCATGGTTCTCCCTTCCGAGCTCTCTTCCATGGAGGCCAGTTTTGCCCAGTTTCTCTTTCTCATTGCTGTGAACTGAACAAGTTACTGAGGTAAATGAAACCATAGATGTTGTTCTGAGTTCTTTTGTTACTTCCTGGTTGAGTCGCAGATGAACTCCTGCAGTATCGTTGGTACACCAGTCACTCATGAGAAGGTTCACTACTGTTCTGTGGATCCTGGTTCCCACGGTGGTCCTAAAGCCTTGGAAATGGCTTTGAGACCCTTTCCAGACCAACAGATGTCACTGACTGTTTCTCATCTGTTCTTGAACGTCTTTGGACTGGGATGCAAAGTGGTTTTTTTTAGATCATTTTCCCTACATCATGATGCCATATAGGCCCTTTTTAAGTTATTTCCTAATTCTAAAGACCTGGCAGTAATCAGCCCTGAGTGTAGAAAGTGAAATTGAACATGGCTTTCCAAAAAATGTGGTGAATACAGTGGGTTTATGGGTGATAACTCTACCACATAGGTTTGGATAGCTTTTTTCCTGAAATCATGAAATCCTCAGTTAAAAGCTGCTTTTTACACTTCCCCAGGTTATCTTACTCCGATGTTAACATTTATTGTCCTCTAAAGAGTGACGAGAAAACTGAAGAAATCTGTATATGGGAGTAAGGACATTTTCACAGCACTGGACAGAATGCTGACATCACCCACTACCACTAACCAAACACAACAACAGACGGGACCACGTTAATGCACAACAAGAGACCAAGCGACAGAAATACAACACAAACTACGCAATCTGCAGCCAACAGCAGTCCTTATGTTGGCAGAAGGTCTTTCAAGCTATGACATCACTATATACCTTGAAAGCTTCCCTTCGACGGTACTCTAGCTTGGCCATCTCGTCTGCTACCCAGCCAGGGATATCAGGGATGGCGACATGGATGACGTACTTTAGGAGGATTGCAAAGTGCTGAAAACCCACAAGACCACAAAGGGACAAAACTCAACACAACACATCAAAGTACAATGATGTTCATTATCACATTCTGTGTTTTGATGGATAAAGAAGTCCTATAAACACCAAATAAACCTGGGAGATGGTGAGTGTTACGGACTAATGGTGCATTCTGACGAACTTCGAACTACGAAATTTCCACCTATACCCCGCTGTGTTCACCGCTGTACATTTCCAATGCACAGCTGTGAACACCGGCTTCACTGCGAGTCAACACATCATCAAATAGGAGGAGCTTCTATCTGCTTTTCTGTTGTCTGCACATTGTGGACCGGGAATTTACCAAGTGAGTCACAGTGCTTCATTTAAAGCTAGGGTCGCTAATTCTTCTGGAGGTTTCCCCAAGTCCCTTTTTGAATAACGGCGCACGTGGAAGAACGTCTTACATTGCTGTTCCGCTCTTTAGGGGGATTGCGTGAACAAAATCTCCCAAATCCTCTGGTCTTATTTCTTTCTAATGAGGCCTTCCTCTTCTTCTCATAAACATGAACGTGGTTCGCTTCTTGCGACTCTCAGCCATGTTCAAAGTATAAGGTGAGAGCAGCGGAGATACGATGAACGGCTAGCCGCTAAGCTAATCGGATAATAAACACTAGAAGTGCGCATGTGCAGCCAGCAAGCGGAAACTAGGAAGGAACGAGCACACACACTGGCGTTACGTGAGCGCGTCAGAATGATTGGCATGAGGGACAACCAATAGATAAGGCGATTCCCATGGAACTCGAGGGACAGAGGTGGGTGACAGCAGCGGAGCTACAATGAACGGCTAACCGCTAAGCTAACCGCTGACCTAGCTGCTAAGCGAACCTCATACATAAACACTAGAAGTGTGAAAAAAGCTTTGTCTCTGCTGCGCTCCTTCACGGTGTGTCACAACAACAACCAGTCCCTGACTGGTAGCCCTGATGCGATTTGTCAGAAAAGTTCGGATTTTGTAACTCCAGCAAATTCATTGGAGTGGTGACTTCCACTTGGACTGGGCAGGATGCGGCTACCGCACCGCTCTAACCATGTGGACCACAAAACGGGCGAATTTTGCATAGGGATAATATGTAAATTCACCATTCACGCTGCGGACACCGCGGTCGGTCGGAACGCACCATAAGAGTCTAAACTTCTTCATGTTCATGAAAGCATGCAGTAAATACCTCAAGTAAGACAATGGAGATGATGGTCATCTCAGGGCTCAGCCAGGGGAACAAGCGCTGAAGCTGGCCACACTGACCAATCAGGTAACAGTTAACTATGATGGCTATCAAGCCCATGGCCTCCATTGCCGTCTGTTGTTGAGAAAACACGGACAAATATGCAGGCTGTTGAGATCAGACCCGAAAGGCATTACTGACATTCTCCAAGCTGAAAGTCACGGACTTGCCACTGTCCGATGTTCTCCACTCTCTGTCCGAAAGGTCTCTGAAGGCCGGTGCAGAGCTTCAAGGCATCGCTTCGTATCTCAATAATGTTGTTGATAAGAGCACACATAGCCGCCAGCGGAAAGGCCGAGGAGAAGAGCACTACGTAGCCAAACTGAATGAACATCTCCTGGTAGTCCTGAAGTGTTCCCTGTTCACATTAAATGTCACAACGGCAAAGATTACTCTTAATATTTCAATGTCTATACATAGGCGCAGGGTAGACATGATTTTTGAAAAACATTTTGGACATATTAGGAACACAACCTCATACGTCTGCATACAACTCTCGATCTCAGCCTGGGTCAAAGCGACAGTTTTGGGTTCTTCTGGTGGATCCATCCAAGATTTCTTATCATCTTTCCTCTCGCCTACGTTCTTTCGTCTCTGACAGAAAGAGTCAGATTCTTTTGAAGAGACGTTGACATTCTCCTTGCTCTCCTGTTGAAGGAAACAATAAACACGATACAGACTCTGCTAATAACTGAGACATCTTTAATGAACACATACGCAGCATGGATAAACATTGATGGATTAAAAAGATGTGTTAATGAAGCATTTATTTACACATATTCTCAGATGTTAGGAAACCCTGACCACTAGGCAGAAAGAGATAGATATTAAACAGTGCTGACCACATTACCTGAGACAGTGATTCACAGTCACTGTCGTCATCACAACTGTCAAAGATACTGACTGGATCCATCCCATCCTCTACCAGAGTTGGACTGTCCTCCAGGGAACTGTCCTCCACAGCCTGGGTCTCTGTCTTCACATTCTTGTAGTCCACCTTCTCAGTGAAGCTGACTTTCCGATGCTTCATAACGCTGTCATTCATGTCCCACTCTTCCTCTGAGAACCTGAAACCAGCTTTCAGATCACCTCTTCTCCTTGGCTCCTGGTTGCAGTGTGCTGCGTCGCTGTTGGAGATTCCTCTGGGACTCAAAAAGGAGTAGGATGTCATTGAGGCTTGTGCCTTCCCAAGAGCCAGGCGCCCATACTTGATAATAATTGCTTGGAGGAGCTCCCAAAACACCTTTGGGCTGAAGACACCCAGCTTGCTTTGCTCATAGAGATATGGCTGAAGGACTTCTTTGATATTTTGCAGAAACTGGCGGAAAATCAGTAGAGTAGCTAGCATCTGAAAGGAAAACAGAAACTTCACATGATGATTTAAAAATGTCATTGTTCATTATTTATTCATTTAGGTTCAGGAGCATGGCCACGCTCCAACCGCATATCTGTTTACCTGGTAAACCTAATTAGAGTTGTCTCATCCATATCGGTCCCTTTGTGTTGGGCTCCTAACCTTACCCATCCAATGTTCCTACTTGTTTCTTCTCACCAATAATCTTTCTTTTGTCCAATCCCTTTTTATAATCCCCTTTCATCCAGCTCCAATAAAATAAAAGCCCATTTCATCCCATTCATAGCATCTATCTATCTATCTATCTATCTATCTATCTATCTATCTATCTATCTATCTATCTATCTATCTATCTATCTATCTATCTATCTATCTATCTATCTATCTATCTATCTATCTATCTATCTATCTATCTATCTATCTATCTATCCATCCATCCATCCATCCATCCATCCATCCATCCATCCATCCATCCATCCATCCATCCATCCATCCATCCATCTATCTATCTATCTATCTATCTATCTATCTATCTATCTATCTATCTATCTATCTATCTATCTATCTATCTATCTATCTATCTATCTATCTATCTATCTATCTATCTATCTATCTATCTATCACACATTTATTCATGCCACAATTAATTTATTTTTGTTAATAATTTTCCAGAGTTCTCTGTTAATTTTTTTGCGTAATTTTAAAGAATAAATAGACAAATTGTACCGCCTGGTTCTTAAATAATGGTGAAACGGTGCGCTTTGATCTCAGATATCATAACCTGACTCTCGGCAGATGGATGTAGTTTCACAGAGCTCCACACGGCTCCACTCATCCATTTGGAGTCGCTGCCACTGGGAGGGATTTCAATACCCCATAAAATGGACGAGCCAATCAGCATCGCCAGGCGGGATTTTTGTGACGTTTAAGAGAAGCGCCTGTTTGGATTCAGACAACAATGGCGGCTCGCAGCGAGGAAGCAAAGAAAGAGGAGAGAACTGCTCAGCGCTTATAGCCCGGCTTTAACCTACAAAACAATAATTTTGCTGTGATCAAAAGTCTGCGATACTGTACTTAAAACCATCCTCCTGACTGAGACAGATAGCTCCCCTGCTCAGGTAGTATGTGTGTCCGCGGAGGGGCGGAGTGATATGGGAAGAATATTTAATGTACTTTATAATCCGGTGCGCGTTATGGTCTGAAAAATACGGGAACGCCGACATCGATCATTTACCGACATCGCTCTATATGCATGATGACGGCTGTTCTGTTTTGGTTGTCCCTGCGTCGCTCTTGTCAGCATCACGGGTTGGATTCGATATGAGTGGTTGAACTAGCACATCAGTAAAGATGATGGACAGGTGGCCTATTCAATTATATGCAAGGATTTTTGATAAGGCCTCTCCTTCTGAAATACATCCCCAATGAAACAATTCCAGATGAATGTGTGGAGCTCTGTGGAATGAAATCCATCTGGCGAGAGTCATGTTACAGATATCAGTGGTTCATCAAAAAGAACATAAACATGCAGGAAGCCGAGAAGACGATGTCTAGAGAAATACTCAGCAGCAAAGTTACAGTCAAAAGGTTCTAAAGTTGATGACCTAATTGAAGTTTACAGGGCTGGACAATTTTTTACCAAAGCTCTCAATTTGCCAGTTTTCCAGAAGAAAATGTTTTGCATAATACTGGTTCTGAATTCCAGCTTTCCTTCAAAGTTTTTGTAACCAAAGTTCTTACCTCCTTCAGTCGCTCCATGTCCTTGAGGTAGAATCCAATGTAGAAAAGGCTGAGGTAAGAATTGATGAATTCAAACTATGAAAAACAAGAAAACATAAGAAGAAAGAGAAAATAGAAGTTTCTGGACAAGTGTTTCTATTTAACCTCAAAACAAAGAAGGATGACTTACAAAAACCATCTTGATGATCAAATTGTTCTCATAGGCACTCTGGAGCCTGTAGTTTTCTGAATGAACAAACAGAGATAAAGCATTAAAAATGCGTACTGGGAACATTTTATATTTCTCTTTCTGCTGAAGACACAAAAGAAGAGTCTGAAACCCTCCTGTTCCTTTCATCCTCTGCTGAAATTGATGATTTTCCCGTGTTTCCTACCCATGTCATTCAGCCAGTAGGCAATCTTCTTATACACCTCATCACATACAGTGACAGTGATAGCGAGAAGTATCTTAGGGATGAATCTTGTAATACTTGGCAGTTCCTGAATCTCCATCACCACTTCCTGCAACATGAAGAACATTATTAGGAGAACAAACATTGGAGAACAAACAGCATCAGGAAGACCAAGGAACCCAGCAGACAGGTCAGGGAGGAAGTAGGAGAGAGGTTTAAAGCAGGGTTAGGTTCAAGAACATTATCTCAAGCTTTTATCTCCCAGAGCTCTGCTCATTCCATCACCTGAACATGGGACAAGGATGGCGGAAATGCAAACTCACAAATGAAACCAAAATGTAACTTTTTGGTCTATCTAGAAATGGCCAAGCATGTCAGAAAACTAGCACTAGACATCGCTCTGAACATCCCATCCTAGAGATAAAACATGTGTGGAAGAATCCTGCTGGGGAGAAGGTTTATTAGCAGGGAGTGGGAAGCTGGCCAAAGTTGATGTGAACATGAAGGAAGTTAAATACAGGATAATGCCACTTAATAATGCCGATTATTCACAATACACTACACCATATTCATTTAATAGAATTGTGCGGACTAAGTCCAGATAAAAACTGATGGTAACAGACATTCTCCATCCATTCTGTCTGAGATTGAGTTGTTTTGCACAAAGAATAGGCATCCGTTTTAGTTTGTGGATGAACAAAGGTAATTATAATCATCTATATTTGTTATTGCAACTCTGCACATTCAAATGTAGTGTGTCCTCTGGGGACATCCTTTAGTAAGCAGTGGGCTGCCGCTCTGCAGCACCTCAGAAGCATTCAGGACTAGGGGTCTTGCTTAGGGAACCAGAGTGGTAGTCTGTGGGATTTAAACTGATAAACTGGCTGACGTTCCTTGTTCTGCTCTAACCACTAGGCCACTACTTCAGGCTTTAAGCGGTAGTGCAGTGGATCTACAAACAAATGACCTAGTGGGAATAAATTCAAACACACAGCCCATTTTTCTATTCTTCATTTGTAAAAAAATATATATGTATGTATAATTTTCCTGCTGCCTCACAACTCTGCACAGCTTTGTGTTGATCTAGCAAAAGAGATTGAGGTTTGTGGAAAGGGGAAAAAAGATATAAATCGTTTTGCAAGGAGCTGTGTTTTAATGCGAACATATGCATTTATTTCACCTGTTTGAAAGCTGAATGCTTTAATATGGATTTCTTTCTGACTGGTCGTGTTATTGTGTCAATATTGCTCATTTTTTTTAACGTGGTGGACTGTGTGCTGTCTAACTGAGACCTGCAGCTGAAGACAGAGGAGCATGGCGAGGAAGACGAAGCACAGGCAGAGGAGGCAGACCGGCAGGCTGACCAGCCATCTGAACAGAGCTCTCTTCCAGGGAGGGTAGTAGAACTCCTCACAGCCAGTTATTGGACTGCAGCGCTTCACTCCCTGTGCAGACACGGCGGGAGAAGAAGCAGCAGACACAGCAGGAAGTTTTAGATTGGAATGCTGAATGGGATTATTTACAACCTTTCTAAAATACAGATTGTTGGGAAAGTTATAACATGAACTTCTATGAATTTAAACAGCATAAAGCCTTCACAAGTGTAATTTAGGTTAACATGATCTGTTTCTTCAGGCAATACACAGAAACGTCACTTGGAAAAAGTTGCCGCCCAACGTGGGGCTCGAACCCACGACCCTGAGATTAAGAGTCTCATGCTCTACCGACTGAGCTAGCCGGGCTGGTTTCAGCCCTCCCCCCTGCGTCTCTTTGTGGGGGTAGGTAGTGCCGCCTCCCTTCCTCCTGCTCTCAGAGCACATGGACCCACCGGGCTTATTTCCTGCTATTGTAAACGGACCCTGTGTTGCGCAATAGATCAGAGACGGATATGCAGACTGCCAGAAGAAACAGCACCAAGACACGAGAAACCTTCAGGGTCGTTATTAAACAAAGTAAAGCAAAGACCTGTGCTTTTACTTTAAAGGGGAAGTCTGGTCAACAAGGAAAAATCAGGGTATCATTAGCTATAACTAAAACTAATACGTTCGTGGTTATTTAATGAACTTATCTTTAATCAATAAGAAAATAAAAACATAAATTGTCGTCTGAATCACTGTGTATGGGGGCTGACATTACTGCCCATATTTGGGCAGTAAGGGGCGTTTGACATCACATCCTGCGACGTAGAAAAGCGGAAGCGGCGACAGCATTTCTCTCCGCTTTCCATGCAAAGTCAATAGGAGCCGTTCTACACAGCTGCGATCATCAATAATTATTTCGGATTTCCAGAGGACTTCACCGCTGACATTCTCAAGAGCTATTGCTGAAGCAACAATGCCCACGTGCATGGCCATCGGATGTTCCAACACAACTGGTAAAAGTGGAAAAAACATAGGTTATTTCACCTTTCTGATTCATGAGCCACCGGGCTCGGCGCTGGATTGCCAACTTGAAGAGCGGATTTGCCATCTAACTTCTGGCCAGAGAGAAAACACGTCATATGCAGTGACCATCTCGAAGAAGAATGTTTTGAAAATGACATGAGGGCGAGGATTTTCAGTAAGTTATTTTTAAATTTTCAATTTTTAATTTAGAAGTTACGGGGATGGTTACCGACCAGAGGGGCGGAGGGATACAACATGGTATCCCTCCGCCCCAGCATGTGCTGGAATGCTTTTATATTTTAATACTTATACAATAATGACCACCTGCCCTATTTGCTAGGGGGCAAATATATAACTTAAGTCACTTCAGCGCGATCTCTCCTCCGCTGTGTGTGTGTGTGTGTGTGTGTGCGTGCGCTCTGCTGCAGCGCCGGCAAAGCCGTGCTCCGCCCAGCATGTGCTGGAATGCTTTTATATTTTATTATTTATACAATAATGACCACCTGCCCTATTTACTAGGGGGCAAATATATAACTTAAGTCACTTCAGCGCGATCTCTCCTCCGCTGTGTGTGTGTGTGTGTGTGTGTGTGTGCGCGCTCTGCTGCAGCGCCGGCAAAGCCGTGCTCCGCCCAGCATGTGCTGGAATGCTTTTATATTTTATTATTTATACAATAATGACCACCTGCCCTATTTACTAGGGGGCAAATATATAACTTAAGTCACTTCAGCGCGATCTCTCCTCCGCTGTGTGTGTGTGTGCGCGCGCACACACACACACACACGCGCGTGTATATATATATACTGTAGGACCCGACTGAGTTTGCAATGGAAATAGGTATGGCTGGACTCCGTCAAAAGTCCGGTTTCTGTCAAGAAACTCTTTTAAAACATCCATATCGCTATCAGATGATGATGACTCCACAGAACTCTCATCACTGTCACTAAATACTTCATCACTCTCTGCTTCGTACAGAGCACCAGTCGTCGCCATCTTGGAAAATAGTGCGCTGTGACAAACAGAGCATTGAAACTTGCTCAACAGCGGGTCCGCCGAGTGACGTCAAAAAATGGGAGGTGACAGTACTATTCTTGACCAAGATGGATTCCTCCACATAAACATGATTAAATGAGAATTATTCTTAATTAAAAAAACGTATAATTTTTTGCACAGTATGTAGTAGTTTTATATTTAAAGTACTTTCAGCAGTTTGAATTCTGATTTTGACCGGACTTCTCCTTTAAAGCAGCCTTGGTGAAGAGTTCTCACCCTGAACTGGGGTCTGGGCTCCTCTAAGGACTCGGCGGGGGTGTCCAGAGTGCCCCACCTGTAGGCCAGCTCCGCTTCTCGCCGCTTCCAGCGCTCCAGAAACAAAGTTGCCCAAACCACATTGAAGAGGGCAAAAACCACACAGCAGATATCCTGACTGGTCTGTGAGGGAACAAAAGATAAAGAGAGAGTCACTCTATGCAACCATGAACAGTTAAGGTGTGGTAAGGTTCCATCAAAGTTTTCCTAGCACCCAGTCAATATTTTAATCGGTTTGGTTCAATCTGTCCTTTCAGAAGCTTTTCGCTGTACTGTACTAAACATGTGATAAATAATAACTCTAGAAAAAAGGCATAAGTTAGAGAAACAGCATTTCCTTAATAAACTGAAAGTGTTCTGCATTTCTGCCCAACAGCAGAACAGACTGAACACTTCAATAATCAGGAGAGTTGGGTCATATATGTTTTAGTTTCTGAGTGTACTTAAAGTATATTTGGTCATCTGTAAAGGTTTCAAGTCTTTTTTTTTTGCCTCGGGTGTCACAAGATTGTGCCTGGATTGTGGGATAAATTCCTCTCAGAGGAGATCCGACTCTTTATTCTTTGTTCTTGGCCAGAATTGCAATGACGGTCACTCCATACAACAAGAAGGAACTCGAGACATAGCCTGTATCAGGGTGCCTTATATTGGATGGCCTTACAACCCATTTTTAGTTCTCACCTCCAGACACAGTCAGGAAGAGGATTCACCAAAAACATAGTAAGTATACACCTCTCTACTGGTGTCCATTCTCCTGCCATAAGCATCGTTGATGCTTTCTGAACAGAAGTGCCGTCTTTGCTGCTCTTCTTGTTGTGACGTCATTGTCTAAAGGTCCTTGCCTCACTTGCAGATGCACTCACACCCATCTGCTGCTGAAGCTGGGCAAGCTCTGCTGCTATAGTGGCAACACGTTTCTGCTGAACACTCCTCTGGAAAATACCATCCTGGCACTTGCTGCGCACTCTTAGAGGTCCCGATGCTTCTTCACTGCAGCTGAACCGCTAACCTTGTCTCGGTGCTCTTCTAGCTGTAGTATTCTCAGCGGTTTCCTTACATATGAGACAATTTGATGGCAAGTGATGACGACTGCACTTTCCCTTGAACGTCACGTTGCTAACACATGAAGACAACGACTTCAAGGACATCTGCTCTATTTCCAGTCTGTTAATGAGATTGCTGGAGTGATTTCAGCAGGACCCTTTCACAGCTTCATCTTTGGTGACTGTTTTGACAGGAAGTTAGCAAGTTATTTTCTGCAAAAAATGCGGTGAAATAATATGGAAAAGGGCTTGTTTTATAAAGCAACGTTTTTACTCTCACTAAGCTCTTTTCATTGAGCTAATAAGCACCTGATTACCCTCTACAACAATCTATAGGCAATGGGAACTGTCACTAAAAAAAACAGAACTTATCTAAGCACAACAATCTTCCACCACTACCAAAACTAACAAGTTTACCACAAGTGCAAAAAAATGCCTTAAATGTTAGCTCTATGCTTTCTACAATGACAACAAAGAAAGTCTTTATTTATTTATTGAATGATATGAAGTCCTGTATCATACAGTTAGTTTGAACACTGGGGTGAAGATGTAGCTGCTCCACTACGGGGGAGGAGCTGTGGAGGGAGGACCACAGCACAGCAGAGAGCAAGGGGGAGGGACCTGGAAGTTGTGCTTTTTAAAATCTTCAGGATAAGTCCATGGTTTTCTCAAAACTCCCTACTGAAGCGTTAATTTTAATTATGCTTTTTTAAACTCACAAACTAAATATATATATATATATATATATTAATATATATATAGATGTTGGAACTAAAATAGTAACAATTAGATTATCTAATTGTTACTATTTTAGTTCCACCGTCCTTCACCACAGTTGGTTCAGTCCAATTCAACCCAGTTTTCTTGTTTCTTTTAAGCATTTTTATGCATTATCTTTTTATTTTTATTTTTTAATGGATGTGTTTTAGCTTGTAGCAATGTACAGCACTTTGTTTCAGCCGTTAGCTGTTTTTAAGCGCTTTATAAATAAAGATGGTATGGTATGGTAATCCTTTTATCTCGGCAGATCATTCTGTTCATTCAGTTATGGGGAGGATAAGTAAATGAAACTGTCTGTGAAGCGTCTTTTTAAGTGCAGAAAATTTGCGCAGACTTGCACTATTCACGTGGGGACTGCTTGGGCCTGCTAGTGCCACAGCACCATGCAAACCCGCAGCAGTCATGCAGGGTGTGTCTGAAGCTCTTATTTGAAGAAACTGCACGGCTGTTTCAACTAAACCTCACTGTAAACTCCTTAAACAGGTTTATTTAATCAGCACATATCTAAAACAGCATACACTTGCAACAAAAAAATAGAGGGGGGGATCTAACTTCAGATCGAATGCATCAAAGTATAGTTAACTATGCTTCAGAAAAAATGTTTCCTGGTACGAACGTAAACATTGTGAAAATTATTTCTGTTGTTTAACTGACCAGACTTTTCTTAGTAAATTTGATATGTAAACTTTTAATATCTTATATCCGATCAGTTACTCTGAACAAAAATTATACATGTTCTGTTCTGAGAACCTGTTTTACCCAGCGAGATTACTGATGGCCTCCATTTCCTGTGCAGAAACGATCACCTTCTAGGTGAATAACTGGCCAATACAAACATGACCGTGGTTTGAAGGTTTATACTACTATAATGTAGTGTTTGTATAAATCCTAAGATGTTTTGGAGATTGGAGATGTTTTTAAATGGTAGAACGTCCACTTTGATCTCGGCCCCTCTCAAACTAACAGTTAAGTTCAGGATCCAGGACCGACTCATCTGAAAATGCCAAGAGAGCTTCAGTGCCTTGCAAAAGTATTCACTTTTGCGTCCTCCCAACCTGGAATTAAAATAGATTGTTTAGGAGTTTGCACCATTTCATTTACAGAACATGCCTACAGTTTGAAGTTGTATATATATATTTACTATTGTGATGTTTTTGGGGTAATGGAATGTTTAGGATTTACCCCACACCGTATTTACTACTAGGTGGTCAGAAAGTTTGATTTTAAGTCTCATCTGACCAGAGCACCTTCCTCCATAAATCTGGGGCATTGCCCACAGGCCTTTAGTCAAACTCAAACATGCCTTCCGATTTTTAACACAGAGTAGTGTCTTTTTTTCTGGCCACCCTTCCATAATAAGCTTCTAAGGAGCTTACAGTTCATTGTGGTCCTATGGACTGATCCTCCAGTCTCTGCTGCAGCTTCTTCAGGGTGACCTTTGGTCTTTGTGCTGCCTCTCTGATTAATGCCCTCGTGGCCCGGTCTGTGGGTTCTGGTGGGCGCTCCTCTCTTGGCAGGTTTGTTTTGGTACCATGTGCTTTTCATTTTAAGATGATGGAAATGATGGTAGATTGCACACAGGTTGCAGCAGAACTTTTTTCGGGGCTTCGTGTCAAAGGGGTGGATACATATGCACATGCCAATTTACAGTTTTATTTTATTCTTATTCTTTTTTTTCTATATATTTTTCTCAGAACAGAAAGCCTCTTAGAAATTGTAACTTACCCCTTTAATGTGGAGTAGAAAGAGGTTTCTGATACCTGGTCAGTTTCTGCTAGTATCCAGAGCAGAAAGCCGATGACAGCAGGATAGAGCATGGAGTTGGTGTAGAAACCCAGCCAAGCGAAATACATGCCAATCTTCACTCCAAAGTAGTCACAGATGTCATCTAAAGGGTAGATTGCATTTAAATGATTTATGAGAACTATCTGATAATAATAAGCAAGTTTTAAACAACTAACAAATTGTGTTAGCAGAAGTAGATCACCACTCCAGGCATTGTATTCAGTGGGATGCATTTCACTGTTCTGCTAAGCAATCCTCCAACATTTCTCACCAAGGGGCTGCCTTTCACATACGGCCTGGACCCAAGATGTCATCAGCTGGTTGAGTATCCTTTGCTCATGAAGAGGAAACATCTGATGGATCACCCCCCGGGTTGTTAGCTCTGGAACTGAAAGTACAGACAACACAAGGGAGTTTCCTCTTGTTGCACTTTCTGTTCATCTGTCACAGAAAAATCTTAAAGAAATAAATCAAAGAATTTGGGCAGTAATGTGACAAAATGTGGAAAATTCACAGGGTATGAATATTTTTGAAAGGTACTGTAATTAGAATAGAATAGAAATACCTTTATTGTCCCACAATGGGGAAATTTGGGCATGACAGTGGCAAGAAAACATAGACAGGAGACAGGAAAGTTACACACTAGATTAAATAATATGATTACAAAGCTAATTTAAGTTAAGTTGTAAAGCAGAAGAGAATGGCCATATTAGAAAGGGGAAAAATACTGCACAATTAATAATTGATAATATAGCACATTCAGGTAAAAGTGCATACATTGCATAAAAAATTCAAGCAATATTCAAGTTAAAAGGAAGAAAGACAGCGGCCGATTTACAGAAGGGTGTGAGAAAATTATGCATAATACATGATTGTACAAACAGACACTCAGAAGCTAAAATTGTCTGTAAATGGATATTAGCGTCTGAGATCAGATGTTCAGATCAAGAATCCGTGAAACCATTAGCATGCTGTAAACACTTGTTCAGTTTGTTGGGAGCAGCAGAGATTATAAAGTCTAACCACAGCTGGGAGGAAGGACCTGCAGAAACGCTCCTTAGAGCATCTGGGATGCAGCAGTCTGTCACTGAAAGAGCTCTCCAGCTCTGCAACAGCTCCATGCATGGGGTGGGAGACATTGTCCATCAGTGATGTGATTTTTCTAAGGCAACGCAAGTTTATTTCTAAAGCATTTTCAGTAACAAGACGAATAAAAATGCTGTACATGAATAAAAAAAGAAAGTATTACAGAATTAAGAAAAACACTACAGCGACAAAGGGAAAACATTACAGAGGAAAGAACATTGCAATGGAATAGTAGCAGCAGGCCAAGATATAAGACAAGCTGGACTACAAACTTCCACATTAACATTTAAAGGCAATTCTAAACAAATAGGTTTTTAACCTTGATTTAAAGGAACTCATGATTTCAGCAGTTTTACAGTCGTCTGGGAGTTTGTTCCAGATAAGTGGAGCAGAAACACTAAATGCTGCCTCTCCGTGCTTGGTTCTGGGTGTGCCAGTGTAAGGACTTTAGAACTGGGCTGATGTGCTATACTTTCTTAGTCTTAGTGAGGACACGGGCAGCAGCAATCTGGATCAGCTGCAGCTGTCAACCTTTTAGGCAGACCTGTGAAAACACCTTTGCAGTAATCAATTCGACTAAAGATAAATGCATGGATTTGTTTTTCGAGATCCTGCTGAGACATTAGTCTATTAATCCTGGAAATGTCCTTCAGGGGATAGAAGGCTGACTTTGTAATTGTGTTTACAAAGTCCTTATGTCTCCCACCATCTGCACTGGGTCCAAAGAGCATCCCAGGACAGAGCTGGTCCTCCTAATGAGTTTATCCAGCCGCTTCTTCTCAGCTACAGATAAGATGCTGCTCCCACAAACCACATCATAGAAGATGGCGGATACCACACCACATCATAGAAGATGGCGGATACCACCACAGAGTCAAAGAAGGTCTTCAGGAGTGCCCCTACACTCCAAAATACCTCAGTCTCCTTCCTGTAAAGAGCATCAGTGTTGGGACTCCAGTCCAGTTTATTGTTCAGGTGAAAACCCAATTACTTATAAGAGTCCACTATCTCCACATCAGTTCACTGATGTTTACCTGTGTCAGTGAGATGGGTCTGCACCTGCACTAGCAGCTCCTAACCAACTCCTTTGTTTTCCCTGAATTTAACCACTCTATAGCAGATTCAAACCATTAACACACCCACAAACACAATCTGACACCCCAAGAAGTTCCTATGATTTTTATTTAAGGACAGTATAGAAGATTCACCAAGGTATACAAGAATAAATAAATAAGAAGATTTAGAGCAGCCTGAAAAATGTGGATCAAAAATATCAGCTTACTGATTGGCTGACCCTCCAAAAAGTGGATGTTGTGGAGCATCTCTCCCTGTTTGGCGCGCAGGTTATCCAGCCAATATTTAATGATGCTTTGGCGCTCCTAAACACAACATGCAAAATATTTTATTGCATTAAATAAAATAATATACACATTTGCATTTCCAAAACAAAAAAGATGACCTGTGTAACATTCCAACAACTCCAGATGCCACTGATCATGAGAATCACAGTTTGGACTTCTAACCTGTGAGGTGAAAAAGTACAGCTCGCTCTCTATGTTCTCATAGATGTTATCCTCCTCGAAGGAAAAGCGGCGCATCCCACCACCAAACTGCGGCTTTACAGCCTTGTACATGCCCATCTGCTCCGCTCCTCGCAGTAAGCTGTTGGGGAAAGAACAGCAGGATTTAATTTCTGCCTAAAATAAACTGCCATGTTTGGGGTCCATGCTAAAATGCTTTCTTGCAGCTGTGCAAGCGTGTGAGTCTTACTTTTCAAACGTTGTTGTGATGAAGAAGGCGTGGACCTGGGTGTGTTTATGCTGTCGGACCTGGATGCTGACTTGTGGGATTCCGACACGAATTTGATTGAGGAGCCACAGCAGAGTGTGGTCATCTATTGTATCTGGGAGAATTGAAAATAGATCCATTTGAAATTGATCAGCATGTATTTCACCATCTTCTTTATACGTAACTCCAAATGCAGAAGCAGACGTTATAAAGCAGCAGTTTCTGTATGTACGTTCTAGAGATGCTGGACTGGCATTGGTCCATGATCAGCTGGTCTAAAACTAAAAGTCACCACTTATTGCACCATATGAAGCACTACCAGGTTGTGCTTGTGACAACTCTCCCTGGCATGGACATTGTGATTGAGCGGAGAAGGTTCAGCCATTTTCAGTATCAGGGAGGTGAAGCCAGATGAAGCACAAAAGCTTCCTGAAAAGAAAGTGTCTTTTGGGTGTAATATGGTGTATATAATACACTATATGGTGTAATATTAATCATATTACAGCAACTTTTCATTAACATGGTTAATATTAAACCAAAGTTGTTGTGTATTATCTTTATGACAAGACTGGTGTTTACTGTTACTAATGCTGACTGCCCTATTTGTGCTAACTACTAGGAGAAGATGCTACTGTCAGGTAGGAGTCGCATGTTGAGTAATTGGAGAGTTATTGAAAAGAAAACAAATGATAAAGCTTACAGACTGTCAAGAGAAATAGGGACCAGGAGCACGACAGGACAGGGGCTGCATAACGGAGGACGTGACAAAGGGTGTGACTGAACTGGCTGACTATATAGGGGAGGAGATGGAAGGAACAGCAGGTGGCGCAAATTAACCCAGGTGAGAAGAGTAAAGGTAATTAGGCTGAAGGAGAGAGGCAAGGAACTGGCAGGGGCAGGAGGAGAACAGAATCTAACAGGGAAACACGATGAATGACCAGATAAGGAAGAAGAGCTAAACTGAAAACAGGCAGGGAGGAAAATAAGAATCTAAAAGAAACAAGCATAAACTACTAAAATAATAAGGAGCAAATAACTAATGACAAGAATCTACACATAATAAATCCTAAAGAGGTGCACAGGATCCTCAGAGACCTAAAACAAGTAATCAAACCCCTGGGGACAGCTAAGGACAGTTTTAAATGTAAACCCTGTAATCATTTTGTCTCTGTTTTGAAATATGAATGGAAGCCTGTTTTGATATAAAGGCGTTTAATGTTGACTGCAGTATTTACAGATGCTCTGGTCCATCTGTAAATACTTAATGACTGATCTCAACAAAAAGGCTGCTAAAGGCCCCTGGATAAGAGGATGTTTCTATTAAATACTAAGACTGACACATCAGTAATTTATTTTAAATTGACCTTCTAGGAAAATAGGGATACCTTGTGATACAATTCCTGATTCTATATATAATAAACATAGTAAATGTGAACTAGAAACTATCTTATAAATATAAAAATTTTTGATTCTTTTTTATTTTTATGTGGATTTACATCTGTACCATAACCTGATAGCACTGTAAGTTTGGGCTTTTTCAGCAATAGTTTTGTTTTCCTGTCAACATTTTATTGCTGAGACAGTTGAATTTTTTCAATTGATCCATCAAGATATTTAATTGTTATCTATAGCTCTTAAATAGAAATCAGAATTGACTAAAACTGTTAACAGGTCACATCTTTACAAAACCTCTAATCATCGTATATTTTCTTGTGTTCAGTGCACACGCAGTAAGGTGAGGAATCACAAGGCTGCTGCTGCTGACAAGGTTGTGCAGAGGCCATTTTTAACACCACTGATACTGAATGCTTACAGGCCAGGAGTACTGGGGGTTAAAGGTCCAGAATCCCTCTCTTTAATAAAAATGTATTATTTTACACATTGTCCCTTTAAAGACAGTGTTGGAGAAAATGACTCTATTGACTAGTAAATGTTGACTCAAGCAGCCTAACTGCCCAAAGGTAAACAGCACGCTCTGTTTAAACACCACACATTGAACAGGATGTGGTCCTTTACACTACGTGTGTGTGTGGTTGTTTAATGAAATGCTTCAAATTCACATTGTATGCCCCTCCATTACAGGATACTGCAGAAAGAGCAGGTGCTGTTAATGGATAGCATCTGATACTCCCCAAAGACCTTTTAGGTGGTAAAGACGTAAATTAGTTGCTGGCTGGCCACCAATGCCATTCAGTGTGCATCCTTTCTCTCTGCAGCAGGGGCTTCAGACATAGGGCTAACCAGGAGGATCTGTCAGAGCAGAGCATACTGAACCTGGAAAAGTCATCAGGATGTCACAGTTTTCTGTTGGAACCATCTTTAACCAGGACTTGCGAGAGTTGATATAATGTCTGGCCAGCAGAAGTTGTTTCCCGAACAGTTTATCTAAGAGAAAGAAAGGGATAAACATGAAAACAGGGCCTGAGAGAGTCTGAGTGGGTGATTATGATAGAGAAAGTGAGAGACAGATGGTGGTATTTTATCATTGTGAGGATCATGGACACAGATGAGGGGTGGTTGTTAGTAACACCCTGCCACTCATCACTGATGTTCTTTCTTTTGATTATTTTCTTATCCTTCCATTTTCACTGAGACAAAATGGCAGAAATATCCAAGATAAGCATGACTCTGCTTCTGTGGTCAAATGACTGAGCACATATTCTGAACAAACAACTAACTTGCAAACTGAGTGGCATGCAAACACTTGTTTTTTCAAGTTTGTCTGTAAAAAAAACCTCAGGGGGTATTTTTGGATTATCTCACCCTCTTATTGCTTTTGTGGAGTTTACTCTAAGGTTTTTGGAGAGACACAAATGCTACAGGTCGCAAACTATCCAGCTTCGGTTTGGGTGCCAACAACTCCTATTGTTTTTAGATTATTGTCTAAAAACTGATCAGATGCTAATTATTTCTTTGCGGAAGGCTTTAAAAGGTTTACTTCATAAAAAAATACATTTCTGCCCCAACACAATATAATTAGCTAAATCCATGTCAGGTTTCACAGCTTCACCTGCTTTTTAGTTTCTCAGCTTGACCATTGTCTTAACTTGTGTCTGTGTGTTATGTTTGAATTCTGAGCCGGTCTCTCACAAAAAGGTTATTATGTTGACATTATGACAATAAAGATTCTTTATTCTTCTTGAGGTGAAATCCCTGAATAAATCTAATAAGTCAACTGATTTTGTTTTTCAAGTGACAGAGACATGTGCTTGAAGGTCACTGTTTCTTCAAAGAAATGTCTGCATGTCATCATTACTTGCCTTAAAAAAAAAAACTCACGTATAAGAAAACTGCTTCTCAAATGACCACAGCTGAAGGAAATATTTTCTAGAAGATCAAGAGCTTAAAGGTTTCAGGAAAGCTTCAGAACCTACAAGATTGCCCAGCAACGTTCAGGACTGCTTCCCTGCAATAAAAATGCATAACCATGTTGCCACCAGCGTAGACCAGTGTACACCTTGCTCAGCTTCAGAGGCAGGATGGCGCAGAGGCTCTCTTGACCTTGGCCACAAGGGTGGTTGGGAGTTGGTGCACATGCATGACAAAAAAATATATAATTTACCTGTCAACTGCACCTTGAACAAGTTTCAATTGTTTTTATCCATGTGCAGTTAATGGGGATTAGCACCCCTTGTTCGGTATGTAAATTAGGGAAACTATTTTTTTACTATGTGCAGAACTGTACTACCTTTTATTCCACCCCAGAATTTAAATGACTTCCTGCATTTTGATTGGTTGGGGGTTGGCAGAAGGAGGGGCTTGTCCAGTGCGGCCTTCGTGCAGAACTATTTCCAAAGAAGTTTGGACATTGGTCTTGTGACAAGTAGGGCTGCAAAGAAACCTCTTCTGTCCAAGAAAACCATCAAAAACAGTCTGCAATTCTCCAGAACGTACAATGATGGACAGCAGAAGACTGATGCAAAGTTATTTTTTACCCATCAAACTTTACTCTGACTGTCTGAGACATTTGAAAAATTGTTCGTTTGGAGAAGATAAGGTGGGAACCGCCATGAGTCGTGTGTAGCAATGGGCCAGTATGACATACTCATGGTATAATAACCCTGGGAAAAATACTTTGGCTTCATGGTATGAAGTTATGAATACAATGTTTCTTAAGCCAATCACGCCATCTCTGACATCTCATTAAAAGGACTTTAAACCGTAGAATGATGACGGTAAGTTTGAGGATGGGTGAGATGGACTTAAAAGTTGATCAAAATATTTTGTGATATTTATTGATGGAAATGTACAAAAACTGTTCTAAAGCTCAATTTGTATCCAAAAGGGTAATTTAGTACAACCTTTACATAAAGTAGTGCAGTTGTATGGCTAAAGAGGAAATGATAACCACATTCAATCATAATGACAATTATGTCAGTAATATATTGATGTAATA
Source organism: Fundulus diaphanus (assembly GCA_037039145.1). Classification (NCBI taxonomy): domain Eukaryota; kingdom Metazoa; phylum Chordata; class Actinopteri; order Cyprinodontiformes; family Fundulidae; genus Fundulus; species Fundulus diaphanus. Next base: position 50,356,866 of record CM073133.1, read on the forward strand.
AACCTTTAATGGAAGCAACTTCAAAGAGCCAAAGCAACAATCCCAATCATTCTATCAGTGTTGGGAGTTTGCTAACATTTAGAGCTTTTCATTATTACGATAAATCCCAATTATTCACACAATAACTTTCTTCCACTGATAAATGATACAATAATTTTCCATCCCTAACTATAACTTTGTAAAGCCCAGGTTTACCTCGATACCACTGAAGAGACGATGGCTAGACTTGTGTTGTGTGAGTAATGAAAAAATAATTTCAAGAGAGTTCTGTCCATAAAAGCTCCCATGAATAAATAGAAAGCTCAAATCTCCATCTAACAACTAAGGAACAATTTGCTACTGATCTGTGTATCTTTCAGCATGATGGGGCACTGTGCCACAAGGCTAAAATGATAACAAATGGTCTCAAAGATCAGAAGATTAAACCTTTGGATCTGTGGCCAGACCTTAACCCAAGAGATAACCTGAGGTTGCTTCAGGGGAAGAAACCAAAGCCTAAAGACTGGGATTGACAGGAAGCACTAACAATGGGTCACCATCAGTGACCCAAGTGTTGAAAACATCAGCTCTTTACTGAAAATCAATGCATTTGGAAACAAAAGCCTTTGAAACGTATTAAATGCTTTATTTGTTCTTATTGTACCACAGAAATGGGTAAGAAGCAGAAGCTCATCAATATGTTGACATGCCAAAATACAACATCTGTGTCTGCAGCCATTTTTGCTGCCTGTTCTTTTAAACAGTGTACCTCAGTGGCTCACATGCTGCTTTATGGAGGGACAGTAGCTGCAGTGACTGCTCTCCTAATTGTTCACGCAATTATAAGGTGACCCTCTCCGTGTGTATGCATGAGCTGGGATTTTATATGGTTATATCTGTCTACTAGTAGCCTGTTTTATCCCTCCTATCAAGCATCATCTGTGCTTCTGCCATGTCTATATGATAGAGCTATCATCACAATACCAGAGTAAATTTACAGAGTAACATCTTTGAATGCTATACTCACTCAGTGGTTTCAGGTAGTTGAAGAAACCAGGATTAAATATGCAATCGGTTCTACTTAAAAACTAAATATTCCGTCATGATATTCAAGTGTTTGGGTTTTGATTTTATTTTGTGTTTTCAGCATATCCTTGTTGTTCATTTAGGTCTTGCCATATTAGTTCATTTTGTGTTATTTGATTTATTTGTCTTAGACCCCTGTTTATGTTTTCCTGTTAGTTTGCTGTTTTTAAGTCAGCTTCCTCTGTTGAGTAGTCTCCGTCCCTCAGCTGCCCTGCCTTCATTCTGCCTCAGCTGCTCCATATTTCCTTTGATTAGCTCCTCTGGTTCATTTATTTATCCACCTTTGCCTCATCATTTAAGATCACTAGTTGTCACTGCTCATCACTGAATGTTTTTGTTGACTTCCTGTTCTATGCCAATTTTATTTCCAGTGCCAGACCTACCCTTTTAAATTTACCAATTTTTCCACTATTAAAAAACATTATTTTTTCTATAGCCACTTTTTGCACTTGGGTCCTTTTTAAGATAAGATAAGAAATACCTTTATTGTCAAACAATGGGGAAATTCGGGCGTGACAGTGGCAAAAACATGGGCAGAATTACACACTAAATCAATAATGAAACACAAGCTGATATAAAGTTAGTTTTAAAGCAATAGAGAATGAGCTTATCACAAAGGCCAAAATATAATAAAATTAATATGGAGTAAGTATTGCACAATTATTGATAATGTGGCATATTCTGACAAAAATTAAATATTCAAATTAAACAGGAAATACAGCAGCCGATTTACATATCGACGTGAGAAAACTATGCAATATGTATGATTGTACAAGCAACACCCTGGAGTAGCCTAAGCATGTGCTCCTTTGGGCATCTGGGATGCAGCAGTCTGTCACTGAAAGTGCTCTCTAGCTCTACAACAGCTCCATACATGGAGTGGGAGACATTGTCCATCAGTGATGTTATTTGTCTTATAGTGTCCTTCTGTTTCCCAGCACCTGTACTGGGTCCAGGGGATCCCAGGGCAGAGTTGGCCCTCCTAATCAGTTTATCCAGCAGCTTCCTCTCAGCTACAGATAAGCTGCTGCTCCAACAAGCCCCACCATAGAAGATGGCAGATGCCACCACAGAGTTAAAGAAAGCCTTCAGGAGCGTCCCCTGCACTCCAAAAGACCTCGGCCTCCTCAGCAGATTTTGTTGTGTGCCGTGATCACAGCAATTTTTAAAGGAGCTGCACAGGTTTCTTTATATTCTGTTTGGGTCATATTTTTCAAGCTGTTCAGTTTTCTCAATTCATTGTGTGTTTTTTTAACAATTACGTCACAGCATTTACTGGGGAACTGCTAAACAAGGTCATGGACTTCTGGTTTACCGAAATTGACTTGACCAATTTCAAGTCAATTTTGGTGTCTAAGCTCAAAGATGCCGAAGCTACAAGTGGATCAGTGAAAATGTTTGGTTGTTGGGTGTATTAACCAGTGACGTGCAGTCAGGGGAGGCTAGTGAGGCCAGGCCTCACTTGTCATCATGAAAAAAAAAGAAAATATATAATAATGATAACATAATATAAATTGTGATTCACTCAGTCATTTGTAATAAAAGTTATTTTTTATCTAATTTCCTCATTTTTTATCATATTCTCTTTAAAATCGCAGACTTTTCGCTATTTTCCATGTAAATCCTTGGTGTCGCTTGATAGCGAAGCCGGTGAGGCCGCAGCGAGCTTGGCCTCCCCTGGGATTGCGCAATCTCATGTTGACTGCACTGGCTTCCATTCTGTGAATGCATCTTCCTGTCTCTAGATCATAAATTCAATTGTTCAAACAATTATGAACTGATTTTCCACAATTTAATATATGTGGATTACGAATTGTGTTTTGGTCATCAAACTCTGTGCAGGTAACATGTTTTCGTGGTGCTGGCCGATCATAAACAGCAAAGAACTGGTTGTAGGTGAGGCCGGCAGTTCCTTGGCCTCTAGGCAGGGGGCGCTCAAGGGGCACCGCTCGTGATCCCAAAGCTGTAGAGTGACAGCAAGTTATGAGTGTATTATTAGCGAGTTTTGCTAAACAAGTAAAGCACTAAAAAAAACTCTAAACATACAGCCGGAACAGGACTGATCAAGGAAGGCTTTCCTCCCTGGCAGTGAGCTCCATTGAGACTGAGAGAGTTTTAAAACTGAAGAAGATAAAGAGGACTTTTACCGGAAAATTGCCGATATTTTTATTCAGAAAGAGCGCCGCATCGACTTCATTTATAAGTAGAGGTAAGACAGTGCTAATTATTCATGTATTGTTTTTGTAATGAAATGTGCGGAATGTGTTTTATATTTTTAGAATGTGTTACAAATGCAGAAATCCATCCTAACTCATAAACTGTTACCAATCAAATGACAAATAATTTAGTATTATTTTTTTTTATCAAAGAATCAATATTTTTTCCATGTCTCTTAGTGAATTTATTTGGCTCAATCAGTCTCCTTCAACACTTTGCAATGAGTCTACTCTGTAGAGTGTATATATTTGTAAATCTGACTCTGATGATGTCAGTGCCTCACCAGCTATGAACCCTACCGCACGTCACTGGTATTAACCCACACAATTCATTACCTCGTCCCCCAGCATACTACAAAAACAGCCAAATGGGGTGAAGTGAAACGCTCTGCTACCTGGAGGGGGGCAGGGTGTGAACAGGGGCGCAACTACCCAGTATAAGAGGGGTATGCAGCATCAGTTTTGGCGCCCCCCCCCCCACCCCGGATTAAAATAAATAAATAAGTGCCAGACATCATCATGTATGGTCTTTAAATAATAAAGGTTTATTTTAAAGTATATCAGCCACTGTAGGCCTGCCATAATAATAATTAGATGGTATATTATTAACAATGTTAACACATAATAAACAGTTGCAAATTGACAAACATTAACATTATCATTATAACCAATGCAACTTAATGCAGCCTTTCTAAATCAGCCTAGTGATGGCATCAAATAAGACAACTATTATGCAGTAAGGTTTTGCTGCTGTTGAAATTACATTCACATTTTGGATTTTAAAAAGTAGAAATATGGATAGCCTTAGCACAGACCTTTAGAGAGAGAGATGTGACCCTGTAATTACAGCTTCCATGTCACCCAAAAAATGTAAAGCAGCCTACATGTCTGACAGCACAGCTAACATGAACAGCTAATGGTAAAACAACATCTTTATTGCATATTATTTATGCATGAGTTACTGCATAAGTTATGTTTTCTGGATTCTGGTCATTTATTGTACATGCTACCTTATATTTTCCACTATGTCAGCGCAGCAACATTGGTTTTGCATTAAGCTAGAAGCTAGCTGTAAACCCCCATTTGGCTGCTACATTCCCACTGTTAGCAAACACAAGCTAGTCTGTTCATATATATTCATATTGTATGAATATACAAGCCTAAGTAACGGGAGCAAATCTATGCATGATTCCATGGTAAACCAAAGTCATTGCATTAGTTATATACATCAACAGCTAATGGTAAAACAAAATATATTAATGATTCCATGATAAACCAGTTTATGTATCTGTTTTCCAGATTCTTGCAGGCTGCAGCGGGATGCTTCTCCCCGCTCCCTCTTGTGTCAAAATTCTACGGTGGAATCTTATGACATAGGGCGTCTATTCTAACATGTTTTGTTCTAAAATGTTATTTAAAACATTGAGGAAATTCAAAAATGTTAAAGAAAAGCACAATAGCAGCTACATATAGAAAATACCAAAACTTTTTTTTTTTACCATCACTTTGGCGCCCCCATGGTGCTGCGCCCCTATGCACTGCATATAGTGCATACCCACTTTTTGCGCCACTGGGTGTGAAGTGCCTCCTTTAGATTTAAAGAGACAGCACCAAAAACGAGTTGCTGTCAGATAACAAGGAATTCAGACCAAAGCATTGCAGTTAAACTTTATATAGACTGAATGATTTCAATGTGAAAAGTAGGACATCGAAAAGCATATTAAGAATAAAGAATCTTTACTCTCACCATGTGTTACCATGGTGAATTGTTTTTTGGAGACAGACACCAACTTGGGACGTACACAGACAACATATTACACATAAATGAAATCAATTGATTGTACTGACCTAAAGCACTTCCTGAGAAGCTTAAAGTGTGCAAATAATCTTTTGAGTCTGATAAGATATGTAAGCAAGTCCAAGAAGTCCAATATCAATCCATTTGCAAACGATGTGGATTAAGGTGTTCTTGCATGAACTGATAACTAAGCGCTCCCTCAATGATACTATCATGCCCGTAGTAAATACTGGGCAATAATTTTATGTCCCATTTAAGGAGCTATGACCAGTGTTGGGAGTAACAGCATCATTTCTTCATTAATGGCACAACATATCTAACTAATCATGACCCACTGTCCTGCATATTTTAGATGTTTCTCTATTCCACCAAACGTACTCTGGCTTACTGTCTGCATACTATGACTCCACAAACGATTTACGCTTCATACTCGAGCCTACCTATTGCCTATATTTTTTGTGACAAATTCTGGCATTTCTCACACTTTCTGCCAGTGGGAAAAAATTGTGGAATGGATAGTAGGATGTTTGATTAGCTAGTTGAGCACCTAGAGCCATTTTATCTCCAGCAGGCACCCACAGTACACCTGCCAGTGGGGCACAGAGAGGGGCTGTGACTCCGCGTGTCCTTGCGACCGCCTGCTTGGAGAATCTCAGTGCATCAAGCTCGGTGTCAAATATAAAACAGTTCGATGTGAAGACTTCTTCCCGCTAAGCAGTTTATAGTGTGACTCTGTGTACACAGAGTAGAAATATAGCTCTGCGAGTATATATTAGCGGCTGACGCACAGAATCCACGTCGAGTATGCGTGCGGATGTCCGTGGACTCAAGTCTATGCAGGTATGTGGGAACCTTTATGTCTTCTTTTGCTCGTGCTTTTGTTAAGTGTTTCGTTTTTTCAGTCCAGTCAACATAATAGCAAAACATTCTTTTAACTTGATAATTTTGTATGCAAAGTTCTATTCTCTTTTTTACTGACACTAAACTGTAATGTCACTCAGAATGTATAGTATTATTTCTGTGTCTCTTTTCACCTCCTCTCTACCAAAGCAGTTGGCTGCAAATGGAGCCAATCCTGAGCCAGGTTTACATGAAGGTTTCTTCCAGTTAAAAGGAAACCTTTCCACTCCACCTCTGCCAATGCTTGTTCAGGATGGGGGATTAGAGTCAAGCTTTTCTAAGACAACTAACGTTTTAGCATCCAGGAATTGATGGTGATCTTAATTTGTACTAAACACTTAGATCACTGAAGACATAGTTAATAACACTGATTGTCTCCATATCATGGCAACAGTTAGTGGGTGGGATGTGTTAGGAAGGAACATTTGGTCCTTAAAGTTGGTGTGATGCGATGGAAGCTGGAAAAATGGCGACAAGTGTACAAGTCTGGCCTGCTGACTGTCGATCAAAAGTGGAACAGGAAGGAATAGTGGCGAACCAGACACGATCATTGATTCATGTGGAAAATAAAGGCTAAGTCGGCTCCAACTGCTGGTCTCCTGTTGAAGAAGTTAACACTGGTTCTAATAGAAAGCTATCAGAGTACATAGTGCATCACGGCCTGTGGTATGTGGGGCGGCAGACCAGTGCAGAAAGCACCAGCAATGAACATGTGAACATCAGAACTGGACCGCAAAACAATGGATGAAGGAGACCTGGTGTGATGATTCACGTTTCCTTTTGGCATCACCCGGCTGGCCAGATGTCTTTGTCACTGACCTGGTAAACAAGAATTAAATTAAGGAGCACTAGGTTTGATGGGTGGGTTGACGTAGCCTCCAAATTCCCCAGATCCCAATTCTATGAGAGATTGTAGGGTTGTGCCGGATAAACAAGTCCAATTCATGGAGGCTCCATTTTACAACTTTCAGGATGCACAAGATCTGCTTGTAATATCTTGTTGCCAGATACGACAGCACACCTTCAAGGTTCTAGAAGAGTGCTTTCCTCAATGAGTCAGGCTGTTTTTGCAGCAAATGGGGAACCAATTATTGAGCATAATTGTAAAAACAGTACTCAGAATGTTCTGTCTGATCATTGTAAATGGTTTGAATTGAATTTTATTTGATCTAAACCGGATCATTGATTGGATTGCAATGAAATGGATAAAATCCAGAAATTTAGGGATTGTAAAAAAGAGAACAGTTTGTTAATTATTACCATCTAATGTAGAACAGATTACTGGATCAATGTGTGCTTCTGTGCTTTTTTGTCTCTCTTGTTGTGTCTCTGCTCTGTCTTCTGTAACCCCCAGTCGGTCGAGGCAGATGACCGTTCATACTGAGCCCGGTTCTGCCGGAGGTTTTCCTTCCCGTTAATGGGGAGTTTTTCTTCCCACTGTCGCTTCATGCTTGCTCAGTATGAGGGATTGCAGCAAAGCCATGTACAATGCAGACGACTCTCCCTGTAGCTCTACGCTTCTCCAGGAGTGAATGCTGCTTGTCGGGACTTTGATGCAATCAACTGGTTTCCTTATATAGGAAATTTTTGACCAATCTGTATAATCTGACCCAATCTGTATAATATGATTGAACTTAACTTTGTAAAGTGCCTTGAGATGAGATGTTTCATGAATTGGCGCTATATAAATAAAATTGTTGACATAAATTAAATCCTGAAAAGGAATTTCTATAGGCCTATAGAAACATAAACAATATACAGGACTGTCTCAGAAAATTAGAATATCGTGAAAAAGTACTGTATACTAGTAGGCTATTCAACTAATCACTTGAATCGTCTAATTAACTCAAAACACCTGCAAGGGTTTCCTGAGCCTTGAAAAACACTCAGCTTGGTTCAGTAAACTAAATCACAAGTATGGGGAAGACTGCTGATCTGACTGCTGTCCCGAAGACCATCATTGACACCCTCCATCAGGAGGGTAAGACTAGGGCTGGACGATAATTCAATAACAATATATATCGATCGATAGACGTGTGGCGCGATAGGAAAAAATAGGGTCGATAATAGTTCGATAGAAACAGTTTTCCTTCCTTCCTTTCGGCCTATCATATTAGTTCACTACTTCCTCTCGACCAATCGTAATCGCGGATCCAGGCACGTCGTCACAAAGCGCCGCCCTCTCAAACCACAACACAGAGCATGTGAATATGTCGCAGCAAGGAGCGGCGGAGGAAGCGGTCCCAAAACGGGTTTTACTAGTTCACCAGCCTGACAGAAATAAACCAGTGATTTGTAAAACTTGCAAGGAACCGGTAAAAACAAAGTCTGGTAACGCAACAAACTTGTTTCATCACGTAAGCCGCTCAGTCCGCACGCGCTGCTGCGCGAACTGTGCAGCTCCGCGCGACACCGCGGACATGCTGCTGTTGTCTGCAGTTAAAAAACCTGGCTTCAAAAAACTACTCGCCACTCCGCGAGGTATAAAGTCCGTGATATAAAGTTCTGGGACGCAAGTTTTTTCTCTAACAGCGCTCCCTAAATTGTACAACGAGTGCCGCGAATCAGTGCAAAATGAGCTGCAGCCTGTGTCCTTACACGCCACAACCTCGGACCTGCGTCAGCCTCTCAATTATGAAACCTGAGAAGTAACTAGTGTACTATTCCCACCTAAATAGGCTATTTTATTTATTTATTTATTTGGTATATTTATTTAGGTCTTTATTTAATAATAAAGTCTTTATTTAATAACATAACTCAGGTCTCTTAAGTTATTTTTCTTAAAAAAAATGCTGTTATGGTTAAAAAAGTTGGTTAAATAAAGATTTAATTGGAATTCTGTGTTTGTGTTCTTTATTAAAATTAAATAATTTAGCAATATCATAAAATGTCCAGGCAGAGCTGCTCATAAAATATGATTTTAAATATTTTCAATAATTATCGATATCGATCAATATGCATTTTTTTTTATCGATAAGCTTTTTTTCTATATCGCCCAGCCCTAGGTAAGACACAAAAAGAAATTTCTCAAAGAGCAGGCTGTTCACAGAGTGCAGTTTCAAAGCACATTCACAAAAAGTGTGTTGGAAGGGGGAAATGTGGCAGGAAACGCTGCACAACCAAGATCTGGCACCTGCCCACAGTGCCAAAACCACCAGTAACTGGTGTACTGACCATGGCATTACTGTCCTTGATTGGCCTGCCAATTCCCCTGACCTGAACCCCATCGAGAATTTGTGGGGTATTGTGAAGAAGAAGCTGAAAGACACCAGACCCAACAATGCAAATGAGCTAAAGGCCGCTATTGAAGCATCCTGGGCATCCATAACACCTCAGCAATGCCACAGGCTGATTGCCTCCATGCCACGCCGCATTGATGCAGTAATCTGTGCAAAAGGATTCCCAACCAAGTACTGAGTGCATTAATGGACATTTTCAAATGTTTGATTTTGTTTTGCTGTTATAATTTTTTTTTTACTTGGTCTGAGGAAATATTCTAATATTTTGAGATAGGATTTTTGAGTTTTCTTCAGCTGTACGCCATAATCAGCGATATTAAAACAATAAAAGGCTTGCGATATTTCAGTTGATTTGTAATGAATCCAGAATGTATGACATTTCATGTTTTTTAATTGCATTACAGAAAATAAAGAACTTTATCACAATATTCTAATTTTCTGAGACAGTCCTGTATTGTACAGTGAGAATTAAGGGCTATCCTTTTCTATTATTCTTTATCTTATGTTAATACTTGATTTTGAAGAGGAACAACCTATGTATGACCCCAAAACCTAAACTCTAAAACAACATCACATAGGATGTTGGACATCACATAGGATCATCATGTTATAGAACCCAAAGCATTTTCAGTCGAGCAAAGGAATCAGAGAATGAAATACCAGGAATGATCTTTTCTGTTAAAGGCGCAGGACTAAAGAGCGGCAACATGTTATATTTTTTTCTTTGCCATGCAAAGAGTAATAATGCAGCAGCAGCAGCTGACATGGACATCATGCCTCCAGGATGGCACTGAGCTCCACAGAGAGCTGAGGGTACCAGGGCCCGTCAGAGGGAAACCAAACAAACCCCTCCAGTGTAGGCTGCGCACCATTAGTGATGTTTCAAAATGCCCATGCACAGCGGCTTGTTTTCTTCATTCTAAATCGCATTAAACACAACTACCCAGCCCCCGCTGATTCTCGGTGGACACGGCGGATCGGGCGCACTTTGAAATGTTTTTTCTTTTTTTCCTGGGGAAACTCACCGAGCATCCCGGACGTTTGCTGCTGCTGGCTGCTGGTCCTGTCCTGGTGCTCGCTCCCGGGCACCGTCCTCTCCATCCTCTCCCCTGCCCCGTCTGCGCTGCTCCTGCTGCTTCCACCGTCTGCGGCAGAGTCGGCATCAGCCGCCTGCGCGCTGGTGACCGAATGCTCCATCATCGGGTGAAGGAAGACCGCCGTCAGAGCACGGAGGAGCCCGCTGTTAATGCATGGCCGCCGGCTGTAGCTCTGGCAGCCCGCACCTGCTATGTGGAACGGCTAGGGAGGAGCAGGAGCGACATCAACATGTCACGGACACGTTCTGCGCACCAGTCGTGACTGCGTGACGACACAGAGCGGGGACACCGCGCGGGCAACAGGTTCACACGGAAAACGGGACGCGTCCAGACTCGTGGTTCAAACAATTCTATATCCTAAATAGGCCCGGCGTATTTCGATATTATCTTCCAAACCGTGTTTTCATTTTAACATTATTGTAACACATTAGATTTTCCAAATAATCTTTCTTCCACATCCAGGTCCCCCTGAAGAGTTTTTATTTCATATCTGAAGTGTTTTAGGAACAATGATTGCTTTCGGCACCCGAAGCTAATATCCGATTAAAAGACCGAATATGTCCCTCCATGGCAAACCACGTACAACGTGTAAACTAGTCAGAATTTCAAGGCATAAATATGAGAATCTATGGGAACTCATTTCTGCCACTTTGTCACACAGCATGTCATAAGAATTTTTGAAGGCATGTGTTTCAAAGGCATGTATATGAGAAACTATGGAGACCTACAGCTGCACTTTAAATTATTTAACCCCTCTGCAAAGTTGCTTTACTGGTAACATTCACAAACCACCAGGTTGTTTGCAATAATTCAATCAAACTATAACAATTTAAATAGCTTAATGTTACCAACATTACGAATGGTTTCTCCAAATTAAACACAAAATACCTCTTTTAATAGCTAATGCTGTCTCAGAATTATTCGCCTTTGTCATTACAAGCATTTCAGTGCTTATTAGAGCACCCTTGTCTGTTATGACCTGCTTTAAACAACAGGATGCACAGGATGAAAGCTCTGGCAGCTCTGGCAGCTTTGCACAGTCGGGCAACTGTGATGGCAACCCAACCTTGGTGGGTTTTGCGTTAGGCTTTGGATCACTGTAATGTATGAAAGTGCAATGACTCCCATGATTCAGGTTACTTGCAGACAGCATACTTTTCTGTAACAGGATTTCTTTGTACTGGATTGATTCATCCAAGATTCATAGAGGGCATGCCCTCAACATGCTGCAGGTTTTCCACTGCCAGAGGAAGCACAGCAGCCCCAGAGCATAACTGAGCCTCCTCCATGCTTCACTGTAGGCATGGTGTTCTTTTCAGCGTATGCTTCCTCCTTTCTCTTCCAGACACACCAGTACTTCATTGGCCTAAAAATCTCCAGTGTTGATTCTTTACTCCACAGAACAGAATCCCAAAGCCTCCTTTCCTTATTACAGTGTTGTGATCAAATTGGTGGTGATCTTTGTGCTTTTGGATCAAGCATGGAGTTCAAGTATGAAACTCTTCAGCGTTCCTCGTGAGCCAAACTGAAACTTCAGGTTGCTGCCCTAAGTATAGAGTTTTGACCACTTGCCTTCTGGTACCAACCATTGATAGCTTTCTCTTTCTGCCACCAGGTGGCAGAAAGAGAAACATTGATTCAGCTAATCTCCAAAGTTTAATATTTTAATATAATAATGTTGAGATTAATGTTTATACTTCATTAATCGATTTATCTTGTTATGATGTAGTAATGTAAGCTTCTGACATAATCATATTACTCACATGATAGCTTATTCATGTCCCTGTGAAGAAACATAAGAGACTCTGTTTGTCCCTTCATGAAACAAGAGGACTCAGCTACAAGATTATGTGCTGACTGAACGTGATTACTCAGCTGTGTATCTTTGTTGACAACTGAGGCTGTAAACTATCTGTTCCCCACCCCTCAGTACAGCCTCAGTCATTGTAACTAGGGACACACCCCTTTCTTAAAAAAATCGAGGAGAACGTTGAGACCGACAGAGTGGGCAGGAGATTGTAACTGTGCGGTCTTCTTCCTACTCTCCTCGAGAACGAAACCAAACTAATTGCCTTTGTGTCTTTCTTTCCCTGTTTATATGATGTTCTAGGTGTTTAGACCTGACATTAACTTGGTCCTTCGAGCCGGATCCCAACATACCTGAAGATACTGGTGGACGCGGGTGAAATCCAGAAAGACTGTGGCCACAGCAGGACTGAAGAGTCCTTCAGACCCTTTAACGGGACTGGGTTTCATCCCGTCCCCTAGGATTCTGAAGGTTGACGGTGATCCGAGGGATTAAGGCACAAAGGAGGACAGCGGAGTCCTATAAATTCCGTAAGTAGGTTTTTCATTGAAACAAAAACCTGATTGAAAAAGGAAACAAAAATAGAGTAAAACAAAATAGAAATAGGTTTTCATTGGAACAAAAACCTGAGTGAAAAAAGACAAAAGAGAGTAAAATAATTCCTACAAAGGGAGCAGGCCCCTGAAATTGTCTGTGGTAAAAGTAGGATATTTTACGTCTATGAAAGAAAAGACCTGAGGAATTCTAGACTCTGTTCGGACAAAAATAATATAGAGAACTAGTTCGCCTACTGAGGGAGCAGGCCCCTGAAATTGTCTGTGGTAAAAAAAGTAGGATATTTGTCATCTCAATTAAATAGGCCTTAAAGTGTGACTGAGAGTGTGATTGGGAACAATATAACCACTAGGTTCTATTTGCTCCATACTAAAACAGCAGGAAAAGTACAATACGGCTTTTGTGGATGCAAAGGCAAGAATTTCTCACCTGAAAAGGTTGAAGCAGAAATTACCACAATAGTTTTTAGTATTGTCCTGCTGATAAACAAACCCCAGTGTTTAGAATACCCTAGGTATTAAACACACTGGTCCAAATTGATTCAAAATGGGAAAAAGCTCAAGCAAAATAAGAGAAGGATTAACCAGCAGTGACTGGAAATTTGTACAAAGTAAAGATCCTAGCAAAAATAAACATTTAAATAGGTGGATTGAGAAATATGGATTTGAGGGACGCCTCAATTCCCAAAAAATTGCAGAATTAAAAGACAAAATAACAAAGAAGTGCAAAAATGATGAACAAAAAATGGCAAAGGAAGGATGGCAGGATTTAGGATGGTGGGAAAAAGTAGCAAAATCCAGAGTAAAAGGGCAAAGAAATAAGAAAAAGGAGGATGAAACATAGCCCGTAGACCAAGGTCATGTTAAAATAAAAATAGGAAGAACCAAACAAAAAACAGATGAAAGTTTTGATGAACACCGAGTAAGGATGACCGCTGTGTTCAAAATACATTCAAGTCTGAATGAGGAACAAAACGCCCAAAGTCCCTATCAGCAGCAGTTAAAGAACGCTCTGCATGCAGGTTCAAATAACGCAATACAACAGTGGGTAAATCGACATTACATACACATGGCGTCTGGTAAACCAGAAGAGTACATTAATCATGCACTCCATGCAGAAAAAGTAATCAAAGATAAAGAACGACAAAAAACCAAAACAAAATCAGACACCTTCCTCTCAGAAGAAGAAGTGTTTTATCAAGGCCATAGAGGCCAGCCCGATAACAGATGCAGGGGCAAAAGCAGAGGCCGAGGGGGAAGAAGGAAGGTCCACAGTGGCCCTTACTTATCAGATAAATGTTGGCAGTGTGAAAAGGTTGGACACATCAAAAGAGATAGCCCTGATCTAAAACAAGGGAGAAATCATTTAGCATGACTAACCGATGAAGAGAAAAATACAAAAGAACCCCCAGAGGAAGAAGTAATGCTAAATCTGTATGAACTATTTTTTATGGGGGGAATTGTATAGGATTAGCCTGGTGCCCACAGCAAATGGAAGCATTGTGGTAAAAAGACAACATGAAGATGTACTTGTGCAAAGGGGTTCAGGAAATCCTCACTATTACTATACTCTGGACATCCCAAACACACCTCCACATAAGTCAGCCTCAGCCCTGAAACAGGAAGGGAGACAAGCTATAAGCAAAAATACAAAGACGAAATGACAGAAACAGATCTGCATGTCACTCTCTGGTACAAATACAGCCCAGGATCGGACCCAGATTATGAAAAACAAGTTGAAAAGTGTACACCGGCAACAATAACAGTGGATTACCTCTACTCGGTTGCTCACAGCACCACGGTAGCAGGAATAATCTTGCAAAAAAACCCCCAAAAAAACAAAAACAAAACTAAGAGGTTTAACAGAATGCATTTCCCCTCACATGTCGTTTAAAAAAAACAAAAGAAAAAACAAACCCAGTGTTTAGAAACAGTTGGGACAGATAGTGTATCATGCACAAAGGGCAGAGGACTGGGGAAGCACGCCTGTACAGTTTGGAGTACATCTAGATGGAGAAACATCACAAACATGATCTATAATGAATTTAACGAAGGAAGAGGAGATTCTGTTAAAAGATCTACCACCTTCCCTCTGGTCCCAGGGTCCCACTGACGTAGGACTGGTTAAAGGAGCAGTACCAGTACAAATAACACCCAAATCTGACTACAGACCCTGGGTCAGACAATATCCTTTAAAGCCCAATACACAACATATTACACTGTTGTCGACATCAGCAATGCATTCTTTTCTGGGCCAGAGGACAAATCAACAAAAACAAACTTCAACTATGCAAAACAGTGAGGGAAATATTTAGGTCATAACCTGAGTGCACAAGGCAGAACCGTCCTAGAGGAAAGGAAGACAGCTATAACAAAACCTGTAACGAAAGCGCAAATGATGTCCTTTTTTTTTTAGGCCTCACAAACTACTGAACCCAAATTACTCGGAAAAAGCAGGGCCTCTACAAAAACGAATGAATGATCAAGAATTGAAAATGTCAACACAATTAAAACTGGACGGCAGAAGCAGAAAAAGTCTTTTGTGATCTAAAACAGGCCTTAGTTTCCAGCACCGCTCTAGCGTTGCCGGATTACAATAAACAGTTTATTCAAATGGTAGACTGCAAAGGCTGTTACATGACCTCCGTTTTAGTACAGCAGCACGGTGCAAAAATGAAGCCAATTGCTTACTTTTCATCTAAACTAGATAGTGTGGCCTGCGCCTTATTGCGGCCCGCAACAAACATGACTGTCAACAAATAGCTGAACAGTTGACTAAATCCAGACCAGATTTAAAAGATCAACCCTTAACCGAGGGACAAACTCTTTTCATAGATGGCTCATCAAGAAAAGACAACTATGTTAAAACACAGACAGGTTATGCTGTTGTTACAGCAACAAAAGTCTTAAAAGCAGAAAAACTGCCATCAAACTACTTTGCAAAAGCTGCAGAACTGGTAGCCCTCACAGAGGCTTCAAATTAATGAAAGGAAAACGAACGACTATTTACACAGTCAGTATGCATTTTCAACAGTTCACACTGTGAACTGAGGCAAGTTTCCATCTCCAAGCTACCCATTTCAAATAATTCACATGGACTTCATGAATTAAATCAGAGTGAAGAGAAAAAGTATTGTCTAGTGATAATAGATGCTTTTCTAAATGGAAAGGCAGTAACAGTAGCCAAAGCTTTGTGCAAAGACATTGTACCTAGATGATATATATATATAAAAAAAAAAAAGAAAAAAAATCTACAGTGACAATAGCACTCATTTTGTAAACCAAGTGATCAAAAAGATAGGACATTGCTTTCACATAGACTTAAAGAATAATTGTTCATATCACCCTCAAAGCTACGAGACATTGTTTGGCAGGCAATACAGGCTGCCATATTTTAAGAATGAATGGGTACTGAAAGAAGAAACTGAATTAACAGATTATATGAGAAAAATGTCATGGTGCAAACATAAAATAAGGATTCATAGATCACTGGGTGATTATAATTTAACGAACACAGATCCTAAATTTGTAAGAACGCAGAAAATGCAACAATTGTCAGGAACCAGAGACAGTGGGACCCAGTATTCAACCAGACAAGCAGAGGTTAGGTTAAAGAAGGTTTATTTTTCCAAAAACAGATGTGAGCAGAAACCAAGACAGGCAGGCAAAAATGAAGGGCAGGACAAAAACAAAGCTTGTGGTAAAAAACAGTCCAAGGCAAAAAAGCAGGCAATTTGATAAGGGAGGAAAAACACAGTACAGGGAATGCTGGCAAAACTCACCCATGGACATAGCAGAAACAAACAATGATGTGGCCCATTGCAGGGGGCAGAGGCAGGTATAAGTAAGGGAGTGATCAGGTGAATGGAGTGAAACTAATTACTGGAATGGGTGGAGCTAATCAGGGGAAGGGAAGTGACAGAGTAGTGACTGAGAGGCTGATGGGCCAGAAACTAAGATGGACAACTACAGAGCCAAAATAACCAAAAAGACCAAACCCAAGATAGAAAACAAAGCTAAGACTGAACAGAACACAAGCTATAATAAAAACTAATAAAGGAAACCAGATAACTAAAACAGTAAACAGGCTAAACATGAATCCAACACAATACAAAACAAGAAACAGAAATAAACCCTAAGGCAGGAAAGCCAACATAACCAAAATAACAACATCTACCAGAACCGAATCGTGACAACAATAATAATAAGGGATAAATGAAAATGTAAGAAATCACTCAGAGTAATGTCCGCTTAAAGTTTTTTAAGGGTAAACTAAACACATGAGAACCGAGAACAAGATACTTGTTAAAAGGTTGAATTAGATGAGGTTAAGATTGTATTGGGGAATATTATCAATTAAACTAATGTTAGATGACTGAAAAAGGTCTAAAGACTCATGAAACGTCTATCTAGAGCAGTATGGAGCAGTTAAATGATCAGGGGGAGATATTTTTAAAAGAAGACCAATGAATTACTGTTCACAGCATAACATTTAAAGTTTTATTTATTTTTTTATTTTTTCAAACAAGATTCAAATAGGGGACATAAAACACAACCAGGGTTGCTTACAAAAGCTGTCTGTTAAAACAAGCAGAAATGATCAAAAATATAAGAGAATAATGGGGTTAGACTAGCTCTTCGCTTTGGGTGTAAGGCATATTCAACTAAGTCCTTTGGTTTGATGCATGTCAAGCTGAAACTGATTCACAGAACTACTTCCTGTCTCCGCCCTGGGCTACACCCACTTCCTGAATAGCAACCAATTACGACTTTGTGTGCGCTTGGGGTATGCACACACTTCCTTTTTCTCAAGCTGAGCTTTTCAAAATAAGACAAAAGATACATGGGAATGCTTCTGAGTAACATCACAACAAAAAACCTGAATCCTCCGGTCAATACATAGATCCTCCTTGTCATGTATTAATGCTTTGTATTTGGAGACAACACGAACAGGACCCTTGTGTTCGTTTAGGATTTTGTCCTAATGTAACGTCCTTCAATGTAAACAGAATAAATAACAAAATCTCGGCAGGAGGAACACTCACACGGGGACCCAAAATAGATTCAGAGATGGTACCCTTAATAATAAACAGCCCCCTTACCACCAATGAATGGTTTCAGGTCACAACAGGAGTCTCAGGACAAACAAACAACTGGCTGTTAATGGTAGAGCAAGCTGCTAACATGGCTGGACAAAGCTGCGTAGTGTGCATGGGTCCCAGGCAGTAACTGGTCCAAGTTGTTCCAGCAGTAATGGATGCTAAATGTTTACTAGAGGTAATGAACAAAACTGTTCCAACTACCAACTGTTCACAATGGACAAAATTTACCCTTTGGCTACAGCACAAGAACAAAAATTTTGTTCTTGAATCAGCATTGAATCAGCATCTTGCTGGTGGTGTACTATCTACAAGAATATGGAAATCACTTTCATTACAATGTGCAACAACTAGGAAATTGGAGACAGAGTGTTTTTGAAGCAATACATGGACAACTGGCTGCGACTTCACTCATGGCTTTTCAGAATAGAATTGCTCTAGACATGTTACTGGCAGAAAAAGGAGGAGTCTGCGCAATTTTTGGTGAGCGACGTTGTACTCTTATTCCAAACAACACAGCCTCAGACGGCAGTCTCACTGTCGCCCTCGAAGGCCTACGGTCACTGAATGGTAAAATGAAGGAGCATTCCGGCGTGGACACGTCCATGTGGGACTCATGGTTGGATGGTTTTGGAGAATACCGCACCCTTATTTCACCAGTGCTTGTGTCCACAGCTGTGTTTGCCGCCATCTTGACCCTTTGCGGCTGCTGCTGCATTACATGTCTTCGAGGTTTAACGCAGCAGTTAATAACTACTGCAATAGCTCCTCCGCAGGAACAGTATCCTCTTTTGGCTCCCAGTGACTATGCAGATGACCAGGAAGAAGAAGACAATTGTAACAGAAAATGTTATTTGTCGACCATGTGTGAACTCACAACCCCTCCGAGTGTACGTGATACTGTTGCTGTTACTCCATGATCTAGCAGCCGAAAATCGGCTCTTTAGTGAAAATTGTAGTAGTATTTTTCATCTGACATTATACACCATAAACAGGGGGAAATGTTGAGATTAATGTTTATACTTCATTAATCGATTTATCTTGTTATGATGTAGTAATGTAAGCTTCTGACATAATCATATTACTCACATGATAGCTTATTCATGTCCCTGTGAAGAAACATAAGAGACTCTGTTTGTCCCTTCATGAAACAAAAGGCCCGTTTACACTACATCTAAAAACCGAGCCATGCCGAGACCAGTCCGAGCTTGGTTCAGTTATCCAAGACAAGCCGACCCGTTTACACACAAAGCTTATCTCGGTTCCTTGGTTGCTCCTCGCCCCCTAGCGGCGATCTGCGGTACTACCGCTCTTTGGGATTGAAGGCGGAAGCAGCAAAACACACACAGCTGCGCCCGTAACATTCAGGAAGTTATGCTTGATATTGTGATATTTCGGTGTTTGCAGAGAGTCAGGGGAAGAAGGCAACCATTGGTGAATTTACTTGAGAAAGTTGGCTTTTTGGGAAGTGGATGAGACAAACGAACGTCTAATAAGGATTTACAGACGCCGGAAACAACGACAGACACTGAGGTTCATTGCGCTGCTAAGCAGAATCATCTCTGGAAACCGTGTGGCACGGTAAGGAAGCTAGTATTATTATGAATGTCTGAAATTTGTCTGAATGGAGTGTGAATTGGGACGTGAAGCCAGACTGCCGGAAAACCCGCTGACAGTCAGCTGACTGTAAGGGCATGACGCGGTCTGCTCATGCGCTCTTCGTTATCAGAAACCGGGATAAAATAGAACCAGGCCGAGACCTACCCAAGAGCTGGTCTGCAGTTAGCGCGGTCCGGTTATGTTTAGCGCGGTCTGGTTCAGTCTGCTGACCGTTTACACACAAGAGTTATCTCGGTTACCGAGCTCGGACTGGTCTCGGCTCGGTTAAAAAAGTGTAGTGTAAACGGGCCTAAGAGGACTCAGCTACAAGATTATGTGCTGACTGAACGTGATTACTCAGCTGTGTATCTTTGTTGACAACTGAGGCTGTAAACTATCTGTTCCCCACCCCTCAGTACAACCTCAGTCATTGTAACTAGGGACACACCCCTTTCTTAATAAAATCGAGGAGAACGCTGAGACCGACAGAGTGGGCAGGAGATTGTAACTGTGCGGTCTTCTTCCTACTCTCCTCGAGAACGAAACCAAACTAATTGCCTTTGTGTCTTTCTTTCCCTGTTTATATGATGTTCTATGTGTTTAGACCTGACAAATAATTTTATAATAATTTTAATTTATTTTTTTTTTTCCTACAGGCAAATTTGAATAAAGTAAGTGAGCCCTTACTTTCTTCATTTATTCATCTATTTATTTGTAGTTCAATGGAAAAAAAAGCTGAAAAAAATACATGCCAACTCATTTATTTTAGTTAAACTGGGTAATGTAGTTGTCATGTAGTTATTTTATAATTATTTATTTTATAACTGAAATCATACATCTTGAAATCTTTTGTTTACAATGTGTGAAGTATAGCATACAGGTAGTACTGCTACTAGGATATGGGGGGGGGGGGATCATAATTTCAAAGTGGAGATTTTTTTAAACTCTGCTTGTGATGTATCCATGTCCAGGCTGTTTTATCCAGAGATTATTAGAATTACAATTAGAAACAAAGAAAAAGAGAAAATTTCCTTTATGTGCTCGGAAATGCAGCTTTTGTGTATTTTCCACACTTTGGTCAGATTTGCCCTAGCTCCCCAGCAAACACGTCCAGGTGGGGCCCATATGGGCCTCACTTGGGCTAGATGGGCATGGGCTCAGGGTGGGCTCTGTTGCTGGGACCCATGTGGGCAGCCCATCTACTGCCCACATGACTCATGTGGGCAGTAGATGGGCTAGATCAAGCATGGGCAATAGGTGGGCTCCAGTTGGGCACGGTTTACAAATTCAAAATGGTCAAATCGACATGTTATATAACAACAGACACCGAAAGGTCTCCTTTTTTATACTATTTTATTTATTTATTTTTAATAAGTAAAAGTCTTTAATCGCACACTAATCCAGTCTATTTAGATGATACATTTCTAAATTATTTAAATCATTTAAATTTAAATCACTTCACAACCCCCCTTTCAGTGAAGCGGCTGAAAATTTAGATCTCAAAATTTTACTGAGATGACAGATCAATATGTTTCATAATAAACCGGCCCTGATCAGTATTTCATATTCTTAAAGTTTTTAATGTCTCTTCCTTTATTGTTTTCACACAGGTGAATTCTAGTTTCATATTGATACACTGGAATTAATGTCAAACCAAAAAGTATGTGCTTTGTTGTTTTATTATTTTATGTATAGCGTAATGATTTTGTACACTTTTCATTTAGTTAATTCTGTTCTAACATCACCACGCTGTGGATTAAGTAGCTTTTAAGAGCTTTTTAAAAAAACATGTTTTGCTAAGATGTCTTGAAAACGAAGGATGCTAAGAATTTAGTATTTCATTAATTGTGGCCTTTATTAACAAACTTTAGAAGGGGAAAAATAAATTACCACAATTCTCAATTCAGTCACTAGGGGGCAGTGAACATGACACAGGGGAACGTTTATAATGTTCACATTTTAATAATTTCACAACTAAATTAGTATCTTGAAAATCACCCAAGCTAACTAAACAAATACGAAAATTGTCTGAAACAGAACTAAACCTTGGATCGTCCAGGACCATCCAGTAGAAGTTAACAGGCGCCATCTTGTTGGAAGGACGTTGTTTTTATCCTTGGAGAGGAGACGGTATTTCGGACGACATACAGGTAAGAATATGCCTCTACATCTAATAAATACTGTTTTTCAGAAAGTAACTATAAAGAGTGCAGGAGCTAGGTTTAAAGTGTCTGCTGCAGGCATAGTTTAGAGAATTGCTACCGCCGTCGGCTCGGAGCTTCGGCTCTGCGGCACATTCTACCGTCTTAAGGGAATCAGAGCTGGACTTACACTATTAGACCTTAGCTTCTTGGGCTGTTTAGTGTATTTATTTATTTATTTTTTTGGCAGTCGGTATTTGACTGAAAGTTAAAAGGGCCGTGAGTAGACCACAACGCCGACCGTTTTTAACGCGCGTTAATGGCGCTGATGGTTTTTTCCCTCGCCGCGCTGGACTTTTTTTTCTTTCGCCTCGACGCGGTAGTTCCAGTGACCCGCGCTCACTGTTTCCAAGCCTGATTATTTCATACGACTTTGAGGGTTTTTTTTCTATTTGCGGGTTGCTGTTCTTTGGTTTCGTTTCTGAAAGTGAAGTTGCTTTTTGACTCTTAAATAAGTGACGATGCAGTGCATATAACCAGCTGAAATCCCTCCGCCTTATGATGCACACATTAGCCTATATCACCTCTGTGATGCGATAAACTCAAAACAAATCTATCTTCATTTTACATGGACTTAGATCTGCGATTCTTTTCTGGACCAATGATTAATTCAGTTGGTACTTGAACAGTATAGATCTTACAATGATGGACAGACGCTGATCTCCTCTTCTCGTGGCAATAACTGTTTTTCTGTTGGGGGAAATATTGTTATTGTGGAACCGTTAAAGTACTGTGTAATTCCTTTGAAAATGCCCAACCGTTTTTCACCTATCCAATGGACTCCTCACTTGTTGGAATTCTTTTTGTCTTCAATTTATCTGAACACTTGGAGCTACTACCTGTGGAGGACTTAAAAACAAAAATGGTTCTGTTACCACACAAGACTGGATATGTGGCCTTGCCACTCCTGCACTAGTGTGCTACCTATTTGTTTTTTTTTGTTTTTTTATTTGTTGTTATGCATGTATCAATTTGTAGTGATGTGTATTTTTTTTTCTTTAAGCATGTTGCCTTTTGCAATTGTTGACTTTGAAAATGGTGGAGGATTGGCAGTGATTCCGACCAAATGGTTTATCGGGCCTGAGGAGGATGAATGCTACTGGCCACCAGCAAGAGTTAACATTACAAAGGCGGTCATAGAGCAACAGGACCCACACTCTGACTGGGCAACCTACAAGTTGACTGTCAAGAGAAAAGCAGGTAGTGTAACCATCTTTCTTAATTAATGTATGATATGATGCGACATGATGAGCTCACCATTGATTTGGTTAGAATTTGTTCTCTGAAATCAAAGTAATTGTAACTCTTTCTTTTGTATCTCTCGGACAGCAACATATGAGGTAGCCCGTATAAAATTGGTTGAGTTTGAACAGAACACAGATGTCCCGACAGAGTCTGATTCTGCGGAGAACATGGGAAGGGGGAAGCGCAAAAAGAGGTATATGCACAACTGTGTCACCTGTTGTACAAAATATATTGTTTTGGTATTCTGTACCCAACTACTTTTAAAACACTTCAATTCACTTAACTGTAACAAATCAATTATCTGATTGTGCTGGTATATTTTACAGGTCTAGGAGAGTGATTCTGTCCAGCGAGGAAGAAGATGATGATAGCCCTACACCTCCATTATCTCCATCCACCCTCAGGTATATACTGACACCTCCTCTGCCTCCATCCTCCCTCAGGTCTGTGCTGACACCTCTTCTGCCTCCATCCACCCTCAGGTCTGTGCTGACGCCTCCATTGCCTTCATCCACCCACAGGCCTACACCTATTCTGCCTCCATCCACCCTCTGGTCTACACCTCCTCTGCCTCCAGCCCCCCTCAGGTCTGCCCTGACACCTCTACTGCCTCCAATCCTGACACACAGTGATGCGAGCAAGAGAAACTGATTAGAATGTGTACTTTTCTTTT
Organism: Fundulus diaphanus; assembly: GCA_037039145.1. Lineage (NCBI taxonomy): Eukaryota > Metazoa > Chordata > Actinopteri > Cyprinodontiformes > Fundulidae > Fundulus > Fundulus diaphanus. The sequence goes on from CM073133.1 coordinate 50,380,359, forward strand.
TTTTTTTTTTTTTTCCCAGTGTCCTGTCTAGCAATGTGGCAATATGAATTGATGTCTCAATGCCAGATAGAGCTCGACAGATTTTCCTTTTACAAGTGGAGCGAACAGCTTTCGCCATAGTGCTCCACTTGATTTATGCTTGTAAATAGCTTTATTGTGATTCCTGCAAGGAGAATTTCAAATTATATGGACATTACAATGGGAGAGTAAAGGAAGAACAAGACGTGAAAGAGAAAGAAAAGAAAAAAAAAGAGTAGTGTTGAAAGAAAGAAGAAATAAAAGGGAGAGAATGATAAAACCTTCTCCGTCTGCTCTGTCACCTGGAAAGAGAGATGCAAAAAGAACAGCACAACCAACAGACATAAAGCAACAGATACAATCGAATAACACCTAGATGCCATTGCTAAATCATATATATTATTATGTAAGCTGACATGTGTAATGTGATACTTGAAAAAAGAAAGTGAAAGAACATAAATAAATAAATAAATAAATTATAAGATTACTGTATATAAGTGAACACTTAATACCTGGGACCCAGCACCTGTGGGAGATGTGAGAGTGCACTAGTTTAGGTGAAAATTATCCAGAAGGAAATAGCTTGATAGTGGTTGTGGAGAACCAAAGGCCCGCCTTCCCCGAGCACAGAGGCAGGAGTCAGGGGACCCATAACCCCGGACTCCCAAAGGGGTCCCCAAAGCAGGTCGCCCAGGAGGGGCCGACACAGGATATCTACCACCCCCCCCAGGGAAGGAGCAGAGACGACCCCGAGGAAATCCCCCAGCCACCGCAATGCCGACGCCCTCAAGAGCCGCGGGGACGAGCCCGTGGGCTCCGCCGGCAGCTAGCCCCGCTGAAGTGGTCCCGGCCATGGGCTCTGGGGGCCAGAGGCCCCTGGGGTGCCCCGCCCCCCGGGGGGCCAGGCCCCGCAAAGAGGCCGCCGGGAGTGGGCCAGCGCACGCCCGGGAACCCGCCCCAAACCCAAAGCCAACCAATGCGCCAGAGGGCCAAGCGCCTGCCAACGAAGCCCGGACCGGGCCCCCCAAAGAGGGCGGGCCAACACGACCCGTACGAGCCACCCAGCCAGAGCCCCCCTCACCCCCTAAATACGTAATAAACCCCCTCCTTCCCTCCCCCACCTTACCCTTGCCACCCCTGCCCCCCGCCCCTCCTGGGGGGAGCGGAGGCGTCAGCCCCAGACCTGGCAAGCCGCTGACTACCCATTGCAGCCCCCCGCCAAGACCCCGGACACAGTGGCCCGCACCTCCTCCAGGCCCCAGACTCCTTGCCGCCATCGGAGAACGGGGGTGTGCAAAAGACCCCGATCCTCCCTACGCCTGCTCAGATGTTGTGTTGTTGCATGTTTTTCTCAAGTGCGTTTAAAAACTGGGAGCGCCGAAGGGGGGTGCACGGCACAGCCCACCCCCCCTCCGGAAGGAAGCTGTTGCCAGCGCACCCCCTCCGGGCAACTGCCCAGAACCCTCAATGTTTAAGTGGGAGAGGAGGTGAAGGGAGCCGTCCGAGGTGAGGCTCACACAACATAAGCCCCCCCCCAGACGTCTTCCCCCCACCCCCCCCTACCATGGCCTACATGAGTGTGCGTTGTGAAAATGTTTGAAGTGAAAGTGTCTAAGATGCATGATAAAATTGAGGAGAGGGGCGTCACCGGAAAGTGGCAACCTCCAGTAACGCCCTCTCCCCCAGGACCTACATGTGTGGCGGCGTCATGGAGCAGGCAGAGGGAGGAGTCCGGGAATGGGGAGCAAATGACTGGGAAGCTATCCCAGGGAGCCAGCTCCCCTACTGACTCCAATAGGCACCCCCGCTCCCCGAAAGCCCCACCCAGAGAAGGGGGCCTCGCCAGCGGCACCACCGTAGCCCGGGGGCCAGGAAGAGGCCGCAGGGCCCGCCAGCCAACCACCCACCAGGACCAACACCTCAACCCCCTCAGCCCACCCACCAAGCCTACTGGCTTTACCCCCCCCCCAAAAAAAAACAACAATAAATAATAATAATAATAATAAATAAATAAATAAGAGGGGGGGGACCCTGGCCAGCCAGCCCGCACGAGCCATCCCAAACCCCACCCCCCAAGCGAAACCCGCACCGGAAGACGACACGGACCAGGACCGGGACAGGGGGCCGGACACAAGCCCACCAGAACGTCCACCCCCCCCCCCCCCCCCACACCCGTAGATTTAATCCCTCCCCAACACTAACATTCAAACAACTCCCCATACATTCAACAGTAGACATCCAGGCTGGGTAGGTCCCTACTCCCCCTCCTTCCCCATCCCCCCACTAGCAGAGTGCCTATCCAATGAAGGAGAAGAGCATCTGCCCTGAGATGTTAATGACCATGCCCCCCTACCAGCTCAACAGCTCCCGAGGCCCCCCAGCGCACCCGAAGCCCCGTGCAGGGGCGGACACCCGGGCGTGCGCCGGCCCACACCAAAAGCGGCACACCCCCCGGAACCGGAACCCCCGAGGCCCCGCCGGGGCCCCCGCCCGAGGGCGGCGCGCCCCAGGGGCCCCAGACCCCCAGACCCACCCCGGCCCCACCCAGCGGCAGCACAGCTACCAGGTCAGTAACCCACGTCCGTCAACACGCAGCTCCCCAAGAGCGTCGCACGCGGCCGCTGTAGGCCACTCGTAGGCCTCCCAAGCTCTTCCCAGATGGGGGCAACAGACCCCAGAGCCGGATCCACCAGGCGCCCCACTCCAAGTGCCCCCAGAACCCCTCCATCCAGCCACTGCGCCCTGCAGGAAGCAACCCACCGCCCCCTATTCCACTAAGTGATGGTGTTGATCAGAGGAGCCCAAAGAGACCAATCAGATGTGGAAGCAGACGCTGTCTCTAGATTAATTGTAATGTTCTGGCACTGAAGCTGATCTGATTACAATTCTTTACACCTGCTCCTTTCCTCTCCCTCTGCAATTAGTCCTCACTGGTTCCACCTGTTTAACATTCATATATACTCAGTCCAGATCAGTCTCCAGTGCCAGAACGTCTTGTATTATCCTCATCCACAAGCTATTTGGTAAGAGCGCTTCACCCTTGCTTGTTTCAGTTTAACCTGCCTGTCTGCCAGTTTTGCCCATTCAGTTTTCTCCTCGCCTGTTTTTTGAGTTTGTTTTATTGTCCCTTTTTGATTCTATTGCTTGCCTAAAGTCTGCCTGTTTGCCTCCTGGATTTTGTTAATAAACCCCTTTTTTTAAGCATCAGCTCTGTGTCCGGCTTACATTTGGGTTCTTCCATGACAAATCATTACATTACGTTCTGGCCACATGATCCCAAAGCCGACACGTTTTTTTTCCCGTTCTGGGAGAGCCATGCTTATTCAGACTGGCGCTCCACTCACCTCTCACAATCGAGACTTCCTCTCACCGGACTACCCTTGTCAGTCCACCTCTCAACCGTTCGTTCCAGACCCAGAGATTTTCATGGAGGTTGAAGCAGAGGTGGTGCGGGATCTGCGCCCAGATCTTTTCCCGGAGCCGGTTCTGATGGAAGCATCAACTTCTCAGCAGGTTTCTCCGCCACGTCGTCGGAGGAGGAAAGGACAATCTACGGCTACTTCCTGCCCGGCGGGCCGTCGTCCCCCACCTTCAGGTGCTGTTACACTCACAGCTCCTCCTAGTGGCACCACAGACGATGACCACAGATTGTTGGAAGACAAAATAAGATACTTTGCCCCTGTGATTAAGCGTCTCAGGGAGGCCTTATTTGCCCAATATTTTGAGGAGCTGGAGAAGAAATTAAAGGAGGTGGAGGGGCATTATAGGTCAGCCCTCCTGGCTTTCTATAGTCGACCCAAACCGGTCCCCGAGGGTCCGGCCGACGCCTCGGCCCCTGAGTCTGTCCCCGAGGGTCCGGCCGACGCCTCGGCCCCTGAGTCTGTCCCCGAGGGTCCGGCCGACGCCTCGGCCCCTGAGTCTGTCCCCGAGGGTCCGGCCGACGCCTCGGCCCCTGAGTCTGTCCCCGAGGGTCCGGCCGACGCCTCGGCCCCTGAGTCTGTCCCTGAGGGTCCGGCCGACGCCTCGGCCCCTGAGTCTGTCCCCGAGGGTCCGGCCGACGCCTCGGCCCCTGAGTCTGTCCCCGAGGGTCCGGCCGACGCCTCGGCCCCTGAGTCTGTCCCCGAGGGTCCGGCAAACGCCTCGGTCCCTGTACCTGTCTCTGAAGGTCCAGATGACGCCTCGGTGTTTGAACTTGTTCCCCAGGGTCAAGACGGAGCCCTGGAGGGTCCATCTCCATCCAAGCCACACAAGGGGGTCCAGGAGAACCCGCCTCCGCCCAAGTCCCGAGAGGGGGTTCTGGAGAACCTTCCTCCGCCCAAGTCCCGAGAAGCGGTCCAGGAGGACCTGCCTCCGCCCAGGGCCACCCAGGAGGGTCGGTCGCCGTCCGGCGATGAGGAGACCCAGGAGGGTCAGTCGTCCTCCGGTGTGGACGTGTCGACCCAGGAGGGTCCGTCGCCGGTCCGCGACGTGTCGACCCAGGAGGGTCCGCCGCCGGTCTGCGACGTGTCGACCCAGCAGGGTCCGCCGCCGGTCCGCGACGTGTCGACCCAGGAGGGTCCGCCGCCGGTCCGCAACGTGTCGACCCAGGAGGGTCCGCCGCCGGTCCGCGACGTGTCGACCCAGGAGGGTCCGCCACCGGTCCGCGACTGGTTAACCCAGGAGGGTCCGGTCCTATTCAGGCGTGGTTGGGTCCAGAAGGATTTTGGTGGCCGGGTCCCTTGTCAAGGCAGAGGAAGAAGTAGACGTCTTCGGGTCCCTCTCCGCGTTGGTTGTTCTCAAGGGCCTAGTAGAGGGTCCAAGACATCGAAACCCCGGAAGAATCCAAGAACCTACAGATCCTCCCTGAGACGCCCACCTTTACTCCCTCAACCTGACAGCCAGCTCTCAGAGTTCCTGTTCTGGCTGTCACTCCCAGAGACAGTCCAAAGACTTATTCTGAGATTCTTCATTTCTAAAGGACTGGCACTTGCAGCAGACTGCAGTCAGGTCTCTTCCCCAGCCTGCAGTCAGGCCTCATCCCCAGCCTGTAGCCCGGGGCCTCCTGAAGCCTGTAGCCCGGGGCCTCCTGAAGCCTGTAGCCCGGGGCCTCCTGAAGCCTGTAGCCTGGGGCCTCCTGAAGCCTGTAGCCTGGGGCCTCCTGAAGCCTGTAGCCCGGCTCCCACCTTAGCAGCCTGTAGCCAGGCTCCCTCCTTAGCAGCCTGTAGCCAGGCTCCCTCCTTAGCAGCCTGTAGCCAGGCTCCCTCCTTAGCAGCCTGTAGCCAGGCTCCCTCCTTAGCAGCCTGTAGCCAGTCTCCCTCCTTAGCAGCCTGTAGCCAGTCTCCCTTTTCAGTCGCCTGTAGCCAGGCTCCCTCTTCAGTCGCCTGTAGCCAGGCTCCCTCTTCAGTCGCCTGTAGCCAGGCTCCCGCTCCAGTAGCCAGTGACCAGGCGCCGCCTCCCTTAGCCAGTGACCAGGCGGCGCCTCCCTTAGCCTGTAGCCCGGGGCCTCCCTTAGCCTGTAGCCCGGGGCCTCCTGAAGCCTGTAGCCCGGGGCCTCCTGAAGCCTGTAGCCTGGGGCCTCCTGAAGCCTGTAGCCTGGGGCCTCCTGAAGCCTGTAGCCCGGCTCCCACCTTAGCAGCCTGTAGCCAGGCTCCCTCCTTAGCAGCCTGTAGCCAGGCTCCCTCCTTAGCAGCCTGTAGCCAGGCTCCCTCCTTAGCAGCCTGTAGCCAGGCTCCCTCCTTAGTAGCCTGTAGCCAGTCTCCCTCCTTAGCAGCCTGTAGCCAGTCTCCCTTTTCAGTCGCCTGTAGCCAGGCTCCCTCTTCAGTCGCCTGTAGCCAGGCTCCCTCTTCAGTCGCCTGTAGCCAGGCTCCCGCTCCAGTAGCCAGTGACCAGGCGCCGCCTCCCTTAGCCAGTGACCAGGCGGCGCCTCCCTTAGCCTGTAGTCCGGCGCCTCCCTTAGGCTGTAGTCCGGCACCTCCCTTAGGCTGTAGGCTCCCTCTCCAGGAGTTGGGGTCCGAGGTTCCTGCTCCGCCGACGGCCTCTGAGGGTCCTGCTCCGCCGACGGCCTCTGAGGGTCCTGCTCCGCCGACGGTCTCCTGTCACCCTACTCTGCCGACGGTCTCCTGTCGCCCTGCTCCGCCGGCGGCCACCTGAAATCCTGACTCGCCTGATCTGTCACGCCGGGGCCGCCCGCCGGAGAACCTGTCACGCCGGGGCCATCCTCCGGGACGACCGCCGGAGATCCTGTCTCGTCGGGGCCATCCTCCGGTACGACCGCCGGAGATCCTGTCTCGCCGGGGCCATCCTCCGGGACGACCACCGGACATCCGGTCACCTAGATTGTTTGGACTCTTTATTTTTGGGATTCGCCCTTTGAGGGTTGTTTTTTGTTTTGGACTTGTGTATTTGGTTGTGTGTTCTTTTTCTGACTCTGGCCCTCCGACCTGTAGCCCCCTCCACCCGCCCGGTCTGATTTTTGTTTTGTTTTTCTTTAGACTTTGGAGGGCGTCTGGTATCCGCCCTTGAAGGGGGGGCTCTGTAATGTTCTGGCACTGAAGCTGATCTGATTACAATTCTTTACACCTGCTACTTTCCTCTCCCTCTGCAATTAGTCCTCACTGGTTCCACCTGTTTAACATTCATATATACTCAGTCCAGATCAGTCTCCAGTGCCAGAACGTCTTGTATTATCCTCATCCACAAGCTATTTGGTAAGAGCGCTTCACCCTTGCTTGTTTCAGTTTAACCTGCCTGTCTGCCAGTTTTGCCCATTCAGTTTTCTCCTCGCCTGTTTTTTGAGTTTGTTTTATTGTCCCTTTTTGATTCTATTGCTTGCCTAAAGTCTGCCTGTTTGCCTCCTGGATTTTGTTAATAAACCCCTTTTTTTTAAGCATCAGCTCTGTGTCCGGCTTACATTTGGGTTCTTCCATGACAAATCATTACATTAATATGATCCAACAAAAGATCTCTATACTGATTGATACTGAGATTTTCTTTACTTTTCCAATTCACGAGGATAGTTTTCTTTGCGATACATAAAGCAGTGAAAACCATATAAACTATTTCTTTTTTCAGAGGACTTTCCTCAAAATTACCGAGCAAGCAAACTGATGGGGAAGGTGTAATTTTACAGCTCAAGCACTTTGATAAGTCCTTACATATCTGTGTCCAGAACCTCTGGACTGGTGTGCATAACCATAACGCATGAAAATAATTATCAGGATGATTGCCTATGCAGTGTGGACAGATATTAGATTGTGCCAACCCCATCTTGAATAATCTTTGTCCTGTGTGTACTTTTCAATCGGCCCGTTTAATTGTCTGATTGAAGTGTCTGTGCTGACATCTCCTTTGCCTCTATCCAACTGGTCTACAATGACACTTTTTTGCTTGTACTCCTCCTTAGGTCAGCCATGTCACCACCTGAAACCCAGCAAATGCAAATAAGGGACAACATCCTTGTTCGCATCCTGACAGTCCTTGAGGAACTCAAATAAGACAATCAAGTTACTAGAAGGATGCTACAAACCATGGCACAGCGTGGCAACAGTGGTGCATGATGGATAATAGTAACTGTAATATAGTAACTTTTGTCGAGAGACATTTATACTCATTTATTGTGTCCATAGTGTCCATAACATATATTTCCTGCAGGAGCTTTAAAAAAGAACACCTTAACCAGCCAGATCACCAGGAAGGATGTGGAGAGGGCAGTTTCAAAATGGCTGATCGGATCGAGGGACAGGGGAGGCAATAGACAGGTCCGACAGGTCCGACAGGTCCCTCCTTCTCCCACTAGATCCACTTCTTGCTCTGCGGAAGAAAATTTGTTATGGGACCATTTTTTTTTCCTGTTCCATTTTTTTTTTCTTGATGTATAACACTTTCATAACTGGTTATAATGGTTATTATAATCTGTATCATATTGTGTGTGCGTGTGTATTATGCATCTAATTTAATCTGTAAAATACTATTATTGCTTTTCACTTAATAAAAAAAGCTTGATTAATGGCATGGCATTTTTATTTCATATAGTAGATAGAGGCAACTCACAGTTGACTGCTTCAAAGTCTTGACAAGCAGCATTCACAAAAAAGAATACATAATACAATAATAAAACAAAATAAGAACCCACTCCAAAATTAAATAGCCTGTAATAATAAAGGCTAGCCTGGGTACAGTGTAGGACATAAGGACCCATAATCAGCCCAGGGTCCAGTGTGGGTCCCATGTAGGAGAAAACTGGGTTGCCCATGTGGGGCCCATGTGAAACCCACCCTCAGCCCATGTGGGCTTGCCCACAAGGGTCCACCATGGAACCCCCATTCAAAAATAGCAGCCCACATCCAACCCGCATGGGCCCCTCATGGGTGTGTTGGCAGGGTCTATTTCCGGTAAACTTGAAATATAAGCTTCAGAAGATAATAACTGACAAGAACAGGTAAAATTGGGTTATCCGTCCAGGATATACCGGCATAAATAGACAATGGATGGATGGAAATGGTAAACAGTGGCTGCACAGTGTCGCAGTGGGTAGCACTGCTGCCTTGCAATAAGAAGGTCCAGGGTTTGAGTCCACCCTGGGTCTTTCTGCATGGTTTTGCATAGTTTACATGTTCTCCCTGTGCATGCGTGGGTTCTCTCCAGTTACTCCGGCTTCCTCCCACAGTCCAAATACATGACGGTTAATTAACTCTCTTGTTTGTCCTGTTTGTCTCTGTGTTGCCCTGCGATAGACTGGCGACCTGTCCAGGGTGTACCCCTCCTCTCGCCCATTGACAGCTGGAGATAGGCACCAGCACCCCTCACGACCCCAACAGGGAGCGTAGCTAGCTGCCAGCGGAGCCCGCGAGCTCGTCGTCACAGCTCCCAGAGGCTTAGGCTTTGGCACTGTGGCTGTTTCCTGGCCTGTCAGGTTTCCTGGGGCGCTTCTCTGCTCTTCCCTGGAATGGGGGAGGGAGCTATCCCTGTGTCAGTCCCTTTTAAGCCCCCTTGCTCTGGGGGTCCTTTCAGGCATCTGGGTTTCTGGTTTTCCCGGTGTCTGTCTCAGTGCTATGGGGGGCTGGTCTTTGGCTCCTCACAACCTTTATTGAACATTTTTCTTATGGATAAACTTTACATACACAAGCACACTCACAAACACCTACAGGTGCTTGGATCCAGGTGCTTACAGATTCACTTCTATACAGATAAACCCTATAGTTAGCTTTAGCTGTCAATTTACACATCTCTTATTAAATAATACTATGTATTCTTCAGCGATGTCTTCAAGGCGTTGGTTGTTTGTACCTCTAAAATATTTATCGGCTGATTTTGCTGTTCTTTTTATATAGCTCTCTGCAGGCGTAGAAGCAGACTCCGGGGATGTTATCTTGTTCTCTCCTTTTCCTCGCCTCTGTTTTTGTCACATTTTCTCCCTTTTAGCATTTTGTCCTTGAATGGGGGGCTGGTACCTATTTCTCTTCCTTTTTTTCTCTTCTACCTTCCCATTCTTATGTCCATTGAACGTTGAATAGCTTAAAATCTAATAAAGATATTCGAAAATAGCAGTTTTGGATGACAGCAATAGTCAAATGATTTAAAAAGCACAAAAACATTATCAGACTGCAAACAACTTTAATACTTCCTGATTCGGGACCATTAAATCAAAAGACTATGTTCACACTGCAGGTCTGAATGCGCAGTTCAGATTTTATGCTGAAATCAAAATATCAGAGGTTGAACAGAGCAACTTTTATGAGAGGTTTGAATGGAATTTATGTTGAAAATAACAGCCAAGAAACCTTAAATGGTGAGGCTGTACAAGAAAGAAAATAGAAATAACAGTCGAGAAACTTAGATGGTGAGACTGTAGGACAGAAAACATACAGTCGAGAAACTTAAATGGTGAGACTGTAATAAAACAAAATAAAAAAGATAAAAAACAAAGACAAAAAAATATGTTCGGAGGATTGGCCACACGCAAACCAGACTGACAAACTGGTGATTTTAGGGCTGAGGGGTTGCGCTACCTCTTGAGAATTAGGGACGCTCATAAAGAAGCAGGCGATAGGAACAGCCAAGAATACGTAACATCTTTAAAAGTTGAGGATAAAGAACAGTAAGACCCTAAATGGTGAACTGTTATATAAGAAAGAGATTAATTAAAGGGGCCTCAGGGGGACAATTTGGGTTGTTCTCTAGCTCCAGAACGGGGTTCTGGAGCATAACGGGGTTCTGGAGCATAACGGTTAGACCAAGGAGGTATTAAAATAAATGAGAAAGTTCCATTGAATACGGAAGGGACAAAGGTCCCTCCGTGATGCGCAAGCTGTCTTTATATGTTAATGTTTGTTATGTTTTGTACGACTCGGTTGTGAATGGGATCCATTTATGTGAGTGAGAAGCACAGACTGATGGAGCCTGCGGCTCTGCAAAGTGTGGGTGTCTGTGTGTGTGTGTGTGTGTGTGTGTGTGTGTGTGTGTGTGTGTGTGTGTGTGTGTGTGTGTGTCTTCATGATAGTGTGAATTTCCCCCTCCCCGGCTCTGGGCTTCAAGATAAGAGAAGTACTGTGGAGCAGATTACCTTTGGTTAAGTTAAAAGTGTTCAATATGGAGCAAGAATCTGGGTAAGATATGGGTAAAGAACTAAGGGGAATTTGGAAATCATTGGAAAAACGGTCAATGCATTAATGATGTTTGTTGAAGTGCAGGAGAAGTTTGAACGGAGAGAGGCGATTTGAGGTATTGGCAGCAGCTGATGAGAGAGTTACATTGGAGAGCGCACGGCCGGCTGAATCTTGGTGATTTTTGGAAAAAAAAAATTTTACAACCTAGTCTAAAAGTTAGAAAGAGGTTAGAAGTTTGGAAAAGTTGTTGGAAATTTGGGAGAGCATTAAACATTTGTTTGAGGCATTAAAAATTGGGAAAAAACAGAAAAGGGAAGATACCTTCTGTAAGAGCATCATTTTAATTAGCGTCATCAAAATAGCATATTAAATATTATAAATAAAATATAATTTGCGATTAAATAGTGATTAAAATGTTTTTATTGTTTGATAGCTCTAGTTATAATACATGTATATGAATATAATACAACAGCCTTAAATCTAGCTGAGTAACAGAGAGCAGGAAATAGCACATTATCAGCTTCTGCTCATTGCAGGTCTGGGAGAAATCACGAGTCAGCAAAACTAAAAGTTAAAAGTTAAGGTTAAAATATACGCTTAATTGTGTTGGCAAAAGGAAATTGCTGCTGATTTGATAGATTTTGTTAACCCTGCATTTAGTCATTTGTCAGTTTTGAGGTTATCCTCAAATGAAGCAGCTAATATTGAGGAATCTATGACAAATGTTAATGGCCTGCAACATTTTATCATAGATACTGATATTGCAGAGTGGCAGAAATTAGTAGAAACGGAAAATATTACGGGATAATCACAGGACGGTCCCCAAATTATTCAGTATATGTAACCACATTTTCAAAGTCCTACCAAAATGCAGATGCCCTTGTCACACAGTAATTTAGGAGCCGAGGAATTTTCTACTTGTTCATTTGGTGATATGCAACTTCTGGTGAATAAACTCCCCAGCATCGGTGCTGGTGGTCGATCATGGCTGGTTGAATTACAAAATTTAACCAAAGGCTTAAAACTGGCTCTAGGTGATTTTAGAGCCATTTTAAGACTTTCTGTGTCTGCGTCTGTAATAGCTGTTATTGAAAATGTTGCTCAAACGTTCCATATGCCTGATGAAACCTTATTGTCCTCAGTAATTTCTTCCTTGGAAGATGCAATTACACAGCACTTTCCATTATCCACATCAGTAGAGCTTCCTAAATTCGCCTGGGACCCACAACAGCGTCCTAAAGACTACATAACTCAAGCTGAAGAGAAATGGATCAAACACACAGGTGTGGATCCTAAAACAAATCGGTCCAATCTGGGTGAATTATTAATAGGAGCAGTTTTGGATGGGGTTCCTTCTTTAGTGTCCCAGCTTATGAAACAAAATCCTGATATGCCTGGGTGTTAGTATGCTCGCTGGGAAACACATTTGATAGACTATTTGCATGTGGCTCAAAGGGAGGACAGAAAGACGAAGCGAGAATTAGAGAACTTACAATTTCAATTACTAAGATTACAGTTACTAGAAGCAAAACGGAAAGTGAGTAAGAGAAAGCAGGAGATTGCACAAAGAAATGTCTCAGCGGTTACATCACATGGTGCTCAAACCCTGACGGTTCCACCACAGTCTAATTTCATTCAAGGAGGGGGGCTGCCTCCTCTGCTTTTCTATTCTTCATTTCATTCCAGATTTGTTGTTCCTGGGCATGGACCCGGATGGCATTGTGACAATCAGCGCAGACATGGGGGAAGGAGCAGAGGACCGAAAGGACGAGGTGGATATGTCAGAACTTTTCGACCACCTACAGACATCTGCTACAGATGTGGTCACGCTGGGCACTGGGCAAGAGACTGTGTAGCTCCACCGGCAGATCAGCCTGGCATCAAGTCACCGAATCCTGGCATGACCTCACCTCCTGAAGGTCAGTACCCCAGCGAGGGGATGAACAATGTTTACGCACCCTGGAAAAGTGGCCAATGCCCATGAACAGCACAGATCCCAAGCTGTCCAGGGAAGTGACTGTATGAACTTTCTATGCACATTGGAGCCACATAATTCATCAGTTTCTGAGTCAGTGGACTGAGACTTTGTCACTGAGGTGCTTCGCAGAGACATTACAGCGGTCTGCCACTGCAACACGTGGGGGAAGAAATGTAGAGTTCCACACATGGAAGCCTTGAATGTGAAGTCTTAACTTCGATCTCCTGTCTGCCTGATCTGTTACATGTCAATCCGAGTCCATGTCAGGAACCACACAGACTGGTAACAAACATCTTTAAGGTAAAACACAGTTATTTCTAGCCATATACTACTGAACAAATTTAATGGAAAGTGATCTGGATGGCCTGTGTTCTCATATTTTTTCTTTCTCTCCATCTTTTGAGCTCCTAGGCAAATGGATCAGGAGATGGTTAAACATTTCTTAAGGCAGCCGATTGAGCATATACCAGCAGTACAGGTTTGCTGTTTTGAAAATATACTAATATCTATTACATTTTTTGCTATGTAACTGATATGTTTCTTTTAAACATGAGTTTTGATTCTATTATGTTCAGGACCGTATTGCTCATTGTTATGCCATAATAACGCCATGATGAATAATTGATCTCGGATTAAATTCTGAACAGTGGTATGGAGAAGGTCTGTCCTGCTGCAGACATGGGGGGACATGGCCAGAAGGACGGCCTCTCTCCTCTCTCTCCCCTTCTCAGGGTCTCTCTCAGCAGGAGGTCAGCTGTGACCACTCCCGACAGATAAAAGTCACAGTCCACCTCTGCTTCAGTCTCTTCTCGCTTCTCTTCTGCGACCCACACTCCTCCATCAACAGAAGACCAGCACTCAAGGAGGCGGGGGGCATGTGACTGGAAGCCTGCAGGAGCCATGCATGGGGCCTGGAACACGCCACGAGCTGAGTGAGAATGAGCCTTTCTGAAACTCAGTTCCTCCCTGGCATAGGGAGAAACTGCCAGCCGATTCAAAGATAAGTCTCTCACTTCTGCTTAAAACAGATGCCGAAGTGAAGGAATCCGTCTATGCCAGCTTTGTTTTGCTTTCTCAGCGGACCCCTGACGGAGTCAGAGAACGTGCTCAGACCAGGCCTCCGACCCCGACCATGCTGTTAGCTCATGCTGCAGGGCTAAACGCTAGCCTGCCAAGAAGAAACCAACGGTTCTCCCTGCTTTTACGTCCTTCCTGGAATGGCCAAAGTGGACAGAACTGACATGAGCAAGAGACAGGTTTGGACAGGGAGCTGAGGGAGAAGTAAAAAGGTTTATTGGGAAATGATTTGTAAATCGTTTGTAGATGGGTCTTTGAACAAAGGGCTAACGAAATAGCTCACGCTAGCCTTTGTTTTATGGTACTGCTAATATCATGTGAGTGTATTTTATGGTTTTAACAGGAAGGTTATCTCCACAAGCGTTTCATACATTGATGGGACATTAATGTTTACGTTATCCAGCCCACTCATTATGACTAAAAATAAAGCTAAAGCCTTTATTTGTCAGCGCCGAACGCCTGCTAGCCAAACTGCTATTAGCCTTGCTAACATCCGGTTTCGGACATTTCAAAAGGAGTTCGTTTTAAAGCATAAAGCATAACTGTTCTGCTCCACCATCCTTCGATGGTGTTATGAGCCTTATTCCCACATCAATATGGTATATTAATGCAGGTTTTCAAGGCAATTTTGATAACTATAGACTTAGCTAACCAGGTTAGCGACGATCGCTGTAGCGACCCCTAGCGCCCGGAGGTAGAATCGCATAAACAAAGGCAAGCAATTCTGAATTAAATTATTTTACAGGACAAACGTGATTATTTAATCAAATAATGTTTTGTCTAACTTGTGCTTTGCATTGTGAATGGGTTGAAACACACGCCCAATGTTTTTAACTCCATTCCATGTTTTTTAATCAGATCTGCAGTGAACCAGGATTCACTGAAGTACTCTGATTATGACCAACCACCTTTGTTTTGTCTTTTGTTTGTTTTTGCATGTAAATAGTTCCTTAGCTTAGCTTCTTTTTATATTCATTTTGCTTAGTAGTTTAGTTAAGTTTCACTAGCCTAGTATAGAGGATTTGTTAATTGAAATATTGTGTTAATTCAGATAAACAGCATTACATAGTGATGTTCTCTGGATGTTCATTTTATTTCTGTTATTAAATTCTTGGACTTGAAAATAAGTTGTCACTCCCTTATTCTATGTGTGTGCAGGTTTTGCTGTTAAAAGATCGCTAGTGCTCGAATTCATCCCTTTCAACCATTGTCTTGATATCAGCTTAAGAGCTGATCATCACCAGACACTACTTAACAGACAGAGAGTTATTTATGAAACATTAAATAACTTTAAACAGTGTATAATTGCACAACATCATAATTAAACAGCAGAAGGTGTACTTTACCATTACAATTATGGGCAGAAAATCCACTGGGGTGGGTATGTTTTTACGTGATTCATTCACAGTTAGGTTTCTGTGAGCTGTCTCTCTGAGTTCACTAGCGCATGTTATAAATCTAGCCAGGGGGTTCCTATCAGTGTGTCTGACATTTTTACAACGTGGGGCCTCACGCTGGAATGCACAGCTATGGTGCAGTTCAACATCCTGTTTTCAAACCAAATACTATTCATTACCAGACACACATTTTAGGTTAAACGAATCTGTTAGGTTATTTCTTATTAGCTGAAAAGTATTGAGATTTTTCTATTTTATATATAACAGTTGCCAGCTATGTTATACCAGATATTCACCAGGATTTGTTATATTACCAGGTATTTTAGTCAGGTTATAAATGATGTTTTATATGTCCTTTGCCCAGACACACCACCCTGTCTCGGTATGTAAATAACAACATCCAGCATTCTCACCAAGCCGAATTGCTGTGTTCCACTGGGACCATCTTTTCGCAGTCATTATTTCATTTAGATACACTGATCTTATGCAATCTCTGCCTATTTCAACACAGATGAGCATTTGCAGTTAATTGATTCCCTGTGATGACTAAATACTGTTCTTTGTTAATGTTTTGTAACAAAATTAATTTTGTTTTCAAACAAGGGGAAAGGATACCGTTAATGTATGTACTGTTGTGAAAATATATAAGCATTTATATGATAATAGTGTATTTTAACGTTATACAGATCTTAACCTTTATATCAACCCTTAGCACAGTAACCTGGATGAGGGGTTCTTTGCAGGACCCCACGGGAGGTATGTGACAGCGTTGTAGATTAGATAACGGTTGTTTTAAACAAAAGACCTTTCCCATGGCTGTGAATGTTTGTTCAGTTGACTCCTAAGAAACAGGCCAGGGCTATAAATTAAATTTAATGAGTGAAGTGTCAGAAAGCGCGTATCTGCTGGAGAAAAAGACTTTATAGAGGGGGGTTACCCTCGGGGGTCCTGGAAGGGTTAAAAAGATTTAGCAGTACAATAAGTGAATGTTAAATAAAATAGAACAACTACATAAACTAGAAAAATTACATAAAATAGAAAAAACTGGATAAAATAGAAAAACAGAGGGTAACTTAATGCGTATGTAAGCTAGTTCTGTTACAGGCCCTGTTTAAGTAGTAGTTTAAAAATCGTTGGTGTGTCAGGCAGGATAGCTAAGCATTGAAAGCCGCATATCTCGTGTTGGAGTTAACTGGATCAGGATTTGTAACAACTTGATAGAAAGATAGGTGAACAAAATGGGGGTTTAGTATGTGTTGGAAAAACAGTGCATGCCAACTGATGCTAAAGGGTGGATGCAGGACTTTTTGATATGAGGATGGTATCTCTTCAAGGTAAACCAGGAGAGGAATTCATTGCAGGAGGACTAAAAGGTGCTGTAAAATGACCTGATGGGGGTTTGCGTTTTCTCTAGGATTAAAATAGGAACTTTTTCGCAGCACACAGAGTAGGACATCTGGGATTGGAATAGAGGTTCCAAAAAAATGTTTTGTGTGAAGTGGTGCGGTGTGGTCCCTTTAATCCAAAGAAGATACTGACATTCTTACAGGCAAAATGTACTTTGATTTCAAAACCGAATTAACTAATTTTTGATTCTACAGACATGGAGGTCCCCACCAGAGGTCTAGAGTGTGTGTGTGTGTGTGTGTGTGTGTGTGTGTGTGTGTGTGTGTGTGTGTGTGTGTGTGTGTGTGTGTGTGTGTGTGTGTGCATTCTTTTGCAGGACGATCAGAGGCCTGTGAAAAGGAGAGGACAGAGAAATTGTGATGAAATGTCTCATTAAATATTACATTTCTAAAATAGGTTTCCCATAGGATGAAGATGGAACAGTGGAAGGTGGTAAGGATTAATGGGGATTCGTAAAAATAATTAGCTAACAATCTGTGCACAGACTAAATTGAAATGGGGTAAAAAGCTTTGATGTTTGTTTCTTGTTGGAGTGTTCCGTTAATTTCATTACAGGATACATTCCATATGACTGAAAGGAGTTTTTCGGGGCCGACGTCAACCTCCGGATTTACAGGTAGCACACACAAATTTGACATCTAAAGATTGTTGTGTAAGTTTCAGGTTGTATTGGAGACATGAACCCAGGAGAGTCCAGGAATGTGAAGGAGGATCCACCAACCCCCGACCTCAAAATGAGTACGCGCTAAGGTCAACAAAGACAGATGTGGGGGCCAAGGGTCGGGAGGCCCTTCAGATTCCAGGAGCGGTGTGTACCAGCCACAGAGAGTTAAGGGAACAACACCGGAGCAGCTTTCGGGTCAAGACTGGCTGACTGGAAGGCTTTTCAACTGCCACCCACCCGTGCCATCTGGTAGCGGGGCAGCTCGAAGCGCCGAATTGCCACTCTCGGAATGAGGCGGCTGGATGTTTATTTTGTTTTCGTTTTTTATTTTTCATAAAATGATTAACATACAGCTGTGTGGAGATCGCGGATGGGACAATGACTTTGTAAACCATTATCTTTAAGGGCGAGAAGAAGACCTCTCTGAGACACAAGACATCATGACAATGATTGAATGCATTGTGTAAAAAAAAAAAGAAAAGGAATTTTGTAATCACTGAATTTGTCTTATAAGTTCCATATTCATAAGGTGTTAAATATTAGTACTGTTAGGATCTTGGTTTTGCATTGCATGATAATTTGGTCTTTATTCTGTGATTTGATCGGAGTGCAGTGCTTTCACAGGTTATATTAATTTCTAAAAAGACATCTTGTTAATCTAGGTTACGACTCCTAGAGTTGTATTTAGCTTGTATAACAGTTTCTTGGTAGTTGCAAAGATATCTTGGGCTTACACCTACCGGATAAAGGTGCTTACTTTTCTTAATTCTAGTATGCTTGAGATTCAGATAGGTTCAGTAGCTTATTAGTTTATACTTGGGTTATCTTACTTTTAAGGGGTAGATTTGAACTTAATTTGATTTCACTAGTCGCCAACAGAGGGGACAGTGGGTTACAATATTGCATCTTATCATTTACATTTTGTTTAAGGGTTCCCAGATATAAACTTAGTTTAGCCTAGTTTTTGGTTTGATCTGTAGGATCAAAACAGAGGGAATTGTTAAGAAAAATATCCCAGGCTTAAGGAATGTCTCTCTCTGCTCCAGGGTAAGGTAAACATTACATGAGTTTTATGGCAGGGGGTAGGTCATTTGGCTTGACTCCGTACTGGGAAGAGCAGCCCCTTTGTTTGAGAAACAGATAGCCTCCAAATCTGAAACCACCCTCCCCCTGAGCTTAGCGGGAGGAGCAATAAATTGATGAAATGGATGTCTTTCCAAAACTTACTTCAGACAAAAGCTGCATGTGCCAGGGAATGGACGTAGATGCACTGGTAATGTAAATTTTTGTCTCCATATTGCATTCCTAATAAATTAAATATGCATATTACACTGTTTACCTCTTGATCAATGTTTTCTAATTTACGGCCAAATCTGGAACCGGGGCGAGATGGGCCTTCAATAGATATGCAGGAGCAGGCCGTGTACTTAATCTAACACCAGCTACCGAAATGGAACCTGCTCCCCCTCACACAAGAGAAGATAGCAGCTCAGAAGCTCGCCTCTGTGGCTGCGGGAACAAAATCTCGAGCAAGGCTAGAACATGCTTCACTATGAAGAGCCTATGAAGAGTCTCCGAAGACGACTAGCACCTCAAGCTAGCCTCTCTGGCAAAGACCCGTGCCTGGCGTCTTGTGGGCTGCCGCCCAACAGCGACGGCAAACGGGAGGAGAATGTCGCCCACAGACCGAACGCTACGGCCAGCTGGGCTTCCCAAGCAGACTTGGCCACAGCACTCTTGCCTGTCGAGGACGTCCTAGAGCTGGATTATGAGGAAGAAAATGAGGCCATCTCGGAGCTCCTCATTTCAGAGGACGACGACGATGATGAAGAATTCTTCATTCCAAGCCCACAGGCTGCAAAGCCCCGTTGGCTCCCCGGGATGACAAGGAGAGAGCGAAAGCCTCCCCCGCTATGGGTATGAACATGCAGACAGAGTGCAAACACACTGCATCCAGGCTCAACATCCCATGACCTGAAGTTGTAGCAAAGACCACCATATCCCGCTACAAAGGGAAGAAATTGCCCCAGACCACCAGGGCGAACAAACAGCTGCTCCCTGTTTTCCGGGAACTCTTGGACGAGGTAGCAGTCTCCTGGAAGGACTGCCCCTTCAGTGGGAAGACTCAGATTCAGGGAGCTTCATCTCTGGACTTCGAGGGCATGGAGAAGCTGGGCATCCACTGCATGCCCCCAATGGAGCCGCTGGTAGCAGCACACCTGCACCCATGGCTGCCGACGTCCTCCAAAAGCCCCACGTTGCCATCCAAGGCAGAACGTTTCCAGTCCACCTTGACGGAAAGGGCATATAAAGCGGCAGCGGTTGCAGTAAGAGCGTTTAATGTATCCTCCATGCTCCAAGTGGAACTTGGCCTCCAAACCGGACCCTGACATGTGGGATGAGTACACCGTGATAATGGACCTCTGCTTCCACGTACAGCGCTGCGCAGTCCAGGCCATGGGGAAATCAATGGGGATGATGGTGTTGCAGGAAAGAGCTAGGTGGCTCAACCTGACCGACCTGTCAGATCGTGAAAGGGACAAGATTTTGGACATGTCAATCGTGCCGGAAGGCATCTTCGGATCTGCTTTAGCATCTATGCAACAGCAGTGTGAAGCTCAGAAAAAGGAGGACAAGGCACTCCATTTCTGCCTACCCAGGAAGACGGAACATTCTCCTCAGGGGAGGGGCCGAGGCATTGCCTGGGCAGTCCTACGCCCAGGCAACGTCTCGGCCTCCTCCATTCAAGAACCCGAGATGGCAGAAACCCCAGCCCTCTCCACCTGCCCTGTCCGAGCAGGGAGGCAGACAGGGGTAGCCCGGGAAGTTGTCGAAGCCTTCGGTAACCCCTCCTGCTGGCCAGCCAGTGCAGACCTCCAGTCATCAGGCTAGGAGAAATAAGAGAGCGACCTGATGGCCCAACCCCATACGGGTGATGGAGTTCCACACAACCCGCCAAAGAATGTGTCCCTCCGCCTCTCTCCTGCAAGTTGTTCCCCCAGCCAGAGGACAAGGATGCTTGACTGCTGGGACAGCTGTTCCTGTCCCAACTATGAGTCACCCAAGCACACACACATGGTCAAAACCAAAAATAAAGCATCCAGACCCAAGGTCGAGGGCGCAGATGAAAACACGAAAAATAAAAAGAAACGGGTCAGTCACATCACTGCTCCTGCAGCGGGCCCCTCACCCCCACAGGCAGCAGGTTGAGGCCGACTCCGCTTTTGTGAATGGAGGGAGACCCTATAGTGACGTCACACTCAGGCACGGAGAGAATCTGCTTGTGCGCTGCTGGAGGAAATCTCTGCGCTGCTGAGGAAAGGAGCTATCAGCCCCGTTTCCACGGAGCAGGGACCCCGTGGCTTCTACTCCAGGTATTTGGTGATCCCGAAACGGGGAGGGAAAGGAATTCGCCCTATCCTGGATCTGAGGGCTCTGAACGGTTATCTCGGATATACAAATTCAGGATGCTCACACATGCATCCCTCTTACATCTGGTGTGTCGGGGCGATTGGTTCACCTCGATCGATCTGAAAGACGCGTATTTCCATATTTCTGTGTACCCACCGCACAGGAAATATCTGAGATTCGCTTTGCAGGGCGTCTGTTATGAATACACAGTGCTCCGGTTCTCTGAGAGTGTTTGTGCGCTGTACCGAAGTGGTGATTGCTCCACCGAGAAAGCAGGGTATCCACTTGGCCACATATCTGGACGACCGGCTCCTTCTCGCTCGATTGCTGGCTGTGACGCACATACAGATACTCGTTCGGCACCTACACGATCTGGGTTTTGTGCTGAACCATGAAAAGAATGTGTTAGTTCCGACACAGAATATCATCCTTCTGGGTTTAAAGCTGGATTCGGTCTCATTCACTGCTCGTCTGTCTTCAGACAGGGTGAACAAGCTTTGGTCCTGCCTCGCTTCATTCCGCCTGCTCAGATCAGTCCCTTTCAGATTATGCCTTCGGCTGCTACAGATGTCTTCCGTCATCCTAGTCGTTCCCCTCAGCCGTCTGCATATGAGAGGATTTCAGCGCTGGGTAGCTGCGCACAAGCTTCACCCTGCGCGTCATGGCGCACGGAGGGTGGTTGTCATGGCGGAGTGCATCATGGCGCTGCGCCCCTGGCGGCGTCCAAACTTTCTAGGACGGGTGTGCCGCTGGGTCCGGTTGTATCACGACAGGTGATCACGATGGACTTGAGCCTGTCAGGATGGGGAGGAATTCACGGGGGCCGGTCTTTGGAGCCAGAACCTCCATCAGTCCCACATAAATTGTCTGGGGCTCTTAGCAGTGTTTCTCTCGCTGAAGTGCTTCCTCCCGTTCCTCAGCGGTTATCACGTCCTTGTGAGGACCGACAACACTATTACAGTGGCTTATATCAACCGTCAGGGAGTACTGCGCTCCCTTCTGTTGCATGCATCAGCTCACAAACTGATTACGGAGATTGGACTCTGCATTCAGCCATAGTGGAATTTGGGAGGGCAACAGTGGACCTGTTCGCCTCCAACGAGAACGCTCAGTGTCGGCTGTTCTTCTCGATGTGCGATCGGAACACGCCACTCGGTGTGGACGCGCTTACGCACAACTGGCCTCACGTTCTGTTGTACGCTTTCCCCCCTATGGATCTGATTTCACCCACTCACGGCGAGTGAGAGAGGACCGCCACACAGGGATCTTGACAGCTTCACATTGGCCGGCGATGCACTGGTTGGTGGAAATATATCAGCTGCTGAGGCGACAGCCTTGGCAACTTCCGCTACGGGTAGACATGTTGTCTCAGGTAGGGGGGACAGTGTTTCACCCGCACCCAGAACACCTAAAACTGTGGGCCTGGCCCGTGAATGGTATAATTTGAGCACAGCAGGGCTCCCTCAGAATGTTATAAATACCATTCAGAGCGCTAGGTCTTTATATGACTGCAAGTGGAAAATTTTTGAAGGATGGTCCTCTGACAGAGCTCTCCTCTCTTTTCAGTGTCCCATTGGGGGGATTTTGTCATTCAAGCAGGAGCTGATTGACAAAAGAATGGCATTCTCCACAGTCAAAGTTTACCTGGCTGCTATCTCGGCATGCCATGTAGGCTTTGAAGGTAAAACAGCCAGCCAACACCCTTTGGAGGGCCGTTTTATGAAAGGGGCATGCAGGGTTCTGCCAGTTGCCAGGTCCCTGGCGCCACAATGGGGCTTGGCAGTGGTATTGGAAGGCTTTACCAGCCCCCAATTCAAGCCTTTGGAGGAAGCTGATCTCAAGCATCTGTCCCTCAACGCAGTGCTATTGCTGGCATTGGTATCTACTAAACATGTAGGTGATCACAAGAGCAGCAGCTCTTCCACTGAATTGTGGGAGCAATTGTGCTGTCTTATACAAGCCAGGGTCTTCAGGTTCCGGTGGGTCTATGGGCCCACTCCACTCGGGGCTTGGCTGCGTCCTGGGCCTGCTTTAAAGGAGTGTCCATTCAGGACATATGTGCAGCGGCGAGTTGGTCTTCACCAACCGCTTTTACTCGGTTATATAAGTTGGACGTCTCGGTTCCAAGTGTGGCCTTGGCTGTTTTGAACTCCGAGGCCCTGCTGGGGCGTGCACAGCCGAGTGCTGGGGGTCGCAAGACATAAGATGTCTGGCAATACGGGAGTTTCCATATCCCGTATTGTTGAGATTAATGTTTATACTTCATTAATCGATTTATCTTGTTATGATGTAGTAATGTAAGCTTCTGATATAATCATATTACTCACATGATAGATTAATCATGTCCCTGTGAAGAAACAGAAGAGACTCTGTTTCTTCCCTTCCTGAAACAAGAAGACTCAGCTACAAGATTATGTGCTGACTGAACGTGGTTACTCAGCTGTGTAGCTTTGTTGACAACTGAGGCTGTAAACTATCTGTTCCCCCACCCCTCAGTACAGCCTCAGTCATTGTAACTAGGGACACGCCCCTTTCTTAATAAAATCGAGGAGAACGTTGAGACCGACAGGGTGGGTAGGAGATTGTAACTGTGCGGTCTTCTTCCTACTCTCCTCGAGAATGAAACCAAACTAATTGTCTTTGTGCCTTTCTTTCCCTGTTTATATGATGTTCTAGGTGCTTAGACCTGACATTAACTTGATCCTTCGAGCCGGATACCAACATACCTGAAGATACTGGTGGACGCGGGTGAAATCCAGAAAGACTGTGGCCACAGCAGGACTGAAGAGTCCTTCAGACCCTTTAACGGGACTGGGTTTCATCCCGTCCCCTAGGATTCTGAAGGTTGACGGTGATCCGAGGGATTAAGGCACAAAGGAGGACAGCGGAGTCCTGTAAATTTCGTAAGTAGGTTTTTCATTGAAACAAAAACCTGATTGAAAAAGGAAACAAAATAGAGTGAAACAAGATAGAGCTAGGTTTTCATTAAAAACAAAAAACCTGAGTGAAAAAGATAAAATAGAGTAAAATAAGTCCCTACCAGGGGAGCAGGCCCCCGGAACTGTCTGTAGTCCCGTTAAAGGGTAAAAGTAGAATATTTTACGTCTATAAAAGAAAAAGACCTGAGGAATTCTAGACTCTGCTCGGGCAATAATATAGAAGCTAAATAACTCCTACCAGGGGAGCAGGCCCCCGGAACTGTCTGTAGTAAAAGTAGGATATTTTTCGTCTATAAATGAAGTGGAACTAGTTCGCCTACCAAGGGAGCAGGCCCCCAGAACTGTCTGTGGTAAATGTAGGATATTTGTCATCTCAATTAAATAGGCCTTAAAGTGTGACTGAGAGTGTGATTGGGAACAATATAACCACTAGGTTCTATTTGCTCCATACTAAAACAGCAGGAAAAGTACAATATGACTTTTGTGGATGCAAAGGCAAGAATTTCTCACCTGAAAAGGTTGAAGCAGAAATTACCACAATAGTTTTTTAGTATTGTCCTGCTGAAAAACAAACCCCAGTGTAATATTCTGTCTTGGTTCCTGTTTATGATTCGGTTAAGTTTGTTTCCTTGCCTTATGTTTTCTTTGTGTTTTTAAGTTCTGAAGTCCGGTTTAGCCTGTTTATTTTATATTCTGTTCTGGTTCACATTTATTTGTTGGTTAGTATTTTCCTGCCTCTTGGTTTATTTGCGTTCTAGATTATTGAGTTCTGTTTAGCCTGATGATTATTTTCATTATTGGTTTTCTGTATTAGTTCTGATTTCAGTGCTGAGATTTGTTATAATTATTGTCCTTGGGTTTTGGTTTATTCTCCGGTTCTGTAATTGCTTCCACCTTTGGTTAATTAGTCTTTCACTCCGCTCACCTGTTAGTCTGTTTATTTAAGCCTCACCTCCTCCTCAGCTAGTTGTCGGTTCGCCTCTCATTCTTTCATGCACTCCGTCCCGTCCCTGGTAAGAGCTCCCAGCACCTTGTTTCTGTTTTATTGACCCAGTTCTGTCTGTTTTTGCCCAGTTCTGTTCGCCTGCTCCCGTACAAGTTGTTGCCTGGATGTTTTGCCTTACCTTCTGTTGGACTCTGTTTAGTTGCCTGTCTGTTCCCCACTCCTTATCATCCCTCAAATAAATCAGTAACCAACATAGCAGAGTTTTGGTTCTATTCCGGGTTCACTTTCAAACCAGATCATTACAGAAACGAACCGACCACTATGAACCTGTTGCCAAAACGCCATCTCCACTCCGGAGCTGCTATGCTGCATGAGCCTGATAAATCTTCCAGCACACCGGCTCTCCCAGTTAACTCACCTCAAGCCTCCAGACTGTCCACCTCGGAGCGTGTCTGTCCAGACACGGACTTTTTTCTTGAGGTTCATGCGGACGTGGTGCGGGACCTCCGCCCGGACCTTTTCCCGGAACCGGCTCAGCGTCCCTCTCTTAATGTGGTGCCGCAAGGACCGCCATCGGCTTCAGCGATCGCGCCCCGCCCGGAGCTTTCAGCCTTCCAGCAAGGTCCGCCACCTCGCCGCCGAAGGAAAAGGCGCTCGCCTGCCGGACATTCATCCATTATGGGCGGGCAGTTCCCCAACGAGCCAGCTCGGTCTCACCCGACGGCCGAGTCCCAGCCTCAGCCCACTTCCGGTTCTGCAGACAGGAGTCCCTCGCTTCCTAGAGCCGAGATGCCCACAGCTCCCCCTGCTGGCGTTCCTGACTCGGAATATTTGACCCTGGAGAACAAGATCAGAACTTTTGTCCCGATAATCAAGAGTCTCAGGGAGGCTCTTTTTCTCCAGTATTCAGAGGAGCTGGAGAGGAGATTAAAAGAGTTGGAGGGCCACTACAAAGACGCTCTCAGGGCTTTCTATAACCGCCCTGCTCCTGCCGTCAAGAGTCTGGCTGACGCCTCGGCCCCCGAATCTGCCCCCGAGGGTCCGGCCGACGCCTCGGCCCCCGAATCTGTCTCCGAGGATCCGGCCGACGCCTCGGCCCCCGAATCTGTCCCCGAGGGTCTGGCCGACGCCTCGGCCCCCGAATCTGTCCCCGAGGGTCCGGCCGACGCCTCGGCCCCCGAATCTGTCCCCGAGGGTCCGGCCGACGCCTCGGCTCCTGTCAAGCCCAATGAGGGGGTCCAGGAGGACCTGCCTCCGTTCAAGCTCCGAGGGGGGGTTCTGAAGGACACGTCCCCGTCCGAGCCTCAAGAAGGGGTCCAGGAGGGTCCGTCGCCGACTTGCGACGCGGAGACCCAGGAGGGTCCGTCGCCGTCATGCGACGCGGAGACCCAGGAGGGTCCGTCGCCGTCATGCGACGCGGAGACCCAGGAGGGTCCGTCGCCGACTTGCGACGCGGAGGCCCAGGAGGGTCCGTCGCCGACTTGCGACGCGGAGACCCAGGAGGGTCCGTCGCCGTCATGCGACGCGGAGACCCAGGAGGGTCCGTCGCCGTCATGCGACGCGAAGACCCAGGAGGGTCCGTCGCCGTCATGCGACGCGGAGACCCAGGAGGGTCCGTCGCCGTCATGCGACGCGGAGACCCAGGAGGGTCCGTCGCCGATCTGCGAGGTGGGAACTCAGACGGACGCTTCCTCCTTCGGGCGCCCCGGGCCTCGGGAGAAGGCTCAGCACCCATGGCCTCCTGGAGACTTTGACCCCCTCAGTGTTCTTCCAAAGTCTCAACCCCTAGTCGCCCTGGTAGACGGCCAACTTTGGGAGAGACTCTACTGGCTGTCACTGTCCGACATTCTCCAGAGTCTGGTGTTGCGACTTTTTGTCATTAAGGGTCTGGCTCCCTCCACAGTCATCTGGAGCCAGGCTTCCTCATCCACAGCCTGCACCCAGGCTTCCTCATCCAAAGCCTGTAGCCCGGGGCCTCCTGAAGCCTGTAGCCCGGGGCCTCCTGAAGCCATTAGCCCGGGGCCTCCTGAAGCCTGTAGCCCGGCTCCCTCTCTAGTCGCCTGTAGCCAGGCTCCCTCTCTAGTCGCCTGTAGCCAGGCTCCCTCTCTAGTCGTCTGTAGCCAGGCTCCCTCTCTAGTCGTCTGTAGCCAGGCTCCCTCTCTAGTCGTCTGTAGCCAGGCTCCCTCTCTAGTCGCCTGTAGCCAGGCTCCCTCTCTAGTCGCCTGTAGCCAGGCTCCCTCTCTAGTCGCCTGTAGCCAGGCTCCCCCTTCAGCCGCCTGTAGCCAGGCTTCCCCTTCAGCCGCCTGTAGCCAGGCTTCCCCTTTAGTCGCCTGTAGCCAGGCTCCCTCTTCTGTCACCTGTAACCAGGCGCCGCCGCCTGTAGCCAGTAGTCCGGCGCCGCCTTTAGCCAGTAGTCCGGCGCCGCCTTTAGCCAGTTGTCCGGCGCCGCCTTTAGCTAGTAGTCAGGCGCCGCCTTTAGCCAGTAGTCCGGTGCCTCCTTTAGCCAGTAGTCCGGCGCCTCCTTCAGCCAGTAGTCCGGCGCCTCCTTTAGCCAGTAGTCCGGCGCCTCCTTTAGCAAGTAGTCCGGCGCCTCCTTTAGCAAGTAGTCCGGCGCCTCCTTTAGCAAGTAGTCCGGCGCCTCCTTTAGCAAGTAGTCCGGCGCCTCCTTTAGCAAGTAGTCCGGCGCCTCCTTTAGCAAGTAGTCCGGCGCCTCCTTTAGCCAGTAGTCCGGCGCCTCCTTTAGCCAGTAGTCCGGCGCCTCCTTTAGCCAGTAGTCTGGCGCCTTACGTACCCTGTAGTCCGGCGCCAGGTTTTATTTTCTCTCTCTCCAGGTCGCGGCGATGGGCCCCGAGGTTCCTGCTCCGCCGACGGCCTCTGAGGTTTCTGGTCCGCCGACGACCTCCGAGATTTGTGGTCCGTCGACGGCCGTCTGTCGCCTTGGTCCGCCGACGACCTCCGAGGTTTCTGGTCCGTCGACGGCCGTCTGTCACCTTGATCCGCCGACGGCCTCCTGGACGTCCGCCTGAGAGCCTGTCACGCCGGGGCCGCCCGCCGGAGAACCCGTCACGCAGGGGCCGCCCGCCGGAGAACCCGTCACGCAGGGGCCGCCCGCCGGAGAACCCGTCACGCCGGGGCCGCCCGCCGGAGAACCCGTCACGCAGGGGCCGCCCGCCGGAGAACCCGTCACGCAGGGGCCGCCCGCCGGAGAACCCGTCACGCCGGGGCCGCCCGCCGGAGAACCCGTCACGCCGGGGCCGCCCGCCGGAGAACCCGTCACGCCGGGGCCGCCCGCCGGAGAACCCGTCACGCCGGGGCCGCCCGCCGGGACGTCCACCAGACTTTTGTACCTAGAGACTGTGTTTTTTCTTTTAGTTTCTGGTTCGCCCTGTTGGGTTGTTTTGATTTTTGCCTGGACTCTATCCCTCCGTCCGATAACCCCCTCCTCCCACCCGGTCTAGTATGCTATGTGCTCTGTTCGAGGGACGTCTGGAATCCGTCCTTGAGGGGGGGGTTCTGTAATATTCTGTCTTGGTTCCTGTTTATGATTCGGTTAAGTTTGTTTCCTTGCCTTATGTTTTCTTTGTGTTTTTAAGTTCTGAAGTCCGGTTTAGCCTGTTTATTTTATATTCTGTTCTGGTTCACATTTATTTGTTGGTTAGTATTTTCCTGCCTCTTGGTTTATTTGCGTTCTAGATTATTGAGTTCTGTTTAGCCTGATGATTATTTTCATTATTGGTTTTCTGTATTAGTTCTGATTTCAGTGCTGAGATTTGTTATAATTATTGTCCTTGGGTTTTGGTTTATTCTCCGGTTCTGTAATTGCTTCCACCTTTGGTTAATTAGTCTTTCACTCCGCTCACCTGTTAGTCTGTTTATTTAAGCCTCACCTCCTCCTCAGCTAGTTGTCGGTTCGCCTCTCATTCTTTCATGCACTCCGTCCCGTCCCTGGTAAGAGCTCCCAGCACCTTGTTTCTGTTTTATTGACCCAGTTCTGTCTGTTTTTGCCCAGTTCTGTTCGCCTGCTCCCGTACAAGTTGTTGCCTGGATGTTTTGCCTTACCTTCTGTTGGACTCTGTTTAGTTGCCTGTCTGTTCCCCACTCCTTATCATCCCTCAAATAAATCAGTAACCAACATAGCAGAGTTTTGGTTCTATTCCGGGTTCACTTTCAAACCAGATCATTACACCCAGTGTTTAGAATACCCTAGGTATTAACACACTGGACCAAATTGATTCAAAATGGGAAAAGCTCAAGCAAAATAAGAGAAGGATTAACCAGCAGTGACTGGAAATTTGTACAAAGTAAAGATCCTGGCAAAAATAAACATTTAAATAGGTGGATTGAGAAATATGGATTTGAGGGACGCCTCAATTCCCAAAAAAATTGCAGAATTAAAAGACAAAATAACAAAAAGGTGCAAAAATGATAAAAACAAAATTCCAAAAGAAGGATGGGAGGATTTAGAATGGTAGGAAAAAGTAGCAAAATCCAGAGAAAAAGGGCAAAGAAATAAGAAAAAGGGGAAAGGCAGAACAATGTTTTGTAGGCAGGAGGATAATGAAACAGGGACTGTAGACCAAAGTCATGTTAAAATAAAAATAAAAATAGGAAGAACCAAACAAAAAACAGATGGAAGTTTGATGAATACAGAGTAAGGATGACCGCTGTGTTCAAAATACATTCAGGTCTGAATGAGGAACAAAACGCCCAAAGTCCCTATCAGCAGCAGTTAAAGAACGCTCTGCATGCAGGTTCAAGTAACACAATACAGCAATGGGTAAATCAACATTACATAGGCATGGCGTCTGGTAAACCAGAAGATTACATTTATCATGCACTCCATGCAGAAAAAGTAATTAAAGATAAAGAACGACAAAAAACTTAAACACCTTCCTCTCAGAAGAAGAAGTGTTTTATCAAGGCCATAGAGCCCATCGCAATAACAGAGGAGGGAGAAGAAGATTCCACGGTCGTCCTAAATTATCAGATAAATGTTGGGGATGTGGACAGGTTGGACACATCCAAAGAGATTGCCCTAATCCAAAACAAGGGAGAAATCATTTAGCATGACCGATGAAGAGAAAAATACAAAAGAACCCCCTTAGGAAGAAGTAATGCTAAATCTGTATGAACTATTTTTGGTGGGGGGAATTAAGCCAGAAATCAACTTACTGGTAAACAGGAAAGAAATTACATTTTTATTTTTAATAAATAAATAAATAAATATCACATGCAAATCTTATACATTACCAGTTGCCCAGTTAATCTCTTGGGAAGAGATGGGTTGTATCAATTAGGATTGGCCCTGGTGCCCACAGCAAATGGAAAGATTGTGGTAAAAAGATGAAATGAAGACGTACTTGTACAAAATGAAATGACAGAAACAGATCTGAATGTCACTCTCAGGTACAAAAACAGCCAGAGAGTACGAGCTATGAAAAACAAGTTGAAAAGTGTACACCGGCAACAATAACAGTGGATTACCTCTACTCGGATGCTCACAGCACCGCGGTAGCAGGAATAATCTTGCAAAAAAAAACAAAAAACTAAGAGTTTTAACAGAATGCATTTCCCCTCACATGTCGTTTAAAAAAACCCAACAAAAAAACAAACAAACCCGGTGTTTAGAAACAGTTGGGACAGATAATGTATCATGCACAAAGGGCAGAGGACTGGGGAAGCACGCCTGTACAGTTTGGAGTACATCTAGATGAAGAAACATCACAAACATGATCTATGATGAACGAAGGAAGAGGAGATTCTGTTAAAAGATCTACCACCTTCTCTCTGGTCCCAGGGTCCCACTGACGTAGGACTGGTTAAAGGAGCAGTACCAGTGCAAATAACACCCAAATCTGACTATAGACCTTGTGTCAGACAATATCCTTTAAAGCGTGATGCACAACAAGGAATTGAGCCAGTGATTAAAGATCTCATTACAGCAGGAGTAATGCAGGAGTAATTGTTAAATGTGATGACTCACCATAACCTGACAAAAGCCAGCTGTATGTCGCTCCGCCTAGCTCCACTCACATACATCTGGGACACCGCCATAGGAATTGCCTTTACAGAAGGCTGGGCCTTATTAAAAATTCTTGCATATGATTGGATAAGCCACTTGTCTGTCATCTTTATTGACGTGCTATTTCAACCACTCACATCGAAGCTAACCCGTGACGCTGATGATAGCGACGCAGAAAAAAAAATTAAAAAAATAATAATAATGTGTTTGCGGCTCTAGTGGCATGCGTTTTATTGACAGTGAGCTGACAGGAAGAGGGGGGAAGACAGGCGGCAAAGCGCCGCAGGTCAGAGTCGATTCCGGGCCGACCGCGTTGAGGACTAAAGGCCTCCTAACATGGTTCGCGCTAACCGCTCCGGGCCCTTCCGCGTCCGCCGCGGACGCGCCCCGGAAAACAAAACTTGCCAAATCCGGTCGGGAGAAGGGCGAAAACATCGTTTCCACCAACAAAAGCCTTCAGAGGCGTTCTCTGATGTTCTTTTAATGAAACAATATTAGGTAGATTGGACAACACGGAAGAAATAGCAGCATCGATGTTAACGCTTGCTTCCTCGACGAGCCGCCATTGCTATCAAAACAGTCTCACGTCATGGTCGCGTCTCCACTACGTCACATCTATGAAACTCCAGCCCTGCGTCCTGATTGGCCAGACCATAAATTTGGTTGGAGAAATCACTCTCTACCGGCGGTGTCCCAGATGTATGTGAGTGGAGCTAGGCGGAGCAACATACAGCTGGCTGTTGTCAGGTTAGACTCACCATGCAACACTCTAATTTTTCCAGTGAAGAAAAAGGCCCCACAGTTGGATGGAGGATGGTCCAGGACCTACAGGCAGTTAACAACGCAGTAGTGCA
Source organism: Fundulus diaphanus (assembly GCA_037039145.1). NCBI lineage: Eukaryota > Metazoa > Chordata > Actinopteri > Cyprinodontiformes > Fundulidae > Fundulus > Fundulus diaphanus. Next base: position 50,411,655 of record CM073133.1, read on the forward strand.
AAGAGCACCATGCGTATCAGATCCTTACACTCTTCTCAATACTTTAAGACCAGATTCAACATACTACACTGTTGTAGACATCAGCAATGCATTCTTTTCTGTGCCAGTGGACAAAACGAGTCAATTCTGGTTTGCAC